>CAACAH010000005.1:525000-1725000 GCA_900654225.1 Magnusiomyces fungicola
GTCCGATCATTAACTATACTCATATGCATAGTATTATTATATGTAACATAGGAGTGTAAGTATATATATAATTTAAATACTGAACAGGAATTAAACTCACTTAATATTTCTTTTATACATTGCTTGCAAAATCCTGCTTTATTTAGTGATTTATTTTCAATCATTTGCTTCGCCAAAATCACTACACATATCTAGGCTTGGCACCTTCTAACATATTGCGGCTAACAGAATGAACGCCTCAGAATAAAAACCTTTGAGCTATAAATTTTTTTCTTTCGTTTAAACTTTTAATAAATTCCTTTTTATTTACTTTAAAACTACATCATTATGAACCCAAGAAGTAAAACTATCTCATCGGACGCAGTATCCGCTTTCGAAGACGGGTTAAACCCCCAGGAAGCTTCAAAAAGGTTCGATGTGTCATTGAGTGGAATCACAAAGAGATTGGCGGGTAGTCACACCAGATCAGAAGCCGACAAAGTTCGTCAACTATTAACTCCTGAGGTAGAATCGATACTTGAAGACTATCTTATTAATTTGATACAGTTAAAAATGCCAGAAACCTGTCAGCTTACCATGTAATTAGCTGGAAAACTTTGTCGAGCTCTTGACCCCAGAGCCAAAAATCCGGGGAAGTCATGGCTGAATGGATTTTTGACGCATTCAAAGCATCTCCAGAAAAACAAGAAGAAACATATCGATGCACCAAGGATCAGAGAAAATGGTGAGTTTCTAATCGAGGTGTTCTTTGACAGATTGCGGGATTGGGAGGCAACAAGTGATATTACCGCTGACCGCGTTTGGAACTTGGACGAGTGTGGGTTCCACGTCTCTGAAACTCCAACCGGTGGCACAGTTATAAGTTTTCCTGGATGTAACAATAGTGTATCTGGTAAAATATCGGAGTTGGTAACGGTTCTAGAGACTATATCTGGCGATGGTAGAATAATGGCTCCTCTAATCATTCACAAGTGTATTAATCTAATGGAAGCATGGTTTCCTCAGGGAGAGACTTTCAGATCATTACTAAGCATCTTAGACAGTTGCTGTATTGATACCATTACATTTAAAAAGCGTTTCAGTACTCATTTTCCTTTTACTTTTACTAATGAATGGCAGATACTAATAATGGATAGCCATAAGTCTCACGTGTCACCCGAATTAGTGCAGCTCGCCCTCAAAAAAAATGTGGTTCCGCTATATCTACCAGCTCATATGTCTAATCTGCTTCAACCCTTAGACATGAGCCCATTTGGATCGGCAAAGAGGGAGTTCAGGCTGCGGAGTGCTTATGAGTTGGGTCGAGGGATACCACCCTCGAAGAAACCTTTCTTCTCCAACTACATGGCCATTAGGCCACAGGTATAAACTAAAAAGATAGTCAAATCTGGGTGGCAGAGGACTAGTATATTCCCCAGAGACATTTCAATTGCTCTCGATTATTTTAAGAGCCAAATGAATCTAGTTCACGATGTCATTCAAGAACCTGAAGAGCCATATGTTCCCCCGCCAGATAACACCAATAGGACAGCTTTAGATTTAACTAAAACAAATTTAATGAATCCAAAAGGTGTTAAACCATTTGTTCCTGTAATTTGGAGGGAAAAAAAGAATGCAACTGTTGTCAAATATCAAGGTGTCTAACGAGGTCGCGTTTGCAGCCGTGAAGAGAGTAGCAGAGTTGGAAGCTAATGACAATATATCTCAGCAAATAATCGAGAAACCAACAAATCAACTAGGCGAAGCAAAAATTAATAATCAAAAGAGGCGAAAACTCCAGGAATAGAATAAACACGATGTAGTTTGTAGTTTTCACAGGGCATCATGACAAGAGGAAAGTGTTGATCATGACCGTGGAGCTGATGAAGATACGGACCATGATTCTGAAGCTTTATCCGATAATTAGAAGCAATTATTTGTCCTTAAATAAAAGTGTTAACATATAAGAACTTGTCTTTAAAAAATTGAAGCATATAGATGATAAATAATATAATTTGGACTTAAAAGAATCTGGCTGGTCAAATATTATAAATTTTGGATGCATAAATCCTGGTGGATTGTTAGGCTTGTAGGCGCCAAGGTTATATAAAGCACAAAATACTAATATGTGTATTCCATAATTTCTAATATATCCAATAATACCCTTCCATTTTTCAGATGATCGTTCAAATTGAAATTCAGTTTGTGAAACTAAATTTTTTAGATATGCCGTATATTTTTAGCTTTTGTTCATTCCCTTGAATATTTCTCCAGGCACAACCTTGGTCAAAAATCAGCGGTTTGGATTACTGTATCAACCCTGCCCACTGTGATATTAGCTCTCTTCATTTTTTACTAAATCATTGAACATTTTGAGCACGAATTATGTTGAACATGCTAATTTAGTGTTCACTGATTATTCACTATATTCGGCTTGGCAACTGTTAGCCGAATCTCGAATTTGAGAATCTATTTGATCATATGGCTTAGAAGTGATGTCATCACTTAGGTCGATATCTGTCTTATGATTAATATCGACATCTGTCTTATGACTAATATCGATATCTGTCTTATTCTTAATATCGATATTTGTCTTATGATTAATATCGATATTTGTCTTACACTTAATATCGATATCTATTTTATCCTTAATAACGATATCTGTTTTATTTTTAATAACGATATCTATTTTTATTTTACTTATTGTTATTTTTATAATTATCTTGTGATTACTATTTGTGTGATAAGGAAAAGTAAAAGGTTTATAAAAAGGCGGCTTTCGCCCCTTTTTATTTATTCTTCTTTTTCTTTTCCTCTTTTTATAAATCACTCTCTCTTATATCTAATCATTCACAATAAAGTTCTATTTGTATTTACACCACTTATATATTTTCTTCAGTAACTTTGTGCACTATGGTTTCTAAGGTTGAGTCAATCCAACAAGGGTTGTGGACTTCAAGGTATTTCCCTTTTTGGGACGAGCTGTAATATTTTCATCAACATTGCTAAATAAATACTTTGTGCATATTGATCTAAGGGAAACATGTGAGCCAGCATACGTACAGCTTTCTCGGATCATATCAAAAATATGAAGAAGAAATAACTAGAGTTAAATACTAAATATTTCCAAACCATATGTGGGTCTACACACGAGTTGTAGAAGATAACTATATCCTACAACCTCAATTAGGCTAAAATCTACATTCAGCAATACGTTTTTCTCAAACGAAATATTTTGGCGAAGTTGTCAAAATTAAATGTTCATGTTCAACATAAAAGATCATAATTCATTGTCAAGCTTTTTAGTCCATATATCATCCCATTTCTAATGTAGTGTACAAGTGGACTACTGATATCCAATAAATACTATATCAACTTGTGGTTCATATTGTGCATCTGTTTTGGAATTCAAAGGAAAGACACAGTAATATCTCGAAAGGCGGTATACCGCAACTAGTGATGCAATCTGCTTTCTGTGATTTAATAGAAAACCAAGAGGAAATCAATATTTAAATAATTACCAGCCTTCGTTGATTCTTCATTCTCTGTGGGTGACTCTCAATAGTCATCTTTGCCTTCATGCATGATGTAGCACACGTGGGAATTCACCTTGGAAAAAATTTCACCAACGCAGGATTGTCATCAAAAATAATTAGTTCTGTGATCTCCAATCTTAATAAATTGAATGTCCAGCACGATGATCTCATGCAGTTGTGAATCGAAGATCTAAGAAGGATTTCAATTCTGGAAACATTAATGCTAGTACTATTGCAGAAGTTATTGAGTATTCCTGCAACCCAATCACTCTCATTGAAATTCTAGGACTAGAGGTTTACCGAATATAGCCAACCAAACTACCATACAAAAGTTCTGTTCGGTGTCGTGTCGGAACTTCTCATCATTGGATCAACCAAAATTGTCAATCAGTTTGTGGCACAGAAATATAGCGAGCAATCTGTAATGATTCGTTCAAAATAAAATTTCTTTCTTTTATTGTCACGATATGAGAAGATTTTTGGTCATTTCATCGTAAAATCTGTAGGTTCCCTCAACTGTAGTTTTACCATGTTATAAAAACCTTATTCAAAAGCATGTACAAAATTGATATAAACCCCATTCAAGAACAGTATATAATAAACATCATTCAATCTAGCCCCAATTCATTCATTTAACCAAGCAGTACCTTTTTAATATATTTCTATTGCTGTTTATGTGCCCTCTTCATCCCAGCTATCCTTCTGCTTCTTACTCTCTCAAAGGTACCAGGAATAAACAGATCTCACTGGTTGATCATTAAAGCCAACCTCCAAGTCATGAAACATAACATGGCCCTTCCTCAAAATTTCACGTTTTATTTCCATTACATACTCATCTAGTTGCCTAATACTCAGCTGAAAACTTTCACTCTTTGTCGTGGTTCCAATATCAGCATAAAATTCAGGTTCATCAGCCTTTCTTAGATCAATATTTGTTATGGATAAATACACTACACCGCAAAATCAGTCCTTCCAATTTTTGATGACACTCCATTCAAACTCTCAGAAGATGCTGTTATTTAAACCGTTGCATTTCGACCGGTAGTAATTTGTGTTTCCTTCTGACGTACTTGGCACTAACTAATCTACGTCATCCCCAGTGCTTTGTCTCTGCTTATCAGTGTAAAGATCTTTGATCTGACCTTATTAGCAGCATTTGTAGATATTCTAATGAAAGATATACCATCTGTTAGAATACTTTTTCTTTTCACATTATCATTAAGGAAAAATGATTTGAGAAATGAATCAGTTGGAGATAGAGCAATCAGGTAATGTAATTGAGAAGATGAAATGAATATACGTGCAAAATAGTTTGTATGTTAGATGTTACAGATGTAAATTGTTGAACATGCTAATTTAGTGTTCACTGATTATTCACTATATTCGGCTTGGCAACTGTTAGCCGAATCTCGAATTTGAAGAATCTATTTGATCATATGGCTTAGAAGTGATATGTCATCACTTAGGTCGATATCTGTCTTATTCTTAATATCGATATCTGTCTTATGATTAATATCGATATTTGTCTTACACTTAATATCGATATCTATTTTATCCTTAATAACGATATCTGTTTTATTTTTAATAACGATATCTATTTTTATTTTACTTATTGTTATTTTTATAATTATCTTGTGATTACTATTTGTGTGATAAGAAAAAGTAAAAGGTTTATAGAAAGGCGGCTTTCGCCCCTTTTTATTTATTCTTCTTTTTCTTTTCCTCTTTTTATAAATCACTCTTTCTTATATCTAATCATTCACAATAAATCACTCTTTCTTATATCTAATCATTCACAATAAAGTTCTATTTGTATTTACACCACTTATATATTTTCTTCAGTAACTTTGTGCACTATGGTTTCTAAGGTTGAGTCAATTCAACAGAACTTCTCATTCAACCTATCGCATTCCTGTCACTGGTGATGTTCTCCAGTGTTCTTTTACCCCTTCAAGTGATATTGGTCGCTTAGTAGCCTGTACCGATCTCATTATTTGGGATGAGGTCCCCATGCAAAATCGCCTCTGTTTTGAAGCTGTTCAAAGAAGCATCTGCGACCTCATAAAGTCTGACCCTGATACCGGCCCCCCATTTGCCGGTATTCCTGTTGTCATGGGTGGTGATTGGGCTCAAACTGTTCCTGTGGTTGAACATGGAAATCACCCCATCATTGTCCAAGCCTCCCTTAGAAAGTCCTTTCTTTGGCAACATGTCGAATATCTCCTTTTGAAAACAAATATGCGTTTGGCACCTACTCCCGACTGTCAATCCTTTGCCGACTGGCTTGCTGATCTCTCTTATAATTCTTCTTTGAGAGGCCCTATATCTCTCCTTGAATACATCCCATCCACAAATGATAAATCCGCGTTTCTGGAAAAAACCTATCAATTTCACCTCTTAAACTCTTTGCAAACTTCTTTTCCCTCTACTGCATCACCCTTTGCTTCAAGGGCTATTCTAACTATTAGAAACGATCGGGTGGCTCTTCTAAATTCTTTCATCCTTAATATGATAGATGGCCCTTCTCAAACCTACTGCTCTGCCTTTATTGCTACTGATGATACTAGCCAATAATGTGCTATGACTTCCGAGTTTCTTGCTTCTTTAAACTCTAAATCGATCCCTATGGCCAAACTCAAGTTGAAGAACGGCGTCCCCATAATGCTAATAAGGAATCTTAATCCAAAGGTTGGTCTTTGTAATGGTACCCGTCTTTCCGTTATCAGCCTCTCGACCTATCTTATTCAAGCTAAAATCCTGAAGCTCTTTTAGAAGAAAAAGATGTACGACCTCCTGTATGAATCTATGAATGTATCAATTATGTATTTCATTATGACTTGTACCTTTATATTTCTGTCACGGGGAGAACGAAGGGATTGTCGCATAGCATCTCGTCCTATACTTATAGTTATATCGCACGGCGCAAAAAAAGGGAGTTGCAGTATCTCATTTACCCTCACCTGTGCTTATATTTATTGCGTAGCGGCTCTTCTCCATATTACAGGTGAGCTACTTAAATCACACACTTTCTTATTAGAATTACAAATTCACACACTTTCTCGTTACAGGTGAACTACTTAGATTTCTGTATCTCCTTCACGGTTGTAGTATATTCTACAGTTAGTCTAGAGACTACCTCAATTAGCAGAGTTATGTTTATGCTCGGAATGCCGTCACCTCTTGCTAATTTTCTTTCAACGTAGTGGTTACTTTCAGATTTTATATTACGTTCAGAGTAAGTAGATACAAATAGTGCCACTTCGTTCCCTAGGCAGTACTATTTAGTTTTATTATACTTCATTCAAAGTAATTGAGTGAATCTTCTTAACACTCAGATTATTTACCAAGGTCAGTTAAATTTACTCATTTGCTTACAATTGAATATTATCTGGACTGCTCCTTCAAGTAATCGTTCCTTACATGTATTGAAGTAGTGCTATTATTAACTTTATTAGAAATTGCTCCTTTCAGTCATGGCACTTACAACTTTATATTTTCTGTCACTGGGAGGCAGAAAGGATCGTTGCAATATCATCTCAAGTTGAAGGATGATCTTAATCCAAAGGTTAGTCTTTCCGTTAGGAGTCACTCAACCTTTCTTATCATTTTCGCATAAGAATCAATACTGATGAGTTTGGCTTGGACTTGAGAACTGCTCCTTTCAGACATTGCAAAAATATCATAGATGAATCATGACTTACAACTTTATATACCCTGTCACGGGGAGGCCGAAGGGATCGTCGCATAGCATCTCGTCATTCATAATAAATCAATACCTCAATTGTTTTTTTATTTTATTCACTATGGTTTTCAAGATTGAGTTGGTTCAACTGTGACAACTTTGAACCTCTTTAATATTATTTTGTTTCCAAACATCATCACTAATTATCTTCTGCAATTAAATTGTTTCAAAAATAACCAATAATGCCATTGTGCTGGTTTTAAGCCAAATTTAGTAATATCACTTTGCAGATCGTCAAGTTAGACTAGTATTGTTACTTTACTGTAATAATTTTAATTTGAAATCAAAAACTGCCCTTAACAAGCTCTTAGGTAAAAAGATACTATCTCTATTCACTAATAAAATTTACTTTGGAAGATACAAACACTTTGAATGTATATGTTACAGAAGAAAAACATTAATATAGAATTCTTAGGGCCAAGAACCAAGCAACAACACAGCTTTCAATAGTTATACATATTCATACAGAAATCAAAAAATTTTTCAACAAGACCTATCGAAAAAGAATCAAAGTAATATTTTATTAAATCTAGCAATATAATTAAGATGCTGATTTGATTTATTATAAAATTTTAAACAAAGAGAGGGTTTACTATTAAAAGAAGTGTATCATGAAAAGGGGAAAAGCTCCTCCTTTTAAAATACTTATACCTAGCTTTGAAATACAAAGTTTTCATCTGTAACTGTCTATTAGCTTTCAAATATTACGGAGAATTAAATTAAAATGATATCTAACCAACTAGTATGATGTCTAATTAGTAAGCATTACATATCATATTAAATTGCGCTAATAGTTGCTAAACTAAATATTATAAAGTTTTTACAGTTCCAGCAGGACCATGAACAAAAGAAATAGCTAACCTTTGCTGATATCTTGAGTATCTCTCCAGGACCTTAAGGTCAATAGTTTTTAGGATTCAGCCGAAAATCAATTTCTGATCTTAGTTGAATTGCAGTGTGTTTTGTTCGGCCAAACGGAACTGTTGCGTAGAATCATAGAACTCTTCCTAAGCTATTATGCTTTTTGGATCAGTAGATTGGGGGAAATATAGAAAGCCTAGGGCAATTGAGTTTCATTTAGTCCATAATAAAATAGAGATTTTGATGTTACATTGAAGAAATGGTCAGAAATATAATATAGGCCGAGTTCAAAATGAACAAAAATATCAAAGTTTTTGGGAACAGAAATATTGTCAAACGTATTTGAAATACAACAGAGCAAGTCCTCGCACAACATAATTTTGAACATATCCCATAAGCGGATCAGCGCAACTTTGAAATAGGGCATAAAAAAAGGGGAGAGAAAAAAGACAATAACGGTGAAATCGTTCAACAAAATAAAAGTTAGAAGCTTCTTGTAAGCATTAGATGCATTTTCTTTCATCTTGTACTCAACCATAGGCTCGGGCACATTGCAAATAGATGTTTTATGCCGTGGTACCTTGTAACAAACAAATACATTTAAAGGATATCGTACCACGGACATACTAAACCAAGCAACATGCAAAGGTAAAAACGCTCAGGATCTTTACAATTAAAATAGATCATTCTTCTAATAGCAGTTATATTTTAGCAGGGTTTTCAGCAATGCTTTTCAAAAGTATCAATAAAGGTAAATTACCTTAGAAAGTCTTCATAAGTGTATTCAATGTTTAAACATGCTAATTTAGGGTTCATTGATAATTCGACATATTCAGTTTAGCAATTGTTAGCCAAATCCCAAATTTAAAGTCTGTTTCAGAATGGCAAGTCATGGCGCATTCCAACCTTCATGAATGAAATGTTACTATTCTACTTACTGTTATTTTTCCAATTGTTTTATGCTATTATTTATTTGATAAGAAAAAGTAAGTGGTTATAAAAAGTAGACTTTTGCCCCTTTTAATTTAATTTTTTAATTTTTTAATTTTTGTGAATCATTCTTTCTTGTATCTAATCATTTCTAATTGAGGTGTTATGAGAAAAAATGGTACTTCATCAAGCCGAAATTGAGAAATAATACTTTAAAATAGAAATATTTGTCAATTAAAAAGCGTATAGCTGCGCCCGTCAAATTCATTTCATGTATGCACGGCTGCAAACACATACAGCCTTGCGTCCAAGAGGCTAAACTTAAGAGTATGCCAAGATTGGGATTCAGAAGGTTTTGGGACCAGGTTAAGAACAACATGGTTAAGTGCAGTTTCTTATTTTATAACGTTCGTTAAGAGATTGCGGGATTGGGGGACAACACTTGATATTACCGCTGACAGCGTTTGGAACTTGAACAAGTGTGGGTTCCAGTCCTCCTGGATGTAAAAATAGTGTACCTGAAAAAATATTGGAGTTGGTAATGGTTCTAGAGACTATATCTGGCGATGGTAGAATATTGTCTCCTCTAATCATTTACAAGGGTGTTAATCTAATGGAGGCATGGCTTCCTCAGGGAGATACCTTTAGATAATTTCTAAACACCTCTGATAGTGGCTAAATTAATACTACTACAATATTTAAAAATTGGTTCAGTACTCATTTTCCTCTTACTGATGAATGGCAGATACTAATAATGGATGGCAGTAAGTCTAACGTATCACCCGAATTAGTGCAGTTCGCCCTCGAAAAAAGGGTGGTTCCGCTATATTTGCCAGCTCATATATCTAATGTACTTCAACCTTTACACAGAAGCCCATTTGGATCGGCAAAAAGGGAGTTCAGGCAGCGCAGTACTTATGAGTTGGGCCGAGGGATACCCCCCTCAAAGAAAACTTTCTTCTCCAACTACATGGCCATTAGGCTACAGGTATACACTAAAAAGATAGTCAAAAGTGTGTGGCAGACAACTGGTATATTTCACAGATACATTTCAATTGCTCTTTCTTCTTTTAAGCGCCGAATGAATCTAGTTCAGTATGCCATTCAAGAACCAGAAGAGCCACATGTTTCCCCACTATATAACACCAATAGGATAGCTTTAGAGTCAACTAAGTGTCTAACAAGGTCGCGTTTGCAGCTGTGAAGAAAGTAGCAGAGTTGGAAGCTAAAGAAAATATATTTCAGCAAATAATCAAGAGACTAACAAATTAACTGGGCGAAGCGAAAGTTAATAATTGAAAGAGGTGAAAACTCCTGGAATGGGATAAACACGATGTAGTTTGTGATTTTCATAGGGCATCATGACAAGAGGAGAGTGTTGATCATGATTCTGAAGCTTTATATGATAATTGTTGAACATGCTGTTGAACATGCTAATTTAGTGTTCACTGATTATTCACTATATTCGGTTTGGCAACCATTAGCCGAATTTCAAATTTGAGAAGCTATTTGATCATATGGCTTAGAAGTGATATGTCATCACTTATGTCGATATCTGTCTTATACTCAATATCGATATCTGTCATTTATTTATTTATGTGATAGGGAAAAGCAACTGGTTATAAAAAGGAGGCTTTCACCCCTTTTTATTTACTCTTTTTATAAATCACTCTCTTTTATATCTAATCATTCACAATAAAGTTCTATTTGATTTACACCACTTATATTTTATTCAGTAACTTTGTGCACTATGGTTTCTAAGGTTGAGTCAATTCAACAATAATTAGACGCTATTATTTGTCCTTAAATAAAAGTGTTAACATTTCGAAACTTGTATTTAAAATATTTGAAACATATGGATGATAAATTATATAATTTGGACTTAAAAGAATCTGGCTGGTTAAATATTATAAATTTTGAAGACGTAAGTTTTGTTAAAAATTATGCTGGTAGGTGTCAAGCCGATACAATTTATATATTCATTGCCTTTTTCTGTCTCATCAATTTCGTTATTTTCTTGTTCTGATACACTTTGCCGTCTTCCAAAGAATATATGGAGAAAGTAGATGTAAGGATTGTATATATTATTAAAAGCTGAATTACTTGGTTCGCTCGAAGAACAGACTGGCCGATTGAAAAAAGATGAAACAATCTCTTCTACATATGTTCCAGCCCTTTTCAACATAAAATACTTTTAGAGTGCAGTATACCACCCTTAGTAGTTCTAGAAACATTAGTAGTAGTTAGTTATTTTATCACGCAACATGAAACTTTCAACAAGATAGTTTTGTTTTACGTTATTATTATTATTGATTTTAGTATTGTCGTAAAGAAGAATGATATTATCCATTGACTACTGTCTAAATAAATTGTCCAGTAAAAAGAAACTCAGAATATAAAAATTAAATGTTGATGAGGATCTGTTAAGATTCTCTACCTAAAGGTTCATAACCATTGGTAATTTTTCCTACTTTCTCAGGTTCAGAACCAGGATAGACTTTGGGACTGTGTGCAAATATATTAGTAAGACGGTGTTCTCAGTCCTTTGGGAGATCAATATATCCACCCAGACAACCACAGAGTTCTTTTAAAACTTCTTCCTGCGCCAGGCCTTCAGCATTATTATACGCCGCATGTTCAGAATCTTTAGAAGTTGGATATAGAGAATGATCAACATAATCATAAATATTGAATAAACTTTTATTATTGTTATAAAGATTTTCTAAACTCAAATTTTGACAAACTAAATGGGGTTTCAAGTACCGAGGTACAAATAAGCAACGTCTTCCATCTTAATCACTTTATTTGTCATACCTTGTGTACTGCTGAGAAAACCGAATGGAATCCCTGACTATAAGTTTCACTCACAGTAGACCATATGTTTGAAACATAGGACAGTAGAAAATATGTTAGATTCAGTAATATAAATCTTTGATTCTTCTTTGATAGGGTTTGTTGAAAAAATTATTATTATTATCTAAATCTGTATAACTGTTGAAAGTTGCGTTGTTGATTGATTCTTGGTATTAATGCACCAAGAATCCTATATAAAGTTTACATCTGTAATATCAAACATACAAACTACTTTGTATGCATATTCCATCTTCTCAGTTATATTACGTGATTCCTCCATTTGGAACAGAATAATTATATGATTACTTTTTTACAAATATCGTTGCTATTTCTCAAAAGTCTAATTTTTATAACTTATTGCTTGCTACTTGAGTTAGAGTTTCAATGGTATTTTAAGCTGAGTAGATTACGAGTTAATTATTACACGGTTGATATAAAGCCATAAATAATCATTTTAAAAAATAATTTAAAAACACGGTATGTCTGGAAATTATGTGAATGAACAATTTTCTAAAGTGTGGTAGAAGTGTGCATGCATTTTTTAACACCTGAAAAAATTAAAAAGGAAATTGACATGCATTCTGCAGATGTTTCCTTTACGAAGTTGTCAAAGCCAAATGATGCGGCTTATTCAACGATTATTGAGCACATACTTTTTACCTAAAACTATACCTAAATATGTAAAGTTCACTATTTTAATTAATATGACTAGATGGAAAAATAAAACTGAATAGTAATATATATTAAAGCACCAACTTATCAATCGAGATTTGATTATCTGTTTTCCACAAGTATATTTTATATAAAACACAATCTTCAAATCATAAGAAAACGTAACACGCTTAACGTTTCAATATTGTTTATCCGACATTTATTTTTCATACTGGCTACCAAGATTAAGTCATTCTACGACCATTTTTCTGTTTCATACCTGTGTTATAATTGTTTTTTAGCATTTCAAATAGAACTTTAGTAGCTCGTGCGCAATTTTTTCATAATGTTCATTGGAAAAGTACAGGAAGGTCAAAATTGCGAAATTAATATATCTTCTAAGATTCAGATATGAGATGGAATTTAAGTGAAAAAAATATAAATAAAAGCCTTACAATCAGTATTTAGATATAATTAACATGAATTCTAAAAGATGAAAAGGTATATTTTGCAGAACGCGTCCCCTTTTATTAAATTTTATTTCTTTTTATTCTTAAGGAAAATAAATAGTTTTTAATAAACCAATAATTAAAAAGTTCTAAAAATAGGTTGGGTTATATGATTAACAATTAACAAAAAGCGGATTATGGCAGTAAATACGAGGGCTAATTTGAGAAAATAAACTTTATTACTCAACGGAATAATAAAATCTCGAGTTCTGAACATATTTCAGAAATGTTATAGGTCAAAAATTGCATTTAGTAGTGACATGATAACATTGCGAAATTATTAGGCAGAACACTAAGTACCATCTACCATTTACCCTAATTGGTATTATGGGACAGACATGTTTGTTTCCAGTTATTTTGGATCTGTAATCTAAATCTTACCAATTCCTTGGATATGGCAAAAGTTTTGGAATGGGATTAGAAATTTGTATTCTTATAGAAGTCAAATGTTAGAAAATAAATAACTCGTTATTAAAACATTCGTTAACCTATAAAGCGGTTGGTTCCAATTCTAGCACGATGGACGTCATTAAAAGTATTTATTAACCGATGAGCAATTTTTTATAAAAGGTGGTATTTATTCATATTCAATCTTGCTAATTAATGATTTATGAAGCAAAATAAGTATTTGCAGGGTTCTTTAATATCTAAAGAATAAAAGTATTTGGCGAAATGATAATCTTATAAATTAAAGAAGTTTTGTTGCTTGTGAAATAAAAATAACTCTTAGAATATTGAATTTTTTAAACTATTTTTATTATTGAAGATAATAAATCTTTTTATTTAAACAGAAGGAAACATGCAATTTTGCTCAAATTAGTTATTTTTGGCATAAATATATCCCGTCTAACTGAGTCCTATATGTCAGTCATCAACATAAAAAACTACGTCTGGTCTTTACTAGTCGATGTCAATATTTATAACAACCCAAATTCCACAAAAGGTTTAATTGCTAATATTCTTGAGGTACATTTTAGAACAAGGTAGTATTTATAATAATAACATGATTGATTTTCAAATACATAATGTATGAATCTATATAATCTGCCACATATATATCTCAGCATCTAGTTCGGCCTATTATATATATTCTTGAAAAATAGCTGAAAATAGTAATTGTGTTATGTTTTCTTTTGCAAACTACATTTGTACAAAAAGTTAAAATGCTATTGATATATTTTTATATGTTATTCTTACTGCCCTTAAAAGAAGTATTATTTATTCTATTTAAAAATGTTTTATAAGTTAAATAATGCATTCAATGGGTAAATAGTCTTAAGATATTACATATATGAACAATGTTAGTGAGGTGGTAGATATTTCAGTATATTAATAATACTGCAAAAAAGCAATATAAAAAATCATTACCAATAACACTTACTGTACTTAAAACATGAAAAAGATTCAAACCATATATTCATCTACTCAAATCATTTATTTTGTAGTCAGAAGTTTTGATATGTAAAAATAGGTTGGGTACTTGTAAGTGATATAAAAATAATGTGGTTATCTCATGCTGATTTAAAGAAGTATACAATGTAAATATGTGATAATTTATACTGTATGCGTAAGTCATCTCATAAAAATCTCTAGTGAGATAGGTGTAAAATTACATTTTAACAAAATCTAACAACTTCTATTAAAAGCGGGAGCGTTAAAGGCTTTAAATTAAGCCGCAGGCTCCACTCCTGGTGGTGCCCTTCCATCAATTCCTTTAAGTTTTAGCGTTATGTTTCTATTCATACAAATATTACACATCATCATGACATTCAGTTATTAAAATTTGGTTTAGTTGCTACTGAAAACGCAAATACTCCCATTAATAGCTAGATGCTTCCTCAAAAGGATTATTTTCACTGATTTCAATAATTAATTACAAGTATTTACAAAATATAGAAATCGAATGTCGTGTCTTTTTCATCAAAATGCGAAATTAGTTAATTTAGAATTATTTGAATTTTCAAATTAGCTTTCAGTCTCATTTCCCAGATATACAAATATAAAAAAGGGTGGCTGAATATATTTTGAAATATTACCATGTTGATGTATTATATATACTTACGGAATAATTAAATCTGCTATTAGGGGATGTTGTTAACGAATATGACAAAAAATTAAAATTACAATTTTAAGAACAGAAACAATACTATCATATTTAGAAACATTTCTGAACCTATAAAACTAATCAAACTACTTTTGTTTGTTTATTAAATCATACATAGGATGTTTAGGATTTTTGGTTCAAAATAAAATAAAAATATATAATTGTTATTAATATCCACTTTAGAGTTTCAAGTTGCTACCTAATGGTAAGAACAAATAAAACTTTTTGGGAATTTTCAATTATATTAAAGTGACATATACCTTTAATGTCATATTTAGGAACTTGTTGAATTGCATTTGTCATTTTATCCATATAAACGGTGAAATTTCTCTTTATTAAGAAAGGAAGCATATAAAGTTTACTAACTTTACTAATATGGTTTTTTTTTCCAAGTTATCTGTTAAATCCAACCTCGTTTGATCATAGTCATTTTATTCACTGAAGATTTTATATTTACCTGCAGGCGCATATGTTCTGATCTACAATAAAGAGTAAGTTATCGATAGTTTCTATTCAGGATCTTGTGGAGATTGAAAAATACTTGCTCCCATTTTATGAAATCAAATTTAGTACAATTACGCAAATGATAAGCGGGCGTATTTGAAGTCATCATTTTCGGTACATATAACCCGTAAATTAACAATAAGTAGTTGGTCGTATTTAATTGCAAATCATTACATTATTATGTCACTTTTAAACTTACCCATAACAATTATATAATATTGTAGCAAACATCGGAATGTGCAAACACCTATGTTTTCATAGCTCAAACTAGATAGTCAGTTCAATACCTTTTATAGAGCAGAACAAACTTTTAATAGCAAAGTACATATAAAAGAATTTAACATATTAGTTAACGCAGTGAAATCTGAGAATAAAAGTTTTAATTTCACAACGAACTCGTTAAACCTTATTACTCTCTAGCTTACTATAACATTTTAGTATTCAAATTATTTTCAAATATGTTGTGTAACAAAAATTGAAATACTTTGTAATCCAAATTTGAAAAAAATAAAGAGCTATTAAAATGAACTGTTTTTTGTAATGTAATCTTTTGAAAAACGAGTTAAAAAATATAAGTCTATACATTGTTGTACGAAGCATAACTAAGCTTCTTTTGACTCTCCATTCACTTTCCTAAGAATATACCCAAAGTATTTAAGAGGAACACTGTCACATTGCTTCATTGCTCGTGATAATAAGTATATATACATAATACTGTCATGTAATATATTAATAAGCTTATTTACTGCGTTATTCTCTATAGTTTAGTAATATTACCAAAATATGATTTTTCTTATATCACTCTTTTGCGCTATAGAATTATATCTGTATTTAATACTAATTGGAAATTTGTGTCTTAATTTTTAGCTGCTGCTTTCCTAGAAGACTTATATGTTATATGAATTATTCGGCAACTGACATAAATTTGATATCGATCTCTCTGAAACAACTAATTTACATAGAAACAGAAAAATGGGAAGTCTTTAAACATAAAATAAATAAAGTGATTGCAAAAAATTAGTTAAGACCTACATTTTTAATATAACTCCTTTTAATATAATCAAAACTATAACCTGTAAAAATAATGGAATTCTATTCAATTTATCAGAAATATTCTTCTGAACCTTTAGCGATATTTAAATAGGTAATATAAAATTAATTTTAATATTATTTCTATGTATTTTAATTAAGATGTGCAGTGTCTCAAACAGAAATAACTTCTACGTTTTGAATATTTAAGTCATTTAATATTTATATAAAGATTTATAAACTAAAGTTATAGTTGCAGTTGATTCAAATGATATTTGATTAAAAAAGATAGAGAATTTACTTATTGGACATAAAATAAATTGTTTCATGAACGTAAAATTTTAAATGATTGTGAAACATAGTACTTTTATAATAAATGGAGTAACAACTTTTATTAATTAAATCAGAAAGTTTAATTGAGCATCAGGTAATCTTTTAATGATACATAAATATTGGTCAACTAACCAAACTTTTAATCCATATATCTTCAGTAGAGATAGATGATACGTTAAATGAAAAATTTACTTATCGAAATCTATTTCCATTCCGCGTTTCATTTATAAAATTTCAATTTTTGTTAAGGAATACTTAAGGATTCATAATATAATAGATCTGAATGATCCTAAAAAATAAAAATCCATACACTAAATTCCGATTATATGCTAGCACTAAAAATAATTGCATGAAAAATTGTTTGCATAAAGTTATGACTGCTATTCATCAGTAAGAAGAAAACCAAAATTTTGTTAATTTGTTATTTGCATTCTTATTTGTTTTATCGAACTAAAAGCAGAAATACATGGGGTAATCAAGCTACTAAGTTGGCCCTCTGCCAATACTTTTGTACAAGTCTATACCATTTTTGAACATGAACTTGAACTGTATTAGGTATTATGAAAAAGTTAATGAAGACGGAGTGAGATGGATATGTTTCTGTACGTAGAATATGACTTATTGAGGAATAATTAGATACGAATTTAAGCTAGATTCTAAGTTATTAACGAAAGCTTTTAAGATCGTCTCGTGTACACCTGATTTAAATTACCTATCTTTCTAAATCGCTGATTTGTAAATATTTTGGTGAAATGGGATTACTGGTATTATGTATGCTCTTTAATTAAAGACATAAAATGAATTCAGCTTGGGAACGGATGGATTGCTTAGACTGGTGTGTCGGAAAGTTTACTAGTCTCGCAACTGCAATTCATCTTTGTATTTATTAAGTATAAAGACATATTTATTTCTCTTAACCCATTTCCCTCATTCACCAAACAAAGCTAAAGATACATGCATACTTTATAACAGACCTGAGCAGTGTAAAGATTAGCGACTAGTTGGAAGTGCAGCAGAATAGAGAACAATATCAAAAGCGTATAATTACAAACTCTCTAAGCTAAAATCACTATTCATTAATTTAGAAAATGACAAGAAATAAAAAGTAAAGGACGGCACCTTCGGTGATCTTGATGTGAAATATAAAGTATATATACACAATGATTTATTCAACGACTTTTTAATGTGATAAATTGAATACTGTATTCTAATTTGTTATAGTCTATAATCTTTTGAAGTTATTTGTACTGCGTTATAAATAAACAGGATTACACACCTTTACCAATATTGAACATATTACGTATATATTGTTTCATGCAGTTGTTATTAATCTGAATCTAGCTTTTATCTGGCTGGAATTTTTTTTGAGTTAGTTAGTTTGTCATTTGTCAATTTGTTACGTTTAGCAATGAAATAAATGATCTTGCGATGAAACTACTTTTAGCGCTATTTATTCATCAGTTATAGTTAATTGAATATCAATATTTGTACCTAACCGTTTACCTATATTAGCTTGAAATTCAATATTTAAAATATATTACATCGTAAAACGTAATAACACTGCTTTGCTCCTATTAAAGCTGACCCATTTAAAGATTTAAAATAACGTATATAGCTAACCGATATTTTCCTTATATCGAATTGTTAATATGTCAGAACATTTAAATAAATGATCCATTTGCAATATCAATCAATTCTTTTGATACAACTTGGTGTACTCCGATTTACATCGTTAATAATCGAAGTTCATAAAGATTTTATTAACTGAGTTTTATAATAGGATTGATGTAATTAAGACGTTCAATCTAAGCAAAAATAATACCAAACTGAATGAAATATGTGAATAAAACTACAAGTTGTTCTGTCTATTCTAAGTATTTTGTTCTGAATAAAAGAAATATAACTTTTAAACTAAAAAATGGGCTAGATATGTTCGACTTTCAAAACCACTTTTGCAAACTACTGTTAAAAATTTCAAAAAGAATTTGTGATATGCAGTTTTTATTAGTCTTTTATGAAATTATATCATGATATCTTTCAAATCAGTGTAGTAATTTATTTTGCAAAAGACCAAATAAAACATTTTTACATATTACAAACAAAATCTTGTGTCAATTAAAAAACCCTAACGAATGCAGAGTGGCAACAAAACAATTAAATATAAATTTAGATATATACTTCCTATATGTTATTGATAAAATATTTGACAATAGCTCATTTCCCAAAATATCAGTAATACAAACTTTTCAAGAAAATACTGCTTATGTAAGAAGTTTAACTTTGTTTGACATGATTTATAATAATCTTTAATTCAACATGAAGTTTGTTAGATAGTTACACGACTTGTATTTCAAAATATTTGCAGTGTACTAGAAAACTTTTTGAAGCAGCAGATTCAAAGTTTTAGATTATTTCATATCTAGATACTTTTAAATGGTTGGGTTCACAATCCGTTTGAAATATATATGTAGAGTCTTTTACGCATTATAATATAATTATTCACTGTAGTACCTCGAGCTCGATAAAAATATTTTAATTTATTATGATCTAATATTTGTTTACAATATAAATCGTTGCAGAAAGAGAGTCAGTGATACCAGTGACTTACTATATATTGTTTTCCAATACCTAAACCGGTAGTTTTCATATAACAACTGAGTAAGCAGTAATTACTTTGGTACTTGTCTTTTTGTTGGAATTAATAGAAAGTTTAATTTTCAGGGTAATTAAAGTGAAGCATAGGGTCATTTAGGATTTTATCATCATAGTCTTAAACGCTCAATACATCTCCTTCAACAGACTTTATAGACTGTGTTTCCACAATTATTTCCATGTTCAATTCACATTCGGATAGTTTATATTTCGTAAGTAATAAATGTAGACAAAGTTCAATTACTTTGGTGAAGTAAAAATAAATTTTTGGACATTGGTATTCGAACTTTACGCATCACTAAACATATATTATTTTAATAAATCAAGCGAATTAAGACGAAGTTGTAATTTTAAATAACTTATCTTAGATGATATAGAATTTTCGCCACTTATCTCTTGTTTAGTTTATTTCAGAACTTGGTAGATTTCTCACTTCTTTTTATTTCATCATAATATACTAAGCTGAGACAAGCTCTTTAGAAATCTAAAACACATTTGGAGTAGACACTGGTCACTAAAATCCATTTATTAAATGTAAGATTTCCACCATGGTACTGCAAACACGTTATTAAAAGGTTTTGATCCACCTACGAAATTCTTACACTTACACAATCTTTAGCCTTAGCCTTTAATTTTTTTATTTCTGTAAACCAATTTTTTAAATTTAAGATGTTTCCATCCGTTCATGAATGAGTATCTCACTGAGAAATATCACACTAAAAAGTTCTGGAGCTAATAATTCAATTAATCTTCAGGAATTTCCACAAATAATTGCACTCCTAGAACCAGAGCGAAACGTAATCCTACTTTCAAAATTAAATCTATTATATATTATAAATAAAGTGAAAATATATTTTGCCAATCCTTATATTACTGCATGTTTTCATTATTCTTACTTGGTTATTTTAGTTTTTATTTTTAAACGTAATGGTTAGTTACTTCATAATGTGGGACACTCTGAATTCATAATTGGAAGTTTTTAAAGGTTTAGTTAAAAGTGAAGATAAGATATTGTTAACTCCAATATATGTAATTGGCAATATTTAAGGACTATCAATCAATTTTTATCAATATTTTCTGATTATATCTCGAAATGATTTTAAAACAAAAAAGGATAATACGCTTAATATTTAGTTGAAATGCCTCGTTTAAACAAGTCACCTGCTACTATTTTTTGAAACAAATTCTCAAATCCCCAACTTAAGGGAGGCAACATTCCAAATTAGATAAGGTATCGCTAATACGGAAAATAAACTTGTTTTATTTTTACCTCCTTCTTTTTGTTAATACATGAGATATTTTTTTTATTTGAAGTTCTTATGATTTGTTTAAAAATTGAATTCTAATATTAGTTAAATCTGATTGAGGATTCCCTTACATGAGGTGGTTGAATCTTTATCAAGATGATTTGAGCTAATGTTATCTGATTACCAGAATCTAAATAATACCAAAACCTCGAGTATCTAAGATTATATTATAGCTATAAAATTATATCAGAAATAGCTTGTTAATTCCATAGCTGATAGAATATCATAGCTCTTGTTCTTTCTACCTAATATTAAAACTTGACAAATATAACTTTTTACTCATTAACAAAGATGTGGGTTGACACTAACTGCGTTGATTTTTTTTTAAACACCATTTAAAAGCAACTGATAGACCTAGTATATATTATTTTCAATATTGACACACATCTTGAAAACAAGGGCTTAAAAAGAAAATATTACATAAATAGTTCTGGCACCTGGTTTTTTCAAGCAATACTTCAAATCTATTATTTTCTTGAATGCTGCTGGATTGAACTTTCATGAGCCTCTATGTTCTTTGCGGCTTCCATATTCCACGTACAAAGTTTCGAAATATTTTCTTACTGGTTCCGAGAATTGTAAGATTTTAATTTGTAATGCAAAATCTCTTAACTCTCTTGCAGTGAAGATTCAGACAGGAAAAGAAATTAAAACCTTTTTGTTTAATACTGGCTAGTCTCTGCGAGTGGCAGAAGCTGTTGATCTAGTTTTAGATGATCCCTTCTTCAATATTTTAAAATGCAATAACACTGCTGTAATTATCCGTTCTTTCACTTTTGATTCAAGAAAAACCATAAAGGTTTACATATATAATCAGGTCAGACAAATGTCAAATTTCGAACTTGGTGATTAGGAACTAAGAATCGGGGGACAAGGATGTTACTGATAACGACTATGAACTTGAAACCCGCTGTTATAAGGCAGAAAGACTATCTATGAAGACTGAAGATGGTTACTTGTTCTGTAACTACAAGTAGATATCACAATTACTTACTATATATCAAATTTTAGTACGTATGCTAAAAGCATTTTGTAAAAAACAAGTCTGTTGTATATATCAGAAATGGGTTCACAGAAGGAAAAAGTAC
The DNA here is from genome assembly GCA_900654225.1 of Magnusiomyces fungicola. Classification (NCBI taxonomy): domain Eukaryota; kingdom Fungi; phylum Ascomycota; class Dipodascomycetes; order Dipodascales; family Dipodascaceae; genus Magnusiomyces; species Magnusiomyces fungicola. Next base: position 547,079 of record CAACAH010000005.1, read on the forward strand.
TTGGATATTTGGCCAATTATTTTTTAGAAAACAAATTGTAAACAGCAATTATGTATGAAATATTAAATATCGTTAACATGGCCTTGCAAAATATTTATTGAGTGATTGACTCGTGTTTTGTAATGTAGTAAATATTCAATTTTAGTAAAAGAAAAGGAGAAGCAATAGAGTATCAAAGTTTACTAAATGACTTCCGAAATTAAAGGAGATTCTCATAAGATTGTAACACTTCTACATCTAGATTTATACACAATTAACTACTTTTGCATTGATTAGCATTCCTTACAAAATAGTTTTTTCGTATATATATACCTCAACTCTTTGTTACTGTTTACAGTTGGTGATGTGAATACAATATGTGCAAACGGATAGTAGACTTTAAGATTATCATCCTAAACCATTGAAAATGTAAAAGCATAAAACTTTTATATTAATTAAAAACAAAAAACAAAAACTAAAATGTTTAGAAACATTTAATTATAATAAAATCCTAATAATAATTATATATCATTTATCTTAATATTGAATCATTTATAAGTTATAAATCATATTGGAATCTTCAATAAAATAGACTTGAATTCGTCGTTGACTTTTGTATATCTTTCAGATATTTTGCAAACAAGTTCGGGGGTTAAAATGTTTTGAAATGACATAGAATAATTAATACACGATTCCTGAATTGATAGTTATTTTATTTTTCATCAGTAATACATAGAATTGAATAACTAAGTATATTATAACGCTATACTGCATAATTTGAAATTGTCAAGATTGGCATTTGACTCAAAAGGAACAAAGCAGGTTCGAGATGTACTAATTACAAAACTCTAAAATATTATATAACAATCACAAAATTTCCTATCGACTTTTGTTTGACATACATTCTAACAGACCATGTCGATCTACCCATATGGTGATCTATTGTCGATAGCGTACCGTTAAACACAAACTAATGAATCTATTAGCTCTAGACTATAATACTTTGATTCTTCTTTAATCGGGTTTGTTGGAAAAATATTATTATTATCTAAATCTGTATAACTGTTGAAAGTTGTGTTGTTTGTTGATTCTTGGTAGTAATACACCAAGAATCCTATATAAATTTTACATCTGTAACATCTTAAATAAAAACTATATTGATGTATGTTCCATCTTCTCAATTACATTATCTAATTGTTCCATCTCCAACAAAATCATTTGCTGAAGTAGGTAAGTATTAACTCATTGGATTCTAGCAATTCTTTGTCGATCTGTATTACAGAAGAACATTAACCGTTAATAGAAAAATTCAAGAAATGATGACTGCGTGATATTGCACACAAGAAGTAAATATGCAAATATAAAGAACGCTAAAGAGAATATATATGTATGCGTTAGCTTAATCGAAAGCTGTCAGTTTAGCAGTGTCCATGAATCCGAAATACTCCTTTCCCATTTTCTCTTTCTCAACATAAGCACTCACTTGCCAATTAATTTTTAATTCAAAAGCGTATCAGGTACGAAAGTATTTAAACTTTTACAAATTGTGATCTACACTGTTTTTGAGAAATATAATTTGAGACTGATTGTGAAGAGGTCATCAATTTAAATAAAGGGGGGGGAGTATAAATTCGATTTATATTTAATTAATTTTCACATCCACATCAATTCTGAAATCTTTCATTATTTAGATTTTGTATTGAAAGCTAGCTAAATATTTCCTACAAGTATTTTCATCTTTAAAATCTTGGCTGACACTATTATTTTTACTAACCTCAACTGCTAATATAAAAACACCGCTATAACCTACCTAACAGGGCACTTGTAAAGTAATAAACATACTTCCCTGAATATAGATATATGTATGAAAAAAGGCGAGTTTTAAACTACTTAAAAAGAAATTCTTATTAATGCAAAAAGTTTATACTTCACAAAAAAGGATACTACTCAAATCTATAGAACTATTTGAGAGAAAAATATGCGACCTATTTATAGTTATTTATGTATTCATTCAAATACTCCTCTTATTTCAGCAATTTTAGGGTATTTTCAATACTCTCTGTAAGTGATATTTGGAATGATTTTTTTAAAGTCACTTGTTGGGGTAATAAGGCACCTTTTGTATTTTGAATATTGAGGTAACATCGAAACCATTGATATTTCCTTTCAGCATAAAACTTTAAATCACTTCTATATGCTTTGCTGCTTGCGCTGCTACACATTTTTAATAATCGCCTACCATACATGCCATATATAAACTATACAAATCCGACTATCACAATGGATATAAATGTAATGCAACCACCTAAGTTCCAAAAATGATTTTTGACTCCGCTTTTTAAAGTTTAATACTTTTTTGTCCACTGTTATATATTTAAAGATTTCATTCTTTAACTCTGCTAATAGCTGCCAAGCATCTGCTTCATCACCCTTGGAAATTAAAAAATTTTAAATTAGATTGTTTCACAGCTTGTTTTAATACGGCATGTAATTTAGATATCCTTACTGCTGAATGAATGAATCACATCACCAAGCACTTTGGTTCATTTGGACAGGTGTTTCTAGGACACTGCTAACAATGCAGGAATAGGTTAAGATATTTTATGAACTCATCTAGTTTCATCTTATATGCAACTAGTTTTTACATTGATCACTACTATGCAAAATTGAGTACATGGAGCTCAACTTGAGAATTCAATCGTTGGTATTTTTGACTACTTTTCTGTGATTAAGGATGATTGATATTTGCAACAGTTTCGTTAGAAACAACCAAAAGCTTGATGTTTTAGTACTATAACACTTTCTAATACCTGCCCCAGTTTTCAGATTTCTTTAACTCAAAATTGATGTAAATTTAATTCAATTATGAGATGTTATTGCAACAATCTTTCCGGCTTCCCAGACCAGATTAATAACAGTACAGTCAAGAAGAAATAAAATAAAAGTTACGGTTTACGTACGATATATATTCTTGCTATGACTGAAAAGAGCAATTTCTAATGGTCCGGTCCATTCTAATTAAAGGTGGTAATTAAAATAATTAATAGTAGATTTACATTACAACATACAACTGAACTGACCATGAGTTAAAGGAGTAGTCCTGAAAATATGTGTAAATTTCTTTTACAGTAGAAAGAAAGGGGCTCATCATAGGCTTAACCCGAGTCCTAAAAAGACATAGTCAATTATTCCGAATTGAGTATATGCTGAAGAAAAATACACATTAAAATATAAATAAATAGTAATACCTAAGAAATGAAGACGCACTAATTGTAATCTACGTACTCTGAGTGTAATATACAATCTAGGACTAACTAATACATTAAAAGAATTAGCAAGAGAGGACGTTATTGTGAGGATCAACCTGAGTAGTAATAGAAAAGCAGTCTAATCATAAAAGAAGTTGATTAAATAAATCTGCTGCTAGTTGATATATATAACATATGTTTACGACTGCAACGTGGCAGATAAATTTCATAAAACGTTTATAAAACAATTGTTCAATAAAACTATAATTGTTGGATTCATTCATAATATTTAACGTTTCTTGGAATATTTTCAGACCTGATAAACTATTGATATTCATTTAAAACACGATAATACTTACCACATATTTTTACAAAGACCTTGTTCAGAGCCTTTTACTATAAGCGCACTGTATAGGCTGAACAATTTTATGATGATACCAAGATCTATTCTAATTTGTGTATCCTTGCAAACTCTCAGACTATCCATGCTAATTTAGTGTTTACTAATTAATTAATTATGATATCCAGTTTGGCAAATATTAGATGGGTTCCGGATTTAAAGACAAGTTTCATCATATCCACATGAATGGCGTTTCCCAACTCAGAGTAATGCTTCATACCTTATACCGATGTATGTTTTTTTTGGAATGGTAGCTGGTAGCACATTTAAACTTTCATAAATAAAACCTATCATTCTGCTTTCTGTTATTTTTGTAATTATTTTATATTCTTATATATGTTATAAAAAAGGGACTGGTTATAAAAAGTAAGTTTTCGCTTATCATTTTAGAAATTAGTCTTTCATATATCATTTAACTATTCACAATAAAGCTTTACTTGTATTTTGACGAGTTATATTCCTTTTTCTTACAAACTAATTTTATTCAGTATGGCATTTAGGGTTGAGCCAATTCAACATATTGGTACTTTTCCACAGAGCGCAATTGTGGAAAGCTCAATGTAAGTTCTAAGTTATGTTGGAGAACTGTCAATTCAATATTATAGTATTAACTTTTATTTTTGCAATACATATCCGATTTTCAAATTTAATAATATCGATAACATAACTATTAGCATTTTTATACCACCTTTGTTCCTTGGTAGCAATCTACTTTGGGTAAGATATAATGCTTTGTTTTTGCTTATTAAAAAACGCAGTATAATTGCTTTATGATTCCTTCCATAATATACTTTTACTAAATTAGATATTATCCTTTCGAATATCCTAACATTTGTTTTTCGGAAAACATAAGTGAATATATTGATTGCTAAATAAACCTGTTGGTATAAATGGCTTAATTACTGTTGTTTGACATTATATACCCTAATTAGCTTTGGAATACATATTTCCACAAGGTAAGATTTATCACATTCAGACAAGTGATAAACAAGGTCCACCTCCACCTAGTCAGAAACAATTTTTTGTGAGGGGAGTGGTAAGTATATTTGTATTGATTTATCAAAAGATATATATAAATGAATTCAACTCAAAATGCGTTCTTTATACTGACCGTGATTCTGAAGCTTTATATGAGAATCAGACGCGATTATTTGTTCTGAAACAAAACTGTTATGGAAACTCTTACTTAAAAAATTGAAGCATAAAAGGAATGAATGATAAATAATATAGTTTTCCCTTACAAATATCATAAATTTCGGATGCATTAATTCTGGGAGTTTCTAATTCTTGTGTTTGTCCAGCCTTTATAGTACTAATCTTAATTAGAACCATCAAGCTTTTTTACTCTTCAGATTTTTTACTTATTTCTCTTTTCCACACCCATAATTTCAGTCATCAATGTTTAAATAATGACCTACGGGTTTTGTGAAAAGAATTGTTGGTTGTAATTTTTTTTAGCCTATATACGACTTTGCTAATATGAGTACAATAAGTTCTTCACATTCGTCATTCAGATAATATTAAGAAGCTAAGCATTGTCTGATATTACATGACATCAAATTAGCTTGTTTAACGGTAGTTAGTCTCAGATGGTATATTACGTTCAAAGTAAGTACATACAATTAGTGCGCTTTCTTCCCTTAGGTGGTAAGTGCTATTTATTTTTATTTTCAATGTAGTAGTGTCTATGCTTAAATCATAACAATTTTTTATTCCTCTCCTTCAAGCAAGTGCAATCTAATCATTACATGAGAACCACTTAAATTACCGTTATTAATAGAGGTTACCGCTAGTATACCTTCCTCAGTTAGACTAACCTCCTTCCGCTGCATTACTCTCCATCACAGTCAAAGAAACTATCTCAGTTAAACCCCTACCTCCTCTTATATTATTCATTTTAAATTTTTCAATGCAGAATTGCTTGATCTTGTTTCATATCCCAGATCAGTAGTAGCAACTAACCTCAATTAGCAGAGCTATACCTCTTATGGTCAAGCTAACCTCTTCAATTACTTTTCTTTAGATTCAGAAGTCATATCATGACCAGCTGAGCTTTCTATTATTACTCCGGTTTATGCTCAAGATCACTTGCTTTCTTTCAATTTTTTTAGTTTTCAGCATAGTAGTTAGTCTTAGATAATATATTATAGCCAGAGTATCTAACACACTTATGCCTATTTCTCTCCCAATATATATGCTTTATTCAGAGTTTAGAGGTGTCTCTGATTCAAAGTATTTCACTAAATCCTCTTAATACTCATACTTTTTACTAAGCTTACGACAGACACCCTTCTCTTTCTATTCAGAGCGAAATTTATTCATGTACTTAAAATTGAATATTACCAGGGCTGCTCTTTTCAGTCATGGCCAGAATATATTACATGAAAAAAATTACATGAATCAAGACTTGCAATTTTATTTCTTCTGTACTATACTATACATAATTGGCTGACATGGGAAGGCTATATGCTGTTTATTCATTTAAAATATATTTTGCTTTTTCCTAGATGTGAGTTTGATTGGCATGCAAAGATGTGCTTTGCTAATAGCTCCGGCATCAGAGCCTATCGGTTTTCTTTAAGAATGTGTGGAACATGCTGATTTAGTGTTCATAAATAACAATATCTGTTTTGGAATGAAAAGTGGTGGCTAATTCCAACCTCTTCAGAATGAAAAGTATCATTTCAGCAGCTGATTTTTTTCTAATTGTTTGACGTTATTATTTATCAGAAAGAAAATGTAACTGGTTATAAAAAGGACACTTTCTGCTCTTTTTATTTTAATCTTCGTGTTATATTCCTTTTTTTATAATCACTCTGTCTTACATCTAATCATTCAGAATAAACTTTTAATTATATTTTCACCACTTGTATTTTCTTTATAAAGTGATTTTATTCACTTGGTTTCTAAGCTTGAGTTAATTTTACCTACAGCCATGGCCGGATTGGAATCAAATTCTTCTTGTGGTTGAGGATGGAAATTGCCCTGATGTTGTCCAAGCATGTTTTTGTTCTTCTTTTTTTTGTCCCCATGTAAAACAGCTATTCTCAAAGACCAATCAATATATGTTTAGCTACTTTTCTGCTAATGATGACACAGACGAGAAGAACACTATGCCTCACGAGTTTCTTGCCTCTTTAGATTCTAAATCTATCCCACATATCTGTTAACGCTATTGTTTGTTTCTACCTTTCGAAATTTAATCTCGAATTTATAAATCAACATTACGAACGATTGTCATCTTTTCTATCACGATTTTAATCCCGAGGACAATCATGATGAATCTTTTGGAAATACCATTATATCTGGAGAGAAAAATTGTTTTAATATCTTCATAAGTGCTTTTTGTGCTCAATATTCCGTCCTAAAAATTTTATGTTGAAGTGGTACATCTCCCTTCTCTAGAATATTTTTATTCTTCTTACTATCTATTATTTTCTTTTTCCTCAAAAATCAAAACCACTACAATCACTATTATAATAGCTAGTTGAACATTTGAGATAGTGAAGAAGTAAGCAAGAAAAACCTAGAACGTACAGATATTATTGGATATGAACTTGAGAATTAGGCAGAGTGAGTACGGCTAAGAATGGAGCATGGGGCCAAAAATAGCCATCGAAAAGAAAAAATGAATATCTGGAAAGAATTTATAAAAGGACAGCTACAAGATACCAGCAACGAAACAGATTAAACTAACAAAAGATATAACAAACCCAGGAGCAATTTAGATAAATAAATCAAATTAGACAAAATTGGATAACTCTGCCAGTTGAACTCGAAGAAAATAATAGAAGAACGATTTAAAAAAAGCTAGAAGATGAGTGCTGAAATAATGCAGACGACAAACAAGAACGACATTACTGAGAGAGTTAAGGTCATGATTCAGAATCCAAAATCAAGAAATTTTAAAAGTCAAGTTGATGAGAGTAACATGGTAGCTGACATGGCTGAGGCTGCAAATAAGAATGCAAGAAAAATACGAGAGGAATTCCAAAACAGGATGAAGAAAGTTGAGAAGTAGGAATATCCAAAAAGGAAAAGCACCCAGATGAAGATTATAAGCTTCCATAACAACACTGCATATGACCGAAACATCTTAGAAGCCAATTTAGATTAACAAAAACTACCTTATAGTACGACTGAAGACCTTTTAGTTACAGACCAAGTCTACTCCATACTTTACGCTTAAAGCCCAACTCACATTTTCTATTCTTCTTCCAACAGTTTAATTTTAGTTCCTTCCTTTTAAAACCAGCCATTTCTTTTCTCAAGTGTATCAACTCCTCTTCTCCACACGTTATGCTTCAATTACAACTTCTTTTTATTCCTTTAATTATTAGACAAAAACTACTTGGATAACTTTCTTAACTTCATTACAGTAGAAGAAACTATCTCAAAAAGCTTTACTTTACTTTTCTTATTACTCCTCTTTAAGGAAAGTGATATTCTCCAACTCTCAAGCCTATCAAGGCCTAGTTATTTTTTAAATAGAAAAAAAGAAATAGAAGATTTAATAAAAAGGGCTAAAAGCGTTCCTTTTATAATCAGTTATTTTTTCTTATCCGATGAATAATAGCATAAACGAGCAACACACAACAATTATCAATTAGCACTTAGCAAACGGCAATTAATAAACAGTAAACAGCAATTAGCAATTAGCAAGAAAGTTACAAGGAAAATAATAGAGACATGTAATCAGGTGGATGGGTCAACAGTATCCGCAATCTTGGTGCGTATCTAGGAAGCCTTCAATTATGTTGATAGAAATACATTAGTTCGAACAATGAAAAAAATGGTGTAACTAAAGGTAGTTGAAAAATGAAGTTACGAATTTTTAATAGGATGGGACATCAGACTCCTAAAAATGCGAGAATTGGTCCTAAGAAAGAAATTCGGACTGGAATCTATCGGGGTTTACAGATCTCACCGCTCGTATTCCTGATATACACCACAGCACTGACTGTACGAATAAATCAAGAAAGAGGGCGGGGGAGCCTGTTTGGCTTTTATTGGTGATGTAACCATAACCGTAAGCGGTGACTAAATTCTAAACTCATGGAGACTGAACAAAATACTGGTAAAATATTGCAAATGGGCAGAGTCCAGGAAAAAGGCAATTGATCTAGGACCTAAATAAAGGCATATCCACTTCGAAGGGGAAATATTTAATTTCGACAAGCAACTCGCTGATCTCAAGCTACAAAATGTTAAGTTGCTAGATATAGCACTGGACGAAAACTTGAAATTTCTTGATCATGTCAACAAGGTAGTAACAAGAACAAAACAGGCATTAGGCATTGTGACGTAGCTAGGGGATCCAAAAAAGGTGTAACTGGAAGAGCAGTAAAGTAAATCACTATACGTGACCTGCGTTATACGGATCATTGAGTACGCGCTTGAAATTTGGTACGACTTTAAAATCATAAATCGAAGGAAGGGGGAGAAAAAAGACACAATTAAAGCGATGAGAGTTGGCTCAAAAAGAGAAAAGCTAATCTTTGTGGAACGCTTGGTAAAGTACAAACAAACACCAATCCATAAGCTGATGTGTTGGTCATATCAGATGATCATGTAACAAATAACACTTATTTTAATATCATATATATTAATGTATTTACTTTTATTTGTTTACTTTTTCACCTAGCAACTCAAAATGAATGTTTCTGTGGGGATATACGACATATTATATGATCTGCTATGTCTTTACTAAAACCTGTTGTGTCTATACCTCCTTTCAGCAGTAACGGAAAGCTTAGCTAATCATCATAAAGAAAAATAATTAAATAACTCTGGTAATTGAGGATAGTCTCTAATACAGATCTGGGATCTGAAAACAAAAAAGAAAGTTAGACTAACTGAAGAATTTATCATGACCAAAACCCAAAGTAGCAATATGCTACAACCGTGATGGAGATAAAGTAATCTAATTAGTTCTGTTGTAGAGAAGGAGAATAAAAGAAAGTTGTTATTTAAGCATACAGCTTGGGGAAGAGTAGCTATGAGACTAAAAGCCCTTTGGCCTTAATAAATTTGAGAGCTGGGAAATTACATATAACTGGCCATGACTGAAAAGAGGAGTTTTTAAGTCCAAGCCAACGGTTTTTAAAGATGGAGCTTAAGACTTTGTTAATGATCATTACAAAAGCCAAGGGAATAGTAAATTGCTTCCTGGTCATATTGAAGCTAAACTCATCAGTGTGGATTCTAATGCATGGTGTGCACTGGAATGTGCCAGCCAAATGACCAGTAAGAATTCTAGCTTCTATAAGAAAGATCGAGTGGCTGACAACAAAAAAAAACGGATACTATCGCAAAGACCAACCTTTGTATTAAGATTTCTTATTAGCATTGTGGGGACGCCATTCTTCAACTCAAATCTGGCCAAAGGGATAGATTTAGAGTTCAAAGAAGCAAGAAATGAGGAAATCATGGTACATTCTTTGCCAGTATCACTAGTAGCAATATCGGCAGAGCAGTATGTTAAGGTAAATCAATCTTAGAAGCCATAGTGAATAAGATAATGGTAAACAAAAATTATAATTGACACATTGGATTATTATGCATGATTAAACAAAGAAAAAATTGGTTTGAAAAGAGAAAAAGGGGAAAACCGTCCTTATTACAATTAGTTAGCATTATATTGGTGATTCTGCTAATAATTGCCAAGCTGAACATTGTAAGAAATTAGATGTCATCAAAGCAGCTTGTTCAACACTGGAGGATCCAGAAAGTCCATCTATCATATTAAGGAGAGAAGAACGTGGTTGGCAACTGTTAGCCGAATCCAGAATTTGAATATCTGTTTTATCCTAAAGATATTCTTAGATATCCTTAAATATCGTTATCTATTTTTATCCTTGATACCGATATCTGTTTTATTTTTAATAACGATATCTATCTTTATTCTACTTATTGTTATTTTTATAATTGTTTTATGTTACTATTCTTGTCATAAGGAAAAGTAACTGATTATAAAAAGGAGGCTTTCGCCCCTTTTTATTTAATCTTTTTTTTTCTTTTTCTTTTTATAAATCACTCTTTCTTATATCTAATCATTCACAATAAAGTTCTATTTGTATTTACACCACTTATATTTTCTTCAGTAACTTTGTGCGCTTTGGTTTCTAAGGTTGAGTCAATCCAACATGCAGACTATCAAGGGAGGATAAAAACGGTCAGGTTCTTTTCGGTTGACATATGGCATTCTTCCAATTGCTACTTCTTTCTGGCGTTGTTACTATTTCTGGCCACCACACAGATTATTTCTAAATGTAAAGTATTTTGGAAAACCTTAATAAGTATAACAAAAGCCATCAGTACTTTCCTTATTATACTTTAACTGAGCTAATAAAGTGGTCAAAGTTTGATGATTATTAATAGAAGGCCAATAGAATTCGGTTGGGTTGAAAGAAACGAATTGCAGGTATAGTTTCTTCCTGATAAGGGTTTGGAAAACGTTTGTAGTAGAAATGATTTGAATTAGCGCAACATGAAGCAGAGGAATAGTTAAAAGAAGGGCCGCAAGGGCCATGTATCATAGAAGTTGTGGCAACTTTATAAACCATTTCATAAAATGCTTGAATTATCACGGTTAGGAATTTCAGCTGAAACATTTTGATCTATATTTTCAGTGGGAAAGAAGTTCTTTTTTAAAGCATTGAATGCGTCAAGATATATCGATATATGGATAGGAGGCAATCCATGAGTTTGATATTATTTTGTCCAAGAGTAATCAATGCAGTTATCAAAAGTGTTCTTTGAGTAATGTCATGTAAAAGTTCCTGTTTTTTTGCTTCAAAAATTTGGGAGATAATCATTTGCTTTTCCTTAACACAAAAATATCAACACAAAAACAATTTAGAAAAGTAACAATAAATAGAATAAATTAGATATCTTTATTAAGTATAAAGTTGATATCGATATTAAGGATGAACCCAGATATCGATATAAGTGATGACATATCACTTCTAAGCCATATAATGAAACAGGTTCTCAAATTCGAGATTCGACCAACAATTGCCAAACCGAATATAGTGAATAATTAGTGAACACTAAATTGGCATGTTGAACAACTAGTAGGCTCTTTGCCAACCTTGTACAATTCAACTTTATATATGTTCGTGTGTTAACTTTCCATTGCATAACTTCACTGTGCTCGCAAGAACTTATCCGGGCTTAGGATTGGCTGATGTTGGAAAGCGTACAGCACTTTGTGTAAAGTAAAACTTCATATGAAATCTCATATCACTGGTCTTTTAGGGTTTTACTTTTGAGAGAAAGATATGTAATTCGGCGTTAATAATTCCAAGTGTTAGATTTGAATCCATAATAAAGCCAAGTAAGCGTGACACCTGGGGAGGCATCAATAACTAGACTATCACTTCTTGCCCTAATTTACTAACTAGGAAGTCTGTGACTAAATAAACGGATGGGGGCCGAGAAAGACTTAAGTGAAAACTATGAGGGTAGAAGAAGACTAGAGGGCAGAGACCCAGAAATAATATCTAACGGATGTATTAATTAATTGAGTTTTGCTTTAATATCTAAGTATATTTTGGCTGACTGAGGATTGCCTGCTGAGCTCATAAGGTCAGGAATTGGATGTCCTTTTATATTTGTCCAGTCCCTGGAGTGTACTTCTATATAACAGCTAAGATATCAATAATACAATATAAGTAAGAAGCGGGGAATCTATTATGATGATAGTTGGAAAGCGGATAAACATAATAATTGAGAAGCGGAGAAACATGATACTTCGGGAGCGGGGAATCATGATCGTTGACAAAAGTCTTATGAGTTCATTGTTTTTTTGTTTTGTTTTTAATTAAAGGGTTATACATAATACAACTAGTAGGATTTTCACCAACCTTTTTGACATATCAAACTATCAAGATTCGAGTCTTGATAGTACATACATATTTTTGTTCCTATATGGCAACCTTTTCTCATTGCAATTTTCGTAATGACGTTTGGCAACACCTCCTCACCTACCGTCGTCATGCCTTCCCTGAATGTGAGGACCGGGTGGTTCTCCCCGTTCGAGAATGTCTTTATCGTTTTCAAGGAGTCTAGGGTCGTAGTTATTGTAGTTGATCGGATCTTCCTCAGACATCGGCAGTTCGAAAGTTCTTATCAGTTCACCTCTGTTCTGCATTGCTTGAGGTGTATGTGCATTTGCTGTTTCTGAAGGTGTGCTTTTACAAATTGTTGAAACGGATGGGGGCAGAGGAAGACTTGAATGAAAACTATGAAGGCAGATGGATGTCAATCAACCAGCGGCCAGTAAGGAACAGAAGGATAGAAATGGAAAGAAGTAACTAAAGAAGGTTTTTCTCTTGATATCTAATATATTCTAACTAGCTAAGAATTGCCTGGTCAGGAATTTCTTGAGTTCAGGAATTGGACGTCCTCTTATAGTCGTCCAGTCCTCTTGTCTACTTTTACATAACAGCTAAGATATCATTAATATAACATAAGTAAAGAGCGAGGGATCTTCTTGAGAACGGAGAACCTGATAATTGAAGAACAGATAACATCATGATTACGGGACAGAGAAGCATAATCATTCAGGGGAAGATAAGTATTATCATGAAAGGGAAGATAAGCGTAATCATCTAGAGGGGAAGATAAGTGTAACCTTTCAGGGGAAGATAAGCGTAATCTTTCAGGGGAAGATATGATTGTTGTCGAGGGCTTCTCAGTTCTGTTCTGTATCTCTTGGGGTGTAAGAGGATTTGTTGGATCTGGGGGCGTTCTGTTACACACAATATTATTATGATATTCCGATATAGTGTAACGGTTAGCACGGTCCGCTTTCACCGGGCAGTTCGGGGTTCGATTCCCCGTATCGGAGCTTTTTTAACATTAAAAGAGAGTCTAAGGTTAAGAAATTTGTGATATATTTTTGATGTGAACCAAACACAACTGGAATCTTAAATCTGTGACATTACAAACTCTTACTAAATATATCATCTTCACTTTTCTTCATGTCTATTAAATGTTTTAGGTGCAAGAATTATAAAGATGTTAGTTTTCAGGTAGCCAGAAATCGAAATGACTTCAATAGAGTTTGTGCTGACTGTTTGGGCAACCCCCCTTCGAATTTGACTGATCAACAATGTTCCAGATGTAACAATATCTTACCTATTTATGAGTTTGTCGATTTCAATAATAGATGAATTGGCGCAAAATGTAATGATTGTCGATCTGCTAAGCAATGCTTGGGTTGCAATTTGTTCCATCTAATATCCGAGTTCGTATTTATTGAATTCAATTTCTAAAGACCCTGAGTTGAATGCCTACATAAACATGATTATGTCAACTGCTCATACTGCAAATTATCCTTTCCATGGCATTACTTTTTTTCAAACAGTATTTCCTATAAAAAATGAGATAATTGCAGAGTAAGTAATAATATTCATATTTAAAATTCTTTTTTGACCTTTTTTTGGGCAATATTTATTTAAAAATTTGTAAATTTTATTGATTGAACAAGCCGATTCTAGTGCTAATGTTTCTGCCATCAAAAGACATCTCGTTCCCCTTCTGAAAAATGCGAAATTGCTCTGCTCTTAGATATCCTGGCGGAAATTCTAAATATTACTCCAATGGCCTTTATTTATTACCTCCTTTATCAACAAATGATGTTATCACTTTTTTACTTATTGATGATATCAGAGAAGCTAACCATTTTAGAAGATTTATCCATACCTACAATAATAACCTTAGAAACTATAGTGAATAAAATAATATTAATAAATAAGAAATATAAATAAGATACTGACGAGATGATATTGTAACTATCCCTTTGGCCTCTCTGTGACAGGATGTGACAATAGTACAGTAAAGGAGAAATAAATTCATAGATTCATAGATTCATACAGGAGGTTGTATATCTTTTTCTTCTAAAAGAGCTTTATGATATACAACATTAACAGTGGTGGATTGATCGTTGTCATAAAGAACAGTGAGCTTAGAAACATTAGTGACTCTGGATATTACGACATATAGCTGGCCACGACTGAAAAGAGCAATTTTAATAGTGCTGGAGATAGAGGAATTAGGTAATGTAATTGAGAATATGTATTTGATTTAAGCATAATATGTGGAGAAGAGTCTCTCTACGACTAAAAGACCTTCGATCTTGATAAACTTTAGAGTTGAAAAAAGGTAATAGGAAAATTTCTCCTACTGTAAAGTTATCTCTGACAGAAATCCAAGTAGTTCTTCTCTAATGATTAGAAGAATAAAAAGGTTGTATGGAGAATAGCTGCTTTGCGACTAAAACACCGTGCAATATAGCTATAAGGATAGGATTTATTCTGAATAATTAAACAAAGAAAGAGCTATTTTATAAAAAGAGAGAAAGAAAAAAGAAGATTAAATAGAAAGGGGCGAATGTTTTCTTTTTATAATCAGTTACTTTTCCTTATCACATAAATAATAACATAAAATAAAATAATTAGAAAAATAACACCAAGATGAATGATACGTTTCATTCATTAAGGTCGGATTCTGTCATCACTTCCCATTCTAAAACAGATATCTTTATTAAAGATGAAACAGATTCTCAAATTCGGGATTCGGCTAACAGTTGCCAACCCGAATATGATGAATAATCAGTGAATACTAAATTAGCATGTTCAACACGGGCTGCCAAGTGGCCAATATTGTTGAACATGCTAATTTAGTGTTCACTGATTATTCACTATATTCGGCTTGGCAACTGTTAGCCGAATCTCGAATTTGAGAATCTATTTGATCATATGGCTTAGAAGTTATATGTTATCACTTAGGTCGATATCTGTCTTATTCTTAGTATCAATATCTGTCTTATGACTAATATCGATATCTGTCTTATTCTTAATATCGACATCTGTCTTATGATTAATATCGATATTTGTCTTACACTTAATATCGATATCTATCTGTCTTACACTTAATATCGATATCTATTTTATCCTTAATAACGATATCTGTTTTATTTTTAATAACGATATCTATTTTTATTTTACTTATTGTTATTTTTATAATTATCTTGTTATTACTATTTGTGTGATAAGGAAAAGTAAAAGGTTTATAAAAAGGCGACTTTCGCCCCTTTTTATTTTCCTCTTTTTATAAACCACTCTTTCTTATATCTAATCATTCACAATAAAGTTCTATTTGTATTTACACCACTTATATTTTCTTCAGTAACTTCGTGCATTATGGTTTCTAAGGTTGAGTCAATTCAACAGCCCGCACTGAGCTTATCATTTGGGATAAGGTCCCCATGCAAAATCACCGCTGTTTTGAAGCTGTTCATAAAAACATCTACACTCTTGAAAATTCCGGCCCTAATACCAGCCCCCCATTTGCCAGTATTCCTGTTGTCATGTGTAGTAATTGGGCTCAAACTCCTCCTGTAGTTGAACATGGAAATCGACCCATTATTGTCCAAGCCTCCCTTAAATTGTCCTTTTTCTTGCAACATGTCAATCTTTTCTTTTTAAAAACAAATATGTGTTTGACTCTTAACCCCGAAGGTCAATCTTTTTCCTATTGGCCTGCTGGTCTCCCTTATAATTTTTCTTTGAGAGGCCATATATCTCTCCCTGAATATCTCCCATCCACAAATGCTAAATCCGCTTTTTTGGAAAAACTATCCTTCTGAATTCTTAAAACTTTTGCAAACTCCTTTTCCCTCTAACGCATCACAGTTTGCTTCAAAAGCTAGATAGCCCTTCTGAAACCTTACAGCTCTGCAAATATCGCTACTGATGATACTGGCCAAGAAAGTACTATAACTTTCGAGTTTCTTGCTTCTTTAAACTCTAAATCTATCTCTTTGGCTAGATTTCTCAGTTGAAGAATGGCATCCCTACAATGCTAATAATAAATCTTAATCCAAAGTAGTGCTATTCTCTAATTCACAATTTTATCGGGGCCGAAGGCCTTTTAGTCGCAAAACGTCTCTTTTCCACACTTTATGCTTAAGTAAAAACCCTTTTCTATTAATTAGAGAAGAATTTCTTTGATCACTGTATTTTCTTTGTGTTACAGTCTGGATAATTTCCTTTCTTTCTTTCTATCGCACTCAGAAAAACTATCTTAGTCAGTAATACTTTCCAACCATCCAAGTTTATTAAGGCCACATACCCTTTAGTTGCAGAGGGACTTTTCTCCAAATTATATACTTGAATCACATTCTTTTATTTTTTTCTTTACAGAAGAACTACTTAGGTTACTGTATCTTCTTCACGACCGTGGTACATTGCTATTTAGGATTATGGTCATGATAAATTTTTCAGTTAGTCTAATCTTCTTTTTTATTTCCAGATCCCAGATCAGTATTAGAAAGAAAGTACTTGAACTTGCAAAGTTATCCAATTACTTTTTTTAAGATCAGCTGAGCTTTTTGTTACTACTCATGTGTATGCTCGGAATGACTTCCTCTTTGCTAATTTATTGTTTAACATAGTAATTAGTCTCAGATCGTATATTACGTCCAGAATTGGTAGATAAGAATAGATCTCAATTTTTCTTAGGTAGTACTATTTATTTTCATTCCAATGCAATTTATCCTTCATTTAGAGCAATTGTCTGTATTTTCTTGACTCAGATTATTTACTAAGGCTATCATACCCCTATTCTTTTTGGCACTCCAAAAAGACCTGTTAATTAGATTCTGTTAGATTCAGTAATATAGCACTTTGATTCTTCTTCGATAGCGTTTGTTGAAACATTTGTTTATCATCTAAATCTATATAGCTGTTGAAAGTTCGTTGATTCCTGGCATTCCCCAAGAATCCTATTTATATTTTATAACTGTAACATCTAACAAACGAACTACTTAGTATGTATACTCAAGAGCTGAAATAAAACTTATTTCCAAGTTGTTTTGATTCTGAAAATAAATTGTGAAGATCAATGAAGGCAGTTAGGTAGAATGTGTTGAATTGACTCAACCTTAGAAACCATAGTGCACAAAGTTACTGAAGAAAATATATAAGTGGTGTAAATACAAATAGAACTTTATTGTGAATGATTAGATATAAGAGAGAGTGATTTATAAAAAGAGGAAAAGAAAAAGAAGAATAAATAAAAAGGGGCGAAAGCCGCCTTTTTATAAACCTTTTACTTTTCCTTATCACAAAAATAGTAATCACAAGATAATTATAAAAATAACAATAAGTAAAATAAAAATAGATATCGTTATTAAAAATAAAACAGATATCGTTATTAAGGATAGAATAGATATCGATATTAAGTGTAAGACAGATATCGATATTAAGAATAAGACAGATATCGATATTAGTCATAAGACAGATATTGATACTAAGAATAAGACAGATATCGACCTAAGTGATGACATATCACTTCTAAGCCATATGATCAAATAGATTCTCAAATTCGAGATTCGGCTAACAGTTGCCAACCCGAATATAGTGAATAATCAGTGAACACTAAATTAGCATGTTCAACACTTCCCCTTGTTCTCTGATTACCAACTAGTTTCAGTCCAAGCAGTTCTCTGAGTTCTTCCAGTTTGACTCTTCCAAGGTCTTTGGTAAACATATCAGCAATCATGAGTTGTGTGTTCATATATTTCAACATGATTATTTTTCGTTTAAGGAAATCTCTAATGACATGATATCTCACATCAATATGCTTGGTTCGTTGGTGAAACACAGGGTTTTCAGCAATGGCAATGCATCATCCATGGTTATCCTCATAAATAGTGACTGGAAGAGGAATATGTGTACCAAGTTGTTTAAGTACTTGGGTCAACCAGAAGCATTTTTTTGCTGCATCAGCAAGCGCCATGTACTCAGATTCAGTGGATGAAGAGGCTGGAACTTTCTGCTTTCGGCAGACCCAAGAGACAGGACCACCACTAAGATTAAAGGCATAGCCAGAAAACGAGTGACGATCTTTCTTGTCTTGAGCGTAATCTGCATCACACCAACCAGTGAGCTTTAGTTGATCTTGTCGCTTATATTCAATTCCGAGATACTGTGTTCCTCGCAAATAACGAAGTGTGTGCTTTGCTGCCTTTAGATGTTTTTCTTTTGGAAGTTGCATGTACCTGGCAAGTGAGCTGACTGCAAAAGCAAGATCAGGTCGGCTGGAGTTGCAGAGGTAAATCAGCTTTCCCACAATGCTGCGATACTGTGTTGGATTGGTATTTTGCTCGGTATCAGAAAAATCAGAGAGATCAACGCCAGAGGGAAGAGGAGTGCGTACTGGAGTACATGTTGAATTGACTCAACCTTAGAAACCATAGTGCACAAAGTTACTGAAGAAAATATAAGTGGTGTAAATACAAATAGAACTTTATTGTGAATGATTAGATATAAGAAAGAGTGGTTTATGAAAAAGAGGAAAAGAAAAAGAAGAGTAAATAAAAAGGGGCGAAAGCCTCCTTTTTATAATCAGTTACTTTTCCTTATCACACAAATAGTAATCACAAAATAGTTATAAAAATAACAATAAGTAAAATAAAAATAGATATCGTTATTAAGGACAAAGTAGATATCGATATTAAGTGTAAGACAGATCGATATTAATCATAAGACAAATATCAATATTAGTCATAAGACAGATATCAATATTAGTCATAAGACAGATATCGATATTAATCATAAGACGGATATCGACATAAGTGATGACATATCACTTCTAAGCCATATGATCAAATAGATTCTCAAATTCGAGATTCAGCTAACAGTTGCCAAGCCGAATATCGTGAATAATCAGTGAACACTAAATTAGCATGTTCAACAGTACAGGTAGTCATGTCAAAAGCTTCTAGTATGTCGTTGATATACTTTGCTGAATTAATAGTGATATTGAATGGAGTTTGCGAGATTTGAAGTCCAAGAAATTGTTTTAGGTCTTTCATTTTGTATTCCGACCTCAAGAGCTTCTTGGTGTTATTCAGATCCTTTGTAGAGCTTGCTGCTAGAAGGAAATCATCGACATAAAGGGAAAGAAGAATAAAACCATTGCCAGACTTCTTAGAATACATTCCATAGTCAGATTCATTTCGGGTAAAGCCATGCTTAGTAAGCGATTCATGTATTCGGGTGTTCCAGCATAGGGGAGCTTGTTTAAGACCGTATAATGATTTGATAAGGCGACACACTTTATTCTCTTGACCTTTGACAACAAATCCTTTTGGTTATTTCATATAAATCTCTTCTTTGAGGTCACCGTAAAGGAAAGCAGTGGTAACATCCATCTGATGAACTTCATAGCCAAGATGAGCCGACAAGGCTAGTAGCAATCTGACACCTTCATAACGGACTACAGGAGCAAAGGTTTCCTGGTAATCAACTCCTTCAATTTGAGAATACCCCACAACAACTAGGCGTGCTTTGTATCGTTCAACATTTCCATCTGCATCATATTTGATTTTGAATACCCATTTGCTATTGATAGCTCTTCTGCCTGGAGGTAGGTCAACCAGTTTCCAAGTTCCATTTTCTTTCAAAGAATTCATTTCAGAAATACAAGCTGCTGTCCATTGATTGGATTCTGTGCTAGACATGGCTTGTTGATAAGTAAGCCCATCACCAGTTGCTAATAAGACTTCCAGACCTTCTCCAGTAGTAGTCGATAATCTCTGAATTTTATAAGGTCGATTTTCGTTCAGAAATTCAGTATCAGGAACTGTGTCGGATTCAAGTGTTTCATCGTTTTCACAATTGTGTCTGATTATCATATTTGAAATTGGAGGGCGAGATCTAAGACGAGAGGCAATATTATCTTTAGTTAATTCTCTGAAGCTTTGAGTTCGCTTGAATCCAGATCTTTGGCGAACAATGTCAACAACTGTATCAGTCGGAGTTTCTGGAGAAGGAGCATCAGGCAAAATCTTCTCAGAATCTTCGGACGGGTCAACAATGATCACAGAATCATTATCATTAAAAAGAGATGCTTCTTCCCCTTGTAGTGGAGTGTCAGTAGGCACTTCCCCTTGTTCAGGAATGGGGTCAGAGGTGAACAATTGTTGGCGATCAGTGGAGTTCTGAGTATCAGGCAGTATGACTTGTACTGGAGCTGAACAACCAGTAGACAATGAGATTCCCCCAATAGAGCCGGTAGGAATGCTAGGAATAATTGCGTCTGAAATGTTGGGAGTCTTAAACGGGAAGATTGACTCTCTGAATATAATGTTTCTAGACTCTGTAATTCGACCATCGTGGAAAATGCGGTAAGCGTTTCGAGTCGATGAGTATCCAACAAAAGTACCAGTAATAGTTTTATCCAGAAATTTTCCAGTAGACTTGTCTGACTCTTCAGAGGCTTTAAGTGCATGGCGTTGGGCCTCAAATGTTGGTAGTCGGGTGAGACATTAGACCAAAGTTTGAGTGGAGTCAAGTTATTGATAACTCTAGATGGTGTGCAGTTGTGTAAGTAAGTAGCAGCAATATATAATTCAGGCCATAGTTCTTCAGGCAAGTTGGAATCCAAACGTATAGCATCAGCCTTTGTACCTAAGGTCCTATTCATGCGTTCAGCAAGACCATTTTGTTGAGGGGTATAAGGTGTGGTGGTAGTGTGAACAATACCTCGTTGTTTAAGCCAGTACTCAAGTTCATTAGATTTGAACTCTCCCCCGTTGTCGGTATGGAACCTTTTTACCTTAAAATCTCCTTTGTTGGTGAACTGTTTTTCGCAGGTAATAATATATGACTTTATATGTTCCGACGCTTCGCTTTTTGACTTGAGAGCTACTGAATAGGCAAAACGTGAATAGTGGTCAGTAATGACCAAAAGATACTTAGAACCACCAATAGATTTAGTAAAATGACCAGCGAGATCAGCGTCGAGACGTTCAAGAGGATGAGTTGATTTAGTGCTGGAAGATTTAAAAGGTGATATAACAGCCTTTGATTGGGCACAGGAATCACACTCATGAGTAGAGGCAAGTTCCTTTACTTGTTTGGGATTGACCTTGAGCTGTTTGCATAATAGCTGTAGTCGGCTTGGTCCAGGATGTCCAAGCCGCTTATGCCAAATAGAAGCCTCATTGTCTGTTGCAAGTAATGCGGTTGAAGCGGCAAGAGGTCTAGCTCTGCAGATTAAGAAATCGCTGTTAAGCCGATCGGCAATTTTGAATTTAGCAAGTTTGCTGTTAGACGCATAAACAACCTTGCCTTTGCAAACAAATTTAACACCCTGATCCATAGCTCTTATTTGAGAAAGAAGATTACGGCTTATGCCGGGGACATAAAGAGCGTCCATAAGGGTGATGTTTGCCATATGTTTGTTGTTTGCGTCAACTATGGATAGAGGAACATTACCGCGGGCCAAAGCAACTGACGATCCCACACCACTAAGGGGAATGTTGCACGGAGTGGTCGACTCGAAGACTGATAAGTCATTAAAAATGTGGCGAGCGGCTCCAGAATCCAGAACATTAGATAATAAGCCCGAGTTGTTGAATTGACTCAACCTTAGAAACCATAATGCACGAAGTTACTGAAGAAAATATAAGTGGTGTAAATACAAATAGAACTTTATTGAGAATGATTAGATATAAGAAAGAGTGATTTATAAAAAGAGGAAAAGAAAAAGAAGAATAAATAAAAGGGGCGAAAGCCTCCTTTTTATAATCAGTTACCTTTCCTTATCACACAAATAGTAATCACAAGACAATTATAAAAATAACAATAAGTAGAATAAAAATAGATATCGTTATTAAAAATAAAACAGATATCGTAATTAAAAATAAAACAGATATCGTTATTAAAGATAAAGTAGATATCGATATTAAGTGTAAGACAGATATCGATATTAATCATAAGACGGATATCGACATAAGTGATGACATATCACTTCTAAGCCATATGATCAAATAGATTCTCAAATTCGAGATTCAGCTAACAGTTGCCAAGCGGACTATCGTGAATAATCAGTGAACACTAAATTGGCATGTTCAACATTTTTTTCACTATACTTATTGTTATTATTTTGATTGTTTTTGTGTTGTTATTTATGTGATAAGAAAAAGTAATTGATTATAAAAAGGAGGCTTTGCCTCTTTTTATTTAATCTTCTTTTTTTTTTTCTTTTTTATAAAACAACTCTTTCTTTTATTAATAGAGGAGAACTACTCCGATTACTGTATTTTCTTCGTGTTACAGAAACTATCTCAGTTAGTCTTATTTCCCAACTCATAAGTTTATCAAGGCCGGAGGCATTTTAGTTGCGTAGCGACTCTTCTCCATATACTTACTTATTAGAATTACAAATTTACATACTTTCTCATTACAGGTGAACTACTTAGATTTCTATATCTCCCCCACGGTCGTAGTATATTCTACAGTTAGTCTAGAGATTACCTCAATTAGCAGAGTTATGTTTATGCCCGGAATGCTGTCACCTCTTGCTAATTTTCTTTCAACGTAGTAGTTACTTTCAGATTTTATATTACGTTCAGAGTAAGAAGATACAAATAGCGCCACTTCGTTCCCTAGGCAGTACTATTTAGTTTTATTATACTTCATTCAAAGTAATTGAGTGAATCTTCTTAACACTCAGATTATTTACCAAGGTCAGTTAAATTTACTCATTAGTTATATGTCGGCCTATCCAGAGTCACTAATGTTCTTTCCACCACTGTTAATGTTAATGAATCTATTTTATTATGACATACATCCTTATATTTCCTGTGACGGGGAGGCCGAAGTGATCGTCGCATAGCATCTTGTTTATTATTATTATTTTATTCACTATGGTTTCTGCGATTGAGTTAGCTGATCAACATTTGTGGCTATGGATAGGCGGGCATATAACTGGCCACGGCTGAAAGGATGAGTTCTCAAGTCCACGCCAACAGTTTTTAAGGACAGACCTTGATACTTGTTAATGGTCATTGCAATATTCAAACTTATCAGCGTGGACTTTTATGCAAGATGAGCACTGGAGAGTGTGAGCGAAATCACCAGTAAGAATTCTAGCTTTAATAAGAAACTTTGAGTGGTTGATAACGGAAAGACATATACTATTGCAAAGACCAACCTTTGGATTAAGATTTCTTACTAGCGTTATGGGAATGCTATTTTTCAACTTGAGTTTGGCCAAAGCGATAGATTTAGAGGTCAAAGAAGCAAGAAACTCGGAAGTCAGTACATTCCTGGCCAGAATCATCAGTGGCAATATCAGCAAGGCAGTAGGTTTCAGAGGGCCTATCTATCATATTAAGTATGGAAACATTTAGAAGAGTGACTCGATCGTTTCTAAAAGTTAGAATAGCCTTTGAAGCAAACTCCAAGTCAGCATAGGGAAAATATGTTTCCAAAGATTTTAAGAGGTGAGATAGATAGGTTTTTTCCTGAAAGGAAGATTTATCATGTGTGGGTGAAATGTATTCAATGAAAGAGTTAGAGCTCTTCAAAGAAGAATTATGAGAGAGATCAGCAAGCCAATTGGCAAAGAACTGACTTTCCGGGGTAGGATCAAGACAAAAATTGTACCACTGTAAAACAGTTAGAAGTAAATTGGATACTGAATCTTTGTAAGATTTGGCACGCACGATAAAACTGTAAGAATACAATAAAAACAGATAAACCTAAATAGGTTAATAAATAGAACTGATAAAAAAGATATCGACACCAGCAGGACTCGAACCTGCGCGGGAAAATCCCAAAAGATTTCTAATCTTTCGCCTTAACCGCTCGGCCATAGTGCCTAATTTTTATTCATTTTTAAAACGGATGGGGGCAAAGTAAGACTTGAATGAAAACTATAAAGGCAGATGGATGTCAATCAACCAGCGGCCATTAGGGGCGAGGCAAGATAGTCTAGTGGTTAATGCGTCCCCAGGCGTTATGCTTCCTCGCCCTTGTCACGGGTTCGAATCTAACACTTGGAATTATTAACACGGATTTACGCATCTCTCTCTCAAAAAGATAAACCCTGCAAGATCAGTGGTCTAGGCTGGTGGAGGTTTTTTCCTATAAGGTTTTACTTCACACGAAGTGTCGTATGCATCACGACATGGGCCGAGAGTCGGGGTCTAGGTCGGGCTGATCCCAAGTCCGGACAAGTGCCTGCGAGCACGGTGAAGTCATGCAATGAAAAGTTGCCACACGAACATATATATAAATTTGAATTGTACAAGGTTGGCGAAGAGCCTATTAGTTATATTATGTATAACCCTTTAATTAATCAATCAATCAAGACATGGACCGAGAATCGGGGTCTAGGTCGGGCTGATCCCAAGTCCGGACAAGTGCTTGCGAGCACGGTGAAGTCATGCAATGAAAAGTTGCCACACGAACATATATATAAATTTGAATTGTACAAGGTTGGCGAAGAGCCTATTAGTTATATTATGTATAACCCTTTAATTAATCAATCAATCAATCAAACCAGCGGCCATTAAGGAGCAAAAAGATAGAAACGGAAAGAAGTAACTAAAGAAGGTTTTCTCTTGATATCTAATATATTCTAACTAGCTAAGAATTGCCTGCCCAGGACTTTCTTGAGTTCAGGACTTGGACGTCCTTTTATAGTCGTGCAGTCCGCTTGTCTACTTTTACATAACAGCTAAGATATCATTAATATAATATAAGTAAGAGCGAGGGATCTTCCTGGGAACGGAGAACCTGATAATTGAAGAACAGATAACATCATGATTGCGGGACAGAGAAGCGTAATCTTTCAGGGGAAGATAAGTGTAATCTTTCAGGGGAAGATTGTTGAATTGACTCAACCTTAGAAACCATAATGCACAAAGTTACTGAAGAAAATATAAGTGGTGTAAATACAAATAGAACTTTATTGTGAATGATTAGATATAAGAAAGAGTGATTTATAAAAAGAGGAAAAGAAAAAGAAGAATAAATAAAAAGGGGCGAAAGTCGCCTTTTTATAAACTTTTTACTTTTCCTTATCACACAAATAGTAATCACAAAACAATTATAAAAATAACAATAAGTAGAATAAAAATAGATATCGTTATTAAAAATAAAACAAATATCGTTATCAAGGATAAAAATAGATAACGATATTTAAGGATATCTAAGAATATCTTAAGGATAAAACAGATATTCAAATTCTGGATTCGGCTAACAATTGCCAAGCCGAATATAGTGAATAATCAGTGAACACTAAATTAGCATGTTCAACATTCTGTTCCAAGTTTGTGAAACGGATGGGGGTACAGAAAGGCTTGAGGACAAGGACCAAAGAAGGAGAGCAACTAATATCAAACAGATAACTAGTAGTAACTTCTACCAGGAAAAATGAGGTAAGAATACTTTAAACTATTCACAAGAATAAGACGGTGATAAATCACTTGTAGACACCATTTGACAGAGTGGTGATTGCTGAACTCAGAGGAATGTTTCTCAGGGTAAGAAAACTCGAACATATACGACCACTAGTTGAAGATCCTCCACCTTGGGATGTGAACAGGGTACAGATCAAGAGACAACTAGAGCAAAAATGAAAAAATACAAAATACTAGATGAGTCTTGGATGAACATAAATAACATATTGTTATGGAAGTAGAGATTTTCCTACACCATGCAGTCTTCTGTAGTGCAGTTCAGAAGAATCACTGAAAAAGC
The DNA here is from genome assembly GCA_900654225.1 of Magnusiomyces fungicola. Taxonomy (NCBI): domain Eukaryota; kingdom Fungi; phylum Ascomycota; class Dipodascomycetes; order Dipodascales; family Dipodascaceae; genus Magnusiomyces; species Magnusiomyces fungicola. Next base: position 573,274 of record CAACAH010000005.1, read on the forward strand.
TGAATGCGACACTAGAATTGCAAAGCTGGTTACCAGAGATATTATAAGAAGAATTACCAGAAAAGATTTAAGCTGGATCACACAACTTAGTACAGGCCATGGCTAGTTTGGCGCATGGTTCAAAAAACACAATATACCTCAGGATATCTATAACTGTGAATGTGCACAGCTGTAAACAGTTGACCGCATTCTGTTAAGATGTCCCAATTTGAAAACAGAAAGAGAAAGGTTGAGGAAGATATCTTTAAGAATGGAGTTATTAAACCTCCTAAATACTTATGAAGGACAGCAAGCAGTTGTAACATTCATGAGGGATCGTGAAGAGCAATCATAAAAAACAACAATGAGTATTGATATGATTAGGACCAGTGAGCAAAGCTGGAGCGGAGTTACGAGTGATCACTTGTGATTTATTCTTCCAAAAACTGCCACATAATGATGCCAAACGTCATTACAAAAATTGTAATGAAAAAAAGTTGCCATATAGGAACAAGGATATGTATGTACTATTCAAGATTTTAATCTTGATAGTTTGATTTGTTAAAAAGGTTGGTGAAGAGCTTACTAGTTATATTATGTGTTAGATTCAGTAATATAATTCTTTGATTCTTCTTCGATAGAGTTTTTTGAAAAAATTATGATTATTATCTAAATCTGTAGAACTGTTGAAAGTTGTGTTCTTTCTTGATTCTTGTTTGTATGCACCAAGAATCCTATATAAAATTTAACATCTGTAACATCTGACATACGAACTACTTTGTATGTATATTCCATCTTCTCAATTACATTATCTAATTGCTCCATCTCCAACACTATGTATAGCCCTTTAATTAAAAACAAAAAAAAGACAAAAAGGAGAAAATAACTTTTCGAAGTCTTGATGTCTGAAAAAGATCCGCCCGGCTACAACAACTTCGACTCTAGAATCCTTGAAAATGGTAAGGACAATGTAATATTACCGAAGGAATAAACCAAGTGGGAACGATCAGAGGCATAACTACATGAAGAGCATGAAAACTCAATTCCACCGCTTTGTATAAGCTGAACATTGAAGCACATCAGGTCAGGAAGTGCAGGGAGTGCAAACGCTTATCAAAAGAATACAAACAGCTTAAGGGAAAAACAGACAAAACCTTTGCCAAACTTGGACAGCTATGAAGTATAGACTCTTTATGGGAAAAACAAACTGATGAAGCCGGATGGATTTACTCTATTTATTACTTTATTAATTCATTGTATATTTTGTAGATGTCTCAACTTGGAGACAGAAAATAAAGGGTTGAGGAGGCTATTCAAAGAATAGTGGTATTAAGGCACCTTAAAACTCTTGAAAAACAACCATAAAACAACAACAATATTTGTTACGATGAGATACTATAGCAGAACTGAAGCGGAATTACTGAGTAATTATTTTATGATTTCTTTTTCCTAAATAATACTGAAAACTAAAGCTTTGGTTGAGATAGTTTGAGTACAAATAATAATGGCAAACATCATCATTTAAACTTCACTGATTAAGAGTTGTCATAGAGGGATAAAAATTAGTTATGTATTATCAAGATTTAAATCATGATAGTTTTATTTGTCAAAAAAGTAGGCGAAAAGCCTAGAAGCTTTATCGAATAAAAGTATCTTAATGTAAAAATTGTGTAGACAAAAGATATTAGTTTAATATGAATGATTGAAAGAAAAAAGAGTCAATGTTAATAAAAATGAAAATAAAGAAAATAGTATCATGAAAGAGGGAAAACTGTTGGAGAAGGAATAAAGTATGGAATTTGTAATACGCATACATTGTATTGTTGTATGTTAGTTATAACATGAGAATAACTTTTTCTGATTGCAACGTTTTTAATAATTGTTTAAATTTAAGTGTCTTTATTTTGAAAAGCTAAAACAAAAAAAGTATTTCATTAGTTTTCTATTTTCAGCTTAGTTACTTCTTAAAATTCTATTATGAAGTTTTAATGTTTTCATCAGTTCAGAAAGATATGAATATGGGTGGTTAGTGTAGTGGTTATCATCCTTGCCTTCCAAGCAAGGGACATGGGTTCGATTCCCGTACCACTCAAATCCTGAATAAAAGTTTATTTTTCAAATTGTATTATTTTGTTTTTAGTTATTTATGAATATAATGCTGTTTGACCAAAGGTTTTGGCCAACAAATGATTAGTAGTGTTATAAAGTTTTAGACCTAGAAAAATAAAAATAAGTTAAATTTCATTAGAACAGTGTTGGCCCTCTGTAACTTACAACGCACTATGTTTGTGTATTATAAAAATTCAATTACAATGCATATGTTTTATTATATCCAACAAATAGTACTTCACTATGTTTAAAATTTATTTCAGTTTTGTATGAATCTATTCGATCTAGACTATAACTCTTTGATTCTTCTTTGGCCGGGTTTGTTGAAAAAATTATTATTATTATCTAAATCTCTCTAACTGTTGAAAGTCGTGTTGTTCTTTGATTCTTGGTAGTAATGCACCAAGAATCCTATATAAAATTTACATCTGTAACATCTTACATACAAACTCTTTTGTATGTATATTCTATCTTCTCAATTAAATTACATAATTGTTCCATCTCCAACAGAATCTCTAGAAATATTGAAAGTTGTGTTAATTCTTAGTTCTTGGTAATTCACCCCAAGAATCCTATATAAAACTTTCCTCATGTGACATCTAACACACAACATACTCTGTATGTATATCACATATTCCCTAATTACATTACATATTTATTCTGCCTCCTACGTAATCCATCTTTACAAGTAAGGATGATAAAGCAAAAAAGTTCAGAGTTAAAAAGGTCGCACCCGGAATTGAACCAGGAACCTACGGAGCTGCAATCCGTTGCGCTACCATTGCGCCACACGACCGATTTCATATTTTAAAATAAATATTAAAGTATAAAAAGACCATGAATTAAAATAGAGCTGTTTAAGTAAGATGAAAAAAAAGAACTATATTGATTTATTTTTCCCAAAAACGGCTGAAAACTGGGGCTTTGTTTGGGCTGCTTGTAGTACACATAATGATGCCAATCGTCATTACGAAATTTGCAATTAGAAAAAGTTGTCATATAGGAACAAAAATATGTATGTACTATCAAGACTTAAATCTTGATAGTTTGATTTGTAAAAAACGTTGGTGAAGAGCCTACTAGTTATATTATGTATAACCCTTTAATTAAAAACAAAAAGCAAAAGAACTATACCTAGGATTGCACTAGGTTGGAAGTGATATGTGGTAAAAAAGATGCTGCTTTAACTTATTTAATTTCGATGAGTAATCAATTTGTGTCCGATTCGAATCCGAAAGATTACTTCTTAAGCTTTGGGAGTAATCAGCGCTCTTAAACTAATATTAAGTATAGAATATACTTTCAGCTAGATAACCAAGCTGATTACATTCCGCGATAAGTATGCTGAACTAGATATCTTCAATTGCGCTTTATCATGATCAAAAATGAGAGCAAAAACGTTTTTTCAATAATTATGTGATTTTTTCTTCTCAGAAAGGTCGATAATTCGAACATATAGCCAGCCAGCCTTTAATTAAAATCAAAACAAAAGAACTAGCCAGGTGACTTCCATAAGACGAAAGTGATAGACGCTGCCTTATAGCAAGGGTTTATTCAAAAAGTTCCGAAAGGTTGTATTGTGTTGTGGTTTGAATTAAATCATGCGACATTAGTGTAGCTACAAGCATATATAAGCAATTCAATTAGTGCAAAATGGTAAAGAGGTTCTTTCGTGTACATCCCGTTAATTGAAACCAATTTGAAACACATTAAAGATGATGATTAAGTCGTGGTTTGGTCAGATAATAACCAAGTTAATGTTGAATTGACTCAACCTTAGAAACCATAGTGCATAAAGTTACTAAAAAAAATATAAGTGGTGTAAATATAAATAGAACTTTATTGTGAATGATTAGATATAAGAGAGAGTGATTTATAAAAAGAGGAAAAGAAAAAGAAGAATAAATAAAAAGGGGCGAAAGTCGCCTTTTTATAAACTTTTTACTTTTCCTTATCACACGAATAGTAATCACAAAACAATTATAAAAATAACAATAAGTAGAATAAAAATAGATATCGATATTAAGTGTAAGACAGATATCGATATTAATCATAAGGTGGATATCGACATAAGTGATGACATATCACTTCTAAGCCATATGATCAAATAGATTCTCAAATTCGAGATTCAGGTAATTATATAATTGAACAATGCTGGTATTTACTCATGTCACAATTATTCTTATCCCGAATGCATGAGAGTTTAAACTATGATTTGTTTTCTTGTTGTGCATGCAAACTTTCAATAACTAAGTTACACAAACAAGCCATAATATATTATATATTATATTTCAGCATAAATTACTCTATAATTTATATAGCTCTCAATTTATTCATTGTATATTTGTTGGTTAAATATATTATAAAATGTAAAGATTGATACTTTATATATATGTTAAATTATGAAATTTATTAGAAATTATTATGAATTTAAAACAAAATCTTCTTTTTATCATTTTAAAGTATACAGAAATTGCAATTTATAATTTTGGAAATGTAGATATTTTAATACACTTTTCTTTTATCAAATTAATTTTAATGGATTTTGACAACATTTACTGCAATTTTAGAAGCATTGGATTTGGTTAATATAAGGTGAAAATAATCTCCTGTTTGATGCACCTTTCTCAAAAAGATTTTATTTACCAACCATAAATATTTTTTCACTTTGGAAATATAAATCATTCTAGCATTCCAGCTTGAGTCAACAACAAACTTTTAACAGCTCTAAACATGTGCTTTTTAATTGATATTGGTTTTATCCTAATCTCTTAATGGTATATAGCATTTTTATACTCAGTTATATAAGGTTATACTCTTATTTTCTTAATAATATCAGCCCATTTTGTGGAAACAGAAAATACTTAGTATGAGGTAAATCCTTATAGTAAATTCCATCCAGTCTGAACCAACTGATTTTGCAGGGTTTATTTTGAGAGAATTGTATAACACCATGTCAATATTTCCAAGTGATAGATTAGAGCGTAAGATAAGGACAAAGGTTTATAATGCTTATGAATACATTGACCACAAGTCCATTTTATCTTGATTCTTTTTTCCTTTTAAATACTTTTTATGTTTTCCTGTTATCGAGTGTTAAGCTGTTTATTATGTAAGTTAAATGTAATAGAACGTCTCTAGATTTTTCAAGTCACTTAGTTTAGTTAGTCGCAGACTTCCTAGTTATGAAATATTATTCCCAATGGTGCAGGTCATTCAATTTACTAGTAATTCAGTATCAGTCCATGAACCGATACAGCTTATAGCAACCCTTTCCAATTCCGCTTTTATTAATAAGTATCATTTCATTCTCGAACTATCATGATTCCACTTTTATTAATAATTATCATTACATTTTCAAATGATCTGACCTTATGGTTGTTTATATTCATTAACATTTATATCATGTTATTTTATTATCTAAAGTGTTATTTAGAAGAAGCATAGCAGGAGTGGACGATTATAAAAGATGATCTAATTCCTGAACTTATTAGAAGGGGAAGATCCGGAGGCAATTCTTACATAGTTCTGAATGCACTTTTATACCAAGCTAAAAGCAATTATTTAGTTATCTGTTTCGATATTGGTTAATTTTTCCTCTGGGCCCTGACCTTAAGTCTTGCTGTGTCTCATCCTGTGGTACTGGGTCATGAGGTTCTTTGGCAACGCTGATTCTCTAGTATATTATTTAGTATATTCCTAGACTGATTTGATCTGAAGAAAGTTGTACAGCTCTTGCTCATTGCGAAAATCTTCATCGTTGTAGCTAAAAAATTGGGTGCGGAAGTTGTAATAGAAAAGACGTTCTTCATCGTTGGTGCATCTGTGGAGATAATCATTGTACCAGTCTTTGGCTTGTCCACGTAAATATACACTAGCTATGAGAGCCTTGTGTAGTTCCAAAGTATTAGTTACCAAGAAGTAACTTTCCAGAGCATCAAACCAGTTGTTGATCTTGTCAAAGTAAATAGAAGTTCCGTCAAAGATTTCAACCTTGGAAGGTTTGTGGCCCGCAGCGGCGAGACTTTTGCGAATACCTTCGGTTTGGAAGATAGCTGTCAACGGATTGCTTTGCATCGCTACCAAGTGAAACAGATAGGGACAGAAAAAGGCTTGAGGGCAGAGATCAAAGGGAGAGGGTAACTAATATCGAAATTTTAACTAATTAATTGCGTTTTGTCTTAATTTCAAAGTGTATTTGGAACTATCTAAGAATTGCCTAAACAGTATTGGAATTAAATCCTTTCTGGTCATTTTTCTCATAATATCTCTGGTAATCCGCTTTGCAATTCTAGTTTCGCATTCAGTTTTTTTAGTGATTCTTCTGCTCTAGTCGTTTCCAGACCATCAACCCTGTTCACATCCCAAGGTGGAGAATCTTCAATCGGTGGTCGTATGTATTCGAGTTTGCTCACCCTGATGAACATTCCTCTGAGTTCAGCAATCACTGTTCCATCAAATGGTTCCTGCAAGTGATTTCTCACTGGGTTATTCTTGTCAATGGTTTGGAAAATCCTTACCGCCTTCTTTCTGGTAGAAGCTACCAGTCTCTCTGTTAGTGGGGGTATAGCAGATTCCTTTTGTAGTTCAAAAATTGGGGTAGTCCTAAAAGCACCAATAATTCTTCTCAATGCAGAATGTTGAATCACTTTTAATTTGTGTGCCTGTCCTTTCTGCAGCTTGTGATACTACACTTCGCACCCATATTCAATAATCGCCCTGACACACATCAAATATAGAGATTTGACAGCCGCACCTGATGTACCGCTAGTGCAGCCACCCAGATTCCAATACATTCCATTGACCCTTCTTTCAGAGGCCATCTTTTATAAGATGTGCTCCTTGAATTTGAGATTTTCGTCTAATGTTATGCCTAAGAGTTTGACCGTTTGTCCCGATGTTCTCACCGAGTTATTCCGGAGCGGCAGAATAGCTGTGTCTCTGTCATTCTCTGTAATCCTTTTGTTTGAAAAATGAATAAATTCAAGCTTTGGGCCAAGAACTATCTTTGTCTTTCTAAACTCTGTCCATTCACAAATTTTCTTCGGTTATCAGTTCTCCTCTGATATACATTGCTTGGGGCGTATGTGGAATTCTTTGGATCTTAAAGCGTTCTGTTAAGATATATTGTAGCAGAACACCTCGAGATTCAGCTAATCCACATACACCTCAAACGATGCAGAACAGATGAGAACTGATAAGACTTTTGACAACAATCATGATTCCCCGTTTCTCAGTTATCATGTTTCTCCGCTTCTCAATTATCGTGTTTCTCCGCTTCTCAATCCTTATTCACCCGCTTCTCAATCATTATGTTTCTCCGCTTCCCGACTATCATAATGATCATACGTCGGGATTCCTTGCTCTTTACTTATATTATATTATTGATATCTTAGCCGTTATGTAGAAGTACACACCAGAATTGGACGAATATAAAAGGACGGCCAATTCCTGAACTTATGAACGGCAGGCAATTCTTAGGTAGTTAGAAATATACTTGGATAATAAAGCAAAGCTTGATTAGTTAATTTCCTGTTCTATATTAGTTACTCTTCTTCCCTGGGTCTCTGCATTGATTGATTGATTAATTAAAGGGTTATACATAATATAACTAATAGGCTCTTCGCCAACCTTGTACAATTCAAATTTATATATATAGCTATATGTTCGTGTGGCAACTTTTCATTGCATGACTTCACCGTGCTCGCAAGCACTTATCCGGACTTGGGATCAGCCCGACCCAGACCCCGACTCTCGGCCCATGTCGTGATGCATACGACACTTCGTGTGAAGTAAAACCTTATAGGAAAAAACCCCCACCAGCCTAGGCCACTGATCTTGCAGGGTTTATCTTTTTGAGAGAGAGATGCGTAAATCCGTGTTAATAATTCCAAGTGTTAGATTCAAACCCGTAACAAGGGCGAGGAAGCATAACACCTGGGGACGCATTCCCTGGGTCTCTGCACTCTAGTATTCGTCTGCCTTCATAGTTTTCAATCAAGTCTTCGTTTGCCCCCATCCGTTTCTTATATCACGTAAGCCTTGATGGCCAAGTTGGTAAGGCGCGTCACTAGTAATGACGAGATCGTCGGTTCGAATCCGGCTCGAGGCAAATATTTTTGATAAATTTTGATATTTTCAATTTTTATAGCATTTATCATGCCCGCATTAACTTTTTCTTTGGTTGGTCACAAGTGTGGGAGTAAATATATACACAGTATTTCCGTGTTAAAAGGTGAGTGTAACTATATGACTTTTTACAAAACGTTCTACGGCATAGGGAAAGTTTTTGTTAGGTAATTAAGATTGTAGCATTATAACTGACAGCATTTACCACTTGTGAAATTCTTCTACTTGCGGTAAGAGTATTTTTTTGACATAGTATTGGTAACAGTTTTATATATCATCATTGGAGGTTTGTCCGACCATATGTCTTCTAGGGTTATACTAAACATATTAAATAGTGGCTGTATTAATCGATTTGATTCTAATAAGCTTCCCTCATATGTCAAATTGATCTGTTTCACCCTCAAAACAACCTTACTCTGAATCATATTTCATTTTAGATATCTAAACTTTTTAACCCTTAGCCAGAATTGAAATAAGAATCTTAGAAAGAAGATTTATTCAGCAATTTACCAATTAATATGTGGAACAGATATCGCCAGCATACCAAACATTCGTTGATAACTTCATGCAGTTAGGTGAAAACATCAAATGTATCTGACGCTTTTAAAAAGTGGCTTAAATCGACTTGAGGTCAACTCTGCAGGTTCCAAAACTGACCGAAAACAGTTCATTTTTTATAGTTAATTTTTGGGTTAAATATAAATTGAACAAAATATGACTTGAATATTTTATAATTTTTAAATTTTGTAACGTTTTTAGTATTTTTAGTATTATTTCAATTAACATATTTAAGACATATCAGTAATATATTACAATTATAGATAAATTTATCAAAACTTTTTTGTATTGTCATTTTAATTTTTACATTATATAAATACATTAATTGTAACTTTTTATTCATTCTTTTACCCACATAATTATTTAAAACACTAGTTTACTTTATAACAAATAGACTTTTTTTATCAATAACTGTATAACAATCTTTATCGCAAAACATAATATTCAACAACATTTGTTAAATATTCTTTACAAAATCTTCAATTACAATTTAGATTTTGCGGAGCCAGTCTTAAACCCGTGAACCACGTCATCTTTTCTGTCTCTCAAAAAGCGACGTTGAATCTTTCCCGAGGCAGTTTTTGGAATTTGGTCAATAACGACAATACCACCCCAAAGTTGTTTATACCTTGCAACTTTTGAATCAAACCACTGCTTGATTGCCAATGGATCAACCTTGTCGTTTCTAAGAATGACAAAGCCTCTGGGCAGCTCTGTGCCTTGTTCAGGGGCGTGGATTCCAGTTACAGCGGCATCAATGACATCATCGTGTTCTAGCAAAATGCTTTCAAGCTCGGCTGGTGCCACCTGGTGTCCATTTGACTTGATTAGTTCTTTCACACGGTCAACGACATACCACTGGCCATCATCACTGACAACAGCGACATCTCCGGTTTTAAACCATTTTCCAGTGTGATCAAAGGTGTCAGCAGTTGCCTCTGGGTTGTTTAGGTATCCGGCCATGATGTTGGGACCTCTCAACCAAAGTTCACCGCGATTCTCAGGTCCGGTTCCATGAACATCATTGCCATCAGGGTCAACCAGGCGGGCTTCAAGTCCTGGAACTAGCCAACCACAGGACTCCTTGTCATGATGTCCGCCGTTTGCTGGCCAACTTGGGATTGTGTCCATGGGAGAGCTTTCAGTAAGTCCGTAAGATTGTCTAATATCCAACTTGCCGTCGAATCTAGCGTCGATTTCTTCAATGATTGATTGGGATAAAGGGGCAGCACCACACATGAAGGCGCGAAGATGTTTCTTAACATCAGGATATTTCTCAACAAGTGGAGACTTTGCCAACGAGACTGCCATGGGGGGAACAATGTGAAGGAATGAAATACCAAACTCGGTAATCTTTTGGAGTACATTTTCAAAATTAAAGGAATTGAAAACAATGACTGTGGTTCGGCCAAGACTGGGCAACGAATGGATAAATATTGACAGACCGTAAATGTGTGACATGGGAAGAAGCCCGGCATAGACGCTGTCTGGGGGGTATAAAACGGCAGGGCAGGAGATGTGCTGCTGGATGACATTAGAAGTAATGTTGTAATGGGTAGTCATGACACCTTTGGGGACGCCAGAAGTGCCGGACGAAAAGCAGTAATAAGCATGTTTAGTTAGTGCTTCTTCTGGAGTATAATGAATGGGCTCGTCCCATCCAGTAGCTGGGGCTTCTGCCTCTTGAATGATACTATCAATGGTGATTAACTCTTTCACAACGACAGGTTTGAATTTGGGGTCAAGTGCTGCTTTGGCAGTGTCCATTAGCGAGTCCACAGTGATTAAAAGCTTTGCTGACCCGAGATTGAGCTGGTGGTTCAACTCGTGAGGGAGATAGGCGATGTTGGCTGGAGAGACAGTAGCACCGGCAGCAAGGATACCCATATGTATGGGGGAATGGTAAATGGTGTTGTATGAAAACAAGCAGACAACATCTCCAGGTCTAATATTGTAAGTGTTTTTCAAGACATGAGAGATTCTGCCGACCAAGTCGCGGAATCTCTGGACAGTAATAAATTGCGACGGGTCTTGGCTGTCGATGAATACCTTGTGGTTAGGATTGGCGGAGCCGGAGAACCCTGGACTGTTAAGGACAAAGTCAGCAGCATTGCCCTTGAACCAGGTGTCTGGATCAACTTTCCAGGGCGAAACATGGATAAAGGCGCCGTTTTCTTTGCGAGTTAAAGCCATAGTGAAGGATAAGGAAGGATAAGGAGGAACTAAGAGAGATCAAGTTGCTGGAAATCAAAGGCTTATCGATGAAGGAAACAGGGTTTATTTATAATAAATGAAGGAGTGGAGAATACAACAAATTATTAATATGAGTGGGGAAGGCTTTTTGGTATTTATAACGAATTATGCCTAAACGAGTGAAATAAATGCTAGGCACGATTCGGAAAGGACCTCAGACCCTCTTTTTTCTTCGGAAAAAAAAGGAACAAGTTTAGTAATTCTGTGAGGGGGAGGGGATTGCTTTTGAGCCATATATTTATGGAGCGTATATATGTCTCTTTGCTACGCGCTTTAATATGTGAAGATTTTGTTGGAATTTTCCGTATAAATTTGCAACGACGACACTTGTTGTGGATTCCAGCAAGCAAAGCTCTTATTTTTATTCAAAGCCAAAAGCCATGTTCGGCAAAATGAATAGTGGTATTTCCGTTAGGGCTGTGTGGGGCGGGTGGCTATTAGTTGGTACCCGCTGGTGGCCGGATCGCAGCACAAGGATTGGGCTATAAATGGCTCTTGTTACATTAACTGTGGCTTGGTGCATATTTTCTTGATTATGCTATATAATACAAACGAGCAGCACAAGAAACAGCTTTTAAAGTCGTTTTTTAAAACAAACTCGCTCTCCCTCCGCGATTTTTGTGCCATCTTCCGGAGCGTATCGCTCATCCGTCAGCCGCATTCATACATGGAGTGATACAATACATGTACGGCTGGTAGCTTGTGTTTGTCACATGACACTAGGCTAGTTTGGCGTCTACTTTCTTTTATTTTCTAACAACTACTTGGAACTGCAATTGCGACCCCAATTTTGCCTAATTTCATTGGCATTTTTTGATCCAGCTGGTGTTGGTTTAGGCATATTGCGTCAAAAGGCTAGACTCGCGGTTTGCTTACTAGGCTAGCTCGACTAGCAGAGGTTTAGTTTTGTTCCGCTGTTAGTCACGAAAAATAATTTTTGCAAAAAGGATTATATAAACCTCTTGGAGTTTACCAGGTTTGTTTATCTGTTTGATTGCTTCAACTATTCTAAATTCTAAACAAATCCTACTTGTATACCCATTTTGAAATTTTGAAAAACAAAGCATGAACATTGTTGAACAACATGACACTTTGGTCAAATCCAGTACCATTGCAGCAGCCAAACCTTGTGAAACGACGGATTCACCAACTGAAGAGGGCACTCCAAAGAAATCAGTGCTTGAGCTGGCTCGAGCAAAAGGAAAGGCTCTACAAGCACGCCGAGCATGTGGTATGCAAGCCAACGCTTGCGATTCCAATTCTATCAAACTCAAAGAAATCCGCGAGACACAGCAGCTTGAAATGATTAAAGTTTCGCAAACAGTTTGTTTAGCGGCCATGATCGAACTGAGCAAGAAGGACTCAAACACTTTAGACATGAATTGCTCCAGTGATCTCAAAACTGCCACTTTTGAAGAGCTATGCAGTCTAGTTACCAACGAAAAGGTGCCCTTACCGCCAAGTTGCAATCCATTGTTTTTAAACCCAAATGATGAGGAAGGTGCAAGGATTTGTCACGACAGATTGCGGCGGCGACTCAAAAGCCTGACGCGGACCCAAAACCGGGAAACGGTTTGTGAGCAGGCCAAAGACCGACACAGCGAGTTAATGATCAAACTCGATGAAGATTGTGTTTCTCTTTCGGACACGCTTAAAAAGAGCTATGACTATGTGGTGGCCACTTTAAACAAGATGAGTTTGAACAAGAGCTGTGGGGATTTGAGAAGGATGATGATGAAGAGACAAATGGTTGCCAAATGCAAAAGGCAGCTTGCAAAAGGCATGTTGGACAATTTAAAGTGGTCTTGTGGGAAGATTTCAACGCGTATGCGCAAAAGGGATAATGTTTGAAATTTAATGTTTTTATGATAACTTTTAATGAAACTTTTTAGATTTTGAAACTGCTTTTGAAAATGGAGTTTGGTGATAAACAAGAGCTTGATCACTCAAATCCGATCAGCTTGTCTTGGTATTTTGGAGATTTGGAATCATCAAGGACGGTTGTCAAGCGTCGGTTATGTGTATTATATACACATGTGCAGTTGCTAGTTAAATCACATGATTAACCATCATCACGTTATTACATACCACCTGACCAGCCACTATTCAACCACTTGTACGCGTACAAAAAGGGCGTCCTTTCTTTTCATTGCATTATATTTCATTATATTTTTACCTTGTCAGCACTTAAACCAAAGAAAACGTCATGGGCAAGCCCTTATTGATACTGAGTGTCAATTGAGTTTCTTTATCTCTCGTCTCAAACTCAGGATGGATATCGGAAAATGTTTGCATCATTCTGACAACAGCGTACGACATTTCATTAAGCGCCAGCTGCTGGCCTAGACAGATACGAGGACCTCCGTTAAAGGGCAAAAAGTCCCATCCTACATTTTTCGCACTTGATACCCCTTCTTCCAATGGTGCGTCAGTAGACGACTTTGCCGGAGAACGACGTGGCTCACCCCATCGCTCAGGTCGGAATTTACGAGCATCGTCGTGTTCCATCCATGCGTCAAACCCTTTTACCGGTGGAATTCCATTCTCCTCATCCTGGGTAGTCTCTTCGTAACTTTTAGACACAATTGGAACGCCGTCTGAGTCTACGCCAGCTCCCCAGACACGAGGGTGTTGTTGCATGAGCAAGACACTGTAAAAGACAGAGGTTCCTTTTGGCACGAATACAGGAAGTGAACCGTCATTCTCGTCAAGGTATTTTCCCGTAGCAGGGTCAATTGCACCACCGCGGCCACCACGAGGCAGGGTTGTATCTTGAAGCGTGCTTCGCATATTAACAGGGATGACTGGGTATAATCGAAGAGTCTCATTAAGCACATATCTCAAGTAAACACACCTTTTAAGAGACTCGAAAGTAATATTTTTCAATTTGGAGGCAGCGACCTCGGGAGTATCATCAAGAGAAGGGCCGGGTCCAAAATCATTCAGAATTTCTTGTCGGAGTTTATTAAAGACACGCTTGTCTTGTGATAAACTGTAAAAGACCCAAGACAGAATTGAGGCTGTAGTATCACGACCAGCAAGCAAAATGTTAAGAGACTGGTCACGAAGAATGATAGGATCTTGAGTTTCCTTTACCAATTCATTGATAAAGATGTAGCGGTCAGATTCTTGTGGCTTGATACCCTTTTCTTCTAGAGCAATGTTTTCTTGATGCTTCTTAAGGGCGATTTGAACAAACGAGTCGGTAAAGTCTTTGGAGATTTTGCACCAGCGGCGGTAGTCTCTGCCGTCGAAAAGACGATAAAGGGCTTGAGCTCGGACACGGTTGGCAGTGAAAGCCATTGCATTGGTAAAGGAGTCGTTAAACTCTTTGGCGTTGGCAATTTTGGGGTTTCCACCCCCGAAAAAGTCAACGCTTTCACCAAACAAAAAGTCGGTGGAGACATCAACGGAAAGGGTGAAAAATAGTTCCTGTAGGTCAAGGGTCTTTTTGTTTAAAGGCCAGTTGTTATTGTCGCGAATCAGTTTTAGCATTTTGCTGAGGTGGATTTCGATAATATCCATGTGGGAAATCTGTTGGCGAGTGAATTGAGGTCGTAGCATAGCTCTCGAGTGATGCCAGCCATTTCCATCGAGAGTGAAGATTCCGTCGCCCAGAAGGGGTTTAAAGGCTCCGTATCTAAAGCCGAGGCCGTATTCTTTGAATTGAGTAGCCAGTATGGCACGGATGTTTTCAGGATCATACGTGAAGAACACAAATTCGCCGGGACTTTGCTGTCTAAATGTCATACGGAACTTGGCGTTTCTTGCCCGTCTCCAGAAGCCTTCAAAGGCTTTGCGTGAAACGGCGTCTCGGACGCATTCGATAAACAAGGGAAATCCAAAGGGAAACGAGTAGTGGGTCCATGCTACTCCTAGACGGACATTGGGGTTATTGCGCTGATATATGTGTTTTCTTACTTGGTAGTGGGAGAGCTGGTAGATTGGGAGCAGGATTACGTAGGCTGCTAGCGCAGCAAGCAGGTAGCCAAAATATTTGGCAATTGTGGAAAGAATTGAGAAGAACATGGCAAGATGAGGATATGAAGAAGGAGAAGAGGGGATGGGGGAAGTCTAAAGGTATATATACTATAACTTGTATTAGTTGTGCAAGCAAACAAAGTTAGAGGGGTATTTTTTTCTTTATTATATTTGATTGATATATATACAGATATTTAACGATATAAGGTATACTAACAACAATGGTATGGTATTAGCATTGGGTATTCGTACCAGGTATCATGGTATATAGTATATATATTCTCATTGCTATATTTTGGTTATAATTTTGGTTATAAATGAGACTGTATCGCCCTTATCATAAAGTTATTAGCAACAGCCGTGAGCTCTTGTACTTCAATCCACCCTGAAAAAACCCAACCACACATCTCTTCAATATTCTTAGCACACTTAATATTCAACAAACTTTGGCCCACCCAGAGATTATTATTACCGATTATTATTACCAGCACTTAAAAATTAAAAATCAAGACCTTGTTCTACTAAACAATAACGTTTACTTGACTTTTGTTTTAATTATTTTTGGCCCCTCAAACAACCCCGCTTTATTAGCATAACAACATTTATCTAAAGCCTTTAGCAACAGGCCTAGCCGGTTGGTGAGATGGCGGTGGCAATCTTTTTATTTCTCCATCGTTGATATTCAGAATTGCCTTGTAGTCAAATGTGGGCAGTCCTTTGTGTTTCATGGCCTTTAAAAGCTTGTCGTCATGAAGGTCAATAGTTACTCGGTCCGTTTTGTAATTGTGGCCAATGAATTCCGGCTTGTCGTCTCCGTTATTCATGAGCCACGAAATTAATCCTGTTTGGGCTGGGGCTGCGACTGTACGTGGGACGTAATCGTCGTGTTCGTGTTTGATCAACTTGCGAGTTTTTTCATTTTTGTTCAATGCCGATTTGAAAGCATAGTCTACTGCCTCCAGCTCGGTAAGGACCCATGCTGCTGTACCATATTGCTCTCTTTTGGGCATGAAGTAATTAATATCAGAGTTGGCTTTGGGTTTGGCGAGTTTAGTGATGGGTTGTACAGCGACAGCTTTTGGTTCTGGAGTTGTATTGTTTTCGGCACTTGTGAGCCAGCCCCAGTAAGAGTTGGAGGATGTTGATTGCGATGAATTGGAAGATTTGATGGACATTGTATCCATGTATCCAGAGTCAACTGGTTGCGCATTTGGAAAAGATGAATCCGATCTAAGGGAGGGCGAACCAGAAAGTTTGGTGGATCTAGTAGTAATAGTAGATCGAGCAGATCGAGCAGATCGAGCAGAAGAAACAACAGAAGGGGTGGATCTAATGGAAACAGAACTAGAGCCTGTAGCTGCTTTTGAAGAAGGTATAGAACGAATGGAAGCAGAGCCAGAGCCAATAAGTTTCGCAGTGTTGGTAGAAGCAGTAGAAGCAGTAGAAGCGGTGGATCTAGAAGTATATGATGAGCGGACAGATGGGGCAGCAGACGCGGTGGATTTAATTGAAACAGCACTTGATCCAACCAGTTTTGCAGTGTTAGAAGAAGCAGTAGATTTAGACGAGTATGATGAGCGGACAGAGGCACCAGATCCAACAACAGTAGACGAGACAGATTTAACAGAAGGAGCTCTTGATGCAGAATATTGCGAGGAACTATTTGACGAGCCAGATCTAATGGACACTCCCGAGTCTATTGATTTTGGCATCAGTGGGGAAGCACTAGATTTTGAGGAAGATACAGTTCGAATAGAGGCTGCACCAGAGCCGACAAATTGAGTAGAATACACTGATTTGATGGAGGGAGCTTTTGTTGGGATGCGTGGAGATGCTGATGATATAGTTGAAGGTGCAACCCCAGGGATAGCGTCAGTCTTTAAAGACTGTGGTGACGTAACACTAATAGACTTATTTTTGACTGGGTATGATTTAGACAAATTGATAGAGCTGGCATCAGGCTCGCCGATGGACTTGCATTTTACTTTATACAGCGTAAAGGTAATGATGTCTTTACGCCATATTGTCTTAGTTTTGGAAGAGTCAAACAGGGCGGTGGTTTCAAAGGGAATGCAGCGGTTTATGTTAAGGGTTTTGAGGCCTTTGGAGTCTTGTTTTCTTTTCATGATAATTGGACCAGAGATGGAGAATTTGTTGGTTTTGTAGTTGAACTCGATGCGCAGGGAGTGAGGATCGACGCCGGGCATGTGGAAGTAGGCTTTGAAGGTTTTGGGGGAATCCTTGACGGAGTAAGGGAACATGAGTGTGGTGCCGTCAGAAGGCATCAAGTTTCCAGCCTTGTGGATGCGGGAGAGATCAATATAATTGGGATTTGACGGCATTTTCGAATGGGAGAGCAAAAGGGAAGAAGAAGGTAATGAAAAAAATTGAGATTTCAAGGAGAATAAGCTCTGTTTATATAGATTTTTATTTCTAGATATATAGATGATGAATTACAAATTATAAGAAATTTCACAAGATGTAAATATAAACAAATGAACAAATGAACAAATGAACAAGACTTGAGATTTGGCAAGCGAAGAATGATTTGACAATGGCGATTCTGATGGCACGGCGGGTGTTTCAAGGGTCGGTATATGTGGGTCTTCCGTAGTACATCTGGGGCTGGTTAGTTTTGAAAAGCCAATTAAACAGTTAAAGTGCAGACTAAAAAGGTAAAAGCAATGTACCAATATTTATTTCCAACTAGATAAATCGATATATGTGAATACAAACAGGTTTTAAATAGATTTCAAACCAGCAATTATAAATTAAAAAATATCAGACACTATATTCAGTTTCTAATGGGTCGAGAATTGCTCCTCTGGGATCTAATTGACTCGGTTCTGACTGAGGGAGTGCGAGTAGAAGGTGCACGAACAGATGGTGCACGAACAGACGGTGCCCTAACCGAAGGGGCCCTTGCACTACGAATTGATTTCCCGTCTTGATCAATATAGTCGTAATTGTTCTTGTTAGACCCGTCGCTGTTAAAATAAAATGACGATCTGATAGAGGCTCCGTCGCCAGCATCGTCACCGTGATTCTCATTCTGGCGAGCAGATCTGGTAGACGGGGCCTTCATGGCTGATGCCGATGTTTTTCCAGAGGACTTGGAATAACTAGAGGTAGCAGAGTAGACGGAAGGAGCAGCAGCAGCAGCAGCCGTTGCCGACGTACGAGAAGTACGAACAGACATGTTATCCATATAAATGGGCTGAGAAACACTGTGGGCGTCACTAGCGCGACTAATGCGACTAGCAGAGCTGCGGATGGAGTAACTATCGTCGTTAGGAGGGTTTGACGACGCAAGATAAGGCCCATTTGGGATTACAGTTTCTATGGAACGGCTGGAAGATACAGAACGAGCAGAGCGGAGAGACATGACATCAGCAGCCGCTGGGGATCTGGAGACGTTAGAAGCAGCAGATTTGGCAGATTTGGCAGATTTAGCAGTTCTAGAGGAGCGAATGGACATGGCATCGGGAGCGGCAGCATACGCTTCGTGGACAGTTGTGTGGGATCTAGAAGAGGACTTGGACTTGAGGGAAATGGGAATTGAGCGAATGGAAGCAGGACGGCTGGGCTTGGGATAGAGTGAAGCGAGTTCGGCGTCGACACCAGGCATCATTCCAGGAGGAGGGGCAATAGCTTTGGGGGCAATTTCTCTGACAGTCTCATCAGAGGTAGCCAGCTGCTTGGAATTTCCGGAAACGACATTGCCGTGATGATCGACAGCATTGATGGCAATTTTTTTGGAGCGAGAGTGAAGAGGAGTAGAGCGGTACAAGGTTATGTCGAGAACGCCGTAGACCCAGTTGGCGGTAGTTTGGGATTCGTTAAACTTGACGTTGGGAGGGAACTGGATGCAGCGACTGAACTTGCTCTTCTTGACTTTAGAGGGGAGGTTTGACTCCATTGTGCCGGAGACGGACAATTCGTTGGATTCGTAGTCAAACTCCATGCTGACATTTTGGGGAGGAACACCAGGAAGAGAAAACTTGACGTGGTATGAGTACTTGTCAGAGTAGATTTCATACGGGAACATTGGTCTGAGCTGGGTGGAGGAGATGAGAGGGATCATGGCATGGTTATGAGCTGAGACCACGGGGGTCATTGTGTCGGAAGCCGAGACGGCGTGGGAGAAGGACAAGGCTCTGGACAGATCAAACATTTGGTCAAAAAGGTCAAAAGGATGGGGCAAGAGCAAATGCTGGTGATAGTAGAATTGGTTAGAAGAGTTCATGTTTTTGAAAGGAAATGGAGCGGGTTTTATAGTATTTGGAAGAAGGAAGTTATGGATAGGATTAATGACAATGAATGTCAAAATTTAAAGAATTTTAAAAAAAAAATTTAAAGCCATGAAATGAAATAAAACAAAATAAAACAAAATAAAGCAAACGGGTTTGGAATAGGCACCGGAGGTTTGAAGTTAATAATTGAAATGATATGATATTATCACACAACAGGGTGGAGATCACGTTACTGTGAGGAAAGGTCATGTGAGGAGCATTATTATTATTAGACGTTTGACTTGACAGGAAAAGAAAGACAAAAAGGACGTGTAATGAGAGGGAATGGCCATCACGGAGACGGGTTGAGATCTAAAGATCTAAAGATCTAAAGGGTGGTTATGATGGTGACGACCAGCTGGTTGGAAACAGATTTGTATGGAGCTAGTCGAAGCTGTACATATTTGCCGGCGCTATACGGCCATACATTCAAATCATTCAAATCATTCAAATCATTCAAATTGGATTGCTTGTGGAGATTGCCAGCTTTTAAAACTCAGGCAGGGTCCCATTCTTGTCATGTCATGCTTTTGGTTCTTTCCAAATTGAACAGGACGCCAGTCTGCAGGCCGAGCTTACTGCTCTGCAGAATGTGAAAATGGACAGGGCGCGGCAGGCATGAACTAGACGCTAGGAACAGGGCGCGAGGGCCATGCCGACACGAAGCAGTGGTAGATGGACAGGTCCATGTGTCAGGACAAATGGCAGGGGCCTGTTTCAGTGATTACAGCAGCGGTCAGAGGCCAGGCAGTGAACTACAAGAACTACAAGAACTACAAGAGCAGGGCTAAGGATGGTGAGCAGAAACGAGCAGAGGAGGGAGAAAAAAAGACGGTGCTTATGTTATGATTATGTTATGATTATGTAAGACATTGTTGGTTGCAACAATGGCAGTGTGAGAATATTATTATTATTATTATTATTATTATTATTATTATTATTATTATTATTATTATTATTATTATTATTATTATTATTATTATTATTATTATCTTATTACCGCTATTATTCCTACTATTCTCATAATATTCTCAATATTATAATATTCTCAATATTCTCAATATTATAATATTCTCAATATTCTCTCGTTACATCCCTTTAAAGTTCCAACCAACCGACTCCAAGTCCCAAAACGAGGGAAACTATAACCCTATTATCCATTGTCCTGCTCAATCCAACAAGGCTGCCCTCTTCTTCGGTCCTCTTCCTGTCTTGCACGGCCAAAGCTTCCCCAAACCCTCCCAAAGTCCCCGTTCGGGCCACGCACCGGGTCCAACCTCCAGCTTGTGGTCAAAAATCGCATCGCTTCTCTGTATATAAGCTCGCCTTTTCGCCTCTCCTCCCTTCTTTCTTCTTCTTCTTCCCATCACCGGCCTGCGCTCCTCTGCTCATGTTCTCGCTGCTCTCCAGTATGTAAATGCATTCTCAATCTGAAACCTGTCTGTTTCCTTTTTGCCTTGAAACCATCTCATCCAAACCTTATTACTTCTGTTACGTGCTATATATACACATGCACATACGCACAGAAAAGGAATGGGAAAAAGAAAAACTCCCAATGTATATATAACTATACATACATACTCCTATTTTTTTTTTTTTTTTTTTTTTTTTTTTTTTTTTTTTTTTGCTGTTCCTTCTCTCCTAATCTTTCCTTGTTTCTTATTCCTCTCTTTTATTCTTCTCTTTTTCCCTCTCTCTTTCTCTTTCTCTTTCTTTTTCTATTTTTTTTTTTTTTTTTTTTTTTTTTCTTTCTTACCTACATCGTCTCTATTCACTCGCTTTTTCTTTTATAATCATGTCGCTAACGGTCTTTTCAGTCGGTTTATCTCCAACTTCGGCTTTTTTGTCATGGCGTTTGGACGCGTCAAAGGCTTGCTCTGTTTCCATTGCTTGGAAAGACATCTCCCCAACCGGCACAGGGCCTTGTATGGCTGTTAGGTCTACTAGGTTCAACTCCACACCTGCTTCTTTTGTCCCTGCTGCTACTTTTGATCCCTCTTCTCTATCCACAGCCTCGTTTCAACAACCTTTGGACTTTGTCCTTTTATCTCCGTCCTCTCTTAAAAATTTGGCTTCTTTTCATCGATCTCCTGCCGCATCGCTAGTCACCCCTCATCATACTATCGTACTGGTTGAATCAACTAATTATATCAACTTGTACCCAATGCTTCAAAAGCGCTTTCCAAATAACCCCGTCTGTGCTGTTTTTACGGAAGCCAATGTCAGACGGACGCCTGTAAATACCACATCCACCACGGATCCGGCCTTTTTCCTCTTTCATTCTGGAACTGAAACAAAAACTGTCTTTAGCTCGATTCCACCTCGCTTTGCTCCCATGCTCCAATCTCGATACTCTCTTTTCATTAATGCTTTACAATCAGCTGGGGTTGACGCTGCTATTGCTCCTAACTATGACTACCTGCAGTGGCCTCATATCATTCCTATTTTGGCTTTTGAGCCTTTGGCTGTTGTTTTGGAAACTTCAACTCCCCAGGGCTTGATTTCAAACGTCTTGTCCAAACCTCTATACGCTGGCATTGCTGACGAGCTGATGCAACTTGCTAAAAAGCATTCCAATTATGAGTTTCCACCAAACTATTTGGCATCAATTGTTGATACATTTTTGGCATCTACCTCGTCATCTGGTCAAAATCAAAACCACCCAAATAACTCTACCCCTGTTCCTGTAGGGGCTGCTTCAACGTCAAGTTCATCCTCATCATTAACATTTGCAAATTCAGACCCACCTTATTTGGACAGTCCCATTTTATTTTATAATTATTATCATTCTTTGCCAATTATGCCAGATTTGATGCTTTTGCAGCCAATTTTAATTGCTGATGATTATGGGATCAAGACACCTTATCTGGAATCTACATTTGCGTTTCTTTCGCAAATGGTATTTTTTAATAGTCCGACAAACTCTTCTGTATTTTTATCAAGAATTAAAAATGATTCGGTTAATTTTTTGAAAAATCCCACCAAACAGCAGCAGCAACAACAACAACAACAACAACAACAGCCAGCTCCTCCAGTTTCCACTGTATCTACAGACTCTGCCCTTTCTGGCTCTCTAAATACACCATCATCGTCAGCCTCTTCAGCATCATCAGCTCCGGCTGATTCTGACGCACTTGCAGCCAAGCTGCAGCAATTAGAACTTCGTGAACAAGCACTTATTGACCGTGAACAAGTACTCAACTCTCGTGATCAGAAATTATCACAATGGTCTCAGAATTTGCGACGTCAGCAACAAATGCAACAGTTTCAAATTCAGCAAGGTCCCCCTCCTCCTCAAAATATCAACAATCGGACAAGATATAGCACAAGCAGCATTCCACCACCACAGAATCAGCAGCACTTTGGACCACAGAATCAACCCCAAAATCGGCTGTTTCGTCAATCTTCAATACAGCAGCCACCGCCTCTTAATGGAATGTCTCGCATTGGTTCACCAGTTTTGGAAGATCCTAATAATATTGACATGATGTCTATCACCTCACGTAAAAATAGACGCTCATTACCCCGACAAGGCTCGCAAAGCATTTCTGGAGTGCCAATGGCAGGACCCCCAAGGTTGATGAGAAACTCGCAGTCTGCAGTGTCATTGGCTTCTATGGGATACTCTCCATTCAATGGCCGAACTGGATCAATGACTGCAAGTGTATTGAATGGGTCAAATGGACCAAATGGACCAAATGGACCAAACGGGCCCAACGTACCCAACGTTCCGAATGGACGAATTGGCGGAAGAATGTCGGTAACAGAGTTTACACTCAATGAAGGTTTGACATCACCCAATATTGATTTAGATACGTTTTCATCGCTTACGTCTAACAGATATGCCGCAGTTGATAGTGCGAGACTGGCCAAGTCGTCGCGATCTAACTCTCTTACAATTGACAGTCTCATGGGCCGAGGAGGAATAGGAGCTTCGCCTCAACAACAGCAACAACATCAGTATATGCAACAACAGCACTACCTGTCGAATCAGGCATTCAATTCTATGAATCAACCTCAGAATTTAGGTTTAGGAAGTGGTGGACCCTATGATTTGGTTCCAAATCAGGGTCAACGTCAAGCAGCACAGCCACCATTAGAAACTGGAGCACATAATGGACTACCGTTTGAGATGGTTAATGGGCGACGACCCAGTGTTGGCAATGGACCCAGTAATAACAATATTATTAATAATAACAATCAGAATTATGGACAAGGTTATTTGGGAGGTGATGGTTTTAACATTTCTAGAAGAACATCGCCAAGAAGCCAGCAACCACAACAACCATACGATTCAACTTTAATGGCCAATGGAACTCAAAATCAAGCAACAACCGGAGTTGATGGCGCTGAACAAGTAATGAATGGGAATTCAGTGCCTATTGGGATTTGAGTGTATTTGAAAGCACTACGTATTTTTATATGATTTTTTTATTTTTAAAAAGGAAACTTTAATACCCCTATGAATTTTTTATTTTTTATGATATTATAATATTTTTTTCCTTGAATTGTATAATTGTATCAACTTGTCTAAAGTAATAGTAATTAATAAGAATGCCAGCAATGTCTCAAGAGGATGGAGTGGGTTTTAGAACGGACGTGGTAATAGCAGAAATAAGGATGGAAATAAGACTACAGTCTAGCTAGACAATTGGCTTTTTGCCTGTTTGCTTTTTGTTATTTTGTTATTTTGGATATAGAGTTTGAGCAAAGCTTTTTGTTTATATCACCAAATGTTTTTTTTTTTTTGTAATTCTTTGTAATTCTTTTGGTTCATTTTAATGCTTTTAGATGCTGGAATAATCGCGCAGTCGGTCGTAGCTGGGTGTAGTAGTACAAGAGGTGTAGGGAGAACAAAGAAGAAGAGGGAGGGTTAGATTAGGAAGGGGATTGGGATGTATGTGGGTACTAGGCAGAGAATATATAAATTACTAAATGCTTGAGAATCAACATTAAAATCAAATTGAAATTGAAATGAATATAAATGAAAAATGAAAAACAGGTGATGGTAATTAATGGGGGCCAGCTTGGTGATTGGTGATGGGCTGGGTGGTGTGTGATGTGGTGCCTGGGTTTAGGCCATGCAAGGACGTGCGGGTGGCTATTTTTGGAACAGCGCGTGGCACGTGAAAAGCATGCACAAAATTTGTGTGACTGTGACTGTAATTGTAATTGTAACTGTAATTGTAATATAACTGTAACTGTAATTGTAACTGTAACTGTAATATTGCCGAGACAAAGCTAGGAAACAGCAACAGTTCTACTAGTGATGGAAAGAGTAATATTCACAAATATACATATATCCATTCATTTATTTATACATGTAAAAAAAACATTCCAGAATAAGATAAAAGCAAAACAAATTAATAATCAAAAGTCATTATAATGACATTGTTAACCATTCCCAAGACGAGTTTTCATCCTTTTTTTGGGCCGATTTCTTTTCTCCTGCTGCAGGCTGGTTCTTTGGTAAAGAATGGCTGGCCGCTTCTGCTGACGGCGGTAACGGCGACGAGCTTGTTGTTGTGTTTGCTGTAGTATTGCTATTTGGCTTTGGCTTTGGCTTTGCACTTGTATTTGCACTTGTATTTGGTGTTGATTCTGTGGGTTCCAACTTGGGACTTTCTTCAATATGTGGTGACAATGGCTCCAACTTGACATTTGGCACTGAACGCAACTTGGGTTGTGGCAATTGCTGTTGTTGACTGCTCTTGTTGTTATTGCTATTGCTATTGCTAATACTGTTGTTGTTGTTATTGTTACTGTTATTGCTATTGCTACTGTTATTACCATTGGGCGGCGAGGATATACTGGTATTATTGTCTTTCATCAATGCAGAATTCACTCTTGTCAACGACTGTAAACTGTCCTCTTGGTTTGTAAACATGGCGGCCGAGGCGGATCTGGTCGTGGCATTAGACGACCCTCGTCGGGACCTGCTTCGCGTTGGCACGCCGCCGACTGCTGCCGGCATTTCAGAGGCTGCCATGGATCCTCGTCGAGACAGCATCTTTCTGCCATTAGTTGCTCCACCGGCTCCTTGGGGAGCGCTTTGAGTCCCAGTACTATTGCTACTACTGCCACCGCCACTAGGTCCACTGCCCATGGTAGCTACTGATCGCTTGCGCTTTTTGATAACATCAGTCTTTAACGACAACGGGCGAACAACACCATGGAGCTTTAAAAACAGCCCGCATGCGTTACACAGTGGCTGGCCTTCAGGGTTGCGCCGCCATAATGGTGTGGTCTGTGTACCACAATTTGTACACGACGTTGGAGTCGCTGAGGAAGATCCTGGTGCTCCTGCATTCTGTTCCTTTTTGACCGCTGAAGTAGCTTCAAGAGTCCCGTTGTCACTATCTGACGACGGCGACGAAGTTCCAAGCTTAAACTGAGCTGATCCATTCTTCCCAACTGGAGGAGGAGGAGGAGGAGCACTTGCTGGACTATTGGTTCGGGTATTGGATCGAGATTGTCGACTTGCTCCTGACACTCCTGCTCCTGAATTATTATTCATTTTTAAATTCACAGCACTAGCAGACATTTGGACCTTTCCAGAGTTTGGCTGATACAAACTTGACGCATTGGTAGTAGACGCTGTTCTTGGAATCTTGGTTCTGTGAGAATTGGCTCCATTTGCATTCATATTAACCCCAGCATTCATATCGCCCATCTTTGAACTGCCCGGCAGAGACACAGGGACACTAGAAGACAGCATATTACCTATTTGGTTATTATTCATCTCAAAGCTTTGCAACCCCAAGGTTGAGTCGTCCATGTCAAAGCCATGATCCATCGCAAACATGTCGGAACTAAACTTTTGCAAAATGTCAGACTCGCCAAAAGAAAACTTTGGTCCTTGGTGCGAAATGTGGTCCATTTGATTTAAGGGCCCGTTGGAAAAAATCTGCGACGGTTTAATATGCATTGAGTCTTCAGTAGGTTTTGGTTTAGGCTGCTGGCTATTTTGCGGAACCAATTGGCTAGGAGGATTCATCTTTCGAAACTGAGAGGCTCCATGGTGGTTGTTGTTGCCATTATTTGACACCATATTCTGCAAAGCCGACACAGTGTCCAAAGAAGACGGGCCATTGTTATTATGGTTATTATTACTATTGCTGTGACTATTGAACGAACTTATTGACTGGTGTCTCATATGGCGGTTTGGCAAGTTTTGTTTGGCAAAGTACTGTCTCTTGGCCATTTCTTCCTTGGCCTTGTCTGACAAACTCATTGCTGACATTGAATGGCCGCGGGAAATGGGGCGAGGGCCGTTGGGCCCGTCCATGTATCCCTGCTCACGAGCGGATGACGACGAAAATATTGGCGTGGTTGCACCGCCGCCGCCGCCGCCGCTGCCGGGGAAACTAAGAGCATTTGGAGAATACAAGTCGTTCATAGAAGTGTAGGAAGAAGACATTGTAAGAGGTTCATTCATATCATGATTTCCAGCAAACGTTCGTAAAGTACTGTCGCTCAGGGTGCTGCTGGTGGATCCAACAGTAGAATGTTCGCCGCCCATTGAGCCGTGGATAGAAGTTGGCATGGTAAAGCTGTCGATTGCAGACGACTGTGTCGGAGACAATAGAGACCTAAAGGAATCACGAGGCGAGCTGGTGGCAGACTGATCCAAAAGGTTGGTATCAAGGCCTTCCATGGCCAGAGGATCCAAAGTAAATCTAAAGGAATTGTTTGTGTTGCTGGCAGGGGTATTGGCATTAGCTGGAGATGGAGTATCTAGTGAATGAGGCTGGAAGAAGGAGGAGTTGGCAGTCATCCATTCGGGATCATTAGGAACGGGTTTGTTATCATCGCGGCTTCTAAAGGTATTATTATGATTATTGTTATTGTTATTGTTATTATTATTATTATTTTGGGAGCCAATAATACCATCCGATATTCTCTTTAAATGGGCAGCATAGTCTGCGTTATTAAGTGTGTTCTTTTTGGGACCCAAGCTATCAGCGACGGTTTTTATGTGAGTCGTGTAGTCAAACGCCGAGTTTGGTATCTTTGGGGAAGCGTTGGCGACGTTTGGATTCTGTTTCGTTTTGTAGAGTGGAAACTGTGGTTGTTGAGACACTAGTTGGCTGGTCTGGCGACGAGGGTCTTGCGAATATGGTTTTGCAAATGAAGACTGGGGAGAGGGCTTTATCATTGAGCCTGGCGACATGTAGGATGCGGGCGAGTTCATCGTGGAGGTTATAGGAGTGTTGAGAGCGGTATCGTCGAGAGGAAAGTTGATACGAAGGTGCTGGTCTATAGAGTTGTCGGGAAACATGAGAAAGGGATCTTGAGGCGGGTGTTGTTGTTGTTGGTTCCAGTGCGAGTCGTCCAAATCCATCGGGATGTCAGCATCTTGCAAGTCTGGGATGGAATAGTCCTTGTCAGTATAGGGCAAGGCAAACGGATGCGATTCTTTCTCGGATATTGGGGGTTGTTGGAACTTGATGGACATGAGACGCCAAGCAAGGTTTTCGATACGTTTTTGGTTTGGCAAGCGGGCCTTTGCTTTTGAGTACATTTTCCAAATCTGGGTGGGCAGCGAGGGTTCATCGGGGATTTGGATGCTTGAGGAGGAGCCGTAGGAGTTTGTAGGCGTCGGCTGGTTGATGGAGCGCAAGGGCGAGGATCTTGCTGGCGGCGGCGGGAGTTTTTGTTGCATTTCAGAGAGGTCCAGGATTGGTTGGAGGGTTGAGAGATCAGGAAAAAGGTGATCCTTAGGAGAAAGGTAATCGCCAAGACCCCAAGGAGAAGGGGGATTATGGGAGCTCATTAGGAAGGGATGTGAAGAAGATAAAGAAGAGAAGGCACGAAGGAAGAAAATAAAGGAAAGAAGAGGAAAGGGGGAGGGTTGAATGAGTAGTAAGAAGAAGAGAGTTTTAGCTGGTGGTGATGCAGAAGAAAAGAAGGAGGTTGGACTACAAAAAGAGTGTGTACCCAGGCTAACAGTGCGTGGATTTAGAGTAGGAATGAAGAGATTAGTTTATTACTGGAGTATATATGATTATGATTTGATATATTGAATATTACAAAAAAACAATAAAAAACAATAAAATAAAAAACATGTAGAATAAATGGGATATATACGATTGAACCAGTAGTGCGAGCAATGCAACTAGTGGTTTCTGAACAGGGCTACACAGAAACGACAGTGAGGATAATAATAATAATAATAATAATAATAATAATAATAAGAACAATGCCAGCAGTAAGAACGACTATAGTAACAGGAAGACGAAGACGAATCGACCCTGTCAACAACAACGACGACCGTAGCCGTCAATCCATCATGATTATGATTCAAGCTATCGATATGCGATGAGTTTAACAACGGCGGATTAGCACACGCACGATAACGCAGGTGTGGCTAAGCACAGCGTTATCGGGCCAATCAGAGTGGCGGGATTATGTCAGCAGGGTCTGTGGCTGTTGGGATTGATCGGGATGAGCCCTAGCCCTGGAACGTGGTTATCGTCACGTGGTGGGACAAGCGAAGAAGCAATAACAGTAGCAATAACAATAACAGTAATAGTAGCAACAGCAATTGGTGTTACTGCTATTATCAATCATTATCAATTATTAATTATTAATTATTAATTATCAATTGTCATTCTTCTTTCATTCAACCGCACACGGCTGACCCGTCTGCATCATAAAGTTGCCACAACGGGCAATACAAACGAGCGTGTTGGGCCGGGAACGGTGTCAAAAGTCGACAAGTGCCACTGTCATTTAGAGCGTGCTCGTATTAGACAAGCGTGGCGATTATGTTGATGCATACCTTTATTATGCTGGCAAAGCAGGTTGGTTGGATAGAAATGAGAAATTTGAAAACTTGAACTTGGAACTTGGAACCTTGCGGATATGACAGAGAGTGGTAATAATAGTAGATTCCTGCAATAAGCTCCATGCAACTGGACTGAATCCACACAAGCTTGGTATTAGTATAAAGATGCAGCTTTTTGTTTATCGCCATTTCTGACTCTCAGGCCTTGCCAGTGCTACTGCTTGAAGTATGGGTGGGCTAGCCAACTACATATTTGACAAGCTATTATTATAGCTTGGTTATTTGGGGTATTTGCATATAAAAAGGATATTAAAAGGGTATTAAGAATGACGAGATTTAGATTTAGATTTAGATTGAAATTGAAATTGAAATTTAGATTGGTTCATTTTGGTATAATCAAGGTGTGTATATAAGATGAAAAGAAAGAAAAAAAAGAAGAATTGACATGGAGTTGGAATATAAAGCACATAGACAGAGACACAAGCACATCACTAATGATTTGCAATGATGACTAATACTGACTAAACATTACATGATTGATACTCACGTGAATGTCATGCGCTGCTAGTTCCGGAACAATCGCCTTTAGAAAACAATGAACAATAGCGTCGCCTAAAAGAGCCAAGGAAAGGAAAGGAAAGAAAAAAAAAAAGTACTGTTACCACTAAGATGACTATTCATGTACTAGATCACTACTGCTACTAGTCTATTTATCTATTTTTTAAAATATTTTTCAATCCTTTTGCCAGGTTCTACAACAGGACCACACGGCCAATGTAACACGGGCACACCGAGAAAAAGCCACGGGAGCCTGTGCCATACAATACGGCCAATTATTTACATGTAAATCTGCCAGTGGTCACATTGCACACATTTATAATCTGGGTGCTGAGAAGAACAAAAAGAATGAACAGGAGTTGAGACTAGGAACAGTAATACAAATCTCACCACGATCCACGTGAGAATAAGGGATGGGTGTGTGGATATACATCTATACAGCAACAGGACTGCAATTCGTATATATCTATGCTCAGTCAATTCCATTTCTTTAATCCCAATCGGTAACAAAATGGGCCGTTTCTAGAAACATTTCGGGGGTATTTGTCACGTTGCTCTTTTATTTTACTCACACAGCCCGCTTTGTTTTTCTGATTACTTTCACAAAAACAAAAAAAAATATACAAAGGCACCGTAGAAACTCACTAAATTTAGCCAAATGCTTATTATATTTTCTGACATGATTCATCAAAATCCATGGGACAGAGGGGATTTATTATTATTATTTTTATTATTATTATTATTATACTATAATTATTACTATTAAATTACATTTTTTAAAAAATCAAAAAATTAAATCAACAGATTTAAAGGAAAAGGAGACCGGCAGCGGCAGCGGCACCAGCAACAACAATGCCGACAGAGTTCTGGGAAACACCGTTAACCTGGGCAGCAGTAGTAGAGCCGGGAGCGGTGCCAGTAGTCTTGGTGGCAACAGTGGTGGGAGCAGCAGTGGAAGTGTGCTCAGTGGTGGCAGCAGCAGACTCAGAAGAAGCCTCAGTGGTGGCAGGGGCAGACTTGGAGGTCTCGGTAGGGGCAGCAGAGGTAGTAGGGGCCTCAGTGGAAGTAGGAGCCTCAGTGGTAGAAGCAGCCTCAGTGGTGGTAGCAGCCTCAGTGGTAGAAGTAGCCTCAGTGGTGGAAGCAGCAGAAGCCTCGGTGGTAGAGGGAGCGGCAGTGTGAGGGTTCAAAAGGCCAAAAGAGTTGACGAGAGAAAGGGCGGCAGAAGTAAGGTCGTTGACGGCAGCAGCGACATTAGCATCACCAGAAGAAAGAGACTGGATAGAGGGGAGGATGAGCTGCAAAATGGGGGAGAGGGTGGAGGTGATGATGGAGAAAGCAGAAGTGGCATCGAGGTCAGTTCCGTGGGAAGAAATGAGCTCAGCAACAGAGGTTCCGTCGGGGGAGCCCTGGAGAGCAGCAAGAGAGGCCTGAGCAGCAGAGGCAAAGGAAATAAGGTTGGAAGAGTTGATACCGCCAATAACGAGGTTAGCACCCTGGGAAAGGAGGTTCTGGACGTTAGAGTCAGTGTTCAAGACAGCGAGGATCTCATTGACCTCAGAGGCGGCCTGGGACTCGGGGACACCAGAGGCACGGCCAGAAACGAGACCAGCAGAGATTTCACCAATAATGGACTGGATGATGGGGTTCTGGGCCTGGACGCCAGAGGCGACGAGGAGAGTAGCGAGGATGATAGACTTGGAGTACATTTTTAATATAGAATAAATAAAATAGTTTAAGCGAGCGAACTAGGGTTGGAAAGACGAAATTAGAACAATGATGTTAGAGAAGGAGAGCAAGAAAAAAAAAAAAAGAAGAAGAAGAAGAGTGAAAACAAGGAAATGGGTGGGTATTTATAATTTTTCAGCAATAGAAAAGAAACAAGAATGGAAACATTTAAAAATAAAAAAAAGGTTCCCCGCACATTTTACTGGTTTTGTCTAAAAAAAAAAAAACATTAAAAAAATTAAAAAAAAAAAAAACTTTTTACACGTTCAAAATTGACTTTGGTTTTGGTTTTGGCAACACGATGCTAAACCTAATCCCCTCACATACATGCTGGCGAAAGCCTGAGAAAATTTGCATGAATCGACACCAGTCCTTGGGATGAAAATAGTAAAAATAGGCAAAAAATAAGCAAAAATAGGCAAAAATAAGACGACAAAAAAAAAAAAAAAAGCCATTGATGATAAAAATAGTGCAAATGGCTCGAATCAATACTTTGGTCTCGTAATGCAACGTACCGGAGACGCAAATGCCTGGGAATCTGGGGTACGGACAGAATAGATTTTAAACAAGACATTATCCAGTTTTCAAACTTTCGGTACCAAAAACCAGACAGGAGTGAGCACCACAAACGTGGATTCGTATTCATTTCATATTCACATTTCAAATTCCACACTCATTGTCCAAAGTGGTGCTATTCAAGCCATTCGAGCCTTTCCATTTTATCCTATTGACCCCTGAGATGTACATCTATACGACTTGGTATCCAGTCACAACTATGCCCGCCAATATCAAGAATATCAAGTAGCGCGGTCAAAAGCATTAATAAGAAGCAATACATTAACAGCATCTAATAAACAATAAATACACAGGCGAGTGCAAGCACACGGGCTTTCAGAATCTTCATGCTCACATTCCTGGAATGTTCACATTCAGCGCCAACAGCACGGCCCAAGCTAAGAAATAAGCCAAAGGTAATAAAAATAAGCTCAACCACAACATTTTCCATTTTTTATTTTCTTTTTTCCAAAATAAATTAAGCTTTTGAGACTATATGTGATACCAACCAACATGAACATTACTTGGATTCATTAACACTGTTACTGGGAGGTTACTGGGAGGTTTATGGGAGGGAACTGGGCTTGACTGCTGGACGGTGTTTGGGGGCTTTGGGCATCTCTAAACTAGCAACTCTCGAGTTCTTTAATAAGGCTTTTGTATATATAGATTTGAATTTTTCTTTTTCTTTTTGTTTTCTTGGTTGGTTTCTTTCTCATCTGCAATAACAGGCGCACCAAGCATTAGATCCATGTCTCGCATGATTACCAATTTTGTAAAAAAAAAAGCCTTGGTTTTGTACGGCCAAGTTTACCGCTAGGATATTATTTTACCAGTGTTGGCATTTCACCATTATGAGCTAGTATTGCCATGAATACACACCACGATTTTAGGATTTTAGGATTTTAGGATTTTAGGATTTTAGGATTTTAGTATTTTAGTATTTCAGTATTTCAGCATTTTAATATGATACTATAATTGCCTGCTTATTTATCCAACCCTGAACATGTTGTAGTCTTGACTTCTCTCTTCTCTAGGCCTTGTAAGACTTGATCCATGAACCATGAATCATAGATCATGGATCATAGATCGTGGATCAATTGCCTGAAGGTGTCCTTGGGTTTCTCACTCCTCTTTTGGCCCTTGGCATTTCCAGCGGTTTGAAACAAAACATTTGCAGTCACCGACTAGCAGACCATACCTTTTTTTTATTTTATTTTAAACACAGCAAATACGCCACAAAGCTAGATTTCCCCGCCTTTTACTTTGTCGTATACTTTGTCTGAGAACCTGGCAAGGTTCAATCAAGTATACAAAAGCCAAAGATGGAGAACTGTGGTAGGTTTTGGACGTAGGTTGGCCCAGGAGAGGTTCCAAGGAATATATAGAGACTCTAGCAGAAGTGAGTTTGGGATAGTGTCAAACCATCACTGCCCATCTTTTTTTGCTGATGGCAACGGCATAAAATTAAAAGAAGATTAAAAGAAGATTTAATCAGACTGGTAGCCGTTAACTAGTATAGTAAGAAATAGAAGCACGAACAGGAAGAACAAGACGAAGAACAAAACAAAAATATGAGTATGAATAGACTAGCTGCTAATGACACCTTTTAACCTTGGGATTACTCATCACGCTTGTGAATCACCACCAAGCAGCCTTTACAACTGTACTAATTTTTTTTTTTTTTTTTTTTTTTTTTTTTTTTTTTCATACTGCCTTACTGTTTTCTTTCATTACATTTTCCGCTCCTTTGCTCTTTTGGCTTCTCCATTCTTCGACCCATCGACTACCAAGGCTACTACCGGTCAAAAATCCAATCGGTATTGTCTGAGCAATGCCTTGTCCCCAAGAGAGAAATTGCCCATTTTTAATTTTAATACAGCTGACCAACACTGATGTAAGTACGCCGTAATCCTTAGGTAACTTTTTACCCGCGTGCTCAGGCTCAGGCTCAGGCACACACACACACACACCAAGTCGCAATCCCACGGCCTATTGATGTCTTGCATTACTAGCATTCGACTGGTTAGGCCTTTTTTTATTATTACTATTATTACTATCATCATCATTCTTGGAAAATCATGTGCAATTGGCTCAACACCCGACCACCCCGTGACTTTTGCCTTTTGCCTTTTGTTTGGCTTGCTTTTCCTTGTATATTCGGTCATTTCCTGATTCCGTGCTCCGTATTCGCCCAAGGCTCATGTTGCACCCGTCGCCAACCTTGCCGTTTTCATATGCCGCATCACATGATCCGAAGTTCTCATACCGCTCGGCACTTTTCAGAACTACACGCTTACATACACACACACACATACAAAACCCTATTCCTTAATACATAATACCAATACCCTAATACCTAATACCTAATACCTAATACATAATACCTAATACCTAATTCATAATACCCTTCCATTCTTCACTCTCAACCACCCACTAAACTCAATTTTCCTTCACCTTCCTTTCCTAGTATCCAATGAATGTGATTCCCGGCTCAAACTCCGTTCTGTTTACATTTATATACATTTCCCGCTCGCTATTTGTTTGTTTGTTTTAACAATTCCCCACTTTTCCCCTTTCCCTTTTACCTACAGTTATCCTCTGGATTCCCTAAATCTTCACATTCATGCCTCGATCAGATTCTCCTGAACCCACCCTTCCCCCTACTACTTTGTCTTCTTCATCTTCCTCTTCCTCTTCCTCTTCATCTCAATTTCAATCTCCATTATCACCTTCATCTTCTTCTCAACCTACCCAAATCATCCACCCCCGCCAACCTCTCTCTACCCATCCCCGCGGCGTCTCATCTAATATCCCCCTCTGGCTGCGTAATCGTAAACTCACAGTTCTGTACTATCGCTCCTGTGGAATGTCCGTGGCTGATATTGCAGAACGGTGTAGTCTTAACCCTATGGATGTACGAAGGTACCTTGACGAATTGATTGCTGATGGTGGTGTTTGATCTAAATTGTATATATTTACTTTACCAAATAAAAAAAGAAAATTAAAACTTGCACATCCTTTCTTCCTGTACATTTTCATTTTCATTTTCATATTCATCTCTTTTACATCCCTAGATGACTTTAACGTGACTCTTCTTCCTTTCTTTTTACCTTTTTACGAATCCTCTCCAGTCCCACATCGAATTCATACATTACATCCTCTCCAGTATACCTCTTCCCCCCAAACACTTTCCTTCTAGGCTCCATTGTCTCCGTCACAAAATCCATCGATCTCTCCATGATCTGCTGCGCTTGCCGTCGCTTTTCCCCCGGAACCTCATAATTCGCTGGCAAATCCGCCGTCAATGTCACCACATCCAACGCTGGCATTATTTCCTCATCACTGGCCAACAGCCTTGTAATCTGGTCCAACGGGGGGAAAACAGGGCTCGAAAAACTCAAATCCAACTCTTGGACCCGCTCAAGCTTATACACTTGGGATAACAGATAGTTATTCAAACACATGGACCACTCCACTACCACATCCCGGTAATACTGCGGCCCGTTCCACGTACCAACTCCAAATGTATGCAATGCTTCCTGACCGTCTGCTTCAAAATGTTTCATCACATTGTTGTACCACGTCCCTAAAAAGCCTTTGGAGACCTGCTTAAACTCTGGCAGATCTGTCGTGTTTAAAAACTTGAATACGCTGTTTTCAATAAAATCTCGCGATCGGTTTTCGTCAATATACCCACCATTGGTTTCCTTAAAAGGCTGGCTCCAGTCATGCTGCAAAAGCGTGTGGCTCACTTGCCTGCTCACCCCGTATAATATGCGGACCAACTTGAATTCAAACCGAATAGCAATCTTGGTAACGTTTCTAAACAGCAAGATTGACTGCGAGTAGTTGCTAAAGTACCGGTTTAAACCAGTGTCTTTTACTTGCAAGTCCAATTCGCGCACAACATCAAGCTGCGCCAGCTTGGGCTCGTTCAGCACCAATGTGTCGAGATACTGGGCATTGGCAACAAAGTGAATAAAATCCAGATTTAATTTCAAAGACTCAATCTTTTTCAAATTGGGAAAATGCACCACTTGAAACAATGCTTCGTAAATTGACGGATATCGTCCATCCTTGTCCTGTAAATCTGTAACCTTGTGTAATACGAGCGGCCGTATTTTGTCACTGTCCAAATCTTTTGCCGGCAGAATGCCTTTTATTTCCACCCCCTCGTCGCCATGCTCTGTAAGAATTAATTTAAAACAAGTGATCCAATCCGGCACGTTGTTCATGTACACCAGCGAAGGCGACACCAGCAAATCCATGAGCAGGCTGGCCTGGCCAAAGGTTGAAAAAACCGAGCACTTGACGGAAACGACCAGCGTGCGGAGGCTTGGTATGGTCTGCAGAGCGCCAAAAAACTGGGGAACGACGGACGAGCTCAGGACAGACAAATAGACCGCCTTGAGATGGGGAAACGGGATTGTCAGTTGCTGGTGCATGTACGAGTCGTCGTGGTCATCGAGCTCTATATTTGCTTGGACGACCTTGAACTCTGGAAATTTGCCGGCGTACTTTGTGTTGTATCTTTGCAGGTCTTCGGTATAAAAGTTTGAGTAGGGGAACCAGATGCGGATGGCAAACTCGGTCATCTGCCTGCCGCGGTGGTAGAGGGCGTAGAGCTGGGGAGGGTAGATGTCGAGCTGGCGGACCAGGTTTTCTGGGGTCAAGTGGACGAGGCCGTGCGTCCTGATTCTGCTCAGTCCAGGAAACACCGCGGGGTCCGTGATGAGCTGCCAGATCCTGCTGTGCTTTGTGCCCTGGTGGACGAGCTCCCCACACATGGTTGTGCCGACGTAGAGCGTGCGGACAGCCCTGGGGTGGAACCAGGGCGGGAATTTTGGGGCGGAGCCTGCGACCAGCACGCAGTCTTCGGAGATGAAGCGCGCCGTGGGGTACTTTTGCTTGTCGTGCCGGGTGCTGTCCACTAGACAGGTCTTCCAAGAAAACGGGCCGTAGATAAGACGCAGGCGGGCGGAGGTTTTGGACAAGGCGACCAAGTCGTCGTTGCGGAGGTACAGGGTGAGGACATGGTGGCAGTCTTCGGGCAGGTCGGCGAACTGCATAGTTGAGCGGAGAAGCAAGAGACCGGGCGTAGCAGGGTGGGCGAAAGAAGCAAGATGTGGATTTGAAGCTGGCTATTTTGCTGGCTTGTCTGCTTGCCTGGTCTCTAGCTAGGCTAGCTCTAGGCCACAGTAGTCACAGTCGCAGATGCGGATACATGGCTGTTTGAAGGCACGTGATGTATACATACAATTGTGATATTTGCCTGGTTTGGATTGATTTGACTTGATTTGGATTGGTTTGATTTTGTATACATGTTTACAAGTGTTTACAGGTTTGCCAGATGTGTTTGGAAGAGTATGTAATCCAGTCGCTGTTGGCAGTTTGTGACGTACTGGTCGTACGCCTTGTCCAGCTCAGGAGGAATGTACTTGTGAGGATCGTCGTCATCGTCGTCGTCGTCGTCGTCGTTGTCATCTTTGCACTCGCAATCATAATTATAATCATAATTATAATCATAGCCGTCCAGTTCAATACCAGAATCTAGAGACTCCATGTCATCTTCAGATGGGTGTTGGTATGCGCACTGGTCCATGTGAGCCCATTCCAGCTCTATTGAAGCTTCTTGACAGCTGCAAAAGCTAGTTGACGACGATGGTGTCTCTGGTATCCTTTGTGCTTCTTGTGTCTTCTGGCTCGTCACCGTCATCGTCATTGGTTCAACGTGGTACAGAACCTGCTGCGAGTCAGCGTCCCAGATCCCCACTCGGCCAACGCCTTTTGTATAACAGAATGAGGGCATGATGGCCATTGCCGCTAGTTGAGAGTCGTGGGAAGTGTGCAAAGGGTGTGAATATTGGGGTTTGAGAGATGCGGAATACATTTCGTTTTAACAAGTATGCACTATTTATATATATATGTATTCGCTTTTATTTTGTAATTGAAAATGCTCTTCTTGAATCAATGAAATCGGAAACAAAGCACATATTTATAATCGCCGATTAGGTTCCTGGATTCCAAGTTTAAAAACCCTACAACACAACCAACCAGATAACTAGGTGCGCGGTGACATGTCATGACTGGCTTAGACATGACAACCCCATCACCGTGACTAATACACTCAGCCACCACTCAAACCATTCATGTCCTTTTAAATCTCTGTAATGTCTATAAAAACTGTATATACCAAAGAATACAAAAAAATAAAATAGAAAATAATATCAACATTAAAAAGCTATGAATCAGTAAAAAGTAAATGCACGTGTATATATATATAGACCTTATATATATATGTAATATTTTTTCTTTATTTTTTTCTCTTTATCTTTCATCACTTGCTGATACAAGTCAAGGGACACTCGTCCATGCAAAAAAATCCCCCAATAAATCTCTCAAAGGGTACCATCAAAATCATTCACTTCATAGTCTTACATCATAATCGTCTGAATCGTAGAGCCAATAAAAATAACCAACAAACCACACAAAAACTTGAAAATGGTGGGATCAATGTATCGGCCAATAATACCACCATTGCCCTTACAGTTGAAACATGTCCACTCAGACAATGGAGTATACGCCTGGGGAGAGTACATTGCAAACTGTTGCTCGTACACAGCAAGGTAACCGGCAGAGGCAATAGATGTGGCATTAAGCTTAGAATCAAACATGTACAGCATGTACTCAGAAGTAAGAAGAGGAATGGTAGCATTGGCCTGGAAAGCCGATGTGTCCCAAACCATCTCGGTTGACATTGCCGGGTAGTTGGTAGCAATGGTATAGGTAATGGAATTGTAGGAACAGTATGCCTCAAAGTTCAGGTATTGAGGAGTAACCGATAATGAAGTATAAGTCCATGAAAAGGTAGCGTATTCACCAATCTTGATATAAGTAGTTTCAGTTGGACTGGGGGTGTACATGGTGACTCCACCGGCAGGGAGGCGGGGGTTTATACTAGTGGAAATATCATAGTCGTAAGAAGAGGATGTCTTGCCCTTTTTTCCAGACGTAGAGCCATATGTAGAGCCAGATTGAGAACCGGCTTGGGAGCTGGTTTGGGAGCCGGTTTGAGAACCACCGTTTGAGGTGCTTCCAAAATCAGAAGAGGAGCCAGAATCAGAGTTGGAAGAAGAAGTTACACCAACGTTGATGAGAGATTCAGTAGTACTTGCAGGAACACTTTGAACAACGGAAACAACAGGGATATCGTTAGAGTTGGAATTGGAATTGGAGTTGGAGTTGTCATTGTTGTTAGAGTTAGAGTTGGAGTTGGAGTTGGCGTTGGCGTTGCTGTTAGAATTGGAGTTGGCATTGTTGTTATTGTTAGAGTTGGAGTTGGCATTGTTGTTATTGCTATTGGAGTTGGAG
Organism: Magnusiomyces fungicola; assembly: GCA_900654225.1. Lineage (NCBI taxonomy): Eukaryota > Fungi > Ascomycota > Dipodascomycetes > Dipodascales > Dipodascaceae > Magnusiomyces > Magnusiomyces fungicola. The sequence continues at coordinate 612,577 of CAACAH010000005.1, forward strand.
TTGGCGTTATTATCATTGTTAGAGTTGGAGTTGGCGTTATTATCATTGTTAGAGTTGGAGTTGGCGTTGTCATTATTACTGTTGGAATTGGAATTAGCATTATCATTATTGTTATTGTTGGAATTGGACTCAGCATTGCTATTATTATCACTATTACTATTACTATTACTGCTACCGCCGTTCAAAGAATTCAAGGAAGGAAGCTGTCGCTTTCCCAAAAAGTTGTTCCATGTATCAGCCAAACCCTCCCTCAAGTTTTCAGGCAAAATAGCATGAGGTAGCGAAAGCTTGTCCAAAGACAACTCCATTGGATTAAAGGTGAACGCCGAGGCATAGATGGCCAACAGCACGGCAAGGTAAATGTGAACCGCGGCCCGGGTAATCTTGGAAAAACTGGCCATGATGTATTTGCTGTTTGTGATGCGTTATCAAAGGGTATATAGATCCAGTGGTCAAAGGGGATAATAAAGTAGAGGTAAGCACACGTATAGACTGCTGTTATGTGTGTTTTCAAAAAAAATCAAGACTCTAGAGATTCAAGACGTGATCTAGGTATCAAGTGTCAAGTATCGAGAATCAACAATCCGAACGATTTGAAGGATTGCTCTATTATGTGATTAACGGGGTAGTAGCGGCTGGTGGAAAAGAAGGAAGGAAAGGAAGGCAGGGGAAAGAAAGAAAGAAAAAAAAAAAAAAATGAAAGGAGTAGGTGGTTGATAAAAAAAGGAACATGAGGCTATTTTTGGAAAATTCAAAAATAAACAATGCAGCACGTGGGCTTAGTAATGGTCACATGATGAGTGTACACCGATTCTGGCAGTCATAGCTATGGTAGTCGCACGACCACCAACCTGTTGACAATATATATTTAGTCTTTTATTTATTAAAACTATCCTTTTTCTATGCAATCACGTGTCACCATCGCTGCTCTCCATTCAACTCCTTGGTCAGCAGAAAATGATGTATGCCTCCAGCAACCATTCCGCCCTGGCAAAACGCATTGACAATCTGCTGGAACATTGTAGTGTTATCGCCAGCAACAAACACGCCGGGGACGTCTGTCATATTCATCGCCGACGCTACTTCAACAAGCCCCGTCACCTGGTTGAATCGCACTCCTAGCTCCTCCATAATCTTTCTGTTTCTCACTTGCTGGTTCGGCCTGCAGACTACAAACGTGTGGTTAACAACCGAGCCATCATCAAAATGGATATCAATGCTCGGGGAATCGTCTTCGTTCGATCTATCGACGTTCGTCTTATACGGGACCAGTCTCTTGATCGGCCTTTCATCTATCTCAAACCCGTTTCGGAATAACAGCCGCTTAATAGCGGCCTTGTCCCCCGGATGCTGTTGCTGTTGATCGCGCGATGATTGCTCGTTTTGACTCGGAGGGACCGAATTGATCGGGCTGAACACAGTGTGCTCGTGCTCTTGCTCATCCTTTATATACATTGAATCCTGGCTTTCGGGGTCTTCAATTATCCAGCCATTCGTGTATATCGTCACCTTCCGTGCTAGTTTCGACACCATTCCGGCAAATGCGGCACTGAACTGAAATGCCTCGGGCACCAAGACCAGGATGCCTGCAGATGAAGCGTTGCGCTCTTCAAACCCATGACAGAACAAGCAGTGGAAAATTGACTGGCCCCAGCCCTCCACAAACCCTGGCATTGAAACCTTATTCGGAAGAACATCCTCGACACCGCTGGCAAATATCACCGTGCGGCCGTACCATTGAACTCCGTTTTGATCAGTTGCGACAAATATTTTTTGCGGTCTAGCGTGCTGCGCGGGGTCTGAGCTTTCAACCACTTGCTGCGTCACAGACAGAATCGGAGAGGTGGAAATCTCATGGACTGTGCTGTAGTTCCCGCCAAGAAGCTCGGAAAGAGCCTGTTCACGGTATTCTTCCGGTCGTCGATGATCCCAGGTAGGCACGGTGTGCATGTAACTGGTTGCCCAGTTGCGGTATTGGCCGTCATCGAAAATGACACACGTACGGAGGGCCCGGCACAAGCCCAAGGCAGTCGCCATTCCGGCTGGACCACCGCCAATGATCAAAGAATCGTACAAAGGCATCGAGAGGGTAATAAAACAAAGAGAGCAGGAGTTGAGGGTGGTAAGCGAAAGAAAGAGCGAAAGAGCGAAAAGACCGAAAGCGTTTGTATGTGGTAAAGTTAGCTGTTTATATCGATTCCGCAAAGTCATGTGATTTGGCTTGGTAGATATAGTGGTCCATCATGAGACAAATGAATAAATGAAAATAAAATATAATTATAATTATAATAAATAATAAATAATAAATAATAAATAATAAATAATAAATAATAAATAATAAATAATAAACAATAAGTAACTAAAGAAATAATAAATGGTAAATGCCAGTAACTGCAGTTTAAATCATCCATTTGCCTGTCAATACTCACATGACATCCACGTGACATCTTACAACCCACCCAAAAACCCTCCATCATTCACTTCTGTTCAATCACCAAACACAACCAGCTGCGGTAATGAGCTCCACAAACGACAACGTTTCGACTTCTTCTGCTCCACCGCCTCAGCATGCGGCCGTGCACTCCTCCTCCACCTCTTCCCTTCCGTTACAATATCCCCCACAGGTTGCTACCGGCTCTTCCTCATGGTCCAACAACTCTGCATCCTCGCTAATCCTCTCACCGTCCATTGTAAGACGTCCGAGCACAGCTGCTTCGTATCAGTCTACATATAGCTCAACAAACATATCGTCGACATTAACTTCTAATTCAATGCCATCTATACGCCGTAACTCTTCTCACCATATGCTCGACTATCCTACTACCCAACCTTTTTATGCAGAATCCGCCACTCCAAGAATACATCAAACACGCTCTGAGGGGATTTCTCCCAATGAGACGCTCCACTCTTCAACTACAAACACCGCTCGAAACTCGTCAGAACATTCTTTCATCAGCCATTACTCCTACAAAAATATCAAACATAATCCTGCCTTGGCAAAACTCAAACTGAAAGGTCCCTATAATGCCGCTCGGAAACATTTAAACAAGCTCATAACCAAATCTTTCATAACCTCTATCCTCACACCCTCGTCATTGTCGTCCTCCTCCTCTCCCCCGTCCTCTTCAGCATCTTCTACTTCATCTTCTGCATCAACTCCTAAACGAGACCAATCCTATCCAGAGATTCTTAGCGTTACAATTTCGGAACAACCTGGCCCATCACAACTTCCAAGCGATATTTTATCCTCGCCTCGGCAAACTTTAAAATCTCACGCATCTTATCAGGACGTCAATAGCTTACGCATACCACAAGCTCCCCACGTTACACTACCCTCAGAAACTGCCTCATTGTCTGGCATCCGCACTCGCAGCAGAGGCAACTCTGTTTCCACAACTTATACCTCTTCCATTATTGAAAACACTAGTATTAATAGCGATTCCGCTTCCGAAAATGCCAACCTTTCTATGCCTTCAAGAAATGGCCTGTCGGCGGCTGGCATGTTTTTAAATCTCCGCCAGCTTACTCAACATCAAAATACCAGCACAACTAGCGGGTTTTCACTTTCACTTTCTCGAGTTTCTAGCTGGGCTTCTTCAACTACCGGAATTTTGTTTGGGAACGCCGAAAATGCCAACCCTCAAACTCAATCCCCGTCTTATGCTCCCTATTATCTTTTACAACAGCAGCAGCATTCTCAACAAACTTCAAATCTACAATCTGAACCTTTTACAGACGCTCTTGAAGACTCTGAATCTGGGGTAGCATTTTTCAACGATGGTGACGACCCTTTATACTACACACCCGTGTGCGATGACTCTGGATGCAGTGGATCATCCAGCTTTTCATCCAACTCCAACGACAAGAAGGGCAAGTGCCTACGAAAACATCCTCCAAAAATCGACTTTACTAAAAAATTACCACTCGAACTGTCTGAACTCGTTATGAAGCATCTAACAATTCGAGAACTTTGCATTTGTGCTGCTGTATCTTCTGGCTGGAAGCAGGTTGCTGAATCTGATACAGTATGGAGATACAAGTACACCACCAAGTCCAAATACTGGCGCACCAAACACAAGAACTTTACTAATCCAAACACACCCTCTCATACCGATAATGTCGAACAAAAGCCTCAACACACTTTACAACATTCAGAATCAATCTCTTCATACGCCCAAACATCAGTTGCTCTTAACCCAAACTCTTTTTTGCCAAACTTTTCTTTAAACTCACCTCCTTGCCCAACGTTTCCTATATCAAAAGATCAACCGCTAACCTGGAAAGGATTATATGCCACCCGCCATGTTTTGGATTCTCGATGGGTTTCCGGAAAAGTTACCGCCAATGCATTGTCAGGACATAAGGATAGTGTTTATTGTGCGCACTACAATGATTCCGTGATTGTTACTGCCTCGCGAGATCATACAATTAAAATTTGGAATGCGCAAAACGGAGCATTAATTAAAACTTTAGGAGGCCGAGGTACGCAGCAAATTGGTGCCGAAAATAACAATGAGCCCGCGACTGTAAATGCAAATGGGGCTGCAAACGCAACCGCTGCTCAAACTACCCAAGACCCACCCGCTAACATTGGCCGGAACTTGAACGAGCCGGCGACCATGTTCACATATGATGATTTAGTTCACACAGGCTCTGTTGTATCAGTTCAATTTGACGACAAGTTGATGGTTAGCGGGTCATCTGATAACACGTTTATTATATGGGATTTCAAAACGTTACAAGGCATTATGAAAGTCTCTCACCACACGGGCGGCATTCTCGATATTGTGATTAATTCCAAGTACATTGTTACTGGCTCAAAGGATTCAACTATTTGTGTTTGGGACAGAACCAAGTGCGAGTTGGGCAATCCTGTTCTTCCTCTTGTTTGCCAGTTGCGCGGCCACCGCGGCCCTGTCAATGCTATCCAAATCAAAGGGGATTTTATTGTTAGTGCTGCTGGAGACGGTCTAGTCAAGTTGTGGTCGATTACTGGAGAAGAAATGCCGTTTATGAAGGACCAAGATGTTGATACCCCAAATACTGATGACGCAGTTGAGTTCATTCGACGAGATGCTTCTTTCCCTGACAACAAAACTGAGGAGGAGGGCATCATGGAGCCTGAAGATGTCACGATTCCACCCGTCAACCCCAAATGCTTGCGAAACTTTCGCGGGCACATTCGCGGCCTGGCCTGTGTGCAGATATACCCCAACTGCCGGACGATCATTAGCGGCGGCAACGACAATACGATTCGCATGTGGGACGTGCTGAGCGGGCGGTGCGTCAAGATTCTGGAGGGCCACCGCGAGCTAGTTCGGTCGCTGGACATTTGCAACGGCCGCATCGTGTCAGCGTCCTACGACCAGACGATTAAGATTTGGGACGCGGAAAATGGCGACTTGATTACTGACTTGAGCGGCTTTTTTGGGTCGTGGATCTTTACGGCTAGGGCGACGGCGAAGCGCATTGTGGCTACTAGCTTTGGAATCAAGCCGGTGATTTTAGAGTTTGGGGAGGGTCTGGATAAACGGTATTTGGATTTCATTTTATAAATACCTGATAATATAATAATCGCGTTAATAATAATAATAATAATAATAATTATTATTATTATGCCATTCTCAAACCGAGTGTATCTAGTTGAACTAAATTGGACCAATCACGTGACCTTTATAACCATACTGATATATTCTAATCTAGTCTCATATATTCACATATGTCACGCACGTTTACTGTCACCTGACTTGACAATAACTGCCGTACAAAAACATACCGGTTGGCTTTTTGGCTTTTTGGCTTTCTGGCTTTTAATCGGCCTATGGGAAAAAAACCTCGGCTCAACAAAATATTTTGATCTGTCGGTTATCCTCTATTAAAATAAAAAACCTTCTATCAATCACCAGTACATCATTTGTCGAGAATGCAAACAAGTTCCATTATATTATGTATATTAAGAGTATGATTTCTTCATCCGGAAATTTTAAAATGTATCTGGGGTTTATCTTTTCGTAATCATTGATCAATCGTCTTCATCATCTTTTTTTGTTTTTTTACAACAAGTCGTGCTTAACAAACTGGTTGTAAAGACTCTTACCAAGTCTAGCGGGAGATCTCTCAACAACAACACCGGCAGACTCCAAGGCAGAAATCTTAGAGTCGGCACCACCCTTACCACCGGCAATGATAGCACCGGCGTGACCCATACGACGGCCAGGAGGAGCAGAGACACCAGCAATGAAAGAGGTAACTGGCTTGGGCTTCTCACGGCTAAAGTTGTACTCCTTGAGGAACTCAGCAGCGTCCTCTTCAGCAGAACCACCAATCTCACCAATCAAAATAATACCGTCAGTCTCGGGGTCATTGAGGAAGACTGTAAGGGCGTCGATAAAGTTGGTACCGGGGAAGGGGTCACCACCAATACCAATGACAAGAGACTGACCAAGACCAACATTGGTGGTCTGGTTAACAGCTTCGTAAGTAAGGGTACCGGAACGAGAAACGATACCAATGCGACCACGCTTGTGAATGAAGGAAGGCATGATACCAATCTTGCACTGATCAGGAGCAATGATACCGGGACAGTTAGGACCAACAAGTCTGGTTTTGTTCTGGGTCTTAAGAGCGTCAACAACCTTGACCATATCGTGTTGGGGAATACCTTCAGTGATAGCAACGACCAAGGGAATCTCGGCCTCGATAGCCTCCATAATGGCACTGGCAGCAACAGGAGGGGGAACAAAGATACCGGAAGCAGTAGCACCAGTCTCCTTAATACCTTCAGCCAAGCTGGAGAAAATTGGGAGACCAAGATGGGTCTGACCAGCCTTCTTTGGGTTGGTACCACCAACAAGCTTGGTACCGTAAGCGAGGGCCTGCTCAGCGTGGAAAGTACCCTGCTTACCTGTGAAACCCTGGAAAAGAACCTTGGTATCACCGTTGACTCTAAGGTTCTTAATGGTCTCCTCGTAACCGGAGCGAGCACCAGTAGTAGAGAAAGATCTGTAATGCATAAACAAGAATCAAACCAAACCAAGAAACATGGTCAACGTGCCGAGTCACGCTTTAAGATTAACAATTGAACAAATCACAAGGGTTATCAAAAAGAAGCAGACTCAAGCACATCCTCCAAGAACTCGAATTTGGTAAAAATAAAAAAAATAAAAAATAAAAAACAATGTTAGCAATTCAAAAAGTTGTGAATAAAAACATGTTGGTATTATTGCCTTGTGATTAATCCATCCTAAAAAGTACAGCTGGCCAAACACAATAACACATGTGGTTTGATTGTTGGATCCAGCAATGCAAAAAAAATAAGCCCATGCAGTAAGTCACTTTGGACAACCAAAACTGATAATCAAACAAGAACAGAGATAACAAAAATAGAAATCAAACAGTCTGCTGAAAAAGAATCGGAAGATGAAAAGAACTTTGTTTGTGATGGCGGGAGTATGTATGCATTTTTAACAGGTAAATGGTTAACAACAAGTACACAGCGCCTAACAAATTGGTTTTTGGGCCTTTTTTTCATATCCAACTTGCATCAAAATTCATATAGCCGATAAAATACAAGATAAACGTTTAGTGTAATGTATTGAATTGAAAACGGGGGTTGGAAGCAAAACGGTTTGTAGGTGTGAGCTGATAAGGTCTAGTGAGACGATTTTCGGGGTTCAATTGACTTTAATGAGCGACTAAACTTTTTGGTATAATATCATAATCCTATGTATTCAGCGACAAGGGCAATTTGATAAGATTGAGCTGCATTCAAGCGGTGTATCAGATCCAGCAATAGATTGATTGTAGGAGGAAATCAACAAGCAACAAAAAATAGTAATAATAAAAGCGCGCAGGGAATGATAGTAAGCGCAGTCAAACAACATACCTAACGGACTTGGTAGATGCTCTAAGAGCAGCAGCAGAAGATCTAAGAATGGAAGCCATTTTGATAATGGAGGAATTGATATGAAGAAAGGTAAAAGGGTGGTTTAAGGCAAGAGAGAAAAAAAAAAAAAAAGAAGAAGAAGAAGAGGAAGAAAGTGAGAAAGACAACAAGAAAAATTTAAAGTAAGAGGGGAAGGAGAGAGCAGTGGCAGTTGTGTGTAAGTAGTAGCGGTAGACTTAGAAAACAAGAGCGTTTCAAAGCCGTATGCATGCAGAGGTGGCTTCTTTGGATTGATATCAACAGCAACAGCGGCAGAAGAATGAGTTGGTGATAGCTGTGAATAGCAAGAAGAAGAAGGTTTAGATTGACGATTATTTATTTATTTATTTCCTACAATCTTGTCAAAAAAGAATTGTCTTTTTTTGCCACTGTGTTCAACTCGTTTGAAATCTCATCAAAAAAAAAAAAAAAAAAAAAAAAAAAAACTTGGAGCCTGTTGCAGGGAGGTTAGGGTTAAAAATGCCCCTCACCGGCGTGCGCTCTCCAACGGATGTGACACCGCGTGTAACTGTAACCAATGACCGAGCTTGCTCCTAGGCTCCAGACAGGCCCCACCCATTTGTCATTCGGCTGCTTGCACCAGGCACGGTTCTTCGGACCTTGACCGTCCCCTGGGTTAGGGCAACGCGCTTGTGTGCCTCGCTCGCTTCCCTTTGCTTTTGCTTCTTCCACCAGCCGTTATCTTTGCCTGCAACAGATGACATTCACGTGACAGAGATCGTCATCTATAAAATAAATATATAAACCAAATAATCATCACACAAATTTTTTTTTTTTAATCATAAGAATTCAGCATGGCTATAAATAATAATACAAAATAAAAATAAAAATAATAAAATAAAATAAAAAATAAAAACATATATTAGTCGTTATGCCGACAGCTGTTCCTTGGTGACTGTCAGGTCTCTTGTGATTGCAATATCAGTATTATCGTCGTTACTAGTCAGCACTAGACCCTTCTCATTAGCCAGATGGAGTAATGAAATGAAACAAAAACTCGTCGAAATGTCTTGAAGTTGGTCAAACCGGTACATGCTGCCTAATCCATTCATGATATCAGAAAACTGGCGAACCGGGTTATCTGGGGTTTCTGGATCACTGCTGTTATCCTTGTTGTTATCCTTGTCGACATTGTCTTGTTCCTCTGGCTGTTCTGCTTCCTCTTGTGCTTCGCTTGCTTCTGAGATGTCAAGAACTTTCCAAATGTTGTTTTTCAGCAGCTTGACATCAACCTTCTTAGCACTCTTAGCATATGACACGTATTCTGGCCGATGCCTGGAACTGGCTCCAAACGGCAGCCCATTAGCTCCAAATTGACTTGGGAATGGTGCTTGTGAGCCATTGAGCCCTGATTGACTTTGAAATGGATCGGCAGCTAGTCCATCTAAAGGCATTCCAGGACCTGCCAGCTCGTCGTCGTCAACATCGGGAATCTGCACCCCATAGTCAAAATCACCACCGTCATCATCATCATCGTCTCCAGTGTTGCCAATATTTGGAAACGCCGCATCACCAAAATCAGGCTGGATATTTGTGCGACCATCTTCATTCATATTTTGTGCAAAAAAGTTTTCGTCAACCGCCAAATCTGGCCTGGCTAATCCATGTTCTGAAATTGCGTCCGGGTTGGAATCGTTGATCACACTTGAACTTGATTGGGGATTTAATTTCTCGGATCTAAACAGCTTTGCCTCTGGTTTCAGGAAAATACTAATGAGTTCTTTTGAGGAAAAGTGCTCATCAACCGGCAACAAGTTCTTGTGCTTTGTCTTTCGTTGAGTTTTGGGTAGATCAATGTATGTTCCAGCAGTGAAAATATCACTTGGATCAACATCAGCATCGTCGGATTTGAAATCAATCATAAGCGGCTCCTTGAATGCCTTTCGTTTTCTAGCAGTAGTAGTTGTCGCAGGTTCGGTGCCTATAACACCGTCTGCTCCTTCCTCAGTTTCAAGTAGATCTCCATCATTTACTGTCACAGCATTTGTAGGCTGAGTAGCCTTTTTATTGATTCCAATCATCGCTTTCACTCTTTGAACCTTCCAGTGCTCAGGACCAGCCCAACTGGCCTTCAATGATTCGTCAAAATATGCCATGATATCAACAGAATTGGCAAAGCCAAGCTGGAGAGAAGCTTTATCGTTTGCGGGCTCACTGGGAATGCTGTCCTTTGGAATTTCCGATTCTATATTAACACTCGGAACTGGGACAGTAGGTACTCCAAATTCTAAATCCAAATCCAGATCTAGATCAAGGTCCTGCTGTGGCTCTACAATGGCACCTCCAGGACCTTCGTCGTCATCGTAATCTTGGCCAACGGGTCCCACATCGTAGTCTCCGGAGCCATAATCATCCACAGGACCCTTGTACTGTAATGCTGAGCCATTTCCCATTTCAACAGAATCATCCCAGCCTAATCCTATATCTGTGCTTGATGTTTCCAAGAGTTTGGATGCCTGAGTGGATTGAGGTTGCGAAAAGATGTCCTGGGCCTCCATTCGCATGGCTTCAATATCACGGATAATGTTGTTTGATGCTGACGGATTCTTGACAATTTCTTCAAGCATTGGTAACGAGCTGCATACTGAAAGTTTGTCGATTGGTGTAGAGAGTGATGCGTGTTCACTGCCTTGTGGAGAACCAAGAAGAGAGTTTGTCGTAATGTCTTCATCTAAAAGGTTACTAAAATATCGATCTCGTATGTGTATCAAATCAACTTGGTGGGATAACAGTGGGTTGTTTTCCGGCTGATCTGTTTGTGTTTGAGCTGGTGTCTTTTCTAATTCTTTGGCGTTTTCAGCTTGGCCATCAAACACGACACGCCCAGTAGAGTCCATCCCCAAGTTGTTTAATAGCAAACTATGGGCACCGCCTTCGTTGAAATCTGAGCACATTTTTTTGAAAAGAGGATCAACTGCCAGTTCTAATTCGAGCTTTTTGACTTGGATCTGAGAGAAAGATTTGACCAGTGTATGCTCTGATCGATGCTTTCGTTTCGCTCGTTTGGATCGTCCATTCTCGTCTTCTTCGCCATCCTCCCTGTCGCCTTCTTCATCTTCTTCGCCATCTTCAGCGGATGCTGCACCACGCCCGCGCCGTTGGCTAAGGTCCTTATCTGCCAAACCACTTAATAGCTTACCAGTTTCAGAGGCAACCGAGTCGACTCTGGAGGTATAAATTTTAACGCAGCCGTCCAAAGTAAAGGAAGCCTTTTGAAAGTTGATTCCATCGCCTTCTTTTAACACAGACATGTCGTGAAAGTAATCAATCAAGGCAAAGTTCCATGAATTAGAAGCGTTGATTTTGTTTTCTTTGACCAATTTCATCCATTCCTCAAAGTTTGCCATGATGGGTACTCTGGATCCATTACTAGAGTCAAAGGCAGAGTCTGCCGAAAGAGAAAACCCTGTTGCTCTTGGAGACTCGCCATCGGGGGTACTTCGATTGAAGGGCTGTACTGATCGGCGTCTATTCTTTTCGTTGGCAGAGCGTATCGAGCTCCTTCTTCGTCTTTTTTCAGCGGCATCGTCGTTGAAGGCGGATTTTGGATTGGAGGACTCTTGGGCTGTTCCTTGGAGTGTGACATGGGGGTGCTGCAAGTTCAAGGGACGACCACCTGGAGCCTGCGCTGCTGCATTTGCCATAGCTGTGACATCTAAACGACCGGATCGCCGTCGGTTGATTGCAGGTCTGTGATGGGATTTACTGACTCCTGATGTCGGTAGTGGCATTTTGTTAAAAATCTCGTACTGTTCTTATGCTGTTGAATGAATGGTTGCTGTGTGATGCGGTTATAGACACCGAGTTTAAACTTGTTAATTAGCACAGGTATATGGGCGCAGAAACAAAAAGAGTTTCAGAGTTTCAAGTAGATGTTTAGCGTTGGTAAGAGTGAAAAGAGGTTTGAATATAGCTGTTATAAAAAAAAACGATGGTGCAGCTTGATACTTGACGAGTGTGTGATATGTGCGATATGTGTGTGTGTGTGTGTGTCAGACCAAGTCAAAAGTGACAGAAAAATAAACAACCATGGTGATCTTGTTTACCTTTTGAAATAATGGTGTTGGTATCTGGAGTGTGCACGTGTCATGGTTTCTACGGCAACCATCAGCCGTGCAAATATCACATGAATACCATGTGCATGTCACATTATTTTCACATGACTAGATTGCATTTCTTCAATCCGCATAATTTGGTTTGGTAGCTACTGAAATGCATATATATATATATATGATAAATAAGCAAACTAAACTAAACAATGAATAAGACAAGTAATAACACTAATATAATATAACTAGCTGGGATAATAATGACATAAGTTTTAACATGAGTAACGGGCGTAGAAGTACAACTATACAAAAAAAAAATATAAAATGTTGATTAAGATGCTGGTCATCTTTGAGGAATATTACATCCCCAGAGATGATTTATAGATAAATGCCAAATGCAGAAAAAAAAAGAAAAAGAAAACCTTTACCTTGTTTCTTTTTTATTTTCTTTGCTAAAGCTTTGGAATGCTGAATTGTTAATATGATACTGATGCTCCAGTAGTCCTATAATAAATAAACGAATGCACAACCACATCCAATCCTGTTTATGCCAAATAATTATAGATTGATCTCTTTTCGGAATCTCGCTCCAAATACTCTCGTTCAAGTAGGTTGTCGATTCGAGATTTAATAAGTTGAGGTTCAGGCTTGAATCTCGGCGCCAACTGCTTCACAACTTCTGAGACAAGCACAGCATGCTCCAAAGTCTTACGCGCCTTCATGATACGAACTATAGCGGCGTCTGTCTCGAGCTTACGAGACTGCTCAACCTTGGCCAAAGTAGAACTCTTTTCAGCATCGTTCTCCAACTTGTTGCTCGAGGCGACTGTCAAGACCTTGAATCTCGTTGTATTGCTTTCAAACTTGGAGTTGAAGTAGAACTTGTCCGTGGGCTTGACATCTTTAGACATTGGAACCTTCCTTAAAATTCTAGTTCTAGGAGCAACAGCCAGCGATTGCAAGTGTCGAACAAGCTCTCCCTTGGGGATGTTTGTTGCCTCGGCTAATTGGTCAAACGTCAAGCCAGTCTCGTCAGAAAGCTCAGTAAACTGCATCAAGATAATCATAGCCAACGTTGGCATGTTGATTTCATGCACTCGCTTGTTGAATCGAACCTTGACATCTGCAGTTCCCAAGTTGGGATTCCAAGAAAGCTTTCTACCGCTGTGTAAGGAAAAGTAAAACTTTTCAAACGATTCTCGGGCAGATTCAATTTCGGGAGGAAAGTTGCACTTCATTTGCGTAGAAACAACACTGGTAGGCCAGAATGTTGAAGTCAACACATTGACAGAAATATCAACCTCGTTATTTTTTCGTACTGGTAATGGATTGTCGGTATTTGTGCCGTTTTCAGTAATACTGGCATCCTGCTTTTTCTCCTTGTACTTGACCATCATCTCCTTGGAAAGCTTCATATCTCGGAACATACCATCCAACTTGGAGGTATAGGAGGTACCGATCTCCATCTTCAGCTTTGAAATTAAATTCTTTTCGATATCTTCGGAAAGCGATTTGGAATTGAGAAGTCGCTTTGCCAGATGTGCCTTGTAATAATTTTCAAAGACATCTTTGTCAGCAATAAACCGGAATAAAACAACAGACTTTTCCAGGGTCTCTTCAATTTCAGAGTCTGATTTGCCTTTGAGAGACTTTTTTAAATTATCGTCGATAAATAAAGATAAATACTCAGAAACCTTTGTATTCTTGTTGATAAATAGAGAGAAACTGTCGTCGACGTTGGCACAGATGCTGCTATTACTGCAAAGACTTCTGGTGGTGATTTGCTCAAACTTGTCCTTCAACTTTAAGACCTTTTTCACCCATTGGATAGCAATTGTTGTAGGACTGATGGAGTCAGTTTTGCTCTTTGCTGATTTACCCTTTCCTTTAGCGGCATCTCCTTCATCATCCTTGTCGTTTTTTCCGGATTTAGCTTGCTTTGCTGATTGTAGTGATACCTTGGCTTGAGAGTTGATTTCCGAACCCCACTCGACTACGCAGGTTTTAAGGATTTCATTCACAACTTCATAGGCAGTAGTTACCATACCGTAAAGCTCGTATGTGAGTTTGATATCTCCATATTGGTCGGACTGAACCCACTGTCTGAATCCTGTTTCCGTATAGTTTAGGACTTCAGGGAATCGTTCGCTAATCAAGACACGCTGTACGCCTTCTTGAAGCCTATTAAGACTTGAAGAAAGTAAGTACATGCTGCATCTTTCAACCTCATCTTGAATCCACCCTTTTGTTTTGTGGATATAGATAGAGGCGTTGTGGTTGTTGAGAAGTAAGTTTCCAGCGGCGTCTTCGTAATACTTTTCGGTATCTTGGAACAATAATGGTTCAAAGCGGCCGATATAAATAGAGTTACCCATAAGCGATGTATCGGGAAGATATTCTAGCATGCTGACAACAGATCTGATGATCGAACGGTCGGCTGTAATGCCGTCCCTGTCTTTTCTTAAAAGTCCTAAAATAGTGTAGTAAACATCATTTTCAATGTCAGAGTTGAACATAACGTCTCGAAATATACTAAGGCCGGCGTCATAGATCAGTGGAACTTTGGCCTCTCGAGAATAGACCCGATCCAAGTACATGAGAATATCACTAATCATTCTCATGCAGGTGCAATGGTCGCTCCAAACTGTAAGAAGCGAGGTCAAAAGTTCAACGTTTGGTTCACTAAGGGCGGGATTAACGAGTGTGTCGGGTGCGTTTGTAGAGGCCGAAAGGGGTTTTATTAAAGTTGAATCTGATGAGGGAGCCAAAGGTTGGGGCGCTGCGGGCGTAGAAGGCACAAGGACTGTGGGGCGTTTGTGTTTAGGCATTAAGATGGCATTAAGCACACCTCGCAGATGGCTTCTGATTTCCTGTTTGACCGAGTCGTACAATCTGCGACCATGTTTTCGAATGACCAAGGTGTAAGCTGTTCGATAAAGCTCTTCGAACGAAAGTCGGGAGGCATCCTTGCGATGGATTTCCTTTATAGCGGAAGACAACACAAGCCAGGAAGAATCAAAATCTCCATCCATGGTAAGATTCTAATAGCATGTTAGACCATATATACAAAATAAAAAATAAAAAGGGACAAAGTAGATAGAGCGTTCAGCATACCTTCCTTGGTGCACGGATTCTAGCACGCTTGGACATCATCTTTCCTCGATATAAACAAAGATGGACCCTTTAAAATGCTTGTAAATGACTACTTGTAGCAAAGTATCGACAGCGGATATGTCGGGGTGGCTATACCAAGACTGTCAGAGTTGGGGGTGAAGTGGATGGAAACAGGAAGGAAGAAAGGTTTGTGGCGGTGTGGCACAAAAGTCTGAGAACAAGAGCCAAAAAGGTGTGTATGAAGGATTCCCTTACATACACCCTCTAAACCGAGAGGACCGGACCTGGTAAATTTTTCGCTTCAGCGACGCAACAAGACGTTATCCGTTTATTGATTTTCACGTTAATGCCTTGTTATTATAATTATAATTAACATTTTGTATTTCATAAAGCAACTAGTTCCAATACAATCCAAACAGTGATCAATTCTTTAGTAGCAAACCTAACCTCCATTCATCTACCCAACACGCTGATTACCTAGATGCAATGATAATCATGCCTTTGGTAGAGTACAGCTTTACCCAAGATTACTGCAAGCTTGTACTTTACATTGCAAACACCGTCTTTAACCACTGAGAACTGAAACAGCAATACCATCCAGCCCCCGCCCTTTGACTCTAGATTGAGCTCCTTAGAGGCGGCCTCTTCATTCAACTGTTGTAACGTCTATTCATTTGGAGTATACTGTTCACAAGCACAGCGCCATTCGGTTTCCCTCCATTCTCGCTTGATTTATAATTAGCAACGTTTTATTCTCCTGGTAAGCCAAGTTGCGCATATTTAAACCTTTTTTATTTTTACCCAAGTTCCGCAACGATAACAAAATTCTAATGTCTTGAAAGCAACGACATCCGCGCATCACGTGACTAGACACTCACATGATTTCCAAACCCCCTTTTGAAAACCGTCTTGGAAGTGACTGCTTCTACCAGCAACGGCTCAAAAACTCGAGTAGATTTCAACTCGTTTCCAATAGCTAAAAAGGTTAGACATGATGATGGACAACCATAGGTGATTGAAATTAGTACTTACTTAGCCATCCTTCTCTTTCATTTCTGACTCCACCAAACAGCTCTAGCTTGCGAGCGTTTGCTCCAACCATTCTTTCAACAATGCCGTATAACTAGAATATTGTTAATTCCATGTAATTAGGGAAGCTCAACAGACCAACATACCTCATCAGGCTTGTGACTCTTTTCGCGAGTAGCTGATACAATGACGTCAACATCAATTTTTCTGGTTAACCAGGCAGGATTGCCCTTGATACTAAACTCACATAAAAAAAAACACACACGCAAAAAGATTAAAACGAGAACCAAAAGCAACAAATAAATGTACTGCACATACCCAATTAACACATGCTCTTTGGAGTGGTTTAACCAATGTCCTGTTCTTCCCGTGCAAATAGTTCTTCCCAGTTGGTTAGTTTTGCACCAAATGAGTTCTTCAATATGCTCATATCCCCATTTTCTAAGGCACTTGTAGCCAGTGTCAATGGCTCGACCAGTTACCCACAAGAAGAAAACCCCTTCTGTTTGCAAGTGTTGCATCTCAAATTGCATCATGACTCTAGATTGGGTGTTAGATACCGTTGGAAAACACCAAGAGTCATTTTCACTTACTCATCAGAAGTAGCGTCTTGTTGCGCTGGAGTACTGCCGACGGCATTTGTATGTATATCCCAAGGCGCTTTTTGAAAAAAGTTAAAGACAACCATATTAGAAACTCATCAAGAATATAAACACTTGGCCATATTAAAAAGAAAGCAAAAACCGGCACACTTACGATCGGCAATAATTGCAGCAAAGTGTCCCAACACCTTAAAGTTGAGCTGCCTAATGTCAATGTTGATGCGTTGAGATGTCAAGTTCTAGTTGATATTTGTTTTTGTTAGTAGCTATTACCAAGGAGTTGGAAAAGTGGGCGGGTAGTTGTCAAACTTTTCATCAGCTCCAACCAAATATCATAGTAATCATAGTGATAAAAACTTACTTGTTTTTTCGCGAGTCGTTCTCTTGGAACAAAATCAGCAGTCCGAACAGTTTCAATCGACTTGACACTGTTCTCAAGTGTACGCGGCTGTTGTGTTTTATTTGTTCTTTCAATCAGTGATGGTGGCAAGCTGATGTGATAATGAACGTATCGGCAATTCTTTCCCTTGAAACAGGTGTTCAGGTAAGAACAATCACCCAAGGAAATGTCAGTGTTGGCGGCAATGAGAGCGTCAAAATGGATTTTTTCACACTTGTTAAGCTTCTTGTCGGTGCATTCACATCCACTTTTGTCGCAAATAGGTGTATAAGGAACTTTTTCAAACGTGAGAGCATACTCGCTTTGTAGAGCTGACAGCGTGGTTGGAGCGTAAAGAGACTCTGACAATTCTGAGAACTGAGAGTTCAAAAACGTAGAGGTGTCGTTTGCCTTTTGGAGAAGCGAAAGAAATGGCGAGATAGGAGAGGGAGGGAAACTGTCCTGAGGACCCGAGGAAGTGGAGGTTGGAGAAATGCCAGGAGAACAAGAGCATGAACTGGGATGGAATTGGTTGTTCATGGCTGGTGTTAAAGGGGGAGTAGAAAGACAGAAGACTGAAGCGTGTTTTCTGGCGGCCAACATTTTGAAGATAGCGCTGAAGAGGGAAAAAAAAAAGGGAAGAAGAAGAAAAAGAAGAAGAACAGGAAGACCAAGTAGCTTATAAACGTAACAGAGCTGGTTTTATACCAAACATGTCACGTTTCGCCCAGTTGAACCACTTGGTTTTGTCAAAAACAGCTTCATTAACCCTAAATGCTCAAACGCACTTTTACTTTAGGGCTTTTTTCTGCTCAGGCCCTTTTATCGCGCTTTCCATGTCAATTATCTCTTTTCAGCATATTATATCTGTAAATCTGGGTGACTGTACGGCTGGTCACGTGCTTTCTCCAAGTTTCTTTTAGGTTTTCTTGGGGCTCCCTGCTTTCTTTCTTTCTTTCTTTCTTCTTATTCTTCTTCACACTTCTTCCTTGTGTGAGCTTTCCGTCTTGCCTTTCTAAAACAATCCACCGTATCTCAGCCTCTAAATCCCGACTTGCTACTACTCAAACGATTTTACAAATGGGTGTCTTTCTTCCAAAAAGTGCTCTTCCCGGGCTGAAGAATTACAAGTAAGTGCGCTCAAAATATCCAAGCTTATCATAATTTACTAACCGTGCACTCTTCGGAATCTCTTTTCTGTTGTAGATACTCTTCCATTGACCATTCTCTTCTTTCCCGATACGTTTTAAAGAGCTGGTGGTCCAATTTTGTCAAGATCTTTCCCTTGTGGCTAGCGTAAGTCTCTTCAATGCCTTGAAGTTTTTCAAAAATACCTACGCGTTGTACATTCCTAACTAACCTATTTTTCATAGTCCCAATCTTGTAAGTTGCTTCTTTCAACCTTTAACTGGATTTATTTTGTTTGCTTGCTTTTTTTGCTGATAAACTAGAGAGATTTTGCTGGCAAAAAAACAAAAAAACGTGTGGCTGTGCATAATCTTGCCCAATCACTGGGCAAGATCTATAGTCGGTGCATCTTTTAAACTACCCCAACCATTTTGATTGTTGCAAATGCTAACTCTTTGGATTCTTTTGGTTAGGTGACTTTGATCGGTTTTAGTTTTGTAGTGGTAAACTTCATTACTTTGTTATACTACAACCCCACTTTTGACCAGGCTTGTCCCTCTTGGGTATATGTCTCTTACGCTGCTGGACTGTTTCTTTACCAAACTTTTGACGCCTGTGATGGTCAGCAAGCTAGAAGAACTGGCCAGAGTGGCCCTCTTGGCGAATTGTTCGATCACTGTGTTGATGCTGTTAATACCACTCTGGGAACTTTGATTTTTGCTGGTGCGTCCAATATGGGTACTGGCTGGCCCGTCCTCATTTCGTTATTTGCTACACTCTCCAACTTTTACTTGAGTACTTGGGAAGAATACCACACTGGTACTTTATTCTTGTCTGTCATTAGCGGTCCTGTGGAGGGTATCTTGCTTGTAGTTGGTCTGATGCTTCTTCTAGCCTTTACTGGCCCTGCAATTTTCCAGGAAAACTTTTTTGAAGCTTTGCGCTTGACTCCAATTCTCGAGTCTGTTGGCGTTTCTGTCAAATCTTTTCCACAATATATTGCCAATGCAACGGTTATGGACAGTTACATGGTATTTGGAGGCGTTGCTTTGTTGTTCAACATTTTATCTGCAACTGCCAATGTCATTAAGAGCTGCCGCAAACAAAAGAAGCCCGTCTACCCGGCCTTGTCAGGAACTTTCCCATACCTCGGGTTTCTTGCGTCTTTAATCGGCTGGGCAGTCATTGCTCCTGAAGTTATTGAAAATGCCTACCTCTTACTACCTTTCACCCTTGGAACTGGCTTCATTGTTGCCTTGAGTGTTGGAAGAATTATCACAGCTCATGTTACAGACCAGGAGTTTCCTCCTGTCAGTTTCCCAATGTTTTTCCCCGCCATTGCCATTGCCATCAACATGGTGGCTAAGAACGAGTACGGATTTTCTGCAGACCAGTTGGAGAATTTAAACATTGGTCTTGTCTGGGCCTCGCTTGGCTCGGCTGCCTCTATCTACGGATTCTTTGTGTCTGAGCTTGTTGTGGAAATCACAGACTATCTTGATATCTGGTGCTTGTCCATCAAACATCCCAAGGTTACTAAAGAGGATAAGAATAAATGAGAAATGAGAGGCAATATTTAAATTATAGGGAAATTATAGATTTTATTATGGCTACTAAAATAAAAGGTTAAATTACAAGTATAGCTTTTTCCAAGGGTCCCCCCAGACCCTGAATAGATTGCTATGGCTAGCGGCAAACTTTCAGGGAAGAACAACACAATGGAATGGCCACTATCAATTTCTTTAAAAATTCCAAAAAAAAGTTGTATTATTTTATGTACACGTGAATTACATTTTTTCTTCTTCAAAAAAACAATGATTTATTTACTCATCCATAAAGGCAGTTTTGTGGTCTTGTCATAAAGTCGTCATAAATTAACCCAAAGCAAGGAAACAATTCTAAAGACTAAAAGTTGAAAAATATTGAAACTATACTGTATCATGCATGTGATTCCAAATTTCTATCATTCCTCCGGTTCAATTCCTTGTTTTGTTGCTTATCACTCTGTGGCAATTTGTAGATGGGGTGGTTTGTTGAGAGAGTTTAAGTAGATATATGGGAGGTAAAAATAAGAGGGTAATGATGGTTAATGGGAATCCATTTAAAGAGAACCGGCTGGAACCTGTTGGAAACCGCTTTCGGCACCAGGAGCCAAGAGCTCGTTGGTAGATTGGGTGAGCTTCATTTCCTTTTCCATTTCAATAAGTTGCTGCTCGCTGATGACGGAAAGAGTGAGAGGAACACCAAGCAATAAACTGGAGGTGGTGAGAATCCAAATGGCGCTACCAGAGTACTTGAGAGTGGTGGAAGCAGCAGAGTAAAGTGTGCTGCTGACGTTGGTGAGTCCGTATCTGTAGCTGGGAGGAATAACGCCCTTCAAAGCAATGATTCTCTCCATAAAGGTCTCGTTGGAGACGTCCTCTTCGAATTCGTCATCCTCGTCGTCGTCCTCCTCTTCTTCTTCCTCGTCTTCGTAGTCGTCGTCGTTCTCTTCGGCCTCGGCGGCAGCGGCAGCAGCAATGATAGCTTCAGAGGCTTCTTCTAAGAGCTCTTCAACAATGGCTTCAGCAATCTCTTCGGCTTCTTCTTCTTCAGCTTCAGCTTCTTCCTCGGCCTTGAGAATTTCCTCTTCGAGTTCGGCCTCGACCTTTTCGTAAAGCTCGGATTCTTCGTCGTGGATGGGGGTAACGTTAACCATTGCTGCTATCTGTGAGTGTGGATGTTTGTATTGTTGATTGCAAATATCAAATCAAGGTGGTGCTAGAAAAAAAAAGAGGGAAAGGGCAAGCAACAGTCTAAGCCAATTGGCTTGCAGTGGTGGAGTTGAAAAATTTTAAGTCATGTGATCTCACGTGAAGATTGGGATGTGTTACAGTGGCTGTTGCAACCCATGTCACATGCCGGTTCCAACGCTCAGCTTTCTTATCAGCCATCCATCCATCGTCAATGTGATGAAGTTTAAGACAAGCTTGGGCTGGACGCTGGCGTATTTCACAGCTCTTGTTTGCCCAATTGCTTCTTTTCCTCTTACCTTTTTTTTTTGCCACTGCTCTTTTATATTACTTGTTTGGCGTTGTTGGCTTAGGGATCTCCATTTTCCAATTAAACATCACCTTGTTGGGTTAACTCACTTTTGGTATTTTGTTCTTCTTTTTTGAATCTGACTTTTTGGATTTTTTTCCTGCTTGTTCTCTCATATTGTCAAATTCTGCCTCTTTCTTTGTTCCATAACTTGCACTATGGCATCCGTTCTTCGATACGCAGTTGCTTCTCCAAAGAAGCAGTATTTCACTGGAGAATATACCCTTGATCTAGCATACATTACCCCCAACCTGATTGTCTGTTCCATGCCCACCTCTAGTTGCATCAAGGGCTGGTATCGGATGTGGCTCGCAGACTTGTTGAGCTTTCTCAAGCAAAAACATGGCAGCAATTGGCGGCTGTTCAACTTTCAGGCCGAAAAGTCTGGCTATGGCGATCAGGAGGTGTATGGAAAAGTATCTCATTATCCTTTTCTAGATCATAACCCTCCCCCTTTTGAATTGTTTCCTGAAGTCATATCCGAATTGAAGAAGTTTCTCTCTTTAGACACTCGGAATGTGGCTCTGTTGCACTGCAAGGCTGGAAAGGGACGGTCTGGAACCGTTGCATGTGCCTTTCTGATGTCCAATTACAAGTATTCGTTTGAAAAGGCGACCGCGCTGTTTACAGAGCACAGGATGCGGTCCTCATTTGGAGAAGGAATCTCTATTGCAAGCCAGCGTCGTTACCTTCGGTATGTTGAGGACTGGGTACACGTTTTGGACCAGCAATACTACTGCCCCATAAAAATTCGTATCGACCAGGTACGTATATGGCAGCCGTATTACCCAGAACTAGATGTCACTGTGTGCGAGTACACTGAGAAGGGGGCCAACCTTGCCCCCGTTTATACCTTTACCGATTCAGACGTTGCAAAGAGATTACCGGAATATGTTATTCTTGCTCCAGAAAATCCTGATGCGTTGATTGCTGGTGCCGACGTTCGTTTTTCATTCCAGCACAAGTACCTCATTGGAGGAACGTTTCCAGTCTTGCATTCTACCGCGTACACATGGTTCAATGCGTTCTTTGAAACATATGGCAGCTCTGAAGGGTTTGATTTCTGTGCGACTGAAGGGTGTGTTTCGTTTTTGTGGAATGACTTGGATGGTTTCAAGGGAACCTCGAAACGCGGCTCACCTCTGTTTGACAGAATTGATATTTTTTGGACGGTTGTGGAAGGTGTGCCGACAAGTGGCCCTTCCAGACATGCACCTCCTATGGTTTTGGCCCCTGTTGTGAACCCAGCTACTTGCACTACAACCACCATTACCACCCAAACGCAGACATGCTGATGAGATTGGACTTTTTATTATTATTATTATTATTATGATTTATGACACGATTTTTTACGCATTATATTGTAAGTTTACGAAATGAATGGTTTTGCTTTATTGTTGTTTGTTATGTTGTTAATTTTAATGGTGCTCACGTTTAATTAGCTTTGCTGACAAGTTAGTTTACGCTGGGGCGCCGCATGTCTATGAAGGGCTGAAAGTATACAAGAATGCGGCTCAGCATTGCTCATAGATTCGGCGTTGAAAACTAGTTTCCAAGAGCCCGCCGGCACACGTACCGTCTAACTGTTTTCTGCAGGGCTAAATTGCAACATCCTTCTTGTGAGTAGCGAGCAAAGTCATGTGAACTTGGCCACTACCTTCCCTAAAGAAGAACCCACTTGCTCTCAGATACCTTTTGCTAGGCCTCGTCTTGTAATTACTGTCATATTGAAACTGTGGGGTAAATCAAAACCAGGTTGTGTTTTTCTTGTGTGTGTGTATATATATATATTTCTAGGGATATCCTCCAAAAAAAGTTTTGTGCTGTACCAATCTTTTTTTTTATTTTAAACTTGCCATCATGATCACTCAAGTAAATACCATACCTACTTTGGTAGGTGCGCAGGTCAAACCTACCATTTGTCTCACTGATCTGCCGACCGAAATTTTGGAAAACATTTGCTTCTTCCTACTGTCCAAGAACAGCAAAGAGGCTGGGCTCAGTCGAACAGTCGACAATGTTTCCTTTTCTTGCGAGAATGAGCAACAATACACATACACAAGAGAGCCATTGCAAACCAATGATATTCTGGCGTGCTACCACAGTCTAACCGACTTTTTGTCACTGCTCTCGACATGCCGGCGATTCAAAGATATCATTTACAGAATGATCTACAACTCTATTGAGCTCGACTCAAATCACCATTCCTCTGGAGGGGAAATGTTTGGCTCCAAAAACATATCCTACCTGCTACAGAAAAAAGACAAGTTGACCTGTGTCATTTCCCAATACAAGAGCATTCCACCACCAGGTATTCTTTCACACGTTACTAGCATCAGCATTTCCACCCAGAATAGCACTATTTTGAGGTCTCATGACACAAGCGCCCCAAACTACCTGCATAGCTTGCCTGAAATGTTTTCGTTATTGAACAAAAAGGTCACGCCAAACCTTCGCTACTGCAGACTCCGTCTTCACATGACTGAGTATTCACATGGCGCAACAGACAAATTGTATCACGCCTTTGCCCAGGCCGGTGCATACCTCCATGAAAGAGAGTTTTCGAGCAAGGTATTACTTCACCTTTGTTGCAATGCCATTTTTTTTTCCAAGCTCCAAGCCCAAAAGAAGTGGCCTAGCTCTTTCCTCAGACATATCAACTACCTCCAGCTCTTTTTAAACACCAAAAATGGGCTTAGTTCTAATATTGAGCCATTTGACATGCCTGGATTAAAAGAACTGTTACTTACGGAAGACGGAAAGGCTTCTGCTAACGACAAGGTTCATGATCTGTTATATCCCATTGAAAAAGGTCGACGGGCACGAAAATACCCCATCACCTTGCGTATCGACAGCAATTGGTCGGAGTCCAATGTGCAGTTGATTCTCAAGAAGGTTAAGATTTCTCCAGAGGTGTTGATATGCTCTACATCTAACTGGACCTGTTTTGAAAACTTGGAAAATGTTAGCTGCATGGTTATGGAATACACGCATTATGAGCCCGGCCGCTCTTTTGCTGGCTTTGAGATTCCTCTTCCCAAGCTTGAATACTTTGCTTGCAAAAAGCTAGTTAACACCCCCGCTGCATATACCTTTCTCGACCACTTTCTTGGTGCTAATCCCTCTATTAAAAAGGTTCACTTTGAGGCAGAGCCTTGCTTTGATTACAAGCATCTTTTTACAAATCTTTCCAAACTACCTGCATTATCTGAAGCGCACGTCTTTCACTCTACTTTTTCTAATATCAATGAGGTTCAAAATCCTGTTACCGAACTCGTACAGTTTAAATCATTGGTTTCTAGACTATTATCCATTACATGTCCAGGCATTCAAGACAAGATTTCCACCAAGGACATTATACAACTTGTGGAAGCTAGTTGTTTGAACCTACAGTTCCGACTTGCCGTTGAAGAAGGCACTCAGATTTCCTTGAGTGATTGCGAGTCTGACAGCGAGTGTGAGCCCAACCCTGATCTATGGAGAAGCGCAGTCTCCAAATCTGAATCGTTCCCAATGTCGCCTTATCCTATTTTCCGCCATACTGGGATCCCCGAATCAAGTTGCGTATTTCTTCATCGTAGTGACAATGCTACCAAAGTGACTACTTGGGAGATTGACGTGGGCCATTTGAAAGAAGACTTTTGATTTTTTTTTTTTTATGAACAAACATTGCATTTGCATTTTTATTTATTTTTAATGAATTTTCCAGGTTCTTTATTATTTTTGTGATTTTATTTAATTTAATTTAATTCTATTTGCATATACTTTTTAAGGTTAATTTTATTTATATTGTGCCAGCTGACACTGACATTGACGCTTGTGAGATTTAGTTTGTAAATCACATGACAATCACGTTTACATACTTTGATAAGTGTCCACGTGACCAAAGTTAAAATCAAACGAAATTGGCTTTCCGCTCTGAAATCCATGCTTTTATTTTGTTACCATCGTCGGTTTCCATCGTATTTCCTATATCTGTGCAATTCCCTGAGTCAGCATGGCTATTAAGTGACTCACGTTGTGTCGTTGCAGCCCTCCAGTGATAGTAAATATAAAACTCGAGGCCAGCCTTTTGTACGGTGCTTTATTTAGCTTCTAGGAACTGTTTTCCCTATCACCATCATCAGCTTGTGTTGCAACCTTTATTGTTAAATTTTTCTTTTTTCTTTTTTTTTCTTTCTTTCTCATCCAACTATTAAGCCATGCATTCTGATAAATCTGAGCAAATCTCGGCTTCTTTGGCCAAGCTTGGCCTCTCTGACAATGCACGACAACCGTCGTATTCTCCATTTCTGAGGCTTCCGGCTGAAATCTTGGAAAACATTGTGTTGATGGTGCTGTCTAACGGGGATGACAGCTGCATGTTGCGACGACAGCTCTATCTGGTGTCTCCTGGGGAAAGCCAGGTCACAAAGATTTCCAGCAAAGATGTGTTTGGCTGCTACCATGTTGTTTCGGACGTTATGAATTTGCTGCTGACGTGTAAGCAGTTCAAGCACATTATCTATCGCCTGTTTTATGAGACGATTGATGCGGAATCCACCCACAAGTACATGCCGAATGAGTATCCTCGAAATACAGAGCTGTTTTACATGCTGCAAAAGTATGACCGCATCTCGTTAATGAAGTATCGATTGAATCTTACCGAAAGCATGCTTTACTATGTGGTCAATTTCTCTATTGGAATAACTGGTTTGAATAATGTGTATGTTCTTCCTTCTCACTTTGACGACATTCGTTACGCCTTTTCGCTTTTGGACAAGAAAAAAACACCCAATTTACAATATTTCCGTATCAGAATTCGATATCTTTTGTTCGAAGGTCCTTATGAGCAGCCTCTAGTTGATATAATATCGGATGCTGGACAGTTATTGACCGAGCGGGAGTCAGATCACCCTGTCATGCTCCATCTATCTTGCTACGAAAACATTTTGTGCACTTTGATCCAACACTCCCAAAAGATTAACGGGTTCTTGGACTACTTGAACTTTTTAGAGATCAGGGGAAATGAAATTCCGGAAACATTAACGGCCAACGCCAGCGTTTTTCGAAATCTTAAAGAGTTCTTGGCGGACTCATACGATTACCTCCAAACCGGATCATATCATAATATCCTTTTTCCTCCTCAAAGAGGTCAGCGTCAATGGAACGGACTTTCAACGTTCAGACTCGAAAAAGTGCCACATTATTACTTGAGTTCAAGGGATAAGATTGCAAAGTTTGTATCAAAGGTAACAGATTTCCACCCCGAGTTTGTTGTTTGTTTTGACTTTGACCCAAGAAAGTTTGACATCAGTCGCTGTCAAAAGGTGTCTTGTTTGTATTTAGAATTCCGCAGTTTAAGGCAGGCTGAAGTTCCGTCATACAATGAGACCATTTTCCCTCAGCTACAGTATTTTGCCTGTCGCATTGAGGAGCCTGATTTCATAGAGTACGGCTACTTGAAGCCATTTCTGCGTTCTAACGGCAGAAAACTGGAAAAGCTTCATTTGGAAATATACGAAAATGTAAAGTTTGAAGACTTGTACTCCATGCTGTCGTTGCTTCCCAACCTGAAAGAGCTTTATATCTACTATAATAATATTGAGCGCGTCACACTGGGTGAAGAAATGTCATCTCAATCGATAGAAAAGATTCTTGAGTTCCGCAGTCTTGTGTCTAATCTGCGTAGCTTGACTCTTCCAGTGTTGTTTGACAGCATATCTTTTCCCCATATTAAAAAGCTTGCTTCTATCGCCTCGCAAAACCTTAAGTTTAGATTGGCAGTTACCAAAAAATACACAGCTTCAAGCAGGGTTCCCAAAGTGCCTGAGCTTAGTGGTGTTTCTGACTCTGAGTCAAGCATGGTTTTTACAAACCTTGAAACGTTTCCTCTTTCTCCATATGAAATCTTTTCTCATACAGGAATTCAGGAATCAAGCTGTGTGTATATGGGCCAGTACAATGATAAAATGGTACATGCATGGCAAGTTGATATTCCATATTTAAAGTAACTGCATTTAGAAGGGATGATCTTTGGGTTTGAGAATAAAAATATATTTTTGTTACATATACATTTACCTTGCAAGGGTTAACAATTACATTTAATTTAAATAGATTACAACCAGACCTCGGTTGATATTTACATGGCAACGTGGGTGTGAGTGGTAGAGGAGTGAGTAACAGAGAAAGAAGTAGGAGAGTGAGAAGAGGTAGAGGTGATAGTAGCGGAGGAGTGAGACTCGGAAGCGGAAGTGCTGTGAGTAGATTCAGTGTGGGTGGTGCTCAAGGCAATAATAACTGCTTCAGCGCTAGGGTGAGTGTATGTAGAAGCGGAAGTAGTGTGGTGAGACAAGGACTCAGTAGAAGAGGAGGACAAGTGGGTATAGTAGGAAACCTTGTATTCAGGGTTGGAGGTGGTAGAATGAAGTTCTTCGGATGAGTGGGTTGAAGTTGGATGGGACACTTCAGAGGAGTGGGTTGAAGTAGAATGGGGCTCTTCAGAGGAGTGGGATGAAAGCTCAGTGGTGGTATGAGCTTCGGCAGCAGCAACAGGCAAGGCCGCAGCCCAAGCAGTCTGAGCGCCAATGGCAGCAGTGATCAAAGCAACGGAAAACTTCATTATGTTGAATAGTACTTGGTTATGGAGAATAAAGTATTAAAACTGGTGAACTGTCGATTCAAATGATTGTAAAGCCATAAAAAAAAATTCAAATCCAAAACCAACGAGAGTGTATTCTGGGTATTTATATCAATTGATGGAAAAAAACTAGATTCATCAATTAAAATTGGGCTCATCAGATTTCTCGATCTTGGTAATGACGATCATATTACCAGATGAATGATCATACAACTCAATCCACGGAATCATGATTGGAGGTAGGAACTAGGGCACGAAAAGTAATAGCAAAACAGTAAATTAAGGAGAAATTAGGACTGGAGATGGAAAATCTTGTTTTGCTTTTAATTTCAAGTGGAAATTGTTATTGGCAAGCATTGAGCTGTCTAGGGTCATTGAGTTGGAGCAAGAAAGGTCAATTCAAATAACCCAATATTGGCAGGTATCATGCAGAGTTGGCAAAGAAGGACAAAGCGACCGGAATACAATGAATGTCAATTTGTATAATCTTTAATTATAATACGATCTACAACCATTTCAATCGACTAACTTTTAATTAAACATTACTACAGCTGCTCCCTTTTGTCTTTTTTGTCTTTTTTGTCTCTTTTGTCTCTTTTGTCTCTTTTGCCTTTTGAAAGCTTAACGGTATAATTTACAATTATACATGTTCCCAGGCGATGATATCACCAATTACATTATGATGCGCCCAAATATTCATATTCATATTAATTTTTTTTAAATGCTAGTTGTGTCATCAATTATCTATATAATAAAATAAAATAAATGCCAGATATTTGAATTAATGCATAAATGACCTTTACTCAAATCGTTCTTCTTCTCCCTCTCCTTCAATTTCGAGCTTTCTCTTGCCAGACAATCTGTGTCCAGCGTATTCAACATTCTGGACCTGGCTCTTGACCTTTCGTTCCATTTCCTTGATTTCTTCTTCAGCAGAAGTGGCGTCGGCCTTGGCGTACTCGAGAACAAGATGTCTACCATAGTAATGCGTGCCTTGTAATGTGTTCATAGCATTCTCTGCATCCTTGGAAGTAGTATACTCGGCAAAAGCAAAACCACGTAAAGACTTGTCGAACTTTCTTGGTACACGCACTGATCGTAATCCACCAGGGACGCTGAAAATCTTTTGCACACCGTCTCGGGTAGCCTCGAAAGGCAAGTTCTTGATAATAATCTTTGTGGAAATCTTCTTCTTGGACTTTTTGGAATCTCCCTTGTTGCTGTTGTCCCCTCCACGGGTGGATACTTTAATCTGAAGCTTGTGGCCATCCAAAACATAGCCATCCATAGTCTTGAGAGCGACTTGAGCACTCTCATGAGTCTTGAATTCAACAAAACCAAAACCCATACTGAGATAAGAACCAGCCTTCTTGGGGTTGGCTTTGGTTTTAACTTGGGCCACTTGAAACCCATCGAGGTTTTTAAAGGCTTCTGTGAGTTTCGCAGTGTTAGTGTCAAAGTTGAGGTTTTTGACGAACAAGGATGTGGTGGGAACAGAAGAATCGTCATCTTCAGTCTTACTCTCATCTGCATTGAGAAGCTCTGCAGCAGTAATCTTGGCCTCTTTACCTTCTTGTTCAACAACGGGCTTGCTAATAACAACCACCTCTTCACCATCATCTTCACCATCATCTTCAAACAATCCCTTGGGTCCCTTTTCCAGATAAAGAATTGACGTCTTGAATCTTCTGTAGGCAAGCTTCTTAAAGGCTGCACGTGCCGGAGGAGCACTCTTAAACATAACTAGAGCAATTCCACCATCCGGAGGCATCAACACTCGCTTAAGATCGCCAAAGTCACTAAACAGTTTTGCAATTTCTTCGGCAGATGTGTTGAATGGAAAGTTTTTGACAAGGATAATTCGATCGTCGTGTTCTTTCTTGTTGTTAAAAGCGACCAAGTCAACGCCCTTTGATTGGAAGTATTGTCGAACATTTCCAATAACACTGGCTTCAGCTAGAGCTTGTGTGACGGCGGCATCTCCATTCTCTGGGTTCAAAAGATCAGCCTTTTTGACACCTAATCGCTTAGCAACGGAATCCATAACAGCATCATTGTTCAAATACAGCGAGTTCCAGCTAAATTTGGCCTTGTCGGCTTCCATCTTTCTCTTGATTTCGTTTTGCTTTTTTAATGGGAGGTTCTTGAGATCGTATTCATCTAAAGTGTTTTCTTTCTTGGGAGCTGCTGGTAAAATATGAAGTAGTCTGCCTTGGAAAATCTGTTTGTCTAGTTCTTGGAAAGCGTTAATGGCGTCTTCACTTTCGGCAAATTGAATATACGCAAACCCTTTGGATTTTCCGGTACGTGTATCGACAGCCAAGTGCACTTCTTCCAGTTCACCATATTTTGAAAACAATTCTCGGAAATCTTCTTCAGTAGATGAATAAAGAAGATTTCGGAGGAAAAGTCGTTTGCTGTGTTGGATCTTTTCAATGGCGATTTCTTCCTCTGACTTTTTGGGTTGCTTGGCTGCTTCTTTGTCGGCTTCCTCTTTTGCCTTTCTGGCTTCCAACTCTCGCTTATGCTCTTCGGCGGCACCGCCTTCAGGAATTCGAGTTTGATGCTGTTTTAACCAGTCGAAATCGGAAACTTGTGTATTAGCAGGAGGCTTTGTCCCTTCTTCATCATCGTCGCCTTTAGACGTGGTGGTCTTGCTATTTGTCCAATCCTCAAGAGACATCATCCCATCGCCATTTCCAAATCCGTCATCCTCGTCTTCATTGTCGTTTTTGGCTTCCTTTGCGTTGAGATCTTCATACTCGTCGTCACTTTCACCCTCAGCCTGCTTTGCTAATTTGAGTGCTTGTGCGTCTTCCTCCTGTTTCTGCTTGGTGAAATTTTTGCCCTTGTCTTCAAGTTCAGCAACTTGATTAATGTCCATCATAACATCGTCATTCTTCCAAGACTGGGTATTAGCTTGTCGGTTACCGTACAAACCGAGATATTCTTTCAAGGTCTCGTCGGTCTCATCATCAAACAATCCCTTCTTTTGTCGCTTCCTTTGGTTCTTTTCTTCTTCTAACTTCTTTTGTCGTTTGATTTCACGCTCTAGTTCTGCTTCGTATGCACGTCGCTTCTTTTCCTTTGAAGAGACTAAACTACCGTCGCTAAAACTTTTGGCGACTTCAACCTGAATCTTTGAAGAGTCGAGATAACTGTCGTTGAAATATTGAACAACGTCCTCGGCACTGTCGTCGCTTTTAAACCCAATGAAACAAAATCGACGGGATTTGCCGTCCTTAGTCTTCATCAATTTGACATCGGTAACGGGCTGTCGAGAGCTGAAATGCTTGCGGAGTTGATCCTCGTCTGCACCAAACGGGAGGTTTTTAACAATTACTCGCGACCTTGCAGTCGGTTAGTATCGTGAAAATAAATACACACCATGAAAACACATGCTGAACTTACATTTTGAGATATCCAAAGAACAATCAACAGTTGAAAAGATTTAAAAAAAAAACTAAAAGAATCAAAAGAATCAAAAAAAACAAAAACCAAAATAAAAATTTCTAGTTACATACAAATCCTATAAAATTTTCTTGAGCCGCACACACAACCTATATGCCCTAACCCTCTACAGATACTGGGCCAAGCAGCTGCTTCCAGAGACATTCTTCTTGACAGACTGGAGCAGCGCTTTTGCCCATATCGGCTGCAGTGTTTCGATCAGGAATGGATGGAAGAGTGCTCGCTTGGCTGCCCAGCGTTTCCTGTGGTCAATCTGAATCAAGCACAGTATAAAGTCCAGAGCCAGCCTTTCTTGTTTAGTTTTCAGCACGTTGACAAGCGATTTGATCATGGATGCCGATTCAGTGGCGCTTCCCTTTTCTTTCAGCGTCTCGCTGGAAAAAGAACTGTCCCAGAACATGGTCTTTCTCGTTTTGTACAAGTCCAAGTCTCCTATAGCTCGAGTGATGCATATGACTGTGGAGACTCTTGACTCAGAAACGACTAGGCGCCAGGTGTTGCGAAAGGATCGGAAAACATGATTGACCAGCAGCTCCATCAAAATAACTCCAACACTCCAGACATCAATCTTTTCATTCAGTTCGTAATCGCCAACAACAACCTCGGGGGCTCGGTATCCTGGCGGCTGAAGCTCAAAGTCTCCAAAATAGTCTGACAGCTCATTGATTCTCGTAGCATTTCCAAAGTCAATTAGCTTGAGCTTGTTGCCAATGTGGCTGTCTGTGTATAGAATGTTTTCTGGCTTGATGTCTCCGTGCACTAGGTTCTTGTCATTGGCAGAAACCACTGCTGTGAGAAGCTGAAGGGCAACTTTTGCTAGGTTGTTAAAAGGGTTTTGTTCGTAAAGTTTCCCCATAGACGGCATGTAATATGCTGGTGGAGGAATCAATGTCAAAGGACGAGTCCAGTCCAGCAGTTCCAAGATGATGACATACTCAGACTCCACTAAAAAGCCATTGTGGAACCGGACAATGTGCGTAGCATCGGGATCGTTTTCTTCCTCGTCTTCGTCTACACCCAGTGCCCTGCTCCTCCTCCTATCACGCTTGGGGCTTTGCAAGAGTCGCATAATCGAAGCTTCTTGCTCACCATGAGCTGTGTATTCTGGTTTGAACCGTTTTACTGCCACACATCTCAGTGGATGGTTTATTGCAAGCTGGGTGTTCTCTGCCCGGTATGTGGTTGAAAGAGAGCCTTCGCCTACTCTGGAGACTATAACATATTGGCTGAAATCCTCTGGTCGAAAGCCATCGGAAAGGAGAATCACGTCGTCATCTATATTCTAAAGGCCGTTAGAAGAAAACAGCAGGAACTAAAATAATCACCAAACCCAATCTTACCATCTCTGTTACTTCTCTAAAGTCTTGACAATAAACAAGGTCTTGTTGTGTTTTGTTGATGTTGTTTGTTTTGAAATAGAAATCTCAAGCACAGCCCCACCTTTCTATCTCCCATCTGTCGCCACACATGCCTCCCAGTGTTCAAAATGTCGCCAATTCTACCAATTTTAACCTCGTTTTTATTAAATCTAAAACTCGCAGTATCTACAAACGTTAATATTTATGCATTTCTTATTCTTTCTTCCGTTTCTGCGATTGCGGTGCTTTACTACACATCTCGTTATGTGGGAATCAAGTTCGTTCCCGAGTTTGTCAAACTGAAATATGAAGCAGCATCAGCAAGAGTCTTTTATAATATTCTAGGGCTTTTGATAGTATAACACTTGAAAACGGCGAATTTGCTTGCTATGCTTGTGAAGCGACTGTTCTAACCTTGCTTTCTTTTTTTCTAGTCATCTGGAGTGGTCAAGCTTGAAGTGACTGGCGATAAGATTGATCAGATGGCAAGCGCCATTTTTGTTAGTAAGTTTTCTTCTTTTTTCGCTTGTTTTACGCTAAATTCATGCTGATAATTAAACATCTAGGCAATCATCGCTCTCTTGCTGATTATGGGGTTCTTGGTTACATTGCCGAAACTAATAATTTGCGTGGAAATTACAATTTTCTGGCCTGGAAACGCTGCTTTAGAATTTCTGATTTGAAGGCCTATGTCAAATCATTACAGATATCTCCTAATTGGAATCTCACTGAGTCGGAAACTTTTGATATTTTTAATGAAGCGCTTTCTTCAAGAAGCCCGTTTTGGCTATTCTTATTCCCCGAGGTTAACATCCTTACAAACGAGCGAATTGAACAGGTATATTATACACTGCTTTTATTTTATTTTATTTTTTATTTTCTACTTTCTAACTGTTTCTATTTAGCACAAGAAGTTTTGCCAAAACAATAACCTTCCGGAACTGAACCAGGTATTATACCCTCGGTTTCCTGGTTTTGTTCAAGCATGTTCAGTTCTCGGTACCAATGGGTTTAAGGATGTATATGATGTTACAATCCTTTACTCCAAAAGATCTAGTGATAACACTAGCGAGGTGCGCAAGTTTATCAAATCACCCAGAATCTATGACTTTGTTTTTGGCCAGCTTGCCTCTTCTCCTTGGTATGTTGATGTTTACATTGAGAAACGGTCACTTTCGGCCATTGATCTCAGTAGAAAGAATTTGGAGAAATGGTTGGAAAAAGCATGGTACAACAAGGAGCTGATGATTGAAAACTATGTCAACCAATATGAAAGTTTGGATGTTGCCGTCGGAGTCATGGCAAAGCCTAAAGAGGAGACAGCGAAAGAAAAGAAAAAGATGAAGAAATGGTTCAGTTTTAAAAAGACCAAAAAGGACGACGCTGATGTAGATATATGAGTTTCTGTTTCGTAGATTATTTGGAAATCATGTAAACCATTTTTATGGTATGTTTGCTTTTATAATATATATTTTTTTATTCATTAATATCTATATCATCACAACATTTTAATTTCGTTAAAGGTGGGCCATAAACTTGAAATCCCAATAAATTATATTGTTTTTTTTTTTTCTCTTTCTTTTCTTCTAATTCTAGTGTCACGAGTATAATGTTCTAAATAGCCATTTTAAACAGAGGTCTTTGAAAGCTGCTCAGCAAGTTGATCGACGGATTTGCTCTTCTCAGCAGCAACATTAGAGTCCTCTTCCTCGTCAGCATCTCTAAGATCAGCTTCAGCCTCGTCTTCTTCTTCCTCGTCATCAGAAGGCTCTTCCATATCATCAAGATCATCAAGTTCACCAAATCCTCGCTCTTGAAAGAGAGCGTTGAAAGCCTCAACAACCTCGTGGTCTTCAGGGAATCTGTTACCATTCAACTCAAGAACCTTAAGGTTGGGGACGTTGGTCTTGATAGCATGAGCAAGTCGGGTAGCACCGGCCTCGTCAATCTCATTGTATTGAAGCTTGAGGTGCTCAAGGTCATCAAGCTTACCAGCATTAAGGATAGACTCAGCGAGAAGCTCGCCACCACGGGCAGAAAGAAGACAGTCAGAAATGCCAATCTCCTTGATCTTTGGCCACATGGGCAAAGTCTTAGCCAAAGCTTGAGCACCTTGGAATGTAAAAGTATTGTCCTGGAGGTCAAGGGTTTCCAACGTGGGGGACTGGGACAATCCGTTAAGCAACAAGTGTTCAATGCCTTCTTGTCTGATACCATTCTGGGGTAATCGGATATCCTTGATAGTTTTGTGGGCAGCCAAAAACTTGGACCAAGCTTGCATTGAGCCATTCTCCAAGCGGTTTCTACCGCAAATAACGGTAATAAGATTGTTGGCGTTTTCCTTCTTCTTGGCCTCAGCCAATGCTTCCAAAGCAGCGCCAACACGAGCACCGGCAGCAGGTCCCAAACCGTTGTTGGCAAGGTAAAGGTGTTCAAGGGGAGTGTGATTGGCCAAGAACTTTTCAAGGGGATCAATAGTCATGATACCAAAGGCATTGTCAGAAAGATCAACGGTGTGCAAGTTCTTGCATGTGAGTAAAGCAGACAACAGGTATTCCAAGGAATCAGGAATCTCTTCCTTAAGTCTTCCAGTGTAGATATCGCTAAAGTTGACCCTTTCCAAAGCGCTCTGGTTCTTCAAAGCTTCAGCAAGAGCTTTAGAGGCCTCGACACCAATGGTGTTTCCCATAATTACCACCTCTTTAAGGTTTTTAGTTTCCTTGATCTGATCGACAAAAGGCTGCACATCCTCAGCAGTGTCGAGTTTAAGACCACGGCCAGCAATGGAAAAAAGGGTATCAGTAGTCATGATAGTCGAATAAAGCGGATTATATGTTTGTGCGTGTGGATGGGTAAGGATGAACTGGGATTCGCCACGGTGGAATGCTATATATTAATAAAATACACAAGGGAGAGAGGGTGTGCCTACCTGTTCACAATCAACAAAATTTTTGTTAGGAAATAAACATCAACAGATGGCATCACGTGGAGTCCCTAGCCCTGGTCAGGGTAACTCACGTGAGCTCCGTTATCACCGCTGCGGGACCTTCTCCGCAACTTTCGATCCGCATGCTCATAGTCAATCTGCTCATTTGATTGAGAGTACATTGCCACAGCTCCGCTTTTTTTTTTTTTTTTTTTTTTCCACAGTCTTGAATGCGCTGTTAGCAATTGCATGTCTATTTCAAAAATGAACAGTGCAGCTCATTTCATTAATTTGGTTCCCGAGTCTTATGGGACCGACTCTCGACACATATTTATTGAGGAACAGTTATCAACAGAGATACTATCAAAATTAGTGTCAGAAACAGCATCTCTTACTCAAATTCTCACGATATCACTAACAAATGAGAAACGGCGTGCATTAATACAACAGACCTTGTCGTTTGACTCTATTGATTTTTCTAGCGCACTCTCGGTTGCTTTGGTAAAGCCGGGTGGCTGGGATACCAAAAAGTATCACATTGTCCAGCCAACGATAAAGGTCTCAGAATTTGGCGAATCGTTCGCATCTCCAACAGGCTACTACTTTCAAGACTATGACCATGCTGCTCAAGTATTCAAACTGCTATACCATTGCATTGTTTGTGTGCCAGTATCTAGGAACGCCACAACTGGCGAAGCAGCATATTTGAAAAGCGACGATATATTTATTGACGCTGATTTTGTCAAAGAGTTTGTTCGTGATATGGTGACTGGGATTGAGTCGCAGGTTCCACCTGAAGTCGTTTTAAAGGCATCTAATGCAAGCTTACAGCTAATGAAACGCTATCGTCCGATCCAGCCGGATTTTGGCCGTGCTCTACGATACCTGGGAAATGTTAAAGATTCATCCAAATTAGAGGACATTTTGAACATCACCATGACGAAATACAAGGAACAAATTGGCCGGGGTCTTTCAACGATGGCGATGGATAAATACATACCGGATTCTGAAATTAAGGATCCCGTGCGAAAACGGCAAAGGAAGATATATAAAGCAGCTTACAAAGTGCTGTTCAGCCTTCTTATTGATGAGTTTGAATGGCTTTCAAAAGACCTTCCTCTTCACAAACTGACGATCCGCTATTTCAAAAATTTGAGTCCAGACCCTTCAAAATGGAAAAAACTTGATACAATCTTGTCAAGTTTAAATTCCCGTTTTGGCTTTTTAATGGCGCGGGTATTTGAATCTGCTGGCAATGAAAGTGTCTCTGTTTGGAAAAAATTTACAACTCCGCTCGAAAAGAATTTGCATGACGGTGATTTTGATAGAGTTTCTTATTACCCTTCAGACCATCGCCAGTGGACTGAATATAAAGGTGAAAGCTTGGTAGGATCATCAAATGCTGACGAATTTCTACACCAAGTGCCAGAGTTGAATGGATACCTAGATGACCAGTCGAGGAATACACTTGATGCTTTAAAAGCATACAGCAGTGACGACATTAGTTCTGATGATAGTGAAAGTGATGACGAAGACGAGGACGTTGATATGGAGACATCCAAACCTTTGGATTATAGTTCAACCTTGGATGACATTCATCATAAGAAAATATATACGCAATACTCATCACCACGCCGACTATATTCCTATGAAAACACAACATGGCAGCACAGCACATCTGCCCTTCTTTTACGCAACCAACTGGGCCTTGGTTCAACCAACTTTGTCAAACCTTCCACTGCTCTTTGGGATGTCCGACAACGGTTTGTGCCACAAGCATCTGCTGTAGCCGTTGTTGAGCAGGGCGACGCCATCTACACTGGAACTTTTTTCCGTAACGGTTCCTACTATGCATATACTGGTCAAGATTTCAAAGTGCATATATTGGACACATCAAGCCTTTCCCATCCAGTTGAAGTAAAATCTCTGGATTTCTCAGACTTTGGTTCTTGGACAATTACTGACATTTGCTACAATGAGAATACACACACATTCCTGGCAGGAACCCTCTCGCCAAGTGCAGTTATTTGCAAGTGGGACTATAACACTATGTATGCCTCAAATGAGGAACGAACGATGAAAGGGTTTGAAACCGGTGACTCTGTGTTTTCCGTCGATATGTCTGAGGATGGCTCAGTTTATGTTCTTGGCTTACGAGGGGGTGGTTGTATTACCGGCGATATTAGCCGCCCAGTTCCATTTATTAATAAACTTCAGCACAAGGATGAGGATGTGAACTCTGTTCGATTTTTTGGCCCAGGAAAGAACATTTTGGTTACAGGTTCAGATGATGGTATCGTAAGAGTATTTGACGCCAGAACCAAGACAGACCGGCCGGTTCATGCTCTGGTCGGACATGCTGCTGGTATTACCTACGCGGAAGGTAATATCACCGGTAACTATGTTATCAGTAATGGCAAAGATCAAACTATCAAGCTTTGGGATCTTCGAAAAGTTACTACGAATATTAATGATTCCCGGGAGCCAGTGCCATTTGATTACCGTATGGAAGACTATACGCCTACTGGAAGACGAGTGGATGGATCTCTCACAACATATACTGGTCATTATGTCCACAAAACTCTTATTAGATGTCATTTTTCTCCATATGCCACAACTGGCCAGCAATATATTTACTCTGGATCTGCAGATTCCCGAGTGTATGTTTGGCACATTGATGGAACTTTAGTTTCAGTTTTAAGAAATCCAAGACGAGATGCACGAATGGGAGATCCCAGTAGAGATCCATATAATCCTGCACATAATGTTACTACTAATGACATGAGGATACGAGATGTGTCGTGGCATCCTCATGAGCCGGCAATTTATGCATGTGGAAAGACGGCGGAAGACTCTGGAGAGCTTTTATACATTCCTTATAACCAGCGTTACGAAGTTGAGGGAGTTACTAAGAATGATTTCTTGAAAGTTCCTGAGGAAGAAGAGGCAGTAGGGCCTAACTTTAACATGCCAAGGGACCGACATATGATGATTGGTAGTTCGCGACCATTAACTCGAAGTTACCGGGATGAAGCTGCATTAAAAGCGTCAGAAGAGACACGATCAGAAGAGCGAATTGCACGAAATATGAGACGGGATACGTTATTCCGAGGTCGATGGGGTTTCTTTGGCGAGCTGCGAGATCTTTTTGAACGCACATTTCAGCGCACCCAAGATGGTAATGAGCAAGACGCGTTGAATGAGTTTATGGCAGGAGTTGCCGAGTCCAGTCGCAGGGCGGTAGAAGCGGATAATGAAGGTGGATTTGATAACGATGATGAAGGTGATGACGAAGATGAAGATGATATTGAGTATAGTGATGGGGTTACTTTGTCATTGACACCAGGAGGTTTTCTGAATGTTGTAGACAATGGTCCAAATGAAGAGGAAGAAGCAGGAAGAGAAGGGGTTAATAATGGTAATGATGAAAACGAAAATGAAAATGAAAATGATAATGATGAAAATGAGAATGACGATGATAATAATGATGACGACGATGACGATGATGATGATGGTGACGATGACAATGATGACAACAATGATGATGAAGGAGATGTTCGAGAACAGTTTTTGAATATGTTTATGGGCCCAGCTAACCGTGATTCGGAGAATCCTGCCGACCATGCTGACCGTTATCGACGCATGATGATGTTTGAACAATTTGTTAATTTGATGGAGGAGCACGAGCAGCATCGCCGACTACACACAGGATTGCATTATGACGATGATGAATATGTTGATGAAGATTTTGTTGATGATTATGATTTAGACGATGATTACGAAGACATTGATGATGACGATGATATTGACGATGATGATATTATTGATCTTGTTGATAATGTGGATGGAGAAGACGAGGATGGGGTTAGTTACGATGATGAAGATGGAAATCGAATGGCAAGTATGATTGGCAGTTTGCTGAGTTCACGCCTGAGGCGTAGGTCTTCAGAAAATGACACCGACTTGGGAACAGAAGAATCTGTCAACCATGATGGTGGAGATGATAATGATGACGATGATGAAGATGAAGATGACCTTGACAGCGATTATGATCACAGAAGGGGTGTAGTACCACCTGAGTGCATGCCTAGTTGATGTAAATGTAAAAGAGATTTGACAGTGATTAATGATTTTGATTTTGATTTTATAATTTGATATAATAACTATGTGAATTGTTTTGAAAGAACAGGAACAAAATAAGAGTGCAAATAGAGGCCAGCCGTGCAAAGGTAAAAAGCTGGAGAATAGGTGGTGGGTGGAAGTAGTTGTTGCATCCGGAGATTGCCTAGAGGATGGGTTTGAGAAAAGGATGCGCAATGTCGGATGAATGGTAATAGGTTTTTTTTTTTTTTAATTTAATTTGGAAAACAAGTTTAAACGGGCGGAGTAAATCGTCATAGACTGCAAGAGCTAGGATATATATATATATATATATATATAAGGTTTAAAACTGAAAAGTGAAAAGTGAAAAATGAAAATTTTTAGGTAATGATTAAGTTTGTATACGAAACGGGTTGAGTTGAAGGTGCGCCACTGCAAATTGAAAAAAATAAAAAATAAAAAGGATTGGTTGGATATTGGATATTGGATATTGGATATTGGATGTCGTGTAGATTAGTGTGGTTTAATTGATTGATTAAATGAACCACAGCTTGGTAACTAATTGATTAGACTGGTTATTGGGATTGCGCCATTGTGCCTGATATGGAGTGATCATTTGTGTGGCGAGTGAGGTGTGAAAAGCGCACCGAATGACGACATTTTGGCCACCGCTTGCGCATAGCCATAGCTGGGACGATCCGAGCCGCAGTTGCCTGTTTAGGCATTCGGTGGTTATGCTGTTGCGATTTGTGTCGGCGACTCTGTCTTTTTTTTTTTTTTTTTCATTTTTTCATTCTGCGGATTTTTTGTTGTTTGGCTCGAGAGGTTCCAGCTGGGGGCTCTGGCAGGGCAGAGTGATCTTGATCCCAGTGCGGACGTTGTCTGGAGAATGCCTGCGGCCAATTCCTTTCTCCACGCCTGCGTCTGTCCGTGGTATGGAAACAGGCATCGCCAACCTAATAACCCGTGATTCCAGGTCGTGGCAAATTGCTACCGCTCGGTCGCTTGCGGTGGCTAGTGGTGGCTGATGAAACGTGGGCTGGACGGTAATGCACTTTGCTTGGCTTCCTTTTCTATATAAACTCTTCAATTCCCTCTCTTTTTTTTCTTTTTTCCTTTTTTTTTTCCACATCTTCTCTTTTTTTTTTCCCTTTCCCTTCTATCCACTCCTCATCTTCTTCTTTCATCATGTCTAACCCACCCCACGGAGGCGTTCTTAAGGATCTCATTGCTCGCGATGCTCCTCTTCGAGACCAGCTTTTTGCTGAATCAGAGACTCTCGGCCACATCACTCTTACCGAGCGCCAGCTCTGCGATTTGGAGTTGATCATCTCTGGTGGCTTTTCTCCCCTCGAGGGCTTCCTCAACGAAAAGGACTACAACGGTGTTGTCGAGAACTTGCGTCTTGCCAGCGGCGTGCTGTTCCCCATTCCCATCAACCTCGACGTCTCCAAGGAAGAGATTGAGTCGGCTGGAATCAAGCCTGGTGCTAGAATCACTCTTCGTGACTTTCGTGACGATGTCCCCCTTGCTATCATAACGGTCGATGATGTTTACCGACCTGACAAGGAAAAGGAAGCAAAGCTCGTCTTTCGCGGCGACCCTGAACACCCTGCCATCAAGTTCCTCAACAACACTGTCAAGGAGTACTATGTCGGTGGTAAGCTCCAAGCAATTAACCGCATCAACCACTACGACTATGTTGGTCTCCGTAACACTCCTGCTGAACTCCGCTCCCAGTTCCAAAAGCTTGGCTGGTCCAAGGTTGTTGCCTTTCAAACAAGAAACCCAATGCACAGAGCCCACCGTGAACTCACTGTCCGCGCTGCTCGCTCCCGCCAGGCTAATGTTCTCATTCACCCAGTAGTCGGTTTGACCAAGCCTGGTGACATTGACCACTTTACCCGTGTCCGCGTCTACCAAGCAATTATGGAAAGATACCCCAACGGTCTCGCTGCTCTTTCGTTACTGCCTCTTGCCATGCGTATGGGTGGTGACAGAGAAGCCGTGTGGCACGCCATTATCCGTAAGAATCACGGTATTACCCACTTTATTGTTGGCCGCGATCATGCTGGTCCCGGTAGCAACTCTAAGGGTGTAGATTTCTATGGTCCCTATGATGCCCAGGTCCTTGTTGAAAAGTACCGCGA
Organism: Magnusiomyces fungicola; assembly: GCA_900654225.1. NCBI lineage: Eukaryota > Fungi > Ascomycota > Dipodascomycetes > Dipodascales > Dipodascaceae > Magnusiomyces > Magnusiomyces fungicola. The sequence goes on from CAACAH010000005.1 coordinate 654,529, forward strand.
TGAGCTCGGAATTGAGGTTGTTCCATTCCAAATGATGACCTATCTTCCTGACTCTGATGAATACGCTCCAGTTGACCAGGTTCCTGCCGGTGTCAAGACTCTTAACATTTCTGGTACCGAGCTCCGTAAACGTCTCAAGCTCGGCCTCCCCATTCCTGAATGGTTCTCTTATCCCGAGGTTGTCAAGGTTCTTCGTGAGTCCAACCCACCTCGTAACAAGCAAGGTTTTACAATTTTCCTGACTGGTTACTACAATTCTGGAAAGGATGCGGTTGCTCGTGCCCTTCAAGTTTCTCTTAACCAGCAAGCTGGTCGATCTGTTTCTCTTTTGCTTGGTGAGACTGTTCGCCATGAGCTCAGTGCCGAGCTTGGCTTTTCCCGCGAAGATCGTCACAAGAATATCCAGCGCATTGCTTTTGTGGCATCTGAATTGACTCGTGCTGGCGCTGCTGTCATTGCTGCACCCATTGCACCTTTTGAAGAGTCTCGTAAGTCTGCTCGTGATACCATTGAAAAGGCAGGAGGCAACTTTTTCCTCGTTCACGTTGCCACTGCCCTCGAGCATTCTGAGAAGACTGACAAGCGTGGTATCTACAAGGCTGCCCGCAATGGCGAGATTAAGGGCTTTACTGGTGTTGACGATCCTTATGAGACACCTTCTAACCCTGATATTACTGTGGATCTTGAGATAATTGATGTTCGAACAGCTGTCCATCAGATTATTCTTCTGTTGGAGTCTCAAGGATTCTTTGGTCAGTAAAGAGTTTTTGACTCTTTGCAATGATGAAAAAGTAAAAACAAGTGAAAAAAAATAACATAAAAGTTTTTAAAAGTTTTGCCTTTTTATGATACTAGGTTTATAATGTCCTTTAGAAGTTAGAGATTTATATTAAAGTACGATTTGGATTATAGAAGACCCAATTGAAAATTTATTGACATGATGCTAAGATTGAAATCCAGGAAATGAAACTTTAAACAAACTTGCTGAGCAAAAGTTTACGGCCGGTTTAAATCAAAAAGAGCTCAAGCCACAAACTTTAAAAAAGAAATACAGCACCGTTGGCAGTTTAAGCAAGTTGAAGTAAACGGTGTCTTGATGAATCTGGCTGGGATTCTGGGATTTTGGGATTCTGGTTGATGTGGTTTGTATAAAAAGGGAAACTGACAATACGATTTGTTGGAAAGATGTCAGAAGCGTGGAATATTGTGCCATTCGGAGATGGGCATGCAAATATAGCCATGTATACAGTAATTTCATGGCGGAATCAAAAATTGTGGCTGGTGAATCGGAGTGGCTGGGACGGGTCACGTGGGTTATTCAACAAACGGCTGGGCAAAACGTGGCAAGTCAGCTGATCAAAAATAAAATAATAAATTTTATAGCTCATAAATACTTGATAAATATAACAAGCCTTGATGGCCAAGTTGGTAAGGCGCGTCACTAGTAATGACGAGATCGTCGGTTCGAATCCGGCTCGAGGCATACTTTTTTGAACCTATTTCTGTATCAAATACAGTTGTTGCTTTTTTTTTTTTAAATTGTCAATTTCAATTTCGTATTCGTATTTGTTGCAGTCACAGTCTCAATGTTGCGCTGAATCTGTTACAAAGCCTGTTACCAAAGCTATATTGAAACAATACTCTACATGGGCCTCATTTGGAGATGTTTTACACATTAGTCAATTAACAACTCCCACTACACATTTGCTTATATTTCTCTTCCTTCCACCTTCCACCCTTGATCTCTCTCTAATTTTTTAACAATGAGTAGGTATTCGAATAGATCTGACAGTAAATACTTTTCTAAACACGATTCCAAATCCCATAGCAGTAGTAGTAGCAGCAGCAGCGACAGGGCTTACGACACTATTGAAATATCTGTTACTGTCGGCGAATACCAACGTTTTCGCAAGCTTCCCAACATTGTTATATCCGATTACCTATATCTTATCCACAAGATTGTGCAAGATTCACTTAGTGGAAAGCCTCAATTGCCGTATTTTACAAACATTGCACCGCTATTCCTCAGCCAGCTTCCCGCCGATATTGCTAACCGGATATGGGATGCTGATACCTCAATTTTTGTTCCTTTTGTGGATGCAGCTGTTCCCTTGAAAGAAGAAGAAGTTTTCCACAAGCCCCGTAGTATCAACTTTACCCAGTTTTCCGATGGCGATTTTAAAACCAAAATACCAGAGCTCGATAGACTGGTTAATGACTTTGTTTTTGCCCAAGGCAACCTTTGCCCTCGCGGAACCTTTAAGCACCACATCACTTTTGTGTTCATGTGCTGGTATTTTGGGAAACTTATGAACAAGACGGGCATGTCGTTTCAACAGCTGCTTTCCAAGACTTGTCACAAATGGCAGAACACATTTGCTCGAGATCTCTGCCCCGAATTCCTCAATATGGTGTCGGACTCTCATGAAAACTCCTTAGAAGGCGAAATCATCACTCAGGTTTTGAACAAGTTTGGAAGCTGTCGGTTTAATATCGATAGACATGTCAAGGTTGTTCAAGCTTACAAAGGTGTTTACCATCAGTTCAAATGTGCCTTGCGCAAAACACCTGAAACTTATAAGATTATAAACTTGAGTACAGATTACTTTTCTTTGGCTGAACCTCTTATGAGAATCAAAATCCCTGATCCATACTCTCTAGAAGCATTGAAAATTTCGCGTGCTTCTCCCCCTGGGGATTATAACTTTGATTTTTATCTCCCTCGAAGCTACTCGAAATCTCGTTTCTCTAATTATGTGCTTCCTTCAACCGTTGAAAATGAACAGTTTGACGAGTTGAGCCCATATGACTGTCATGCTGCGTATAAACTTATTAGAGCCCAAGTGAAAAGGGAAAAGCTCACAATGCAAGCTTCTGAAGATGAGTACTTTTTGGAAAAGTTAAAGATTATTTATGGGTTTTTCCTTTATACCAATCCATTCAAACTGGTTGATAGATTAAAAATAATGTTATATGAGCACCTCCAGCGGATTTGCAAAAGCAAGGCAACAATGAGATCCTTTAATAAAAAACAATACAACGATATCCTTGATGAGGTGGATGGCTGGTTATACAATTATAACTCTGTGAGTAAAATAAATGAAAGTTATAAGCGGCCAGCGGAGGAAATTGATGATTTCAAAGATTATGAGCCACTGGCAAAAGTACCTAAACGAGAGGGAAAGGATGATTTCGGCAAGCTTGTTAACTTATTTTATTATTCAATTGAAGAAATTAAAAATAAGGGATATGGCTGTCGACAAAATACTTGGATAGACATGAAGAGCTCTAAATTTTCAGCTTGCACCAAATGTGGTCACATGGATTGTGTTTATGATTTTGACTGTTCCAAAGGTTGTGCTAGCTGCAATGAACAGAAAAATAGGAGCAATAGCCAAAACAATAGCTTTATTATGGACAACAAGTTTGAAGTTGATTGGAATGCGAGTTCCAGTAGAAGTTTTGGATCTGCCCGTCCGCGCAGCAGTAGCTATGAGAGAAGCTTTGGGTCGACCCAGGTGAGAGATCAAAAGAAGGAAGAACAATCTGAAACAAGCAGTTCCGATAGCAGTTCTGAGAGTGGCACTGACAGCGACTTTGATAGTGAAGTAGAAGTATCAGATATGGTCAAGAAGGAGAATGTTGAAAATATTGAAAATATTAAGAAAATGAAAGTTGCAGAAGAAGGGCCTAGTGTTACGGGCTATAAAAACAATAGAGTGGAAAAATTTCTGGAAAGCATTCAACACTTGCTTGAAGATAGCAACAAACTTGATGATAGATCTGGAAATGATTATATTCCTCATCAATTGCCAGCAAATAACCAACTGAGAGATGAAAAGAATTCTACTAGCATTCCGATCCCAATAATTGAACAAGAAAAAAAGCCTAGTCAAGTGCCTATATCAAAATCCAGCATAAAACCAATTGAATCTAATGAAGGCACTAATGTTTTATATAAAGAGGAGGAAGAAAGTGAAGATGAGGTTGCAGATTTGAATGATGAGATTTCGCGAGAAGCTTTAAGGGCTATTCGTTCCAGCAGATTATTAGGAATGATGGATTTGTCGTTGGGACCTAATTTGAAATGAAAATGATGTTATTGCTTTTTTATGTTTGTAAAATTACTTTATATATAATGCCTATCCATGTTGAAATGTAATGTTATTTGAATCAAATTGAATCAAATGAGTTACAATTGTCTTGTTTCGTAAATGTGTACAGCCATCACGTGAAACATAAGCAAAGTGATTATTGTTTACACCAACCTGTGAGCTTTCTTCCCTATTCTTTGAACCAGCAATATGTAACATTTACGCAAGAGAAGCCTCAGGATTCACACCTCCTTTTCTTTTCAATACCTGTCAATATTGACAACTTTGTTTATTCCAATGTCTGAGAAAAGATTATATTGTTTTGGTGCCTAGGTACAGATGCCCGTTTTATTACAAGCTATGACCGCTATTAGTGGAAGCTATATCAGTTTACAATGCCATTCCTCCACTAAACAAAAACTCTTATTAAACATAAATATAGCCAAATTGAAAGAAGCATTGGATCAAGACTTTTAATGACGTGAAGAGCATGGTTTATCTGGTTTAATAGTGCCTGGTTTGTTGGGGGTTTTTTTTTATTTATTCAATCTTTTTAAAATCTTGGATGACAGTACTCTTGTTGCAAAATATTAGACAATCATATTACCAAAAATGGAAAAAAAAAAAGAAATGGAACCCCTTGGAATTAATAATGCTTTTGGTTGCTCCATGTTCAGAATCTATATAAAAGAGTCTTTTTCCTCTCTTTTTTCTTGTTTCTTTTTACCAACTTGTTTACTCATAACAAACTCAATCCGCCCTTTCTTACTTTCCTTTTCTACTTTCCTTTTGTCATACCACCATGGTTTCTACCTACCTTTGCTTGCCTACTCTAGACACCTTTTTTGATTCTACTATGATTGATTCCATGTCGCTCTAGTTTATGACGTCTGACTTGTCATTGTTTGGCGCCCTCGTCTCTTGGCTTTTTTTATTTCATGACTTGGACTTTGGACTTGTTCTAACTTTGTGCTATTATTTCTCCTCTACATTTTGGACACAATGGTTTTTTGGGTTTGTGCTTTTCATGTTGTGTTTTGATGATTTTGTTGTCCAAGTTGCCCAATGGTTATGCTACTTGAGACGAAAAGCTTGGTGTTTGCTTTTTCTTGCTGGATTAGTTTGAATTATTTTTGCTACACATGCCATGTGTTTTTTTTTATCTTGCTTTTTTGTTTTGCTTTTTTATTTTTTTGCATTTTGTGACTTTATATTTATTGGTCTAGCTTTCTCCCACAAAGCGTATGTGATACTCAACCTCGGGGTCACCTCTACTATCTGTGAGGATTTCTTTTTCACACGTTTGGAAAAACAGTCTTGTTAGTGCACCCCTCGATGTCCGAGGCGTGGTGTAGACGAGCCCGAGGTTTTTGGGATTCCAGGATCCTGAGGCGTGCTGGCCAAAGGATCCCAGTCCATATATACACATTGGGGAGACACCATTACGGATCCAAATGAAGGTCTCTCCATGTGTATGTGGATTGGTAAATGGGTCCATGGTAGGATCCCAAGGGGGGCTGGTGTCGAGTCCGCCTTGGTGGATCCGAATAGAATCGTCAGGGGACCCCGTGTTGTGGCGGACGGGGCCATCCATGGCTGATTCTATAGGGAAATTTTCCTATTAGAAATATTCTCTAATAGGAAAATTTCCAAAAGTAGTAATAGTAGTAGTAATAGTAGTAGTAATAGTAGTAGTAGTAGTAGTAGTAATAGTAGTAGTAATAGTAGTAGTAGTAGTAGTAGTAGTAGTAGTAGTAGTAGTAGTAGTAATAGTAGTAATAGTAGTAATAGTAGTAATAGTAGTAATAGTAGTAATAGTAGTAATAGTAGTAATAGTAGTAATAGTAGTAATAGTAGTAGTAGAAAGAACTTTCTTTATTAAGCAAGCATACAGTGTACAACTTTTTGAGCATCTCGTCCCACATTTATGATTTCTGAGAAAAGAAGCAGCGGTGTACCTCCCTACCTCTGCTATTTTCTCAAACCCCCATCTACATTACACAAGAAATCATTTATAATCCATCCAAATAAAACGTAACCCAATCCCAATCCCAATCCCAAACTCAAACATTACAATTCAAAGGCAACTGTAAACCAGACAGGGCAAGTCAACACCACCCAACCCCCTTCAACAATTGTAAACATCAACTTCCTATTCAGCATAATACTCATGACTATAGAGTTTCATCACGACTGATAGAGTAGATTCAAAACTCTGATACTCATTCTAAACCGACACACATCCAATAGTTAAACTGAAAATGTCCATAGGAGGGCCATTAGTGAAAAAATGTGCACTTCGCAACAATTTCATCGGGTGCTTATCATTTTAACAACGAATAATAGTGTTAGTCTATGACAAGACAGTAGTCTAATTCAGCTCTCCCAAAACGGTTGCAAGAATTGACATGTCCAGAATGTCTAGAATGTATAGATCCCGTTGCATCTCAACAACACAAAAGCCCCACAACATAAAAGTCAGAATACTCACATGTGTAATAACTAGCCTGATGGGCTATAGCATAGAAGACACAACACTAGATCAGTGGTAAGCAATGAGCAATGATTCACTCTCTTTAATAAAAGCCAAAAGAGGTATTTGCAACAAAAAGTCAAACAGCAAAAACAGGCAGAAACAATCAAGGTAAATATTCAACATTTGGAATCTATTGGAAACTCAGTCAAAAGGAGCAACTCGAATGTAGAGTAAAAGGCTGGAGATAGCATGGAAACAATTACCAGCAGGGTATTGGTGGCATCAGAGCCCGTCACAGTAGACATGTGACAGTCAGCAGTTTGCACCACAAAATTCTCGAAATGTAAGAAAAAAAATTCAAAAGAAACAAGCTGGTTTAAATTGAAGAAGAGAGATGATGGGAATAGATTGTGAGAAAGATTAGATAGACAGTAAAAGAAAGAGAAAGAAAAAAAGAAGAAGAGAAAACAATGACAAGTGATAAAGGAAAAAAAGCAGTCACAAGAATATAAATATAAACTACAAGAGCAACAGCACGAAACGACTCGGAACTGTCAATTAAATCATCACTTGAGCCATGTTGAAGCTGTTGCTGCTCGCCGGATTGAGAAACTGGGGTAGAAGTGAGACTGGCTGTGCACATTTCAGACTGGGTCGTTTTAACGCGCGGTGGCAGCTACTTGGCATGTGACACGCAGTCGCCGAGTAGTGATAACAGGCACGTGCCTTTTCATAGCTAGAAAAGGCTGCACAGTCTTATCGTGATTAGATGAATCGATAAATTAAAAGTATAAAATACAAAAGAAATTGAAAATAAAACATTCAAACTGGATACTCAAGTGCCTGTAAAGCTAGGATTTCTACAGTCATCTACGGCGACGAGCTCCTCCCATTCCCATGCCCATACCTCGTCGAGCCCCCATGGCGCCAAAGCCAGGTGCAACCACGACAGGGCCGCCCATTCTTCGCATAGGCATAACAACGGGAACCGGAGCAATGACACGGCGGCGGGGCATCATGGGTGCGACGACTACGGGGGCTATGATGCGGCGGCGAGGAAGAAATATGGGGGAAATGACGGGGGTGTGGACAACGTGGACTTGGTTGACGGCAGGTTGCTCAACATATACGGTTTGCTGGTGGACAATTGGTTCAGAAGAGGTGACAAAGGTCTGCTGCTGGGTGACGGGAGGAGCAGATTGAACAGGAGTGAGATTTTGTTGCGAGTAAGAAACTTGAGGAGAAGGAGCAGAAGAAGGCGCTTGGCGGGGTTGAGCAGATTGAGCAGGCTGAGCAGGTTGAGAGACAGGGTCTGAATCTTGTGGTAGGTATTGAACCTTTTCAGGTAGTACTTGTGCCTGAGTTTGAGTCTGATTCTGATACTGAGGTTGAGACTGGTACTGGGGTTGCGACTGATTCTGATACTGGGGTTGAGACTGATTCTGATACTGGGGTTGAGACTGAGATCTCGGCTTTTGCTTAGGTTTTTGTCTCTGCTGCTGCTGCTGCTGTTGTTGCTTACTCTTTTTATCACTGGACATTCCAAAGAACCGCTTCAACGATTCCCTCTTGCTCTTCTTCTCTGGCTTCTGTTCCTCTGGAGGGAACTCCTCATCACTCGCAAAGTCCCAATCTTCTTCAGCAACGTATTGCGAGTACCGCTTAGTATTCTGAACGGGAGAATCAGAGTATTCAGGTGGCAAATCGTTGGTTGCAGGAATAGTAGCAGACATTATAGTAAAACAAGTGTTGGGTGGTTATAAGCAGTAGTATTTAAAGCAAAGGAAAAAAAACAGTAAAAGAAAAACCAATTACTATTGTATAAAATATATATAAAAACTAGAAAGAGAAAGAAAGAAAAAAAAAAAAAAAAAGAGGGGACAACCTCCATTTTATACTGACACTACCAAGAAAAAAGCCTGTTCAATTGATCAATGGTTGATTCGTCGATGCCAAATAAAACTACCATATATGTGGATCCCACATTACACTTGGGATGCAATGGATTACGAGCGTACATCAATAGAACGATGGTGCCAAGCTTAAATAACAAAAAAAAAGAATCCCAAAGGGAAAGGACAAGCAAAGACCTCATGATTGAAGAGAAAAAAGGAAAAATAAAAAAAATAAACCCATCCGTTTGTTCAAACAAAGGTGCGGACAGTAGTTTAGAAGTCTACTTTGGTCGGTATTCTAACGAGATACCGGGCGGAGCAGAATGACAATACAGTGAGTGCATGAGTTAGAGACCATCCAGTTTGAGAATACAAAGACAAGACGTGCCGGTGTCGTTTGGTAATTCAGGTGGTGTAGATGTAGAGAGAACAATAGGAATGATAAGAATGATACGAACGATAAAAACGAAAAGATTGAAACGAAAGGAAAAGGTAGAAGAAGAAAAGGATTTGGCCATGTTTATAAATAAATAAAATAAAAAAAAACTTGTAGTTTTGGCAATCGGTGTTTATAACGTTAGAGAAGAGCGTTTTCACGTGACAATCAGCTGACATAGTGTTGTTTTTATTCAACAGTCTCGTGTATATACCCATCATTGTTTCACTTTTTCAAGCCTTGCTAGCTCAATCGGTAGAGCGTGAGACTCTTAGGATACAGTTATCTCAAGGTTGTGGGTTCGACCCCCACGTAGGGCTTATTCTTTTTTTTAATATTTCAACATTCTAACATCACATGATCCTCTGCTCAAACAGCAACAGGTTGATAGCAACAGTAGTAATAATAATACTAGTACTAATAGTACTAATACTAATACTGGTTGCCTTGTTTGTCTACAGAAATAGTCCCACTAGTCTCAATTTCTTCAATATAATAATAATAATAAACTATAAAATATGTTCAAGTAAACAAACCTTCTAATAAAACTCAATTAACTATCCAACTACTCTAGCGACCAGGAAGGAAGCGGGTGAATACATTTATTTTATTTTTTAAGCGGAGCTCTGACTGACTCCAGCAACTTCGGCAGCCTTCTTTTGCTTGTGGCCTTCGTACTTGTCCTGGGCAAAGCCCACAGCGGTGTTGACGAGGCCTACTCTGTTATCGCGGCGGTACTGTTTTCGGTCGCTGCGGTCTTCACGGCGGTCCTCGCGGCGGTTCTGCTTACGCTCGCGGCGGTCTTGGCGGCGCATCCTGCTTCGGGTGCCAAAGGCAAAGAGCTGGGGACGAGAGTGGGAGCCGCCCTGGGAAGAGGACCCAGAAGTAGCAGTGGCGCCGTTGGGGTCAGAGACAGGTTCCCAGGGACCGCCCGCTTGGGGAGTTGGGCCAGAGTATGAATACCCTTGGGAGCCGGTGTAGGGAGGGTTGACGCTGCGCGAGTGGATGTTGTGGTCGACGTGGACATAGCCGCCGTCGCGAGCAGGGCCGCCAGTAGCGTCGTCGTAGGAGGAGTCCGAGTCCGAGTTGGAGCTCTCCGAGTGGTGCTGGCCGCTCTTTTCATTGTCATAGAAGCGGCCTTGCTCCTGAGAATGTTGTTGCTGGGAATTACCAAACGAAGACATTGTTAATAAATGATAATAAAAGGTGTTTGTGTATAGATGAAAGTGAAAAGCTGTGAAAAGCTGTGAGAAGATGTATTGTGTTATATAAAAGAATAAAATAAAAAATTTTAAACAAATCCAAAGGAAAGACACATCCTTTTATACTACTTGCTCACCCCCCAGATTTGTCTGTATCCAACGATTACCGATTGAAGCAATCCTGCCTTGAGCCATTGGCCTGCTCGTGTTCATCATATTGTTCCTTCCTATCGCCTTGTGGGTGGAACAAGAACATTCCATGCATAACTTTATTCAACCTTTTAAAACCTTATCCATCACGACTCATTGTGTATGTATGTATGTGTAGCATAGCCTGTTCATAGCCCGTTAGACGTGTTATTGCGGCCGTTCTGAGCTGTTTGGCCGTCCCTTTGTCAGGAGTATCTGCTAATACCTGCGTGAATTTGAATTGGAATTGGAACAAGACTAAGATATTATCATCGCCGTCAGGTTCGCATTCTTGTTCACAAATATAACGTCAGTGATCAAATACAAGGCACTTGCCACAACATGGCATTTGCTGCGCCATACATATTCCGTTTACATTTGCACTTCCTTTACCTTTTCCCTTCTTTAGCAACCTTCTTGCACGGCTACTCCTCTTAATCACCTTGATCACCTAGATCACTGCCTCCTTTGCCCTTTGCCCTTTGCCCTCTGCTCTCTGCCCTTTCCTTGTTAATGGGTTTTATTGTTTTTATTGTTTTTATTTAGGTTTTTTCATTTTATACAAAATGCATTTTTTCAAATTTTTTTTCAAATTATTCTTTTTTTGGCTGCGTGAAACTTTTTATAATTGTTCCTTGTCGTCTTGAAAGCCAGACAATCACAATGAAATAAAAAATATAATGACTAGTTTCGTGGGTTTAGTAGAATGAAAATATAAACGTCACCTTTTTGGATGGTTGATAGCAGTAACAAGGTCAAGCTTGTGTGAATATACAATTGTCATCATGTATTAAAAAAACAAAATCTCCAAAAGATAAAAAAAAAATTCCAGTGAAATACCCTTGCACTAACCGGTTCTGGTTAATTGGCTTGACCCATAAAACTGATTCTGATTTGTTCAAGGGCTCCATCAAAAAAAGTGCCAAAAACATTCATCAATCATAATAGTAACTTAAAAATCAATCAAAAGCATGTCTATCAATCATCAAGTCATAAACAAATATTATCATAAAATTACTGCAGTCTTGTAATTTTATTACTAGTATTAGGATTAGCATGATTACTACTATTTTTTTTATCAACAGAATATTTATAAAACCGTCGTAAAAAACTTTCCCCCACATTTTAATTCTCACCAGTAGGTGCCGAGTTTCCTGATGGACCATTACCATTATTAGAGTTGGGTCCATTTCGGTGTCGGTTTCCACCATGATGGTTCAAATGCTGAGGACCTGGGCTTCTAAGATACTGGTTTTGTTGATGTGGTGAATAGTATCCCTGGTTTCCATGATGATTGTTATGGCGTCCAAATTGTTGGTTGATATGAGGAACTGGAACCGCCTGAGAGCCACGAGGTGATTGGTGATGATTATTATGAGGATGATGACCTCCGGGGTGATGTTGAAAGTCTTGAGGCTGGAATCCTATAAATCCAGGCTGGCCAAGAATACCTGCTCCCATTGGGAATGGACCAGGCCGGCCAAAAAATGGCGGTGCGTTAGGACCGCCGCCATATTGGGGACCACCACCGGGATACTGAGGATATCCAAAGCCTCCTTGTGAGGGAATTGACGATGGGCCCATCATACGTGGGTCTTGTATAACTGGCATCATACCCATATTAGGAGGAAGTTGACCGCCAGAAACAAGCGGGGAACGGCCATATCCAAAGGGTGCTCCACCTCCCATACCAATACCGCCCATACCTCCAATTCCTCCCATATGCATCATTCCACCAACGGGCATCATACCAGAGCCTGAAAGGTTTTGAATGGAGGAAGCGCGGCCACTTACAATATCAGCAGAGGGAACAAGTGCCGCATAAGAACGTTCATCTTCGACTGGCCAGGTAGGGGTTGTAATAAATGATCTTTCAATAATAACCGGGTTGGATTTGTCCTTTTCAGCATCCTTTTCATGTTCATCAACAATGCGAGCAAAGAGATTGAACTTTCCCTTGAATGATTTGGCGCCAGGAGCCCTGGATCCAAAGAAAAGGTTTTCATTTCTTTGATGGGGAGTATGTGTACGGTTGTTGTGGTTGTGGTTTACACGGAGAGGTCCATGAGCACCGCCAACTGGGGACGAGTTGGGAATAAATGGAGACGATTGGTTTGAATGAGTGTTTGCGTTAGAATGTCCAGGAGAAGCGTTGAAAGAAGGTGTAAATGAGCTGGCATTAGGGTTGGGTCGAAATTCAGGTGCCTTAAAGTTGAGATTGAGCTTTGGAGTGGATGATGCAGCAACAGGAGTAGCGGCCACCTTAGCGGGACTTGCTTGAACAGAAGAAGAGCTAGCACCAGATTTAACAGGAGATTTAGGCACGGGCTTGGCCGGAGACTTGGGTAATTCAACAGTCTTGGTTGCTGGAAGTGGAATAGGAGAGGGAGCAACAGGAGTCTTATCAGACGCATGAGCTTCAGCAATAGATTCGCTAAGAGTGGGTTCCTTGGGTGCTGGCTCCTTCTTTGGGAGAGTGGGGGTAGAAGTTGAGGTGGAAACAGAGGCACTACCAGGAACGGTTGTCGTGGCAGGCTTGTTAGAAGGAGCTTTTTGAGCATTCCGCTTTCCAAGAATAGGAACAAGATCCAAGGGAATAGGAGAGTTAATCTTAAAGTCTTGAGAAAACTTTTTAAACTCTTCAATGCTATCAGACTTTTCCTTTAGTTGAATGTTACGCTTCTTCTGCTCAAACTTTTGGTGCTCAGTATTGACAAATTGAGCAAAGTTTCCAGCAAGGTCCTTTGCGACATTACTGACATCCTTACTGACATCTTTACTGTTGGCAGCTTTCTCCTTATCCGAAACTGCCTTGCCTTGTCTAGAAGCTGGCCAGGCAATACTGGGGGGAAGAGGGGCACGTGCATTGGAGCTCTGCTTCTTGGAGTCGGGAGATGCAGTTGTAGCTGGCTTTTTAGCATCCTTTGTAGGCTGATCCTTTTGATCCTTTTGATCCTTTTGGTCCTTTTGGTCCTTTTGGTCCTGGGTGGCTACCACTGGCTTTGTGGTAGCTGGTGTAGAAGCAGGGTTCGCGGCATTGGGTGCAGGAGCAGAAGTAGCAGAGGCACTGAACAATGCAGAAATAGGCGTGCTTGTACCAAAGTTGTGAGAAACAGGAGCATGAGCGTGTGGACCTTTAGCCCCAGGAGGTGGCTCAGTGCTGGTATTAGATTTCTTTTGACCAGCAACCTGGCTTGTAAGAATGGCGGGGTCATAAGGAATGCCCTTGTTGTTTGGCTGGTTTGTAGGAGCGCGAAAGGCGGGAGGAGTGTACTTGTTGGGGCCTCGAGGGGGTGTAACAGTTGGTTTGAGTGCGTGACGTTGAACACCAGAGTATTTATCTTCTTCATCCAAACCACTATCATCAACAACAAGGCCGCGTTCTTCTGCAATGTGGATATTTCCACCATACGATGAACCTTCGATTTCCTTTGCAAGTTTAATAGCACGACGCTCTTCTTCTTCGAAACCAGGTCGGTTATAGTTGATGGCAGTTGTGTAATAATGCTCATCATATGTGGATTGGACACCAAACCTCCTTTCATTTTCGGCAAACTGATCCCAACCTTTGCTGTCACCAATGCTTTCTTCAAGAGTCAGGCTGGTGCTATCACCGAGATCTTCCCACTTTTGAAGATTGCGCTCGCGGATTGTACCTTCTTGACCAGAGATCGCAGTGTCTGTCTTGAACTTGGCGCCAGAGGATGAATTGTCAGAGTTTCCAGAAGTAGTAATATCTGGGGTGAGATCAGGGCTTTCAATTTCAATGTCAACAATATCCTTGGATTGAAAGACGAGATTATCATAGCTCTTCTTCTCTGCTTCTGGTTCGTCTCCAGGGGCTGTGGAAATTTGTTCAGCAAGTGCAAGAGTGACTCCGATTTCACCGTCGGATGAGGCGTTAACAATGATACCGCGGAATCGATCCCCAGATGATACGGTGACTTTGGCAAAGCAGCCGTAAGATTTCGCCATGAGGTAAGCCATACGATCAATCATATGTTTCTCGGCATCAAAGTCGGCGGGAGTAGATCCCAGGCCAAGTCCAGGCTTGAAAGAAGTGCCATTATTCTTGTTGGAAGGAGTGGGACTTCCCTTGGCCGAAAGAGAGCCGATTCCAGTTACGGAAGCATTGATAGAGTTTACACCCCACGCATTACGGGCTGGAGTGGTGGTCGGTGTAGATGAAGTGCTATTGGTCTTCGAGGCCGGTGCCGACGAACTGCTGTTATTTGCGCTGTATCGGCGTCCGTTATTTTTTGATCCAAAAGAAGAACTGTTGTTATTGTTATTTTTATCCCGGTTGTTATTGTAATTCACGCCTCGATTTCTATTTGAATTCATTTTTCAAAACGAACACACACACACACACACACACACACTGGAAGATAGAGAGAGAGAGAGAAAATGGTATAACCAAAGGTGCCAAGATCAAGAAAATTTTTAAGATATAAACTCAGAATATGAGAGGATTGATGAGATGAAGGCAATCTATAAAACACATATAGTACAGAGGTTAGCTCAAGCTAGTTTACACCAAGAAAAAGCCCAGCAAAAGTAAACAAAAACAAATGATCGAGTTCAATTGACAAACGCAAAGCGACAAAACATACCAAAACATGAAAAACTAGTTTTGAAAAGCGCGAGAAGAGGGATTGAGAGTGTCTGAGGAGAGAACTAGATGGCTAGTTATGATAAAGTAGGCGAACGACTCGGAAATACAAGCGTGACTTGACGAGAAACGCAGCAATTCAAAAACACGTAGTGAAAAGCGTTAAACCAGATGCGTAATCGGTCAAAGAAGACACCAATGCAAAGGTGTTTAAGATGGAGGAGGAGGAGAGAGAAAGAATAAAACAAGTCGAACTGTCGAACAAATGACAAGCCGAGTTGGATCTGGTGGTTGGCAAGGAAAGAGAGAGGGTGTGTGGGTGTTGGTCTGGCGACATTGTCACATTGCAAATCACCCACTGGGCCGGCCGGGTAACCTGGTGGCTGTGACCAAAAGTTGTTTACGCGCCAAAACGCACGCCGTTACATTACAGCTACATGCATACATACATAATGGCATACATACATGGGTTTTAGTTTGCACGGTAGCGCGTTTCAAACACGTTTAGCTTGACGCTACCCTCGTCAACCAAGCCGGCCAGCTCGGGAAGGCTGCTCATGCACCCGCCAAGCTCTGTAATGAGCCTTTCAAGCCGTGCTAGTACTTTCGTCATGCTGGCGTCTTCGCTCTGCGACTTGCGATCGAGCGCCAGGCTGTGGTCGTCTTCAGCAGCCTGGCTAATGGCTTCTAGCCGATCGTCTGTAGGCCGGGTGCCCGACAGTCGAAGCTCGTCGTTGTCGCTATCAAACCCGTCAATGTCTGGGTCTTCTTCTTCCCCGCCATACTTGACTAGCATGTCCATGTCTTGCGCATAGTCGTCAAAGTCTTCTTCTTCTTCTTCTTCTTCTTCTTCATCGCTGTACAACTGCCTTGCTGGTGGGTACTCGGTGGCAGATTCCATCATGTTCAGCTGCTCCGCTGAGTCGTCCATGCTCTCGTCATTGTCTATGCTTCTGAGGTATCTTCCTCTTGTTCTTAATAGATCCCTTTGGGCATCCAATTGGTCTTTAGAGTTCTTTTGTAGTGTCGCCAAGTACCTTTCGGATTCCTTTAAAGCCTGCTTTTCCTTTTCAATTTCACGTTTCAGGTCTCGCACTTGGGTTTTGAGCGGTACTACAACTGACTCAAGTCTGTCGTTTTGGTTTTTCATAATTTCAGAGTCGTAGTGCGACTTGCGCGTAATTAGGGGAACCGGCAAATACTTCATTCTTTCGTAAACTTGGTCGTAGAAATGCCCTTGTAGTTGCTGAAACTGTTGCAGCACTTTTTCCTCGTCGTCGGAATCAGTCATGCCAGCATGGCCAATCCTCGCGCGCTTTCCTTTCTTAGCCTGTCGGCTTTCTTGTAGTTTGGCTCTCAGTGATTTTAGAGCAGATAGCCCTTCATTTTCGTAAATCTCAAACATTTGGGAAATGCCTTGATCAGATATCAGCGGCCATGCTGTGGTTACTTTTTGAAAAGAAAGATTGGCTTTTTTGGGTAAAAGACGTGGCCGTTCCTCTACCAGATCATTATCATCTTGTGCACCATCTTCTCTAGTAGCAGACAAGTTTCTTTGAGCTTTTGCAGGTCTGCCACGCTTACGCTTTGTCTGTTCTGGTTTTTCTGGTTCTGCTCCTGCAGTTTGGGGTATGTTTTGTAACGTGCTTTTGGTATATTCATCGGTAAGCTTGAGCTGTTTTACCTTGGCTTGTGTGTGAAAAGCGTTCCTTGAGCTCTCAGCCGGGTTCTGGTACTCATCGCCGCTATCTTCCATCTCTGCAAACCTGTCAACCCGGTCAAACTGATTATACTTATCATACTGATCATACTGATCGTAATGATCTTGAAGCTCGGTCTCCTCATCTTGGTCTGGTATCTTGGGTGCTTCTTCTTGCTGGATCTTTTTAGGCCGCCCTCGTTTCCTTTTGACACCTGGTTCTGCGACTGTCTTTTCATTTTTTGGCGGTCGGCCGCGTTTTTTAGGGTGATTTCCAGCACCGTTTAGAGTATCAGCTTTCCTCTTTTTTGCTATCGGTTCCGAGCTTGCATTCATGAGTTGATCCTTCTTAGGCGGTCTGCCTCGTTTTCGCTTTACATGTGGCTGCTGGACGGAGACTCCCTGCCCTCTATTGAAGCCAGTACCATCTGCATTTAACGGTTCTTGCACATTTGGTATGCTGGTATTCCCTTCCCTGGCGCTTGACGCTGCATTTGCATTGCTATTAGACTGTGGCCTTTTAGGTTTGTAGGCAATGGGTTTTCGCTTAGCCATTGCGCGCTACTCTTTGACTATAATCTAAATACTCTCCTTGACAAGCGACTACTCCAATCACTAGTGCAAAAAGACCATGGTTCGACAGAAAGAGACTAGAGTTGGGTGAGGATGAGTTTGTTTACAACCAAAATCTCCAGCTAAAGCCTCGCGTCCAACGCGCTACGCAACCGCTGTCAGGAGCCTCAGCCTCGCCATTGAAAGACACTTTGCAACCATCTCTGCCTTTTTTTCTCTCTTTCTTTCTTGCAACCAACAAGAGATATTCCACCGTTGACACCATCTTTTTTAAAGCAAGACCTTGCCATCTCGATATCAAAATGGCCGACAACTTTGCAGTTCCACCGTGCGTATGATGTGCTTGTAAACAGTTGGACTAAAGGCCACATGTGCTGTATTCAGCCGATAACTAACTGGAAAAGGCTTCTTGTTATCCAGAGATGTTATTAGAAAGCTCATCTTCTTCACTCTAGCAATGATCATTGCTCCTCTTTCTGCTTTTTTTATTGTTCAGCAGGTTTTTGGTAAGATATTTCTCAATTTTTTTTTTTTTTTTTTGTTATACAATCACCTTGCTAACAGGCTTTTGAATCTAGGCGGTAACGCAATTGTTTCTGGCGGCATTGCTGCCTTTGTGGCCAACATTGTGCTAATTGGATACGTTGTCGTTGCATACTCTGAAGACATACCCGCTGGAGATGGAGCTGAAAAGGAAGAAACCAAGAAGGATCGATAAATGTTCACATTGATTAGTATAAGCAGGAGCGCTACGAAAAAATTTTACAAAACATGTACATAATGAATGAGATTATCACTACAAAATTAACAAAACTACTCTAATACCAATATAAATGCACTCAGCATGATCGGAAGATACCTTGTCATTGCTTTTTAATAAACATAAGGAATGAACTTGTAGGGAACCTGTTTCTTGTACTCATCCCAAGTCTTTCCGTACTTTTCTGCACACTTTGCCTCATCACGCGCGTTTCTATGAATGAGCAGGCCGGCAAAGAAGAATACAAAGTAGTAAGGGAAAATCGTGCTGAATCCCGTTGGAAAGCAGTAAGCCCAAGCAAGAAGCCAGTCGCCAAAGTAGTTGATGTGTCTAGCAGTGCCCCACCAGCCAGTAACGAGCAGCTTGTTGCCCTTGTCGCTTGTAAGAAACTTCAAGTGCTTTGCAGATGGGTCTCCGTTTTTAAAGGCATTCTTTTCATTGTTGGACAGTCTAAAAATCAAAACCCCGGTGAGAAAAACAAGGACACAGCCCAAAGACCCCCAAATGCCCAGGTGTACCGGATAGTCAGCAAGGAACCGAGTTTGGAGGGTGTAGGTGAATGGGACAAGCGTAAGGTCTCCAAACATGAGCATGAACCCAAACCCATCGGTGGTGGTGTCAATCATGGTGGTTGTTCCCTTTTCGTAGAAGGTTCCTTCAATAACGTAGTATGACTGGAACAAGGTGACCAAAATGATAGAGTCGGTCACCTCGCCAAACTTGAGATACTGGTGGTGCATCATTGCCAAGTCGATGACAATCCACAACAGCAAGCCAGGTCTCATTTCGCAAAACAGCTTGAGATCAAAGTCGCCGATTCGTGGGTTCAATTCGCGGCCAATGAACCAGTCGAAAACGGGGTTTCCGGTATTTCCGCCAGCGGCAAGGAGGGGTTCTTCCTTGTAGAAGAGGTACGGGGCCAAGTAGAGGACAGTAGATCCGACGTAAGATACAAGCAAGGTAGCGTTTAAAATTTCAAGCATGTGGTCGTAGAGGTAGACAAACTCTGGCATGGCACCATTGGTGGAGAAGTAGCGGCCAGAGATCAAGGAAAACAGGATCACCATGACGAGTTTTCCGTTGAAGAGATACTTGAGACGAGTCTTGCCGTCTCGAAGAAGGGTGCCGTCCACGGTCTCTCCTGGGACGATTCTGTCCAGCACCGCGAGGAACAGGAACCAGGCAGCGTAGACGCCAAGGGCTCCCCAGGAAAACAGAGGTCGGTACAATGGGCTTCCAGGAGTGAGCATCTGCTTGTACGTCTCGAGAGAGGACCACGAAGCCGGGCATCCCTGGTCGTTGCAGGTGAAGTACAAGACGTTGCAAAGAAGGGGTAGGCCTATGGAAAGTGTCAGTGCTCCTGACCAACCGTTGAAATCCGGGTGTGTAGTCTTTGGATTAAGCTTGGGATTTGGTTTCGGCATTTTTTTATGTTGAAGCAAAAAAAAAAAAAAAAAAAAAAGAGGGAATTGAGAGTGGAAGGCGATGATGGTAAGCCACTGGATTGCTGGATGGTGGGAGATCAACGTTTATATATATATATATATATGTCTAAGGAAAAGCTCAGCCTCTCAGCCTCTCGGCCATAAAAAGTACTTGAAAAACTCCACCACCGCTTTAACTATCACCACTTTGGCTACACCTCAGCAGGCTAAGTAAGACACACCAGCCCACACAAAAGTCTAATAATAACTATCTACAATGCCGCAGCAGCTGTCTCTGTTTTCGTCGATACCCAATGACGAGCTGAAGATGATTCTCCAAACCTTGTCCTCGCTGACCGGCATGTCGCCTTCGCCGCTGCTGGAGCACTCCCTGCTGTGGGAGCCCCGGCACGCGTACCGGCCCGTCATGGCGGCAGGCCAGGTCAACCAAATCGAGCAGTACCGCATACGTGTCTCAAACGACATAACGGAGCTGCCCGCCATTGTCCCTCCGGCTCTCAAAAACGCTCCAAGCGACTATCCAACAAGAAAGGAAAAAGAGATTCTGATGAAGGTAGCGATCCTGTCCTACAATGACCCAGATCTTGAATCAAGAGATGCAATAAATAAGAGAGAATGGTAATTATCACTGCATATTTTTTATTTCAAATAATCATTATGATTAACTTTTTATTATTTTATTATTTTATTATTTTTATTATTTTTAGGACTCTAAATATCGCCGAACTCCCAGAAGCTGGTAAACGATCCGTCATTTCTCAATCAATTCTTTCCTCACAACCGCAAATCGGCTTTGGCAGCACCCCGTTCCAGTTTCTGGACAAGCTCGGCTACGTGTTTCGCCACGAGTACTGGAAGAAAGGATTGATGTACGTGCACGGAAACATTGTGATTCAAATATTTCGGCTCTGTCAATACTCAATACAAGCCAACCAGCAACAAAACGGCTTTTTAACGACAAAAGCAATCCTCGCCATGGACCTCGCCGGCTTAGAAGCCCTTGAGAATCTAACCCTCTTGGATCCTACCGGAAGATGGACGGTGCAAGCGTTTGTCAACGTGGAATTGGTGACTGACATTGATGCGATAAATCTGGCTACGGCAGAGCTCGAAAAATTCAAGCTGGACGTCAGTGGCTTGCTGGATTTGGAAATGCCCGATAGAAATAGCTTTGATACTAGAGTCAAGCGTGTGGTATGATAGCAATGTAATGGTATTGTCTAATATATACAATACCTACGCGTCAACATTATTGTAAATGACGTGCACCTGTAACAAACTTTTGTATAGGAGTTGTATATGGCCGATAGTTTGGCGGTGGTCTCCACAAGGTTTTACTGTTACACCTAGACCTTTTGCGATAATCAGCATTGTATTTCTTGGGGAGTGGGTTATACAAACCAGTCTTCAAAACCGTTTCGGCGCCAGGTATATAGTAACCGAGTCTTTCAGTGTAATACCTCTTCTTGTACCTATACGGACTGTAAACGTCGCCTTCAAAAGACTCGGTCGGGACAAACTTGTATGTTGGGAACGCCAGTGGTGTATATGTAGTCGTGGTGCTGGCACCTAGCTCTCCAATCACCAGCGGGGCAAGAGGGATAACATCCTCACGACCACTTCTACCACTAGGTAATATTTCGTGCATGGTATCAACAGTTGTTAAACCAATTGTCTCATTGCCATGTAGGCTTTTACATTTGCTAACAGAGTTGGGCTGAGTCAAAGATATAGACTGTAATGCTTCATGAGAATGGGGTATCACAGACTTGCTGCAAGTGGCCGGCGTCTCAGCATTCGTCAGCGTGTCGTGCTGATAAACCAATAGATGATTACTATGCAGAGATCCATATTTTCGTGGAATAGCATTTGTACCATGAGTAGACTGAGGAGAAACTGTAAATGACCACTTGGAGTATAAATATGAAATCGGTGCTTGAATAGCCGACACATTACAATGATCTTTTAAACAATCCGCTTCAATTTGATGATTATGACAAGACCCAATTTCATGTTTTAAGCCGGAATTGCAACTTGTATCAGCATCGCTTTCCACCATCTGCATCATCTCAAATATATCTGTAACCCCATCTCTAGTCACAGTTTCAATCAAACCCGACGTCTTAAATTCCAGACCAAATGTTCCTCGTGCTACTTCCGACTTTGACTCAAGTTTTACAATTGAACTATTATCATTTTGATCAATTCCAGGTTCCGCCCGATTAGGCTTTTCCTTGACCAATGATACATGTCGGTGTGAATGAGGAAAGAAATACTTTTGTGTATTTCTTTTGTCACTGTTGTTGTCAATGGATTTTAAAACGGCACTTGCATAGCTAAGAGCAGGCTTACCTACTAATCTGTTTGAACCTCTATGCATTTCTAGCAACTCAGACTTGAGTATAGGGTATTCTTTTTCAAAGTCTTTAATGGGATGATCCAAGCCTCTCACCACGTCACTATAACTTAATTTCTGAGAAATTCGGCAAGTTTCCAAACTTTTAAACCTTTCAAATCTTTTAAAAAGCTGGTCATTTTCTGGCTTTTGTTCTTGTGGTAAAGAGTGTCTTTTTGGTACTATTGGAATTGTCTTGTTGTTCAATAACGACAGTTTAGTAAATGTTCTTGAAATGGGTCTTGCTGATGCCACTTTTTCTGGGGTCAGTTTTGGTTTTGGTTTTGGTTTTGGTATGCCCGCATTAGGAAATGGCTTCTTTTTCAGTCTCTTCTTGGTAGTATTGACCCAGCCCTTTCCATCAAAATCCGAGTAATCATCATCTTGATGCGGTGATGTAAATGAATGGTAAGTGGGTAGCGAAAAACTTCTATAATGCTCCACATATTTAAAAGGGTTCAAGTCATTGTATGCTTGACTCGTCGTACTGTCATTTTTATTCTCTTCAATTGTTGGTAACAACGGTCCAGTTTTGAAACTCTTGGGCTTTTTCGCCTTTTCAATTCTATCAACCTTTTCAACCTTTTCAACCTTTTCAACTTTTTCAACTTTTTTGGTATCACCACCTTCGATATATGAAATCATCTCATCGAGATTCATTTCCGATATCCTAGTCTTTTTTTCACCGCTAGTATCCAAACTGGTAGCACATTGATCAGTTGAAGCCAGAGTTTTATTTTCCAATGGCTTTGGTGGCAGTTTCACGATATGAGCATACAGTCTTTTTCTTCTCTCTCGCAGAGAATTATACGTCTCATCAACATCAAACTCTTCGGTATCGCTGCCTTTTAATATGATTTTCCTCTGCTGCTGGTTTCTTGACTTTACCAACTTGTACCTTTTTTCTGCTTGCAGTTTTAATACTCTCCACTCAGCATTAGTCTCTTTTTCCATGGCATGTCTAAGCTTTAGGTGTAACCCGGGAATTTTCTTCATTTTACCAATCAGGTTGAATTTCACGTAAATGATCGAAATCAGTCGGAAACAGGTATGAAGTGGCAGTTTGAATTCTTCGACAAGCTTTTCAATTGCCTTGGGCCCATTCATGGCTGCTAGTCTATACTTTCTTTCAAAATCTAGCTTTAGCGTTTCTTGCAGCCTGATGATTCTGGGAAGCAGTTTCTCGTAGCTTTTGACTTGGGCTTCAGGTATGCGGACTTCACTCTCCCCCACGCCTTTTATAGGAGGGCTCAACATGTAATCAGAGAAAAAGTCATTTAAAAAGTCAGACAACTTGCTTTTGAAAGCCAAATTCTCTGCTTCGCTCATTTCGTCCACCATGTCCTTGTGGTACTTGTAGGTTTCTTTAAGAACATTCAAATGAGGGTTGTTGTTGTCCAGATTTACAGAAAACATATAGCATGGCGGCTTGCTTTTCTTTCCAGGTCCAGCGGCCCCGGCGACATTTTCAACAGCATAAAACTCACTGAGTTTGAAAACGCACTGAAGCATATTGTAGATTGACGTTTGAATGGCTGTGAGAGACTTTGGGGGAGGAGGAAGTTGGACAGAATTCTCGCTAATGTTGAGATAGGCCTTGTCAGGCAGCTCTAAATAAGAAGGCAGATCCAAAAGGTCTGTTTGCAAGGAAGTTTTCTCATCTTGTGTGGCCGGAGTAGTGTCTGGACGCGGCAGTTCAATGGGTGTTGTTTCGGTGTGCATATTATCAATAAGGGCACTATTTGGAGCTCCCGGATCTTCAGCTTGGACGACTTTTAGAGGAGTTTCCAAGAGTTTGGAACAAAAGGTTGGAGAGTCGACTACTGGGTTGATTGCATCGATAACCTCCATACTTGTGCCCGACACAGGGAGTGGCATTCGGTCATCCTGGCTCGTAGAGTCTGTAGAGAAGTCTGTCATTGTTGATTGATGTCAGTAGTTGGATGCTAGAAGAATAAATAAATAAGTTGAAAAAAAATACAGCCAGCTCAAAACAGTTCAAAACACTTGTTTAATAAACAGCAGGGTCAAATATAAGCGATGCAAGAATCAACCGCGAAACAAATCTTGTGTCGATCACGGATAGTAAAATGCAATGTATGGTTAAAGACGAATAAACGAAAGGTAATTGAACTGAGCTGGTCAAAGTATTAGCTGGTATGCTGGCATGCTGGCATGATGGTAATAAAAAAAACTCCAATAAACAATTGAAAACAAGGGTATCTTCAAAACCAAAAAGTTGTGATTGTCGAAATTCAAGACCAGGCCAGTGTTGTTAGAAACTGGCCCCGGCCACAGCCGCATCTACAACCGCACATACGAATCTCGTTTTGTCTAACTGAGTTTCAAATATTTTAAATATTATAAAGATTTTAAAGATTTCAAATTTTATTAACAGTTTATTAGATATGACAGTGGAAATAAACAACAACAAAACAGCAATAATAATAACAAAAACTTTTATATGATTCACAATGCATCTAATCTTCTAACCTTCCATATGCAACCTCTACCACCCATTTACTCTTTTCCTTTATGTTTAATTTTGATTTTTATTCTTGTTCAACTTTTTCTCAATCTTTCTCTTCTTCTGCTTGAGCTTCTCAGTTCGCTGCTCCTGCTTTTCTTGGTCGCCCTTGAGCTCCTTGTAAATCTTCTTTTGCTTGTTACTCATCATGCTGACCTTGATATTTTGCAACTCGTCCTGCTCCATTTCTTCCTTGGATCTCTTCTTGCCGTTGGCATTCTTCTTGTTCTTCTTGTCATTCTTGGTGCTTTGAGAAAAGGCAACTCCGGCGGTTTCCTTTGCAATCTCCTTGCGCTCAGCCTTGGCAACCTCTTGCTCTTCCTCTTCTTCCTCTTCCTCTTCCTTTTCTTCTACCTCTTCTTCCTCCTCGTCGGATTCATCATCTTCACCCTCGGAAACTTCCTCTTCAGGGTTATAACCAGCACGGTCACCCCATGGACTCAAGTGAGGAGGCAACTTTTCACCAGGACCATATTCAGCAGCAGGCAAAAGACTTCCCTCGTTGATAGAATCGAAAATCCACTGGGGCTGGACATAAGTGCGGCCAGGAACCCTTTCAACAATCTTTGGTCGGTCGGAAATTTGGTGAGTCACCTTGGTAAGATCAGGCAAGTGTTTCTTCTTGGACTTTTTGTCGGATGAAACCTCTTCGTTGGCAATGGCCTCGTCCAAAGCGCTTTCCAAAATGACTTTTCCGCCACAGGCAAGAACCAAAAACTCGACAATCTTGGCCGGAACCTCACGGCCGACAAAGATGGTGAGGCCAGCAAAGAGAGCGCTGGTGCTTCCAGAGGCGCCATTGGAAGATGGCTGAGCCAAAACATCACCGCCATTGATTTCTGAATTGAAAACGTCAAGCTTAATAGTGTTGACATCTTCAGCTTCTTCGTCATTTTCAGCCTTGACAGTTGTGCCGTTTGCCATTTCCTGATCAGCGGCGGCAGCATCGTCTTTGGCAATCTTTGCAATTTCTTCAGAAGACAAGGCAGGCTTCTTGGCTTGCTCCTTTTGTTCTTCTCCTTCTTCCTCTTCTTCTTCCTTGACTTCAGTGTCAGAGTCCTCTTCACTGGTAGTTTCAGCATCGTCATCAATGGCAGTCAAAGACTTGAGGTTCTTTGCGCCTTCTTCTTCCTTGGACTGTAAGAGGAAAGCGGAGAGACCGCCAACACCGCTCATTTTCTTTTCATCAACCTTTGGTGGGTAAACAAGACCATTTTCTGTGTAAAGTCTGTAGAGGACAAACTGGACAAGGGTGGTGTAGAATTCCAAAAAGGTGAGCATTACTCTAAAGTCAATGTCGGTAGGGACGTTTTGAGGAAAGTCAAATGGAACAAGCCACAAGACTTCTTGGCCCTTGATGACAGCCTGGTAGTAGACACCTTTGATGGAGACAAAGACCTTTTTCAAGAGCTTTTCGCGAGCAACGTAGGCCATCCACTCGTGGCACAACCGGTTGGCAGTCTGGGTGACTCTGAAGGAAACGTCGTCGGTAGCAGGCATGATGGCAAACAAAAAGAGCATGGAGAGAGGATCGTCCAGGTCTCTCAACGCATCAATAAAGGTGGGATATCGCTCCTTGACAAGAGTGTCTAACCTGTACCGGGGCCTGTTGGCATCCAAGCGCTTAGCATCTTCGACTTCGTTGCGGACAAGGGCACGGGACAGCTTGCGGGCAAAGATCTTGTCTTCGCGGAACTTGTTCAACAGAGGCTCGTGGAGGAGATACTGGATGTCCTTGGTGTAGTAGAAGATGTTTGGGGTGGTCTTACCGCGATTGGCGTTTTTGCGGTTAGTAGGCTCTCGGGGGTAGATACCTTTGAAAATGCAGAGACGTCGAAAGTCGGCAATGGAGATCTGGAGCTTTTTGATGGCTCTTGATCGGGTGATGTAAGTCTTGGAGGCACCCTCCTCGTATTTCTTTTTAACCTGGCCGCCCATTTTGCTATGAAAAAGTGGTTGTTGTTGGTAAATGTGTGTATATTTGGTGTATTTGGGAAAATTTTCAGAAAGCGCTGCCTGGAAAATTTTCTGGTTTGGAAAAAGGAAAAAAAAAAAAAAAAAAAAAAAAAAAAATTGAGCCGCAGTCCAAATTGGGAGTGTAGTTAACCTAACCCTGATTACACGTAAGGCTATATACATTTGTGTTTGTATTATTGAATATTGAATACAGCAGTGGTTGGATTGTAAAAAGGTTATCAAAAACCATTTATTGGAGGTTATTTATATAAACAAGAGGGAAAACAATAGGAACAATAGAAACAATAGAAACAAGAGAGCAGAAAGCAGAAAGCAGAAAGCAGAAAGCAATTAATAGCAAGAAGCACATGTGGAGCAACCACGTAAAATACAAAAGCCAGACCCAAATGTCGCGTTCCAACGATTGAAATCATTCTGCTGACCGCCATGATTGACAAGGAGCAAGTCATTAACTCGGTCATTAGGCCGACTCTAGAGTGTATTAAGGTATTATATACTATGTGTGTGTGTGTGTTTGGTATGAAAGAAAAATAAATTGGTGCAGGTTGGGTAATAATTACAATGTCATTGTGAAAGAATAATCAAAGACTCGGACTGATAAAGACAAACAATCATTAAAGGTTATTATTGTGCAGAGACGTATCGTATCAGAGTAATGTTTTTTTTTTTTTTTGTTTTTTTGGTATTTGGTATTTGGATTTAACCTCTCATTCTAAGGATAAAATTGACAATGACGGCAGCCAACAAGAAGAAACAAAGCATGGTAGGCCCAAATCTGTCGTCGTAAGGGCCGGAACCGCGTCTGCGAATGGCGGCAGCACGCCAGTGGTATGTGACAAGAGCGTAGCCCATGGTGAACATGGCCACGAGGGTGAAAAGCGCAGCGGAAATGCGGCCAATGCGGTCACCAAAGTTCAATAGACCAATGGCCAGGCCGCCAAGAACGACGGTAAAGTTGAGCCATGAGAGGAAGGTTCTTTCATTGGCAAAGAAGACCTTGGGTTCAATGCGGGTAGGGATAGCAATTCGCTTGCCTAGAAGGAAGAAGAAGAGAAAAAAAAAAAAAGTTAGAATACTGAACTTGGAGTATTGTCATGCTGGAACCGGAGCACCTTGGCCAAGACTGACAAAGACTGACAAAGACTGACGCAGTAAACATACCGGGAGTAGCTTGTAACAGAGCAGCAGAAGACATGATGGAGCTGTGTAGATGAAAAGTGTCAAGGTTGGGAAAGAAGAAGAGAAAAAAGACTAGGAAGAGTGTGGGAAAAGAGAGGAAGAAGAAAAAAGATTAAGCCTGTGCGTAGGTAGCGGCTGCTGCTGTGCTGCTGTGCTGTGCTGCTCTCGCCCAGCACGCGGCTTTCGACCACGTGCCCCAGAAACGGAGTTTTATTTGCACTCGGTTTGGTCACGTGGAAGAGACGCATTCCATTCACGTGCGCGGACGGATTGGCAAAAAGCTGTCAAAAAGCTGTTTCTTTCCTGTGCTGACTGTGTTTTTTCACCAGTCACACGTGTGAGTCTCGCTGTTCTCAGATTACTCGTGGGCTAGGGTCTTCTCCCCTTCTGGTCTTTCGGTTAATGCCGCAATTGTCACAGCGTCACGCGCGTCTCACATGACCCTTTCCAACGGTTTTGCTGTCAGTTTTGCTGCTTCTTCCTCTTCTTCTTCTTCTTCCGCTTCTTCGTCTTCTTCTTCCTTCCCGTTTGAACGTTTGAAATCACCACCGCACGGCGTTTTAGCCTTTGATACCCAGCCCAACTCTCACTTTGCCGTCTCAAAATAGAACTCGGATCGGCCGTGTGGTTGTTGTCATTTCATATAACTAGTTTTACCCTCTTTTTCCTTTTTTTTTTTTTTTTTTTTTATTTTTTTTTTCCTTTTCTCTTTCCCCCCTTTTTCTATTTTCTTCTTCTTCCTCTACACTTGACTTTTCCCTTTCAACGATTCTAATCCTTATCACAATGTCTGCTGCCCATCTTTCTAAGCTTTTTCTCAGAGTTCGAGGCTCCAACAAGATCCTTCACACTGCCACCAGATCACCAACCCCCTCAGCCTTTGTTTCTACTTTTGCTACTTCCTCAAATTCCGATCCCCAATCTCAATCTCCATCTCCCTCTGATTCCCAGACCTTTGTCCAACAAACCTTTACCGACCGCGACTCCATTGCCCAGTACTTGAGCAACGCCGCCTGGTCCTCCAAAAACTTGTTCACTGCTCCTGCCTCCCCTGAAAGCGACAAGGATCAGGCCAATATCAACTCGGCTCTCGTGTCCAAACTCGTCAAGCAGGCTGGCTTTCCCCCCGTGGAACCCGGCTCTGCTCGCGAGCAAGAGCTCATCTCCAACTTGAAGAACCAGCTCGTCTTTGTCGACAACCTCCTCACCGTCGACACCAACGGCATCGAGCCCCTCGTCAGAATCGGCGACTCTGTCATGAACCTCACCTTTGCCGACATGAAGAGAATCGTTGAGGCTAATAATCCTACTTGGATTCCCGTCGACCTGGCTGCCGAGAAGAATGGTAACCTTTACGTTCTCAAAGAGGGCTTGAGACGGGAGGATTAAATTTAATTAAATTAAATTATATTGTATCCCTTGTCCGTTTATCAGCAAGATGACTACATTCCATTTCTAATCATGTTTCTCCTTTGTTTTTCTTTTAATCTTTAATGACCTTTATGAATTGTTTGTTTCTTTTTTCTTTTGTATTTTTGTACTTTTACCATTATATTATCATTAAATTTTTTAGGTAAATTCATTTCCTTTCTATTTACAAGTGTATCATTCTATTTCAGTCTGTTAAAAAACACGATAGCTTTGAATACGTCGCTGTTCCCTGGCTCTCTTTGCCTTTTCGGCAAAAATATACCCAAATAAAATTCCAGCTGCGCAACCAGCAAAGTGTCCGGCATAGTCTGTTCGTCCCCAGTTGAATCCCATACCAAGGCCATTGTATCCCATGGTCAACAAAAACACGTACCAAGCGCCTATAGGCAAGGGAATGAAGAAGAGCGACAGCTTGGCATAGGGAACAAGGTATGAAAAGGCGCCAAAGATTGAAAAGATAGCACCCGACGCACCCAAGCTTGGAACGCTGCTCAAAACCACCAGTCTAGTAAACTTGTTGAGAAGGAACGGGAATGAAATGGATCCGAGGGACGATATGGCGGCGGAATCAAGGTACATTTCCAAAAAGTTCTTTGCGCCAACCCACTGGATAATCGAGCCGCCAAACTGGTACAGCACAAACATGTTGATGGCCAAGTGCCAAAATTCTTGGTGAGAAAAGGCAGAGCCAATCATCTGCCACTTGTTGAACTGGGCGTCCTTGTGAAGCAATCCGTAGCGGTAGAGCTGGCGGCCAAAGCCTTTAGGAGACTTCCAGGCAAAAAAGACCAAGGCGTTGGCACCAATCAATCCGTACACAATGTACTTGGGGTTCTTCTTTAAATAGTCGAATCCGGGGACTTGGAACAAATAGGGAAGAGCGATTGCGTTGAATGCACACACGCCAATGGTAAAAAGAATGGGAATCTTGAGATAGTTGAACGCGCTGTTGTTTCTGCCACTTCCTCCCGATCCACCGGCCCGGCCCTGGTATCCCAAATCTCTAAAGGTGGCATAAGTGGCCTTGGCGGCATCAAAGCTCGGTCGCTGTCGCTGGAGGCTGCGCAAGGATGCGGGGAAAAACGACGCTTTGAGGGTGTCCATGAAGCCCGGAGGTCTGCTGAGGAGCTGCTGCAGCTTGACAGCTGACAGCTGTTCTGGAGGAGCATTCAGGGAACGTTGTGAAATGGGGTTGATCTTCAACTTTGTAAAAGCCCTCGTCCAATTCCATCCAAAAGCGGTTGTTGGTCCAGCTGATGCAAATATCCGAGGGGCATTTGATCCGTTGGAGTTGTTGAGGAAGTACTGTGTCTGCGAGCTTTTTGTGACTTGCTGGGAGAATAGTCTTGCTGCTAAGCCTTGGGTAAGAGGTGTAGCAGCTTCGGAGGCAACAATCCTCTGTGTCGGTTCGGCGCCGGGCCGTGAGTACACAGAGATGGAGTTGCTGAGGAAGAAGTACCTGCCCTTTTGTTGAACAAACTTGGTCGTCATATGAGGGTGTCTATAGTTGGATGCTGCGGCCTGCGAATGGTAATGTCTATATCTATGTCTATAACTATGTCTATAACCCAGCGACTCCAAACGTAGTCCAACAAGCGGGATTGATGGCAGAGGGTTGGAGATGGAAATTGAACATGGACGGAAAGTGGCGGGAGTGGAAAAGCTGACTTGAAGGATTATGTAAGTGTTGTGTCACGTGGATGGGTGCTTGGATGGCTTGTGTTATTAGCTGTCATAATGAACCTGCATCTTTACCAACGGTTACAATTCAGGCACAGTTTTTTTATTATTTATTTTTTATTTATTATTTATTATTACTTATTACTAGTTAAAGCTTATTAAGCTCTATATAATGTTTAAACGAATCGACAACCGTCTCTTCAAACGTATGGTACTTGATACCAAGCAACTTGTTGGTTTGAGAGTTGTCCAGCTGGAATATTTCGGGCACCCGTTTGAGCCCGGTTCCCGGCTGTCCAAGCGCAATCTTTCCTTTGAGAGACGGGAACTTTTCATTGACCACGTCCAAGGTGTTTTGGGGAGTGTAGAAGCCGGCACTAGTGATCAACCGCTTGCCGTCAAAGCGAGAGTCTTCGAGAGGAAGAACGTGGGCAAGGGCAACGTCGCGAACGTCGACCCAGGGAAAAGGCGACTCGTCTGCGTACTTGGAGCTGGTGTCGCCAGGGGTTGAGTCTCTGACAGGCTCCCACAGCTTGTTGGAGGAGAGGTTGACTCTGTCGGGGCTCTCGATCTGCTGCAACAGGGGACCAAAGATAAACGGCGGGTTGACGGTGGTGCCGGTAAAGTTTGGCTTTTCGGTTTGGATAAACTCCCAAAAGGCCTTTTCCGCAAACTTTTTGCTGCCGCGATACGCAAGGTTTTTGTTGCTAACGGCGGTGTCCCAGTCCACGTCAGACCAGGTGGCCTCGGTGTGCACAAACGAGTGGTTGAGGTTTTGCTGGACGTTAAAGACGGCAGCCCACGAAGACGTGATGACGACCTTGGTGACCTGCGGAGCAAACTGTTTGATGGACTTTAGAACGTTTTTGGTGCCTTTGATTGCGGGATTGAGCAGCTCCTTGACGGGATCGTCCTTGACCGTCAGAACCGGGGACGCAGTGTGGATGACGGCGGTGATTTCGGGGTCTTTCAAAGCATTGTCAAAGGCGTTGGGGTCCTGGATGTCTTTGACGATGGTCGTTTCGACAGGCTTGCCCTTGAAGGCATTGAGAATGTAGTCGGCCTTTTCTTGCGTGCGGACAGCAGCAACGACCCTGTAGCCTCTATTGACAAGGGTGTTGAGTACGTGAGAAGCGACAAAACCGGATGCGCCGGTGAGCAAAACTTTAGAGTGTTTAGGCATTGTGAAAATGAAAATGAAAATAATAAGAAGATGAAGAAGATTAATATGAGGATTAAGATGAGGATAGCTGGGAATTGAGCAAGTATTTATACAATTACGTGCTGTCGAAAGGTTAAATTAAATAAACGCAGTTGGCAGATAGCAGGGATCCGAATAGTTTGCTGTGTCCGTTTAACCAATTGGTTAATTGGTTAATTGGTGGGGGGAGGGCGGACTTGCGAAACGTCACGGGACTACCGGCGAACGCACGAAATATTCCGTTTTGGGATAATAAAATGCGGCCGGCATTTCGAACAAGACCTGCCTGGCTGCCCATTACTAATCAGCCGGGGGCCCAGTTATCGAACCCTAGTCCTGGCGCCATCTTACATAACACCGGTGCCATCCTTAACAATAACAGCCAATTGCCGTTGGCCCCAGGCACATGTGCAACGCCACGTGCCAGGCCCCAGCACACGACCCTTTACCCTTTCCTCGTTACTGCTTCAGCACTGGCTCCAGGAACACACTCGCGTGCCCACGCTAGTCATTGGACATTTGGCCGTCTTTGTGTCTTGGTGTGTTTGTGTCTTGGTCGGCTCTGGTGCCTGGGCTGCTTTTGACATCTGGTTGGTTGTCTTCTTTACTGGGTTATCTCATCTTCTGTTCTAAATAATTGCATATATTATATCTATCATATCTATCATATCTATCACATCTATTATATTATATTATATTATATTATACTATATCATGCCTGGTGTGTCTGTATAAATACTCTGGTCATTTCCCTTTTGCCGTTGCTGGAATAAAAACAAAACTCCTCTTGCTACACACATATATACATATATACATCTTATTTATATTTATTTCCTTTTTTCTTTTTAAATGTCTTTGTATCTTGTTTTAATTTAACGCTCTTTCTTTTTCAATGAATTCAATGAAACCCGTCGCAATCAAGCCAAAATCAATGACCGTCACTAATTCCCCTTCTCAACCTCTTAATCTGCAACCCAGCTTTACTCCAATGGCTAAGCATGCGGTTGACACTTCCAAACAAAAGCCTTTAAAAAAGATTATAAAGTCAAAACCAAAAAAAAATGCGCACGCCTCTCCAGCATCTCAAACAGTCGTCGAGTCTCCGTCAATCAACTCTAGCAGCTTTATTCTAGATCCGTTGGTGCTTCCGCCGCCTGCGCTCGAATCAGAGTCTCTTTACAGCAACTCCAACCCTACACAGTACAACCAAGCGTCGGCCCCTACTTCCAGCTCTGGCAGACAGCCTTCGACTTCATCCACGCTACACCTCAACACGCCGCACTTTGGTGGAACGCCAATGCTGGCCTCTGCTCCTGGCACTCAGCTAAGCGACATGTCTCCTCCGATCCAGCCTGTGAAACTGCCTCCTCCCCCTCACCGCAAACGCACCATCATCCAAGTCACTCCCAATATCGACCACTCAAGCTCTAGCAGCAAGGCGGCCAAGGCCAATTCTCCGTCCGGAGCTAATGCGCCGCAAAAGAGGCAGCGAAGAAACAGCTCGCTGGTGTCTGTGGACTCAATCGGCTCAACCCCGTTTACGTCTCCATCTCTATCACCAAAATCCTCAATTGCTGCGCCAGGAAGTGCTAGGATTCGGGTAACTTCAGGGGGCATAGCAGCCAGCGATTTGAAGGATGCTGCTGCAAATTCGCCGTCTACTATTGCAATGACTCCACCAACGCCGCCCTTGTTATCAGACAATGACCAAAGGAAGCACGCACGCCGAACAGCCCACAGTGAGATTGAGCGTCGCCGCCGTTCTAAAATGAACCAGGAGTTTGAGTCCTTAAAGCAGCTGGTGCCAGCTTGCCAGCAATCCATTTCGTCCAGCGGAGCGACCAATGGCCTTCACAAGCTGGTGATTCTCCAGGAAACGGTGGAATATGTCCGCTATCTGAAAAACTGCTTGGAAGCGGTGGAGACGCAGAATAAGGAAATGCAACTGCACATGATTCAGCAGCAACAGCAGGTCAGCAATGCAATGGCAAATTCGAGCTCCAGCTCCAGCTCCGGATCCAGCTCCGGATCCATGAGCGGCCAAAACCAAAACGCACGGCCAGAGTATTCGACCAATACAAGCGTGGCAGCGTCGCCTGCTTTGGATCCATCTACCGACAGAGACTTGGCCAGCGGCGAGCCGGCCAACTTGTATCCAAACCTGCATCCACATTTACAGCAACTCCAGCAGCAGCAACTACTTCAGCAACAGCAAGAAGAGATGCAGCAGCAGCAGTCGCAGTGTAGCAGTAGGAGTAACACCGGTCCACAGGCTCAATCACAGCATTATCTTGATCATGACGAGACTACAGCGGCAGCGGCAGCCGCACTGGTTGGCCTGGACAAGAGCTCTCGCAAAGCCAGTTTTTCCCATGGAGTCTCCAGGATTGCCTCCAGCTCCAGCTCCAGCTCCAGCACGAGGTCTCCGACTGTGTCTCCATCGCAAGAAGTCAAAGAGCTGAAAGACGCAAGTACAAAAGACGGCAAGGGTTACAGCACTGATCCAGTTATTCATGGAGCGGGAGCAGTAACAGAGGCTTTGTCCGAGAAGACGACAGGGAGCACGCATGTTTCCCAGCTGCCCGTTGCCGAGTCTGAATCTAAATGTAAATCGCCGGTTGCCCCAAAGGGGGCAGCAGTCCTGTCGCCGCAAGATGCACGGGGCGATTCTGAAGACGCAAGACGCGTGGAGCCGTCGCCAAGAATTCGAGTCTCGGACTTGATTTGCTAGTGATGTATATATTGATATTATATGTATACATGTTTTGAGTAAATGTGGTTATGAATATGGTTATGATCCATGGACAGGCCTAATATATATACGTTTAATGTTTATTAACTTTTCTTGATGCTGCAATGTTCCACATATTTATATACGCGCTGTATATACCCTGCACAACACGTTTGCAAGCCGGGTAATTACACGTGACGAATACATGATGAATACATAATGTGAAAGACAGTGATGCCAGTATCGCCAAAATCGCCAAAATCACCAAAATCAGTCCATTGACAACCGCAAGGTAAAGCAAATCCTTGTTTAGATAAATGTCTCTTTTTTTTTGTAATTAGAATAATTATAATAATAGTAGAGTAACAAGAATACAAAGAGTGAACAGCATCAACTATAATTTTATTTAATTTGTAATTTTATTTATTTTTTTAATTTTGCTTTTGAATTATTCTTCCGCCAATGTCTGCTTTTTTCTGGTGTTTAGGCTTAGACTTAGGCTCTAGGGTCTTTGATACTATGCCACTGGAATCACCCATTGGTTCCATGACAATTATCGTCGGAGCGAGTCTTGAGTATATGTATTATTTTACAGTTTGCGTATTTTATATACAATCAGATAATATGGTCTGTTTTTCACCGATTCAACTTTTTTTTTGATTCAACAATTCAATATTCTCTTCTCTTTTCGGTCCTCTGGAATTCTGGAATTCTAGAGTTCTGAAACTCTGAAATTGCCGCCCAGTTTGCATGATACAGTTACAATACATTCTAAAAAAATAGCAAATCTCGATTATCTGCTTTTATACATAACTAATCAGAAACTTTCATATTCTATCATCCAAGGTACAAATATAACAATGATTAATCCATCTCGGCCAAAGCAACCAAGCGCTCGTCAATCTCATCAACAGTCAGCTTTTTAAAGGTATTTGATCCATCAATGCCAATCACACCAATCTCGATATCATTCTTTCTAAAGTCGACAGACAAGACGTTTGACAGAGTGGCAATGCCCAGCTCAGTCACCTCCTTCCAGTCGCCAGGAGCATAGTCCTTCTTCTTCAACTTCTTTTCAAGCGCATTCATAACCTCTTGTTGCTTGGGACCGGTGGCAGTAGCCTTGTAACCAACATAGTAGCCGGCAGGATCACACTTGTACAGCATGGGACCAAACTCGTCGTCAATGCTGATCAAAGTGATGGCAACGCCCAAAGGCCGCATGTAGGCCCGCTGTGTGTAGATCTGGGAAATGTTTGCCAGGCGCTTGGCCAACACGTCACAAGGCATGGGGTATCCATTCTGGTATTCAAACTCGCCGGCCTCGCTTTGGGCACGTCGAACCCAGGACCTGGCGTCGGCAATCTGGCCGGTCAAGACGGCGCCGACGGTGGGAGAGATTTGGAAAATGTAGGAGATTGAGGAAGGGTCGAGGAGTTTGTCCTACCGGGGCTGTTAGAGTGTGATTCGCGTCATCAACAAGCAAGTGGGAGAACAAAATAAAGCAATACTTACGGGAACCTTTTTCTGTGAAATGACGACAGCACAGTCCTTTCCGCGGATACCCAACGACGTTATGTTAGCCGAGTTGATAGCCTTGAACGCATATTCTAAAGGTGGACGTTAGCAGCTGCACTATGGATCTTGTTTTGCCGGACGAGCAATTTCATGTTCGCAGCTCTCTGTGGCAAACAACTGATCAAAATACGTACCGACTTGGTAGAGTCTGCCTTCAGGAGAGAAAATAGTAATGTGGCGATCGTAACCAGCACTTCCAGACATTGTTTATTGGCAAAGAGGGAATCCAAAAGTGGCCAATTGACGAAATAGAGGGTATATATGGGTGAGAGAGAGTGTGTGTAGAAACAGAAATAGAAATAGAGATAGCGTGCAAGTGGATGTGTTTGTTGACCAAGGCAGGAAAAAAAAGGTTGTGTGGCGATGATGGCTGTCGCTGGCTGTGGCAGTCGCCGTGCGGGAACGAGCGGTTGGCGCGAGCGTTGGTGGCAAACAGTCACGTGGAGAGGCACGTGATATATGGCTGACCTTGTGGATTCTTTTTTTTTTTTTTTTTAAAGATGCAAACGACAAGGCTGGCCAGCGAGCTACTCTTACTACACACATTTCACCAATACATCTCACCAATACTTTTTTTTTTTTTTTAATTCTTTTTTAATTCTTTTTTATCATCTTTTGTTTGTATCATTTCCATAGAATTAGAATTAGAACATTTCCTTATTGCACACACACCAAAAACCTACACCTGAACTATCACTTTTTTTGCATCATCCTGTCTTTTAATCTGCCAACTTTTATTACTATTATTTTTATTTTAACATGGTCATCACCACCTGGGAAGAAGCGACCGTCACCTATGACCACAAAACCACCAAAGAACGACCGTTTTACGAAGAGTTCCTGTCGCCGTGGAAGCCTCGGGTGTCGTACCACTATAATGAAGAGGTCTCGCGGTTTCACTTTGGCGTACGGCACCCGATGAAACCCTTTCGCCTGATGCTCACCGACCATCTGGTCCTAGGCTACAAGCTACACGAGTGCATGGACCTGTACCACTCGCGCCGAGCGACCAAGGACGAGATCCTCAACTTTCACGACGAGGAGTACGTCGACTTTCTGCAGCGCGTGACGCCGGACAACGTCAAGGACTTTACCAAGGTTTTTTCAAAGTTCAATATCGGCGACGACTGCCCGATTTTTGACGGCATGTACGACTATTCCTCGATCTACACAGGCGCTTCTCTGGACGCGTCGCGCAAGCTCATCAACGAGCAGTCGGACATTGCGATCAACTGGTCGGGTGGCCTGCACCACGCCAAAAAGTTTGAGGCCTCGGGGTTTTGCTACATGAACGACATTGTGCTGGCGATTCTTAATCTGCTGCGATACCACCCGCGCGTGCTGTACATTGACATTGACGTCCACCACGGCGACGGCGTGCAGGAAGCCTTTTATGCTACGGACCGGGTCATGACCCTGTCGTTCCACAAGTACAATGGCGATTACTTTCCGGGGACGGGAAACGTGGACGAGGTGGGGACAGGAGAGGGCAAGCACTACAGTTTGAACGTGCCGCTGCGAGATGGAATAGACGACGACTCGTACATCCGACTGTTCAAGTCGATCGTCGAGCCAGTGCTGACGTCGTACCAGCCCGGAGCGGTGGTTTTACAATGCGGAGCGGACTCGCTGGGGTGCGACCGCCTGGGGTGCTTCAACCTGAACACCAGGGCGCACGCCGAGTGCGTTCGGTTCGTGCGGTCGTTCAACATTCCCATGCTGACGGTCGGAGGCGGCGGGTACACGCCGCGAAACGTGTCGCGGCTGTGGTGTCTGGAGACGTCGGTGTGCCTGGATGTGCAGCTGGACGCCCGGCTGCCGGCGAGCATACCGTTTGTCAAGTACTTTTCGCCGGACTACTCGCTGTTCCCCAACCTTGCCGGCAAGATTGACAACAAGAACAGCCGCAAGTACCTAGAGTCGGTGAAGACGCAGATCATGGAGCAGCTGCGGTTTCTGAACGGCGCGCCGTCCGTGCAGATGCAGGACGTGCCGCCGGACCTGATAGGATATGACGTTGACACGGAGCAGGGGATCAAGGAGGAGTATTTAGATCATGAGGGAAGCGACGTGCGGGAGGGATATGTTGATCAGAAGGATGCGGCCAGACGAGGTGAGCAGGTGGATTGATAGAGGATGATGATAGTATGATAGTATGATAGTATGATAGTATGATAGTATGATAGTGGACAATAATGGGCGATGATAGTGGAGTTGGCACCGGTTGATGGATGAGTACCAGAAATGGATAACGAGGCAAGGGTCGAGTGCGGCTCAGGAAAAAGGGACCAAGCTGGCAGCTGGTTGGCTGGCCGGGAGGCTAGTTATGTGGTTGGCTGGCTTGCATGTGTATGTATATTAGGAGGAGTACTAGGACATGATGACAATAATGACAAGAATGAGATGAATATTGATATTGATATTGATATTGATATTGATATTAATATTGATATTAATATTATTATGATGACTGCTATTTCCAATACTATTTATTATTACCATTAGCATAATTACTACTATTCCTACTATTATTACTGCTACTGTTATTCTGCTCCTATTCCTGTCAACCGGGTGCCGCCGTTTTGTGCTTTTTTTTTTTTTTTGCTTTTGTCAGCGCAGCGATGAACCCCGCCAAGATGAGTCAGCCTGCGGTCCTGACATAATCACAGGGCAGCGGATATGACTAATCAGCGCTGACCAAAGATTATGTCATTCCGATCGCATGTAGGGCAGCTGTGGAACCAATGTCGCTGTGACTTTCGGGACCACGCTCGATCTGTTCACCAACCAATGCAAAAATACAAAAAAAATACAAAAAAAATACCAAAAATTGCTGTGCACACACATGTATAATAATGACAATAATAGTAATAATAATATTAATAATACATCAAAGCGTTGAGCATATAAACAGTTTGCATCAACAGCAAATCGGGCGTATTCGGGTGGTTGTACCTCTGTATGTGTGTATATATCTGTGTGTGTGTGTGTGTGTTTATATGTGGTTGATGCTTTGATTAGCTTTTTCAATAGTTCTCTGCTATATATATCACACACACACCCAAAATATACAAATACACACACATGAATGAATGGATACACAAGCCTGGTCAATTTTTCACTACTGAAATGCTTTTTGCCGATCCCCTCTACACAAATGACCCCCCGTCATATTAAAATCCGGTCTGCCGCTGCTTATATATACAGACACAGATACTGCGTGTAATATATCAAATCTCATCATTCTCTCATATATATTATATATATATTTACTGGTTTCTTCTCTTTTTTTTTTTTTTTTTTTTCTTTCTTCCTATTCTCTTCCTATTCTCATTCCATCCCTTTTTTTCTTCCATTCCCTTTTACCCTTTCCATTATTTCGTCTCTTCCATTTTACACAGCTAAAATGTCGTTGGTCCCTCCAGATTCCGCTTCCATCTTTGACAAACACGCCTCAATCGTCGAGGATGAAAACAAGTTCCTCTCTATCGACGACTTTGTCGATGCCATTGCGCCCAAGGAAGAGGACTACCGAAAAGTCTCCCGCAATTCCTACGCTCTTCTCTTCAAGGTCGCCGACAGAAGCCATCGCGGCAAGGTTTCCCTGGCCGACTGGAAGTTTTTTGAACAGCTCTTGTTCAAGCCTGACGCCGAATACCAGATCGCCTTTCGTCTCTTCCAGGCCCACGCTCCCTCCAGCCTGCAGGACGACGTTGTTGATTTCAACGAGTTTGTAAAGTTCTACAAGGAAAACATCCCCAAGGACTCCTTGCCCTTTGACTGGAACTCGAAATGGGCCTCTCTCTACCTCGGTGATTCCCAGCAGCGACACACAATGACTTACAACCAATTCTCACAAATGCTTGCGGGTCTTGCCGGTGAGCGTGTGCGCCAGGCCTTTGCCCACTTTGACCCCAAGAACTCTGGCTACATTGAGCCCGACCAATTCCAACGAATCATCGAAACAACCTCCGCACACAAGCTCTCCGACAAGTTGCTGAAGGAACTCAGCACTCTCTGCAACGTCGGCAGCACCCAGCGCGTTTCTTACGCCAACGTCAGAGCCTTTCTTAACGTCATGCACCAGACCGACATGGTCGAGGTCTTGATTGAAAAGGCCATCAAGGAAAAGGGCCACAAGGATGGCGGCTACATTACCCGGGAAGAGTTTCTCAACGAGTCTTCAAAATCCACTAGATTCGCCCTCTTTTCTCCCTTGGAAATCGACGTGCTATTCCACTTTGCTTCCCTCAACTCTCACGAGCACGACAAAATCTCCCTCAGCGATTTCAAGTCTGTGTTTGACCCATCCTGGCAGGAGCGCCTTGACATTTGGCGACGCAACGAGTTGGCCAAGGCTGATGCTGCCAAGAATGCATTTGCCAGCCCGTCTTCCTTTCTCCGCGAAGTCTTTGTTTCTGCCTACAACTTTGCTCTGGGTTCCGTTGCCGGTGCCTTTGGTGCCACTGTTGTTTACCCCATTGACTTGGTCAAGACTAGAATGCAGAACCAGCGAGCCACCCATCCTGGCCAAGAACTTCTTTACAAGAATTCAATTGACTGTTTCAAGAAGGTTATTTCCCGAGAAGGTATCAAAGGTCTCTACTCTGGTCTCGGTCCCCAGCTTGTAGGTGTGGCACCTGAGAAGGCCATTAAGCTTACGGTCAATGATCTTGTTCGTGGTAAGTTTACTGACGAGAATGGTAATATTCCTGTGTGGGCCGAGTTCTTTGCTGGTGGTTCCGCTGGTGCTTGTCAGGTTGTTTTCACCAACCCTCTTGAGATTGTCAAGATTAGATTACAGATGCAGGGTGAGGTTGCAAAGACTGTTGAGGGTGCACCTAGACGATCAGCCATTTGGATTGTCCGTAACTTGGGTCTTGTTGGTCTTTACAAGGGTGCCACTGCCTGTTTGTTACGTGACGTTCCATTTTCTGCCATTTACTTTCCTGCATACGCACATCTCAAGCGCGACTACTTTGGCGAGGGTCCTAACAAGAAGCTTTCTCTTTGGGAGTTGCTTCTTGCTGGTGCCATTGCTGGTATGCCTGCTGCTTACTTTACCACTCCTTGTGATGTCATCAAGACCCGTCTTCAGGTTGAAGCTCGTGCTGGCCAGACCAACTACAAGGGCTTGACCCATGCGGCTAGCACTATTCTCAGGGAGGAAGGTTTCAAGGCCTTTTTCAAGGGAGGCCCTGCCCGTATTTTCCGATCCTCGCCCCAGTTTGGATGCACACTTGCCGCCTATGAGTTTCTTCACGACGTTCTTCCATTCCCCGGCCAGACCAACCACCACCAGACGGAGGCCGGCCACAATGTTGTTACGGCAGAGGCACCCAAGCCCGTCCGATTCCTCCAGAGTCAATCAGCACTCAAGCTTATCCTTGACATTGACCAGAACTTTGGCAAGCCCGGTGTGTTGACTGAGGAGAGAAAGAAGTTGATTCCCGGATTGAAATGAACAAGAATGAATAAGAATGAACAAGAATGAACCAGAGATGGATTGAAAGATTGAAGGACGGGTTTGGTTAAACTTGCTTACACGAAATGATAGAGTGAAGCGAAAGAAGGATTAAAAAACAGAGAGAGGAAAAAAAAAAAAAAGAAGGAAAAAGAATCATGATGACAATATAATAACAATAATAATAATACTAGCTGAAATACTAGCATACTAGTAGTTGATTATTTTCATTTTTTAGACTTTATATTTTATTATGCTTTATGAATTTTTATTTACAAATATACAGTATATTGATGAAAATCATGGCGAAAAAAAATGAAGAGAAGTGAGATAGAAGAAGAGGGATATTGGTATTGGTAGATGGGAAGGACGATTTGTGAGCCTCAAAGCTTACTTTGTGCGAGCAGGTGTGTATGTAACCTAGTCACGCCTAAACCGGAGCGAGTGAGTTACAAGATTACAAGATTACAAGATCACAAGATCACAGGATCACTGGACTAGAGAGGGTGGGTTATTGGTTATTGGTTGCTAGTTACCGATGTGCATGTTATTTTTATTGGTAGGCCTTCTCAGAACCAGATTGGCCAGCAGGACTGGAGAAAAGGAGGGGTCACGTGGGCCACAAATGGCAGGCGGTGATTGGCCGCAGCTGGCAAAAAGCTCATCCTTTGCCCAGCACCGGCAAAACCGTTGAGAAAGCGCATCAGAATCTGGGGAAGGACAGCAAAGAAGTGAACAGATACCAAAATGAAATACTAAAATAAATGAAATACAAAAATAAATAAAAAATATATATATGACGCATCTAGTTTCTATTTAGACTGCACCCGTGGCCATGCCAATGCCATGCCTCAGACTTTTCTCCTGCCAGGCAGCAGGTTTTCTCGAGCCGATGCGAAGCGCTTCAAGATCACGGGTCACGGGTCATGGGGGATTGTGTATACAGCATGGATTTGATTTGATTTTTTACAATTGATTACATGTGGGTATGGTGCATATTCTCCGCCCCTTGGTGTATATTGTATATTGTATATTGTATATTGTTTGTGTGTGTGTGTATATTTTTTGTATGTATGTTATGTAACACGCGCGCCGCACCACCGTTCTACCGTTAGCCGGGCTAACCCTGAAGCTAGTTATGGGCCGGAGTGGGGTGAGAGCGACAAAAACAGACAGCGAGAGAGAGCGAGTATTGTTGAAGAGTCTATATATATATATGTAATGTATATGGAGAGCATGTAAAGCATAGAAACTATGGAGAAGAAAGAGCATGGGTTTTGGACAGAGAGAGGGGTATTTGTTACAGTTACAGTTTTATTGTTACTTTATCGGGATTCCAGTCACATGACTACACTGCGTTTGCGTTTCCTATTCCAAAAGTGGTGACGACGATAATGCAATAATACAATAACATACAATAACACGACGACCCGACGACGACAATACAATGCCACGACGGCTGGGGGTATATTATATATATACACCATTGCCAACCCCCTTTCTCTTTCTCTTTCTTTCTCCATTATTATTTTTAGTGTCCTTATCCGTATTAATAACCCATTCTCTTTATACCTTACCGCGGCCCGACTGTCGGCTTGTTTCGGAGCATGCGCCGGCAAAAGAATGCTCCACGCACATGCAGGGCGGCTGCGCTCGAGGCTGTGCCAGATATCTCCACGTGATATTGCCGTGACGTTTACTTTCATGTGACCCTCACGTTACTGGCCTGTTCATACAGTCTACAGCCTATATAAAATAAATTTCTATTTACTATTTACTATTTACTATTTTCTATTTACTATTTTCTATTTACTATTATATCTATTCCCTTGCCAAGCCTATAACGAAATACACACTGCTTTTAGCCGGCTCCAATTCTCTCGTCAGGCTGGCAACAACCAGCGGTGCCATGCTCGTGTTTGTTAGCCGCTTGCACCTGCTTTGCTATCCACTATGCGCTGTTTTCGCTGTTGTCACTGTTGTCGCTGCTCTTCTGCCTTCTTTTCGGCTTTTGACCGCTTCACATGACACCCACATGACTCACCAGTGCTGCGGCCGCGTCAGGTGACTCGTCTCACTACAATTTTGACGCACCATTG
Organism: Magnusiomyces fungicola; assembly: GCA_900654225.1. Classification (NCBI taxonomy): domain Eukaryota; kingdom Fungi; phylum Ascomycota; class Dipodascomycetes; order Dipodascales; family Dipodascaceae; genus Magnusiomyces; species Magnusiomyces fungicola. The sequence continues at coordinate 698,172 of CAACAH010000005.1, forward strand.
GCCGCTTGCAATTGTCCCTGTGTAATGTATGTATGATGTATGTATAACATATGTATGCTGTGTATGCTTTTTTTCTCTCTCTCTCTCTCTCTTTAAACCTTCGCCAAACGACTCTCTTCTTTCCCTTCTTTTCTCTTTCTTCCCTTTCTTTCTTTAGAACACCTTGTACTCAATTTAATAGACAATTCCCTCTCGCTGTCTCCAGACTCAATTCCTCTAATCTTACCTTTAATCTCATCTTTAATCTCATCTTTTACTTTTCTTTTACTTTTCTTTTTACTTTTAATCTTTTCCATATTTATTCCTGCTTTTTTTTTCTTTCATAATAATATTCCCTTTTAAAATCTCATCTAACCCACAATGACTGACAGCTTATCCCCTACCGCTTCTGCTCAATCGGCTTCAACCGCTCCTCCTCTCCCTCCTCGCTCCTCAACCTCTCAATCAGGCCCTTCATCGTCCCAAGTCTCCAATCCCTCCACAGATGAAGCAGCCACCGACGCTCCTGCAGCAGTTGCCACTGTCGACGACGACGGCTCCTCCTCCACCAACGCAGTTCGTGACATCAACCAGATTGCTGAAGTGATCCAAGGCGCCGCAAAATTGGCAACGGTAAGTAATCTAATCTAATCTAATCTAATTCCCCCTGTGTCTTTTCCGTTCTCTTCTAATCTAACCTGACTTGTAGCAACTCCAAGATTACATCTCCTACTCTACCATCCTCGATATCCACCTCGGCGATCCTACCATTTACACCGAACAAGAGCGCCATATCCTCATCTCCAGCTTGCTCAAGGCCCTTCAGGCCGACGACGAACTCGTCTATAACATTGCCTGGGATCTCCCCGACTTGCTCCTAGGCTATTTTCTCTCGGACTTTGATTTTGACGGAAAACTCGGAGATACCTCATTCGCAAGGCCCCTTCTCTCCATCTTCTCAACCATTGTAAAAAAAGGCAACCCGAAAGAACTCAACTTGAAGGCTTTGGAAACTTTGTCAAATCTTACCATTGAGGGTAATTACAATGCCGTTTTTCACAAGGGCACAAGAGACGATGCAGAAAACGACGAAGATGAGAATGTATCGTATATAGAGCTAGACACTCTCAATCTCCCGGCAGATGACGTTTACCTTAGAAAGCAGATTGCTGAACGATACCTTGATCTTAAGTTTGTTTCGTTGTTTGAACTAGCCACCAAATCTCTGTTCAGAGTCGAGACTTTGTATCCTTCGCGCTTCCTGGCACCCACGACGTCGGGCCTACTGGCGTTTTTGGCAAACAACTTGCCTCAAATTTCTTTCCACGGCCTCATTTTTGTTGTGCGACGGCTTTACATGTTCCCAAGAGACTTTGAAGAAATCAAAGCCCCACCGGGAAAGGAGGTTTCAGAATCAGAGATCAAGCTTCAGGTAAAACTTTTGCAATCCTTCATTACCTTTTTGGTTTATCTGTTCTTTTCACAGAGCCTTGTTAAATGGTCCCATCGACTTTATATCGAGCTTCGACGTGGAGTTGCGGTTGAGCCTGATCAGCTCAAGCGTGAGCGATTTTACCTTTTGCATGGCTATACCGAACAGATGGAAGATTTGTCTTATCGCCTTGGCCAGCTGGCTTATTCTTTTGACCTTGAGGTTGAAGAGTTGTTTGCCGATCTGGTCAAGGAGTATGTTGAAAAGTATGATAAAAGAGCAGGAATCCAGCACGACGCGGATGACGACAATGCCTCAGAAACCAGCACGATTCAGCCCGACGCGTTGCCGTTTGATTTCCAAGGGGCAAAGGTTGCTGACAATGTTCATTTGAGTAAGGAAGGCATTTTCTTGCTGGGCACCCAGTCTCGGTTCATTAATCGTAAACGGCCTGATATTCCAGAGTTTTCCACTCTTTCTGCGCTTATCAAGGTCACTAGAGAGATTGCATTGGGCAATGAAAATCTTCCCGGCGCTGGTGTCAAGGATGCACTGTGCTTCTGGGCTTTATGGATGCTGCGCAACATTAAAAATTCCGAGCAGCTTTATGAGCAGGTTCCTAATGAGGGCATGCTGATTGAGTATCTTCAGGTACTCACCATGCTGGCCTCACAGTTTGATGTGGACGAACAAACTGGCCAAATTATTTACTCTATTGTCACCCGAATTTTGGCTCTCGCTACCCATGAGTTGCGTTATAAATACCTTGTTGATACTATTGAATCATGTCCATTCCCTGGCGCGAGCGAGGTTGCGATCAAGATGCTCAAGGACTTTTTAGTTCCTCCCAAGAATGCTAAAGCTAAGACGGCTGAGGAAACGAAAACGGAAACTGAAGCTGAAGCTAAAACTGAAACTGAAAGCAAACATGATGCTGATGCTGATGCTGTTGATGCGGTTGGAGATGGCATTTCCAGATTAGATATTAGCAAAGCGTCGAGCACATCAGCCGGCCCTGAAAAGTTTAATATGGATGTTGCAGTTGTTCCAGAAGCACCGTCGTCTTTATCAACCAAGTTGACTGCTGTGGAGGAAGAGCAGATTTCTAGTATTATTTCACAAGTGGTTAATTCGGCATCGTCTTCAGTTGCATCACAGCTCAAAGCATTGAATCAAGAGGAGTCTGATGGTGAGGGAACGGAAGACGAAGGAATCAATGGGCTGGCAGGGTCAAGAGGAATAGACTTTGGGCTACTGGCAGCCTGGGCCAACTTTTTGACGGCTAGTCCTCTCTCGGCCGAAGGAATGAAGAAGCAAGTAGGAGACTTTAAAAAGCTGGTATTGGAACTGAAGCAACTTTATGCCAATGAGACTGAGGAATCGGATCCTCAAGGGCTACGACGACAGACTGAAATGTTGGATTTTTTGGTGCAAAGCTTCAAGGCTTGATAAATGAATATAAATTTGGGTAATTTTTATTTGGTTTACTAAATTATACGTTTAAAAACAATGGAAATGAACTACTGGTAAATATACAAGTATATATATATATATATATATATATATATATATATATATATAATTTATAAATTAATTAATGGTAAATGATAGAACAAATAATGAACATTTTAAATGATAGAACAAATACATTTGTACGTATACACGTGGTTACCACGTGATTCGATGTAGCACCTAGTAGGCTTGCAGATAGCGCGAGGTTTGGTGGGGCACCAGTGGAATTACTAGAACCACCGCCGCCTGCCAATTCAATTGTTGAATCTTTTCTTGACACTCGCAAGCGCTTTCTTCTTGTCTACCAACACAACCGTAAACACCACCAAATACAAGTAGTGCCAGTACCAGTACTGCAAGTACAGGTATAAAGATATATCCAGTATTAGCAATGACATCAGTATCGCCGAGCAGTGCGGCAGCACTTGTTCAGCAACAGCCGGTGCCAATACCGGCGGCAGCAGTGTCTTCAGCGGCTGGGCAAGCTAGTCAGCCCAACAGTGCCTCGGCGTCCTCGTCGCCAACTACAGCCAGTGATGCTGTCACGTCTGTCACGTCTGCCACTGCTGCGACAGCAGCCAGCAGTAGTACTACTGCTACTGCTACTGCTACAACCAGCAGCAGCAGCAACACGCTTCCAGGCAGCTCAGCCTTGGGCTCTGCGTTAGGAGTCAATGTGGCCAACTCGAGCAACCCCACCCGAACGACGATTTTTATTGAAGTCAAGATGCCGGTTCATGGCGCGGTTGAAGTGAAAAAGACGACGAAAAAGCAGCAAAAGAGCAAAAGCACGACGCCGGCAGCAGCAAAATCAAAAGGCACGTCGGCCACAGATTCAGTAGAACTTGATTCTGATGAAAATAACAGCAATAACAGCAACAGCAGCACGACTGACAAAAAAAAGAGCAAAAGTGCTAAGAGCAAGAAGAAGAATGAAGGCGAAGGAAATATTTCAGAAGAAGAAGATAATAACCATAATAGTACTGGAGGGGAAGAGTCAGAACATGAAGATTCCAATTCAAACTCGGCAGCGGCAGGATTCCCAATGGAACAGAATCAAAATGTGGTGATTGATTTTATGCGGTTGGCAGAAAAAAAGTATGGATATGACAAAGTGCATCCGTACGCAGTGACGAGCGCGTTCAACTTGGCAGGCGATTTGGATGATATGGACGACGACGAGGATGAAGGAATGGAGGAAGGGATTGAAAAAGAGGCGTCTATAGTTGCCAATGGAGAGCAGCAACAGCAACAAGCAGCAGCAGCGGCAGCAGCAACGATTAATACACCTGCCACAGCCAAGAGTAAAAAGGCAGCAGCTAATCGAGCCAAGGTAGAAGGCAAGTACGACTTGAACGACCCGTTTATTGATGACTCTGAGCTGCTGTGGGAGGAACAAGCGGCCTCGACACAGGACGGGTTTTTTGTGTACAGCGGGCCGTTAATCCAAGAAGACGAGCCTGAGGGTGCCAGCGCAGGAACCAACAGCAGTGGCAGTGGCAGTGGCAGTGGCAGCAACGGCAACAGTGGAGGCGGGGGCGCCAATGATGGACATGATGACGGCAGCAACGACCATTTTGGCGGCGGGTCTAAAGGCAAGGACAACGACGACGGAGCAGCGCCAGCGCCGGCCACCAACAAAAGGTCGCGCGCGTCGCTGGAGGGCAAAGACTCGGCCAGGCCGGCCAAAGCCAAAAAGGCGAGCAGAAAAAGCGATACCAAAAAGGCCACCAGCAACAGCAGTAATAACAACAGCAGTAATAACAACAGCAGTAATAACAACAACAGTAATGGTAATAAAGATGGTAACAAGGATGGTGAAAAACCGGCGACGACGGCCACTGCATTGAAATCGGGGACCACATGAATAAATAAATACATGGGTGTATATCTAATTTCTACATTTTTTAATAATTCTATAACATGGTTCCTAATCTAATGAAGAAGAAAAAAAAAAAAAAAAAAAAAAAAGAAAAACAATAGGATGTACTACGAAAATACAAAAATACAAGAATACAAAAATACCAAATTTATATACAAAAATCAAAATCAAAATCAAAACCATCCTTTTCACTTTGCTCCACCCACGTGATCATCATCATCATATTTCACGGGCTACATACTCTCCACCACGTGACATCCCGTTTCTGCCCTGACCATAATAGGAAGGCGTTTCCGCGTGGGTTAGGCCACAAGAGCGGTACCGGCGATCCCGGCGCGCGCCAACCACACCTGTTCCCCACATAAAAAAAACAAAAACAAAAAAAAAAAAAAAAAAAGAATTAAAAAAAAAAAAAAGGTTTAAAAGGTTTAAAAGGTTTTAATTTTTTTTAATTTTTTAATTTTTTAATTTGGCGCTGCGACAGGTCCTGCTGCTACCGGTGCGGATACATACATTGTGTCCACACAGGCATACAAAAAGGTAAAAGCCAAAAGCCAAAAGGTGAAAAGGTGAAAAGGTGAAAAGGTGAAAAAAGGTGAAAAAAGGTGGCGCATGACTGTGTCACGTGGAAAGAGAGATGCGTGAAAATGTGAAAATGTGTGGAATGGTGGAATGGTGGAATGGTGCGAAAAAAATGTGGGCAACCGTGCGCGTGACAAATGAGTAATAAGCATTTGCACCACCACACCTGTTACACCTGTTACACCCGTTACACCCGTTACAACTGCAACTGCAACTGCAACTGCAACTGCAATTGCGACTGCGACTGCGGTTAACTGGTGCTACTGAATTGAACACAATTGACAAAAGAATCGATTTTTATAAATTACATTTTAAAAAGACATGAAAAGAAAAAAGGAAAAAACAAATAAAACAATATAAAAAAAGATGGGAAAAGGAAAAAAAATAAAATAAATAATACTTTTGTGTGTGTGTATATCCTGGCATGGTGTTTTTTTTATATTTCATATTTTGTATTTCATATTTTGTATTTTGTATTTTGTATTTCATTTTGCATTATCATTGTATATAGCTCTGTTAAATTCCAAGTTTGAGCCAGTCCCATTGAGAGTCTTCCGAGTCGTTGATTGTGTTGCCAGGATTGCTGCTGCTGTTGTCATTAGTATTAGTATTGGTATTCATATTCATATTCATATTGTTGGTCCTTGTTGCCGCGCCAAAGGTAGCAATCTCGTCCAAGGAGTCCAAATTGTTAAACTCGGATTCAAAAGCAGCAGAAAAGTTTGATGATCCAAACTTGTGATTGTGATTGTGATTGTTGCTATTGCTGCTATTATTACTATTGTTACTGCTGCTGCCACTGGTTTTGTAGTTGGCCAAGGATGGGGACGTAGCATTGTCTTGACAAGAAATATCAAACTCGCCAATAGATGGATTAGAAAATGTAAAGTCTGGATTCAATGCCGGAGGTTTTTGCTGATTCCAAGTCATGTTATTGTTATTGTTATTGCTATTGCTATTGCTATTGCCATTCTTTTTTAATTGACTTGGATTCTGAAAACTCATCTTCTTTGTAATTAAACTCAGTCGTTTTGGAGTCCCGGCCGTCCCTACTCGCTTCATCTGCTGTTGCAGCAGCTCGTCCTTTTGTTGCAACTGCATCAGCTGCTGCTTCAACGACGACGCTGCTGCCGACGTGCTGGAGATTCCTCCACTGGAAGATGCAAGGCTAGTACTGGCTGAACTGAGCCCGCTAACAACATTGCTGAATTGACCTTGTGTCGATGCTGATCCATTATTGCTGCTGTTATTACCATTACTGCTGTTATTGTTGAATTGAAATGACTCTGATAATGTACAAGTGGGAGGAGGCATCGGCGCAATTGGCACCATCTTCTTTGGCGCAATTGGCACATGCTTGATCCCGGCTGAAGACACCGAGTTGGAAACCGAGTTGGATACCGAATTGGATCGAGACTTGTTGTTCCCTCGACCATCGCTGGCCATGCTCAACGTGCCGCTGATGGTATTATTTGAAATTGAAGACGCCCGCCGTAATTGCTGGGTCAGCGTTGGTGTAGACGAAATGGATGCTGAACCGGATGACATCGACATGGACATTGGCCGCCGTCTAGTAAAGCTGCCTTCTGGAGTAGAACTACAACTGGAACTAGAACTAGACAAACTCTTGTCATTGCCGCTGGCACCTCCGCCAACTATCCATTTGGATCTCTTGCCGCCGTCCTTTTGAAACTGGGCAATGCTACTATTCACAAACGTCGTATCAACCCCATCACCACTGTTGCCTGGCCTAGATCCGGGAACGTTTCCTCCGCCCAAATTGTATCCATTTCTTCCAATAGACAACCCGCTGCCAGGAACAATGTTGACAGGCTTGCCAGAGGTTTTGTTTTTGTTTGGCCCGCTGCTCAAGTTGCTCACCCCAAAACTTCCAAAGCTTCCCACCGTCGCATTCCCGCCATTAGGTCCTAATGAATTGAGAGACTGGGAAAGGCTTTGAGTAGTGATCTGGTTGGCATTCAACGACACGGTATTACCAGCGTTTCCAGTAAATGGCAGATGCGAGCTTGGAAATGACGACGGGGCAGAAACAAGAGTGGAAAGGGAATGTGACGAGCTGTTACGGCTATTTCCTGTGCGATTTCGCTTTTTAATGACGTCGGTTTTGAGTTTGAGAGGGCGGACTTCGCCGTGCAGTTTGAGAAACAACCCGCATGCGTTACACAATGGCTCACCAGCAGGGTTTCTTCTCCATAAAGGCGTGTTTCGAGTATGGCAATTTGTGCATTGGACTGGTGTATTTGTATTAGAATTGGAATTAGAGTTGGAGTTGGAATTGGAATTGGAATTAGAGTTGGAATTGGAATTGGAATTGGAATTAGCAGGGGTAGAACTAGAAGTTAAAGAAGAAGAAGAAGTAGGCTTAGCAGAAGTGGCGGCTAGAGGCTTTATTGTAGTGGTACTGCTAGTGGGGGCGGACGAGGCTGGCTTGATTGCAGGTTGTTGACTCTTGGCCTTGACAATAGTAATAGGTGCTGCTGTCGCTGCTGCGGGGGCCTTGGTATTTTCTTTGGTATTGGCAGCTATAGGCACCGGCTTGGAAACAGCTGGTTTCGGAGCTATACTAGTCACCGATTTTGGTGTCATGGTCAACATGGAGTTGTACTTTGGACTCACTGTCGACGTGCTATTTTTACGAGAATGGGTGGTGGAAAAAGCTTGTCCGCTGCTGCGCAAATTCATTGCACTTTGGTTGCGTCGAGATAGTCCGGAATTACCGCCATTGTCAAACGATCCAGTCAGCGACGATATTGACGTCAGCGAACTAGACAGCACCGACGCGTTGGTCTGGGACGCTGTGCGGGCTAGCTTGGATTTGCGTGGAAGAAGAATCTCCATACCGCCATCCGCACCCTCAGGAGCCCAGTCCAAAGGAGATCCCGGACTGACAACAGAAAACCCGGCAGAAGAGGCATGTCTTGCATGCGTCATTGATGCTACTGGACTTTGGTCATTTTGAGGGGAAGACGGGACAGTGCACGATGGAGACATTGCCGGAGTAGCAACTGCTGAACTCAGGGTAGAAAACGCAATGCTGTTCATTCTGCTGCCACTGTTTGTGGTTCGGGTCTTGACAAAATTGTAGCTATTATTACTACTGCTACAGCAAGAGTCTGTGCACTTGCTGGAGCTTTGAGATGCCCGTCGTCGGTGATCTGCGGACGCTTGCTGGTTTGCATGCTGGTTTTGCAAGCGATGCTGGATTTGTCGGCTGATTTGAGACTCGTTCGCTAGAAACTCTGCCATGGCTGTGAGGTCCTCGTTGTCCAGAACACTGGACTTTACCGGGCTGTCTGATTCCACGACCATGTCGACATCGCCAGGAGTCAAAGTGGGATCGGGCATCAAGTCTAGACCAAAACCCTCCACGGCCAAGGGATCCAAATCAAACTCAAATCCAGAGGTGCCGTCAAAAGCAAAGTCCATGCCATCCCCGTTGATGCTGCTGCTGTTGAATAACGAGGTGCTTGTGTGGTCTCCTCCGTCGGGAAGGTCGCCAGACATTGAAGCAATAGACAGCGACGACGTGGAGATGCAAGCTCCCGAGATGGCATTTGACACAGCAGACGCAGCTATGGACATGTTTTGATTAAAGTTGCCCGACCCTGCTGAAGGACTTGTTAATGTGGAGACAGCCGGACTATCGGCCACGGAGCCGGGAGTAGTCATTCCATTGAACATGGCAGTGCCAAACGAGCTTTTAACGTTATTAGAGGCTGGGGTATGGTTGCTGTTGTTCAAGCTTGCCGGGTTTAGGCTGGGTCGAACAGGCTTTTGTAGATCAAACTCGACAATGTCGTTGTCGTCTGGTGACAGTAACCCGTAGTCTTCGGATCGTTGCTGAGAGGAGTGCTGCGCAGCTGCGGACGTTACTGTTGCCGATATCATGGGAGAGAATTGAGCAGCTCGTTTGCGGCTATTTTTGATGAAAGGGTGGAGTGGTTTGTTCATGTTGTTGTTGCTGCTGCTGCTGCTGTTGTTGTTGTTGTTGTTGCTGGAGGCCGGGTGATAATGGTGTTGAGTCATAAGTGGTGACAGGCCACCCATGGACTCAGGAGATGTGTCATCAGGCGTTTGGTTCTGCAAAAAGGCCTGTAGGGGATCTTGGGACAAGCTTGAGAGTAGCGACGGAGCAAACTTGGTGGAGTAGCGCCATTGCATGTTGTCCAGCCGGTCCTTGTTGTCCAGGGTTCGTTTTGCGTCGGTCAGCAGGTCGGCAAGGTTTGTGGAGAAGACAGAGTCGGCATTGTGAGCGGCCAGCGAGACCGGGTTGGCCGCAAAGTCGGTTTCCAGCGAGTCCAAGGCGGGCATGAAGTCCATGGTGGCAGGGTCCGAGTCGAGAGCGAAATGGAGGGCTTGGGGGTCCATGTGCGAGATCGCCTGAGAAGCGGGATTGAGGAGATCATGATTTTCAGAGTAGGACGAAGCGTCGGAAGTGCTGTTACTAGTGCTGCTGAGTAGTAGCATTGGATCAGAATCAAAGATGTGACCCAAAGGCAAGCCGGAGGAGGGAGGCCTATTGTTTCTTCGCGACATGTCGACAAGGGAGATATGGATATATACTTGAGTAAAAAAAAAAAAAAAAAAAAAAAAATTTTTAAAAAAAAAAAAAAAAAAGAGAGAGAAAAATAGTTTATTCGTATTAAGAGAGAACAGGAAGAGCGCAGCAGCAGCAGCAGCAGCAGCAGTCATAATGGCTTACATACATAGTTATATATATACAAATATACAAATGTATATGTGTTATATAAGCATAATTATTAGCGGTGCGTCTTTGCAATGACTCACTGTGTAATTAGTCACGTGCAATACTTCACGTGCATTATTTTTATTTTTACTTTATCACGTGCACACGTGTCAGTCACGCGTCTGAGAAATGAACGAAAAAAAAAAAAAAAAAAAAAAAAAAATAATAATAATTAATAATCTTAAGCCTGCGCGCGACGTGACTGACTGACGCCCATTCCATTCCTCAAAAGTGTGTCTTGTCTTGTCTAGTCTATTAGCACATCACCTTGTTGTTTTCCTCTTCTTTTTTTTTTTTTTTTTTTTTTTTCTTTCTTTCTTTCTTTCTTCCGCGCTACTCCTTCTCTCTTTCTCCACCGCCACAACAACATCACCAATTCACCTCCATGCCTGCGCCTGACCCGGTCCCGGCGCACGAGCGTCATTACCAGGACTATGAATACTCAATGAGCCAACATTATCATTACAATCAAGCCTCAAACAACTATTCTCAGCAGCAGCAGCAACAACAACAGCAGCAGCAACAACAACAGCAGCAGCAACAACAACAACAACAACAACAACAACAACAACAACAACAGCAACAACAACAGCAACAACAACAACAACAACAACAACAACAACAACTACAACAACAACAACAACAACAACAACATTATCAAAATAGACAATCAACAGCCTCTTTTGAAAAAAGACACTCTCAGGCTTCCACCTCCTCTGAAGACCCCGCTCTCAAACGCCTCTCCCAAACCTCCTCCTCTTCCGCTTCTAAACGCACAAAGACTCATGTCGGGCCGTGGAGATTGGGCAGAACCTTGGGTCGTGGCTCTTCAGGTAGGGTGCGTCTGGCAAAGCATAACGTCACCGGCCAGCTTGCAGCTGTCAAAATCGTCCCCAAAGAACTCGTTTCCCGGCACGACTCTCCAAAAGACTCGGACGACAGAGGCCGCTTTCCCTACGGCATTGAGCGTGAAGTCATCATCATGAAGCTCATTGAACATCCTAATGTTATGGCGCTTTACGATGTCTGGGAAAACAAGGGCGAGCTGTATGTATCCTTTTTTTGTTTTGCTTGTTTGTTTATTTGAGTTTAAACAACACACACACACACACACTTTATCCCCCTCTGTTCCGTTTTACTAACACATCATGTCACTCTTGTTTCACGTTTTTATTATTATTGAATTTTTGTTTCCTGTTGCTCTAGTTATCTCGTGCTTGAATATATCGAGGGAGGCGAACTTTTTGATTATCTATTAAGAAGAGGGTGCCTTGATGAACGTGAAGCAATTCATTACTTTCGACAGATTATCAATGGCTTGGATTATTGTCACCAGTTTAACATTTGGTATGCTTGATTAATTGCTTCTTTTTGATTGTTATTTTTCAAACAATTGCTAATTAACCTTTTCTTTATTTTTTATTTTAGCCACCGAGACCTCAAGCCTGAAAATATCCTTTTAGACCGAAACAGAAATATCAAAATTGCTGATTTTGGTATGGCTGCCCTCGAAACCGCTGAACGAATGCTCCAAACTTCTTGCGGATCTCCTCACTATGCTTCCCCCGAAATTGTTTCTGGTGAACACTACCATGGTGGTCCCTCTGACATTTGGTCTTGCGGTATCATCTTGTTTGCACTTTTGACCGGACACTTGCCGTTTGATGATGAAGACATTCGCGGCCTCCTTCTCAAGGTACAAGCCGGCGTCTTTACAATGCCCCAAGGCCTTAGTGATGAAGCAAGAGACTTGATATCTCGCATGCTCTGCGTCGACCCCAAAACTAGAATTACCATGCCTGAGATTATTAACCACCCATTTCTTAGTAAATACCCATCAAAAAGACGCTACAAGATTGACAATAGACCAATTCTTCCTGTCAGCGTCGCTCAGCCGGTTAATTCTAGAAATGAGATTGACCCAGAAATTTTAAAGAATTTACAAACACTTTGGCATGGTGCCGATGCCGAGTCCGTCATTGAAAAACTGTTACTTGATGAACCAAATTCTGAAAAGACATTTTACTGTCTTTTGATGAAATACCGCCATGACCATATCGACGACACTAAATTGTATCAACAACAACAACAGCAACATAAACAGCTTCCTCTACTACCTCCAAGTAGGTCTTCAAGTCGCCAATTTAGACAATCCCCGTCAATGTCTTCTCAACATGCTGCCAGCCGACATGCGGCCCACAATCATCACAGACACAATAGACATCACAGTCGTCACCGTTCTCATTCGAGTCGGCACTCTCGAGCAACCTCAAAGTCTTCTATCATTACAGCCTCATCTTCTCATAGACGAGGCGTTTCATTTTCCTCTGTTCGATCCATGAGATCTCTAAAACAACGAACAAGATCCACAACATCAATTAAAAGCAGTTATGATAATTCTTATGACCGAAGTTGTGATCGATCTTTTGCATCTACTCCCCCTCCTCCAATGCCTTTGGACGTTCTTGAGCAAGTGCAAAGAAATAATGAAGCTGTCTCTAGTATTTCAAACATTGGCCAGGATTCTGAAGTGTCTACGGATCTTGGGGGTTATTCTTATTCAGTAGGTTCATACTCTCAACCGTATCAACATCCTACTCATCAACAAGGCTACGATTCCAAGGAGCACTTTGTTCCCCCTCCTATTGCTTCATCATCAATAATAAATTCTAGAAGAAGTTCCATGCTAGAAGTTTCTTCTGAATCACCCATCGCAACTGTTGAAGCAGCTCCCGAAGCTGAGGAAGGTAAGAGGTCTTCCAACGAATTTGCATCAATGCTCGAACAAGCTTTTAATTTCAATAACAGTAAACGTTCCTCAGGATCATCATCTGTTTCGAATACCGCAACAATTGTTCAGCAGCAGCAACAGCAACAGCAGCAGCAACAACAACAGCAACAACAACATGTCCCTGTTGTTAGCTCTCCACCTATTGTCCATACCCAACAACGAAATGTAAGATATTCAAACCCATCCTCTCGAGCTGTTTCTGATCCTTTTCCCGCCGGAGCCCGTACTCCAACAATTGCTTCTGATCATGCATCTCCACCCACCCAAGCAATGGCAACATCTGTTGCATCTGGTCAACCAGTCTACAATGATAGAAGGTCTATGCCTGAGCAATTGCGAAGTCCAATGTATTCAGGATACCAAGGCCCTTATCAAAACGACATTTCAACCTCTCCACCTAATAATTCCCACATTTCTGGAAACGGTATAATCAGTCAAGGCATATTACCCAACACACCAGCTGGGGCATCTGATTATTTGTTACCCATGATTTTTGAGGAGGATGATCGGTTTGCTGATGCTATTGAAGAGGAAATGGACATTAGATTTAACAACCCCAATGCTCCTAACAATGGTAACTCCAAGAAGGACAACACTGCTAATTACCCACAAAAAGGAGCTGGCGCTGCAAGACGCTCCAATGAATGGGAAAGAGTTCACAACAAGGGCCAACAACAGCAGGCTTATAACAATGGAAACGGTAGATATACTCAGAATAATTTGTTATCTTCACCTACTTATGGCCATCGACCTGGAACTGATCCGTATAACCCCAACAAGACACCAGAGCTTTTACAACCTCCACAATTTAGTGCAGACCATCAGTACTTGCAGCAACTCACACCTGAACAAAGAATCCTTCTCAGTACCCCTGGGGCAATTTCAGATTCTGGCGAAGTGTTACTCCAAACTCCAGATGGACTTCAACTGCCAGAAATACCTGATACCCCTACATATGATGACTCCATCTTGAGAAGGGTTCACACTGTAGCAAAGGCTGCTGCATCGGTCGGCGCTGTTGCAGGTTCTACAATGATTGCAACTAATGCATCCAATGCACCCAACGCACCTGGAAGCGAAGAGAATTTGGAGGAAGACGAGGACGATCAAGATTCTGATACTAACAGTGTTTTGCAAATGGACAGAATGTCCTTGTCACAAGGTGTCAGGTCAGATATCATCAACCCCTCAAGCAGTGTAGAGGACAATAGCGTTGTAATTTTAGGCGAGCACGATGCTAGTTTACTATCTGTTGGTAATATGACTGGCAGTTCAGCGATAACAGCTGACCAGAACTTATCGGGTGATACCTCGAGATTGAGAATTTCTGGATTATTAAGGAATGAAAGTTTTACACCTAGAACCGGTGATGCTTTACAACCAGTGGTAATTACTCAACAGAGACCTTCTAGTGTTTATGGAAACCCAAGCCAAAATGTTCAAAATGTTCAAAATGTTCAAAATGTTCAAAGCGCCCAAAATGCCCAAAATGCCCAAGCTTTTCAAAATATTCAACAACAGCAATTACTTGCTCGAAATATTTCACAAAAGCGAGGTAGTCAACTTTTGTTGCAACAACAACAACAGTTGCAGTTTGGCGTTCTTGAAGAAGAACCTGTTAAAAGCTCTAATTCTACTCCTGACGCTGACACTGTTGCGTCTGGTACTGCCAACAATAAAACACCAGTGTCTCAGTCTAGTACTAGCTCAGCCAAGAAGGCCAATTTCATGGAGTCTCCAAAGCTCAATACACATGCTTTTTTCCCTTCATTGGGCCGCCCTGCTTCTTCTTTAACAGCCAATTCTTCAAATCCTGTGTCTGGAACTGGTATACCTGTATTGTCTTCTTCCCCTCAAGGATCTAATCCAGTTACTTCACCAACTACTGCCAATGGCTCTTCCATTAAAGAGAATAATAGTTCTGTGCACCCTGCATCTGCAAGAGTAGTCGCGAACAATTCCTCTGTAACATCTCCTTACACCAATACTTCTAATAGTAGCGTTACCAACAATAACACTGGAACCTTCCTACCTGCATCGGCTGGGGGCACTGTTGTTGAAAAGCCAGAAAGAAAGCCTTCCAGTAGGGGATCGTCTCTCCTTCGTAAGCTTACACTCAACCCTAAACGCCAAGCTCCTCCCCCTCCTACTGCTAATGGAAGTTCTGGACCAAATCTTGGACAGGCCCATATGCAATTGGGCCGTGCAGGATCCATTAGCCAAAAATCCAAGCAAGCTCAACAGGCTGCCAACAAGAATAACTCTGACAACAGCAGCCAGCAGTCAATTTTGTTGCCAACCCCTCCATCTTCTGAACCACAATCAAGGATTGCCAGCGGATCTTCTCAAATGTCATACATGTCACATGCTTCTCATCCTTCATATGGCACAAACACTGCTTCGACAACATCTTCTCATACCTCTTATTCGTCTACAGGTTCAAACCATGTTACAACAACAACAACAACAACAACAACATCCCAACCTAAGCAGGTCAAGGCTACAGTTTATAAATCAGAGCCTCGCCCATTGCCAGCTGCTAATCCTTCTCAACGCAATTCAACTTCGTCTTTTGACACTTCTGGTGTTAAGCAAAACTGGTTTATGAAGATGCTTAATATTTCATCATCATCTAGTAATTCGCAATCTCAAGAGCCCAAACGCTCGGGCTCTCGTCCTTTTAGTATCAATTTGAGTTCCTCTAACCTCTTGTCTAATGTCACTACACCCACATTGCCAGTAACTACTACATATTCTTCTCCACTTTCATCGCCATCAGTTCGCCGTGTTTTACTTGAGATTCTTCGCGAGTGGACCAAATACGGTGTTTCTAACATTCGTGTGGAAGAACTTGGCCCGAGAACTCTCAAGCTTCAGAATGGTGAGCAAGTTCCCGGAAAGATTGTTTTGAGTGCCAAGATTTCTTCCCGAAATGCATTATCATTAAGGTCAGCTAGATTTGCAATTGAGTTGGTTATGCAAGAGGTCAAGGAAAGTGTTGTTGTTCCTGTTAAAAGCAGAGAGCAGCATGCAACCCAGCAGCAGCCGCAAAAGAAGGAACAGCCACAGCAATCTGAGGGTGTTGGTAAGACTTTGTTTAAGAGATTCCTAAGCGGCCGAAAGAGTAGTTCAGATTCATCTGCAAACAATAGAAGCAGCAACAATACTAGTAGTAACAATGTTGCGACTAGGGTGTATACGACAACTAGAGCCATGACTAGCATTACTGTGTTCCAGGAACGAGGATCATCTTCTACTTTTATGAGATTTGTAAAGGAACTTGAGCAAGAATTGACAGCCCGTGGAGTTGTTAACTCTACTGCTGCCCCTACTTCATTTGCTTCGGTTGAGAATGGTACTTTAGCTGGCCCCTCAAAGGCATCTAATAGCACCTTTAACAGACAAGGACTTCCGGGTCTTAAGGAGGAGGATGGGTATGTTGATATTGAAGAAGAAGAAGAAGATTATGTTCATATTGGCAAACCATCATTGGTACCGACCACTGGCAACCGACCCTCGAGATATAAAAGTTGAATTTACTAAAAAAAATTATGGGATATCCAAAAATGAAAAAAAAAAAAAAAGCACACCATGAAATATGAAGGAAGAGTTTTTATATTTACAAGCATTTTTTGGACTAATTTTATTTTTGCATTTATCAGATTTTTCAACCACTAATTAATAATTTTGTTTAATACATTTATAAGTTTTATTTTATTTTTATTTCTACTTTTATTTTTATCTTTATTTACCTTTTATTTATAGATTATATAGAGCCATTTCAAAACCCATAACAACATTACTAATCGTTACTACACAGACTGAAATATGCGATGCAGACCCTGGTGTACGCCAGCATTTTGACGGCTGACAGCGCTCTAGTTGTGTGCTTTCAATTGAGTTTATTTTTATTTTATTTTTAAAAGATGGCCACCGATTCCTTTCTTATTCCTCGTTCTTTCCTCTTGATTATGCTGTTATTTTCTCAACCACTTGAGCATACTTCTTTTTACTAACGATTGATTTTTGGCAGGTAGATGGCTCCCAATTGCCGGCAACCCATTTGTGCAAGTTGCTTTTGTGTGATGACGGCCTGTTTCTGTGTCTTTGGCTGTACAACATGGGGTTTGTTTTGGTTTTATTAATTTATCAATTTGTTATTATCTTTTGCCTTTTTTTTTTTTTGTTATCTTTTGTCCTTTTCCTGTTTGCATTGACCAATTTCGTCTAGGTTCTTTTTTCTTTCTTTTTTTTTGAGTGAAATGGGTTGATGGCACTTTGTCGGAAGTTTGATATCTTTTTGTGCAACTGGAATTGACCATTTGGACAGCTACTACTATCACGCACGTCTCTACCCTTTTTTTTATTTTATTATAATTTTGAGACTGTTCCTATTCATGTGTGTGCTTTTACTCTCTAATACCAGTTGCACAATTGTGCGTGCGTTTAAATGTCTTTGCATGGCCGTGTGCTTTGGTATTTGATTCAATTTGCGACATTGGTGGTGATTCAGTTTTTTTTTCTTTACAAAGACTCTTATCTCTTGCTGTTGTTATGTTGTTGGAAGTGCGCTTGGCCCTGTTGCAGCGATTCTGTTACTGGCCAAAGTTTTGAAACATTATTGCTCGGTTGACTGTTGTTGCATTTGATTGGATATGTGCCAGAGTTTGAAATGGCTGGAGTTTTCATAGCCTTTGAGAGGTTACATACTGTTTGAAATGGTTTACTTTTTTGGGGTATTGTGTATATGCCCATTTCGACTTGTTGGCTTGATGATGCCCTTGGAATGAGAAACTCTTTATATATAATCTAGGTAGTATAGTGTATCTTGGATAGGTTGTTGTTAACTAGTCATTGGTATCTTGTGTAACGTAGATGGATTTCTGAGAAAAAGGTGGAGAAGGATATGTTATTGAATTTTTCTCAGAAATCATATAAATGTAGAAAGAGGCATGCTGAAAAATTGTACATTCTGTGCTTGCTTAATAAAGAAAGGTCTTTCTACTATTACTACTATTACTACTATTACTACTATTACTACTATTACTACTATTACTACTATTACTACTATTACTACTATTACTACTATTACTACTATTACTACTATTACTACTATTACTACTATTACTACTATTACTACTATTACTACTATTACTACTATTACTACTATTACTACTATTACTACTATTACTACTATTACTACTATTACTACTATTACTACTATTACTACTATTACTACTATTACTACTATTACTACTATTACTACTATTACTACTACTATTACTACTATTACTACTACTATTACTACTACTATTACTACTATTACTACTTTTGGAAATTTTCCTATTAGAGAATATTTCTAATAGGAAAATTTCCCTATAGAATCAGTCATGGATGTCCCCGTCCGCCACAACACGGGGTCCCCTGACGATTCTATTCGGATCCACCAAGGCAGGCCGACACCAGCCCCCCTTGGGATCCTACCATGGACCCATTTACCAATCCACATACACATGGAGAGACCTTCATTTGGATCCGTAATGGGGTCTCCCCAACGTGTATATATGGATTGCGATCCTTTGGCCAGCACGCCTCAGGATCTTGGAATC
This sequence comes from Magnusiomyces fungicola, assembly GCA_900654225.1. Classification (NCBI taxonomy): domain Eukaryota; kingdom Fungi; phylum Ascomycota; class Dipodascomycetes; order Dipodascales; family Dipodascaceae; genus Magnusiomyces; species Magnusiomyces fungicola. The sequence goes on from CAACAH010000005.1 coordinate 716,727, forward strand.
CCAAAAACCTCGGGCTCGTCCACACCACGCCTCGGACATCGAGGGGTGCACAAACAAGACTGTTTTTCCAAACGTGTGAAAAAGAAAGCCTCACAGATAGTAGAGGTGACCCCGAGGTTGAGTATCACATAACAAATCGTGGGATTGACAAATTGTATCAAGAATAGACACAGGGATCAACAAAAAAAAAAAAAAAAAAAAAGCTACGACTGATCAAGTGCAAGTGACAACAACAGTGACCATGTTGCGTACTTTGGCCCAAGTCAAAATAAAATGGCAAAAGAAAAGGAAACAAAAGCAAGGTTGAGTAACAGAGTAACTGAATAACAAAGTAGTCAAAAAAAAAGGTAAAAGAGAAAGGAGAGAAAAGGTATTTATAAAGGAAACTGAACAAGAAAAGAGTAAGGAAAGAAGGAAGAAGAGGGAGGAGGAACCAGGGAAATCAACCTGTTTATATACTCGCAACTCTCTTACAGCAATACCCTCTCCGGCTGCTATTATTAACATTAAAAGCTTTGAACAAACGATTATTAAAGCAAACACAAACATTATATAAATGATCAAAATGACCAAAATTGTCAACAAATCAGGCGATTCAATCTCAAAACTTCCAAAATTGTAAAAAATAAAAATAAAAATAAATATAAACATCAAAATCAAGATAGGCCAGCCTCGTTATTTATTTCCATTAACAGAATCCTTGCCAAAAACATAACAACTCACTTGTTGTAAAATCATCAGTTCCAGATACACCAAATAATGACTTCTTTATTAATCAAAAAAGTTGGAAACTTGAATAAAAAAAATATACAAATCAAATATAGTCAATATAATCAAAAAATAAGAGTCAGATAAATAAACCAAAATATATAAATGTGGGTAGAATAGGTTTAGCATTCCCATCTGAGATAGTGACACTTTGTTTCCTTTCTACCCATGGACCGTTCCAAGCAGTTCGTAAGCAGGCGTTCGCCTTCATTAATAAGCTCCCAACGGTGATTGTGAAGGGACTCTATGGCGAGTTTGAGTAAACCAGCTGTGTGGTTGATTTGAATCTGAGGACAGGATGAAATGGACGACAACGACGCTTGGGAAGATGAGTTAGCCGTTGTGGTTTTAGATGTATTGTCGTTGAAGAATGGCGGCTTAGAATTGTCGTTTTGGGCAGTAGATGAAGAATTGTAGAACCGTGATGTACTGTGAACAGGTAGCGTGCTATCGGGAAGAACAACAGACTCCGAGCGAGATGAATTAAAAGAAGAAGGTACATTGTTTGACTGAGAATGACGGCGTCCCGTCGTATTGCTGGATTCATAAACGTCAGACTCATTGTCCTCGCGAGGTACATTTGACGACCCAGCGCCAGTAATGCCAACACAAGTCTTGGAAACCATGGCTCTCATTGTTTCCTTGGAAAGCCATTCCAAATATTTCAAACCATCCACCTTATGCGGTTTAGCCTTCATGTGCATAAAAACGTGACGACCCAAGATTGCTGGTGTAATTTGTTGAGACTCATTGTACCCTCCAGTCATGGGATATCCATTCACATTACCATATTCATCAACCGTGCAGCAGCCATCTGTGCTATTGCCATCGGTTCTTCCATTTTTAGACCCAGTCTCCTCGTTTCGACCATTAGAGCTTGACATGAAACTTTGAACACAAGATCGATGGGCTTCTCGGTCAAATAAAAAGCTGGGGAGTGGGGGAGAAGGTGTCCATAGCTCTGGGTCTTCAGCGCCTCCAATGACATCGCCGTATGCCCAAATAAGCATCACACAGATAAAAACGATATAAGGTCTGTGAGCAATAGGATCGTAAACTGAGATATAAGGATTGTTTGGGTATGCCGGGCCTGTTTGAGTAGAAGTTGGAACAGTGCGGTGTGAACCATCATTCATCCTGGCTCTTTTAGATCCATAGTATGAATTACAGTTTTCACCTTCATCTTTGATCAAATCTGCATTCTCTCCACGCTTCTTTCTGCGCTTTGGTTTTAAAAATGGATTGGGACAAACATCATCCTTTGCCTTTTCTTTATGACAACTTCCTTCGCCACAAAGATACATTTCTTTGAGAAAGTGGACTGCAAAATGTAGACTTTCGGTACCTTGTGGCGATTTTACCCAGTTTACAACACGCTGTCTGGCAGCCATGTAATCACTCCGCTTAACAGAACTATTAAAGACGGAAATAATACCACAGTAAAACTGTAAATCATACTGAGCAATGGACATATCAATCATGGCAAAGTGAAGGAACGGATCAGAGCATCCAGCAATCTCCAATATGAATTTGGGCGGGTAACTAACAAAGTCTGGAATACCGGCAGAGTTTGTCATTGAATAGTTGTTAGAGCCGCGCAAAGAAGGCCGACGGCCTTTCTTTTTTCGACGAATACATGTGTTTCCATGGCGGCATGTATACATTTCAGAGTCCTCATACAACTCATCTTCGTTGTTTTGAGAATTTTGCACACCAGAAATGATGTCAATAGTGCTTTTGTTGCGAAGAGAGATGCGAACAATAGATTCATCATCAGAACTATCACAATCGCTAATTTCCCTTTCTTCCAACTCGCACAGCGCACACTTTCCTTCAAATTCTATGGAAGAATTGCTAAATCGCTTTCTGTTGTCTCCATTTGTAGAGTGTTCATTTTTTCGCATCTCCTCTTTGCGTTTTTTATTAATCTCTGCTCTCTTCTGTTCAACAGTCTGCAATTGGAGCTTGGCATCGTTTCTCCAAAACATGTAAGATGCTCTCATAACATCTCTCCAAGTGTTTCTAAATGCACCCCACCCAATGGATGTTACTTGTAAATCACGTTGCTGCATATTATACTGAATTGACAAGAGACCGCTTAACAACACTTTTCTACCAAATGTTTCGGTTTGAACAGGCTTTTTGTTGAGAATGAGTTTTAGAGCTTCAATGAATTGGATTCCTGACGATCCTTGAACACCAGAATCTCCTCCTGGAGTTCCATTTGAATAGCCGATAACTTCATCAGGATTGTTGCTATCCCACAAGTCTTCACGACATGGTAACGACACTCGCAACTCATGAACACCAATTAAAGAGACATGACCAAACATGGTGGCGTGGTTAACATCTAAAATAAAGGCAAAGAGAGCAGCTCGTTTAGTTTCTTCAAATTGAATCCACCGTTTCCAAGGATCAAGTTTACCATAACCATCATGATTGTCATCATTGTTTCGAGAATAAAGCATCATCCCACTAGCTCCACCTTCCATTCCTTCGCACACCAAGTTGTCCCCAAAAACTGCATTTAGAGCAGCTTCAGCGGCGGAAGAAACACTTTTGGAAGACATTGAAGAACCTTGTAACAGGGGACCTCTTTTAATCAGCTGCAGCGTAGATCCATGATGAATATGGCCTCGGATATGCATTTTTCGATTGGTCATAGTCTTTTCAAACATTTCCAACAAGAGAAGTGCTTGAATAACCCATAGCTTTGCTGGCGGATCAAAATCTGGAGAACCAAACAGAATCCACCGAAGAGGTTCAGCAACCATTAAACCAAACTCATCTTCTCGGTCAAAAACTGCGCCAATAAGAATAATAACCCATAGCAATCCTTCTGGACACCTATCGGCAACAAATGTTGGTCTGTGGAGAATAGGGTATTGTGGGTGAAAGAAAAGCCAAAAATGGGCAATATACCGTTGGAGTGATTCTACTGTAGTGTTTGCACTGAACTTGTTTTGATCTGACGATTTTGCATCCACTTCTGGAATAAGTTGTAGCAGCTTTTGGCGTTTAGATTCAGACAGAGTTAAAATTTCGATATGTGTAGATGCAGCTGGAGATGTAAGAACATTTTGAAGAGCCATTGGCGAGTCCCAAGAAGCTGGTGCAGGAGAAAGCACAGGATCTCTAGCATTTTGAATCATTGCATCAGAGAATAACCAGGAAATCAAATCATTCGAGTCGGTGATGATTGAACCATCGGCAGCAGATGGATCAACATTTGGATCGGTTGATGGCCCCGCAACGTTTGAGTCCAAACCATTTGAAGAGTCGAGAAATAAAGTACTAGGGCTCATAGCGTATAAAGGGTCCAATAATCCAAAATCGAGATGATCAGAGATTCCATTTTGGGGCGGTCGAGTGGTTTGAGGAGGTTGTTGTTGCTCTTGTCGCTGTGGTACGTCTAATTCGGGTTTTATAGAGTTTTGAGGGGGCGCGGCATTTGGAAGGATTTGTGATTGTTGTTGCAAGATGTCTGGAGAAAGGAATCCAAAACTATTTGAAGCAGTTTGATTGTTACTGACATTGTTACGAGTAGTTTTAGAAATGGAAGATATTGATAAAATGTGTTGAGATTGAGAAACTGGTGTATCCAGCGAACTCAAAAGACTTGCAGTGGCAGGTGAAGGGATACCACTATCATTGGGATTATGGGCGAGTTGCACGCCTGGGTAGAGTGAGGTTGAAAATGAAGTGCTAGAAATTCTAACGTTATTTCCAGTGGGAGGCTGATCTTTAAACAAATCATGATACGATGGTAGGCTTGAGGGTCTTTCATGATTTTGATGAGGTTGATGAGGTTGAGCTTTTGGCTGTGAAGGAATAATTGGTTCGGGAAGAGTATTAATATGCCTGTTGCTAGGATCTGGTACAAACTGTGGAGAGTCTTTCATCACAGAACCTGAGCTAGATGTATCGTTGCTTTGTTGTTGAACACTCGATGGTGATGAATGGTTTAGACTGTTTGAGCCATTTGAGCCATTTGAACCATTTTGTTGGACTTTTGTTACTCCTGGAGTAGCTTCGGGACCAGTCCCATTCCGTCGAACATGTCTATTAAAATGGCGAACCCATAAATCTTCGCGCACAAAAGTTCGTTCGCAGCCTTCCCAAGGACAAACAAAGATTTCCTTTGGCCGATCTATAAAAAGGTAATAATAATGATTAGAAAACGAAGCGAATCGATAGCATAGAATGGATACTTACGATTGAGCTGATGTCTAGACAAATGTTCTAATCGAGTAAATTTTTTATCACAGCCCGGCTCTTCACAGGCAAAAGTTTTGGCAAGGCCTTTTCGAGATCTTCGTCGCTTTTTAGTTTTTGACGAGGATTGAGAATTATCTTCAGCGCCTGAGTTTGTTGAAAGACCTTGGCCACCTGATGAGGGCGGGTCTTCAGCTCTAGAGAGGACAGAAGAAGTAGGTGTTTTTAAAGACTGGCTCATCATATGGAATAAAGTGTAATTTGAATGGGTATATGTATATATGTGAGTGTGAGTGTGTGTGGCGTTTAAAGAGAAAAAACTTAAAGAAACACAAATTTGATGATTTGTCGCTGTTACTTCAAACTTTCAAAAAGGCCAAACATTAGGGGAGACAAAAGGTACTAGAGCAAAATAAGGGTCGCGGAAATATCGTGACAGAATATATAATAATAAAAACTCAGAAAGAAAAGGGAAGGACACGGGAGAGCCGAGTTCTACTTTTGATCTAGGTCTAACGAGAGAGGGGCCTCGATATTTGATATTTCGAACTGTTTAAAGTGGGGTATATTACTAAGTGGTGGTGAAGACGATGAGGATGAAATGAACCAACAATGGCCGTTATACGGTGCGAAGAAGAAAAAGAGGACGCGAAAGACGAGAAATGGTCAAAAGAAGCTGAAATGGATTGAAATAGTATGAGAAAAAAATGGTTTTATGTGCAACTGTCAAAAAAAAACTCTTTCGCAAGAGCGTGTGTCTGTCTATTTTATCCTTTTGTTTTTCGACCCGGGGTATTTGCATTTACAATCAGGTGCCGATGATTAAAAGCGGGTGGTCCAAGCAAATGCCGCAAAAAGGACGATTCCATAAAGATGAAGGGCAAGCAAGTTGAAGGGTAGGAAGAGGAAGAAGAAGAGGAAGGAAAGAAGAAAAGCAAAACAAAAAGAGGGAAAGGAGAATTGACAAGAGGTTTGATGGCGAGTAAATCAATCACAAATCACGCGGGCCCGGTGTCACATGATAAACACGGGGAGACTTTTCACATTACGTAACGACCGCTTTTGATTGGGCAAAGCCTTCACCCGGGGTGGGCTCTACGTCGCACGCGCGCTACATTATTGTGGGCACAGCAGTAACCCATGCCCAGACGCCATGCTCAGTTCAGGCAGAAGTGACTCTGTTCTGTGGTCTTTTGGCCTTTTGGCCTTTTTTTTTTTTAAAAAAAAAGTGAATATGGAAAAATGCCAGTAAGCTACGTTTTTACTGTTTCTGCAAATCCGGTTGAAAGTAACGACACCCAAACAGGACAGTATCAGTGCAAAGCAACAGCAGCTAACACTGCAAACAGCTACACGCTCGTAAATACCTGCCTTTTTTTAGAACGTTCACATTTGTATATATCCACTAGTACTGCTCAGTCGATGCCCATGTAATATTCTACCCCATTTTTTGGGATTTTGTTGCAATATAGATTGGTGGCTGAATCTGGTTAGACATGCGTTTATGGCTGTGAGTCTGTGTGGGGGAGGGGCAGTTGCCTTTTATGGCTAAAAACAAAGGGGAACAAAATCCGATATTTATTCAATTTCTATTCTAAATAGCATTCATTAAATCTCTATACATGTTGTATATATATAATACGATAAAAAAACATTCTCATTCAAATGCAAATGGAAAAACAAGCAACTCATAAAACATCAAAAAAACAATTCAAACCAATTTTTTTTTTCATACCATAATGCTCTAATTATCAAGTAATTCTAATATCAAATCCTTCAACTTTACAAAATCAATGGGCTTGGATATGTATCGAGTAAATCCCGCTGAATAACACTGATCCACCATATCCGACATCACATAAGCACTCAGTGCTACAATAGCAATGGGTGGCATTTCATCATTCACATTAATATTGCTATCTTCTTCTTTTTGAATCCCAGGAGTAACAACAGACGATATTGATGAAACTTCATTATTCTCTTCCTTTTCTCGTTGCAACCTTTCCCTCCTCTTGGACCTCTTATTTCGTTGCTTCCGTTCCCACTCCCGAATCTCTTTGCATGCTTCAAATCCATTTTTCCGTGGCATATCCAAGTCACAGATAATCAAATCATAATATCCCAACCGATTCTTAAACACAGCTGATGTGCATTCGACTCCGTCACTCACAATATCACAGCTGAGTCCCGCCTTCTTAAAAAAGCGTCCAAGAACCTTTTGGTTGACTGGATTATCTTCTGCAATAAGAATACGAACGGCGCTAGCATAATCCAAATTACTAGAGTCTCCCTGGGAACTGCTAGAAGCTTGGGCTCCCACGACCGGCTGAGATACTAACAAACTTGAGTTACTTGAGCTACTGACTGAACGTTTTCTTACCGTGACTTCATTGACAGATTCAACATCAGAGTCGTCAGTATGAAGGGAACTAAGCATATTTGATCTCACACCACTAGCCTGAACAAAAAGGTTATTGGAATCACCACTAGAAGATACCACAAGTTGAGGTGGTGTTAATGTAGAAAGTGGCACGTATTGAAGATTCTTTGATTCAGGTCCGTCATCATGTGGCAGGTTGGGAGAATCAATAGCAATAGAAGATGTAACGGATTCTGTATCACTTACTCCACTGTTGATACTCAAGTTTGATGCTGAGAGACTGTCAGCACCAATGCCAGATAAAAACTTGGCTTGGGCCCGTTTTCTAACAAACTGAGAAATAATTTTAAAAACATCCTTTTGGTTCTCCAACACTTCCTGCGCATTCTTCATCTTCAGGTCCTTTGATGACTCTCTTTGTCTTCTCGGATCAAATACTTGGGAGTACTTGCTAAGTGTCAGTGGCTTGTGAAGAAGCTTCAATCGTGGATACTCACGGTCTCCTGACGACAAACTTTCAAGGATTGTAGACTGTTGCATAAGAGGAGTCAGCAGAACAATGTACATGCTCAAGTTAAACATCTTATTAACTGCCAATGCCAGATGGGCAGTCCGCGCCAAGTCTTCTTTGTGGCTATTAATGATAACATGCGTCCATGTCGGTACCGTAGTCGAGCTGCCATCAACATATCCTAATAAAATCTCATCGGTTTCAACAACATTGCATTTGACTGACCAAGGGTCAGAAACAGTACCAATAATGTGATGAACGATAGACTGCGGAGCATACTTGTATGGACAGATAATCAAAATATCAAGCGGGGTATCAGTACTCTTTTTATGTTGCTTCTTCTTTTGAGATTCCTTAGTATCATCGACATTGGATGGCTTATCATCCTTCGTCGGAAGCTTGACACGGCATGTAAATTCAAAAGTACTTCCCTTGTTCTTTTCACTCTGACAAGTAAGGTTACCACCATGAAGTTGGATTAGTTGCCGAGAAATAACAAGTCCCAAGCCAGTACCTGGAGAAACGACAGGGCTACGACGTTCTGAAGAATTGTTACTCGAGGCTGTATCAGATCTTTCACTACCTGTAAAAGAGCCTTCATCACTGTCATCAGCATCTTCGATTTCATCGTCAACATCCTCGTCAAATTGGTCGTCATCTTTTGGTACTTGCTTGAGCTGAGAAAAGGGTTTAAACATTTTGTGTTCATCTTCAGTAGTAAACCCTCGTCCAGTATCAATGACTTCAAATTTCAACAAAATTGTATCTTTCATTTCCGGGTCATTAGACTCTTCTTCAGTAAATACTTCTTTAACAACGCTGCATCTCGTAAAAACTTCGCCCGTGTCAGTGAACTTGATGGCGTTTCCAATAATGTTAAGCATAACTTGGCGAAGTCGAATCTTATCACCCTTTACCCAGGTTGGAACATCATTTTCAATCAAATAATTGAGCTCTAAAGATTTTGAAATAGCCATGGAACTCAAAAATTCATTAGCTTCCTCAACTAATCGTCGTACATGGTACCAAGACACTGTCAATGTCATTTTACCAGACTCGACCTTTGACAAGTCAAGAATGTCATTAATAACATTCAAAAGAGCATCTGAACTTGAAGAAATGGTGTGACAGTAATCCAGCTGTTCCTCAGTCAACGGCGTATCCAATAAAAAGCTAACCATTCCGGAGATTCCAATAAGAGGAGTTCGAATTTCGTGTGACATGTTTGACAAGAAGATGGTTTTGGATTCAATAGTTCGCTGGGCTTCATCTTTGGCTTTTTGAAGCTTGGCTTGGTTAAGCTTTTGATCATTTATATTTGTGCAAGTTCCAAACCATAATCCAGTTTCCAAAGAAGTTTCAGAAGTGACATTTTCCTCACTGCTTGTACTTGAAGCAATGGAGCCAACAGAACTTCGACGAGTTTGCCCATTTGAATCAACAGAAGTGTAAGTCACCAAATGCCACTGATAATTTCCATACTGATCACATAATCTTGCTTCAACGGTATAGCAATCTTCATTGCCAGTAGGAAGACGACCAGTAAACGGATTATTACTGTCACTTTCTGGATCACTTGTCGAGTTAGATTGCGGCTCTTTCTTTTTCCTAAACTTTTCAATGTCAATGAGACATTTATCGCGATCTTCTGGGTAAATATAGTTGACATATTGGAACCCATATGTGTCTTGTACACTAGCACCAGAGTAATGGAACCATGCCTGGTTGGCGTATATTATTCCTTTGGAGGGATGGAATGTAAAAACAATAATTGGCGTAGACTCGGCAAGGATTTGATACTTGTGGTCACTAGCCATATCCCTAACTCGTTTGATTTCTCGAACTTCAGCCTTTCGTTGCTGATGGACATCAAACAGAGTGCACAACCAAAAGGTTGTTACCCCACGCTCATCCCGTAATGGATAACACCTAAACATTGTAGTCCTGTACTGGTTGTCAAAGCGACGAATATAAGTCATTCGTGAAAACGCTTCTCCAGAGCGCAAAGCTTCATGTAGTCCATTAATAAATTTCTCCTTGTCAGAAGGGTGGATACTGGCATATGGATCAGCACAGAACTCTTCAAAAGATCTGCCCAAATATCCAGTTGTTCTATTACTAGCCCAAGACACATGACCGGTTCCTGGTTCAATGGTGTAAATTTGAACAGGAATAGACTCGACAATTTTACGCAGCATTTTGACTGACAAGGTCCCCCGAGAAACTGGATTGACAGAGAAATGTGGTCTCGAGTTTTTGCGACTATGAACGTAATGGTGCTTAGGGTGATCACCTTCAGCTTTACCCGGTGGGTTGTTATCGACATGATTTGGTGTTGAATTAGAATTTCGAATCAAGCTGCCATTACTTAACCGCTTGGAATGTCTTAGAGCAAAGTTTCCAACAAATTTATTTGTAAACTTTTCATACCCACGCTGTGGAGCAGTAGTTTGTTTAACAGCTTGGAGAACTGAATTGCTAGATTCTGCTGGCGCAAAAGCCTCTCTTTTGTCATTTCTTGGCCAAGATTGAATCGGTTCTGTTACATGGGTGTTGCTTGTAGTTTCAACCAAAGGCACTTCACTTGTGTTTACAAAACTTTGAGCTGAGCCACTGATAATGGTGCTTTCCGTGGCACTAGCAATGCTACTGTTGCTGGTGGTGGCATAAATGGTGGAAGCAGAGCTGTCATGTCGTTGATGCATCTCATCAGTCGGCGTTACTACGTCGTGTCCCAGTTTAGGAAGATCAGGTAACTCTGGAGGTGAAGCTAACGGTGTTGGTGTAATAGCTTCACTGAACGAATAGCTCATTTCTCCGGGGGAGTCGCTAGCAGATGAGCCCATGGGTGCCATAGATCCTGAAGACAGTCCTGATGCACTAGCTAGCATGTTTTCAAGCTGATTGTTGAGATTTGTATGAGACTTGGCATTGATCAAAGCTGTGGCAATGTGTGGAACCATCTTTTTGAGAATATCCAACTTGTCTTGTGGGTATGGCATCAAGGATGACAATATTGAGAGAATTCCAATTGGTGGAGCAGGGTTGTTGTAGCTGATTGCCTTGTGGGATTGGACATTCAAGGCATTTGTAATGGAAATTTTACTAGGAACAACCAGTGGTATATGAATTACACTGACAGTATTTTCAACACCAATTGCTGGATGTCCAAGATTGACGGATGATGATACAGTTGATAAAGATTTGGGGGATGTGGGAAAAGAGTCACCTGGAGATTGATTACTTTGAAGGTTCAGAAACAATTCACTATAGTTCTTATCTCCTATCTTGTTACCAAATGATTCGGAATAATCATCATTAGATGTCGCCAAGTATCCATCACTTTCTTGCTCCTCGGTATCAAATGCAGCCTCCATTTCAGAGATGGATGTAAGACCATAAGAATGATTTTGATGCGAAGACATTGAATGAAGGTTTGGCAACGGAGTAGCTGTTAGCGGTTGAATAGTCTGTCCTTGAGTATGGTTCAAGTTTTTTGGAAGCTTCAACATCATGTGGTCTGAAGAAGCCACTGAATTCCACTTGTCTTTGTGGGGAATCAAATGGGTTCCAGTTGTTGAACTGTTGACAGATTCATTTTGAGCTGACCGGTTGAAGTTTGCAAAAAATGGGGTTTCTTGAAATTCATGTAAGGCGGGTGAAGGGGCTGGTGAGCTACTCCAAGGAGAACTTAAAACCTGCTCACTATCAAAATAATAGCTTTTATGCTCTTCGCTTTTCTTTTCATTGGCAGTGGAGACACTAGTGAAATCTTTCAAGTTGGTGGAAAGTCTAAGTTTAGGGGTCCGGTCTCCACTTGTAACTAAATCATTTTTGCGAAAAGTTCTTTGAAGAACTGTGACCTTTCCTGATCTCAAGACTTTGGTGACGCTAGTGGAGTCGATTAATGGATCATTTTCCCATGCTAAGGATTTGAGCCCATCAAAGACAACAATGTTATTGGGAAATTGGCGCTGAGAGGATCTGTATTGACGTTCCCAATTGTATTCTGGTTGGCATTGATTAAAGCGGCTGCGCCCGTTATGCTGGCCGTCTTCTATAGCATTTGTAAAATATTGGTTTGTTTCGTGAGAGCTTGGATTTGACAGATGTGGTTTATCCAAATCTCTTGATTTTGGGTCAAAATCTGATATTTCAGCAGCATTATTTGGTATCGATAAATCCTTGTTGGATTTGAATAGTAGCGAGTTACTAGGGACAAAGTTAGAAATGACATCGGCAAGCTTATCAGTAGGTTTAATTGATGATCCTTTTAGTTGTGGAGGTGACCTTTTCGACTTGGACAGTTTACCAGTCAGTTTTTTTACCAGAGAAGGCCGTTCTTCCAGACCAGATCCTTCAGATGTTTTTAATTGATCATCTTGTTGAGTTTCTTGTTCCCTAGTAATCCTATCTACATCCTCTTGGTAAAGTATATTAAGCGACGACGATGATAATGATGAATAGTTGAATGGGGAATAAACACGAAGGTTGGGGTTAGGAGCCAAGTTGGAGTCAGAATTGGAGGTTTTTGTCTTTATTGTGCTGATACCAATGGGATGACTAGAGTCTATTGGTAACAGTGAATGATCATGGGTTACAGTTGGTCGGTCATCGCTGTCTGTCGTAGACATTTCACTATCAGTAAGCCATGAGCTTTCATCTTGATCGGCTAAAAAACGAGTTAGCAAACAATGGGTAGAAAAAGGAAAGAAGAAAAGTTTACATACAACTTGTCTGGTTTGAAAAATCAAGATTTAACCTTTTCGGTGTTGTTGAAAAAGGTTTTTTATTAAGAGCAGAGAGTGTTGTAGAAGAGTTGATTCGTGACACTGGCTTAGTCGAGCTTGTGCTTGTTGGGGATTTCTGACGCAATGGTGTATGTTTTTGATTTGGCAAGTCTTGACCAAGACTTTTTGAATTTTCATTCCACAATGCTTTGATTCCCCAAGTGCTGTTGGAAATGTCAGCTGGATCTGTAGGCAGAGTAATGGATAATCTTGAGGCGCCAAATAATGAACGGGAAATATCAACAAGAGTTGAAACGTAAGAGTCGAATTCAGTTTCCAGGTTGAGTGCTAAGATGAGGCTAGGAAGATCAATGGACGAAGCCAAGAGCGAGTTGCTATGCGATTGAGAGTCTGATTCTAAAGCTGAGGGTTGAGTGTGATTTTGAGAGAGTGACATTGGAGATGCTGGCAAGGAAGTGTGTGATGAGGTATCTAGATTTTGTGGTAATTGAGTAGTGGTCAAGAGCGGTTCTTCTTCGCTCATATTATCCATGACAGGCTGAAACGAAAGTTGATGAAATGGGGTATGCAATTTTTCAGGTTTATTTTGGTACTGATTCAAAGCAGGAAACGGAGTATTTGATAATTGGGTATTTGTAGAATGCGGTAAATCTTTAAATGGAAAAGAGTGTTGGTAAGTAATCTGGTCGTCATTGGTTTCGTGGTGGCTATCTAACTCTTGGTGTGATATTGGAGGCATCATGAATTGAACAAATGTAAGAGAATATAATAGAAAGGCATGTTCCTTTTAAAAACAAACAAATGGACAAAGCTGAAAGATAAATATAAAAAAATTTATAATGATGTCAATCTGGGGGTTTGGTATTGTTTATTTTCTGATGGGCTGTTTAAATACAAAAGATTCTGACTAACAAAACAGCAGCATTGCGAATGCAGGTGTGGATGTAGCGAAAAGAAATAGAATGGAAGTAGAAGAGAGCGTGAGGAAGAAAGAAAGAAAGAAAGATGTAAAAATAGAAGATGGGAAGAGGGATTTGGTGGGAAAGCTGTGATTGTTATCATTGTTCCATGTTACACAATGTGCGTGCTGAGCGTGACGTCACAGTAGGATAAAAAGTCAGGCTGAATATTACTCGTGAACATGCTGAGGAATACGCTTGAGGCTGGTTACGTTGCAGTAGACCATGTGATGACAAGTTTGGAAACCACGTGACGGAATTTATTTGTAATCAGCCGGCAGTTTTCAAACCGTCAGCTAGTCAAGCTTCTGTTACTTGTTACTTTTTCTTATTACTTTTTCTTATTTTATTATTATTATTTAAAATTCAATTAAAAACATCAAAGCAAAAAATGAGAAACAAATAAATATCAAAAAATACAACTTTTACTATTTAAACCCCGTGTCAGTGGTATGTTCCATGAGTTTGGTTGGAATCATAGTATCCATTATAAGAATTGACGGGAGCGTTTGGGTGGGACGACATGCTGTGGTGATGATGGTGGTGGTGGTTATACTTGTACGAGGGTTGAGAAGGAGCAACTGGCTGCACACCTGTTGGAGGAGAGTACACTGGCCCAGCGCCGTTTGGAAAAGACGAATGTGAATAGGCATTATAGCTATAACCCTGTGCCGGTCCACATGGCGTTGAGGTGGCGACATAATTATGAGGTGACGACGGGGAATTCAAAATGCCGGACAGGAAGCCAGTTCGGGGGTCTGACATGTGCCCTGGAGAACTAACTAAGCTAGCAGATCTAGCAGATCTAGTGGAGGATGCAGAAGTAGGCGAAGCAGAAGAGGCGGACGACGCAGATGTTGGAGTATTCGTATGACCCTTTGAGTGGTTTGATAACGATAGGGATGTATGAATTGGGGGAAGTTCTTTCGAGTTTATATGATTACCGTGATCCATTAAACAGTCTTCAATTCTAGGAAGTGTCATTTTTGGAGCAGACATGCCAGTATAATGGATGTTTCCCGGGCTAATGGGGCTGCTTTCAAGACTGTCGCCACTACTGTTACTGGTATTATTGCTGACTTCGTCATGGAAGTTTAGCGTGTGGATTGGAGGTAAGGAAATCGTAGAAACGGAAGAAGACTTGTGGTGATGAGGAGGTACATACTGTTGATGAAGAGGATATTGATAGTTGGGCGGCTGAGGAGGGTATTGAAAAGGAAACTGTTGGATATGATTGTGTGAAGGATATTGAAAGGGTGATAATTGCTGTTGAGGAAAATTGTAAGAATAAGATGATCCAGCACTGCCACTTGGATGTTGTGACATAGGAGGAGGGGGAGGAGGAGGAGGCAATATTGTTGATGGAACAGTAAGAGATCCACCATTTCCATTATTAGGAGTAGCAGCCCTGAATTTAGCATTTAAACCATCACGAAACTCAAATCTTGGTCTATAACCTTCGCAGACTCTGTGGGTTTTTAGACAATTGTTGCAAGCGGGTTTTGCTTCGTCGCATTTTATACGTCTATGAACAAAAAGTGTTAGATGAAGAAATAATAAATGGAACGTGTGTTGCATTATTAAGTATTCTTACCGTTTTTTGCAAGTGTAACAACCATCTCTCGTTCGTTTTGTTGTCCGGTTTCGTTGTTTAGAGGTTAGAGTCATGGTTGTAATTGAAGAATCGCTATCTTGAGGTTCCATTGTTGAAAAAGAAGAAAAAGGAAAAGGGGAAATAGAATTGAGATATTCCTAGTCGGATATATATATAAGTATTTGATAATTAAAAAAGAAACTTATAATAGTGCAGACTGGTTGTTCAAATTGGTTTACTTGATAGGCTTTGGTGGGTCTTTGATGTAGCGTTTGTTGTACAGCTCAATGTAAGAAGATGTGCCAGCTTGTCGCGGAATGACAAGACTTGGAAAGAGGAAAGAGGAAGAAAGAATCGTAAATATATATATGTGTATATATATATAATCTTTAAAAAAATAATACCAATCTGTACTGACACTATTCATAAACTGTACTAATTGAACGGGTGATTTTTTAGAAACAACTGGTTTTGGTTAGCAAGAGGGGCAGAAAGGGGTGTTTGTGCCTGATGTTTAATGTGGGTGTATGTTGCCTAGTTAATTGTTTCTGGTTGAATAGAAATTGCAAAGTTAACAAAAGCAGGATCAGCAGAGTGAATATAACAAAAAAAAGAATTTTGGAATTGGAAATTGGAAATTGTTATTGTTCTTCCTAAATGAGAAATAAAAGTTTCAAATATGGGTATATATTACAACCAAAGAAAGATTGACAGGTTTGTGTCTTGAAAATTCCTAAAATTGACTAGTTTTGGGTCTTTTTGCAATATGGATAGGGGAAGAAGGAATAAAAAAGAAATATTTCAAATAAAACAGAGTGGTGATTGTTTTGCTGATTAAAGTTGATACAAAATATATCGCTTTTAAACGGGACTTTTGCATTTGTATTTATACTATTGACGACCTATAACTTGCAACTATGAAAAACAGATTTCTTTATATTGTCACTGTCGATTGTCGGTGTGGCCAAATCTAAATGGCATATTTACAAGACTTTTTCAGGATGATTATTATTTTTCAACTTCCAAATCTGGGTGAGACTTTTAAGACTTTTAAATAATAAACCCAGCTCGTTTAAAAAAGAGTTTGAAAGGTTCTAGAATCTCTTGATTTAAGCTTTCGTTGTCTTTTTCCTTTTCTTCTCATCTCATCAAGATAAAAAGTATGAATTGTTCCTGAATCTAATTTTCTACGAATAAGAACAATGCTGCTATCCGATCAACTGTTATCAGTGTCTGTCGTTTGTTGCCAATCTCACAAAATCTAGCAGCATCAACAACTAGCTAATAGCAACTAATAACAAGGTTTATTCTTGCTGTTTTCTTTTTCCTGCAGTTTCTCTTTATCAGGCAATTAGCCTTTGATGGTATTATTCTGAATGGGAAAAAAGTGTCTTTTTTCCCTGCTCCTGTGCCTGGATGGACCCTATCCTATTTCTTGGATCGTCACTGGGATAACCCAAATCTTGTACTAAATCATTTGACAACAATTGTGTAGAGTACATAAGAATTACATGCGGGGGGATTGGAATAATGTAATACTGTATCATAATTCCAAATTATTTTCCGCCATTTTCAATTATTTTCAGCTATTCTCAAATCATTGTACTAACGGGTTTTTGTACTTTACATGATGCCAAAGACCCTGCAAAGAATATATTGCAGTTAAAGTAACCTTCTGGGAATATTTCGGTTAGTCAGACTCAACCTGTAGTAATCAAACGGGTATATTGTATGAGGTGATGAGACTGGTTCACGCCACTTTCAGCCTTTTTTTTGGAACTTGAAAAGGCAGGAATTCAAGTAAGATATTTTGCTGTAAGCGTTATCACAGTCGTCATCATTTTATTGCTGTTACTGGTATTCCCATATATATTTCCACTAGTTTGGCTATCCTTATTATATTTATGTCTACACAACTGGCCCTTTCGGTCTACGGGTGAGGCTGGTGTTAGCCGCATACGTTACACTAACATGAAAACAGGCACATACATACACACGCTCCAGGTAGTATATTTTATGCCTGTCTTACTTTGAAAAAACCAAGAATAATCAACCAAAACCAATCCTTTATACCTATTTCAATTTGTATTCATATAAATATGTAGATACATATAAATGTGGAAATTTTTAATACACCCTTATCCTTATCAATCTGTAATATCTCTCACGTCGAATTCAACTATTAGCCTCTTTATGTCTTTCTTTCAAGCCTTTTAAATCATATAGAGATACAAGAATACACAAAACTGGCAACTGTTTGTCAGTACTATCAAACCTAGTATCCTCAACAGGAAAGTAGTACTTTTATTTACTAATTTGGTCTTCTTGTCCGTTCAAGTAACGCTACTCACTATATATCACTCAGTCGTAAGATGAGCTTGTTCTTCAGGGGCGAGGAAACGGCAATACACTTTTTTAGGGAGCCACGAGCATCATCAGGATTCACAATTGAATAGTATAATAATGGGAGTATATAATATAGCAAGCTGATTATACCACAATACCAGATTTTACGTTTTCTTTTTCTCCAATCATCTGCTTATTATTATACTATTATTATCCATATTTCATTCAGTCTGAGCCTGATTCTTAATTTGTATATAGGACAAAATCGGAACTTTACTCATTTTATCCCCAGTGCTTCCATGTTCCTTTTGTTATACCAACAGACAGGGTTTACATGGTTAATACATCAAATCGTACCATTCTTCCTCTTCTTTCTCTAGCGACAAAACCAGCTGTCAAACCCCTTTCACATGATTCCTCTCAGCCGTGCATAGTAGGGTTAGGTCTGAACTTGTTACAACTGGATGACACTAGTTGTCGCAGCACCCACGCCGATAATGTTGTACTTTCAGGGCTACTAGCCTGACTAGTCAGTAGTTGGGTTGATTTTGATCCGATCGCAGAAGCATTCATAGTTTAAGAGAAATCAATGCTAGCTGCTCTTTATATTACATTCTAATGTTTCTTGAAATCTCGTAATCTTTTAGTCTTTTCATCCTTTATTTCTTCATCTTTTCACTCTCACCATACTCTTCATACTCTTCATACTCTTCATCCTCTTCATCCTCTTCATCCTCTTCATCCTCTTCATCCTCTTATTACCCTCCCTACCACCACTTACATCAATCCACACTTACATACCCGCCATGACTGACAGAGCCTTACCTCCCCAAGTCCAGCATGACATTGAAGAACAGCAACGGCTCATTGACATTGAACGCCAGCGACTTGAAGACGAGCATCACCAACAGCGAGAAGCTCTCCAGCGCCAACAACAAGAAGAACAGGCTCGGCTGGAACGAGAACAAAACAGAGCTCAAATCATTTTTGAAACTCAGCAGCAATTAAGCAAACCCGATTCTTATGAACCCATTGACGAAGCCCTCTTCTTGCGCTTTCAACAACAGTACCAGCAACACTTTCAAAGCGCTGGCCTTTTGCCCATAAATTCTCAAGTAAATAATAGAGCTTCCATCATTTCAATGGCGTCTAATGTTCCTGAAGGCCAAATGGATCGCAAGTACATTTTGGTAGTTGGTCCTCCAAAGAGCGGCAAGGTGTGTCTTACAAGAGGTATGAGTGAATATTTTATATTTGCCTAACTATATAGTATCCCTTTGCTAACATTTTATTAGACTTGTCTGGTTCCATGCCTGATGAATTGCCCGACCTGGCCCCTTCAAATTCACCTTCCAACCGATCAAGCTCTGATCCCGATTCAAATCAACGCCCTATTAGTATCATCTCCCCAGATAATCCCAATCGTACCTTTGACGTCCTCTTTCCTACTGCTCCAATCGACACTAACGATCCTGATGGGTTAGGCCGAATTGCCCAAATGGCTCTCCTTCGACGTCGCCCTAATCATGGAGGAATTTGTCACAATATGCTTTTGCAAAACCGCTACTTTAGTGCCAACCTGCCTATATGGATTGACGAGTTCTCTTACTTTTTAAACCCTCCTACGGAATCGGCTCTTGCATCTGCGAATGCTTCCCAGCAAGCTTTGACAATAGATTCTCCAGACCCCCCAACAATGGCACAGATTCAAGCCAATTCTATTTCTCAGGAAGCTCAATATCCTCCCAGTATTAAAGCCGACTCTGCTCGTTCGGGCGATGAACAGACTGCCACTTTGAGCACAGATCAAACTCCTACGACTCCTACATCAAGAAATGCAAACACTCTTATTACTGAATCTGATGGAATGGATTTTGATTTGGATGAAGTCGCAGATTTAAATGAACCCTTGCTTGGAACTAGTGCTAAGGAAACAGTCATCGACTCAAGCCCTTTGCTTCGCGATGATAGCAAGACTGAAAGCACAAAGTCCAACAGCACGGATATGGATCATTATGTGGATGCCGTGGAGATTGATGAATTTAATGCTGCACCTTTTACTTCCTCCCAACATGATGCGGAGCCTAGTGCCGTGCGTAGTTCATCAATTCCTGCTCAAGAGCCAAATGTCAAAAACACCCCAACTGTTGCAGCCACGCAAGAAAGTAAAAGTCACGAGGAACTACCTCTTCACCAAGATTCTATTAATGCTTCTGATCCGGGGCTGGACGAAAATATCAGCAATCTTATTTTGGAGGACATTGCAACATGGGTACAAGCATACAAATCGGATGAATTAGATGTTAAAATGGTTCGAGATAGCTTGTTGGCAATCATCTATACGTTTAGTCCTTTTCACCCATACCCAGAAAGCCTGATGAGCACTTTTGGAACTCAGGATTTAGCTGCTCAAGAGGCTGCTGGAGCTCGAGACAGTACAGGCGGTGAAACTCCATCGCTGGCAGAATTGGATGCAATTGCATCTCGTAATAAAAAGGTACTAGAAACAAGGCACTTGAATGTTATTGAAACACATATCAATGAGCTCTTGAAACTGGTGGAAAAATTAGAAAGTGAAGATTGGGACGGTGTTTTCATGGCTGTTTGTCGAGATGTTCGACATTTGGATGAGCCGAGTCAACCAAGAGAAATAGAAGCCATGAAGGATTATAATGCTCTTCATGCCCAAGATGTTACAACCCCTACTTTGGCCAAACCCCCCGCTATACAGAACTCGCCTGGTGCAGGATCAACTCCTTTTGTCTTGCCGCCATTGCCACCTTTTCCTAATGAGGTTGTTGGCACACGGGTTTCTAGAGAAAAATTAAAGGCTAAAGAAGAAGCTTTGGAAACTGCACGCCGTGTCTGTAAATTTGTCAGTGAGGAAATTTTGGGTGATACCACTTATGAAACTATCAACCTTAATGAAGGCAAAGAGTCTTTTGTATACACTCCCAAACAGCCATTGACTACAACAGAGGGTACATCCCCTACTAGAACTAGGCATGACGATGGTGAAGCTCTTGGTTTAGAGAGTATTGAACAATCGCTTGCTTCGCTTGTGGCACTATCCTCTGTAGAACGACGCGAAATGCGCGATGGTGAGTTTGGATTGGAATCTCACAATTCTTCTTCACCAATCACAACACAACCAATGTCTATACCAGACACAAGGGAAACTATTACTGATAGCATTCAACATGCTCCTAACCCGCCTCTTCCAGGTCAGGGTCAACCATTGCATGCTACGGCCTCTGGTAATGAATTTAGCGCTAGTGTTGCTGGAATTACTGGCAATTTGCCTGGTGAGACTCCTGTTGATCAAGATGGAAATGCAATTACACAGCCGCTTGATTTTAACAATTCTGGGTATGATGCTTTGGATGATGCAGATGGCGAACTGACACAAGAGATTGATCGCATGTATAACGAAACGGTTGCTCGAACCGGTCTTCGTATGCCGTTGTTGGACTCGTCTGACTTTGCTCGTGCTGTCGGACACAATGCCCATACTAGAAGAGCCCAAGGCGCTGCTGGACTTGATGTGGAAATGGGGCTGACTGATGAATTGGTTTCTAGGTTGAGAGATTTTAGAACAAATGTCAGTAACATGACGCCTGAAGAAGCACAAGAATCTTTGGATAGATTATCAGTTGATTTGTCCCGAATTCTTTAAGGATAAGAAAAAAGATTATAGTAATAATGATGATGATGAAGAAAAGAGTGAATTATAAAATACAAACATTTACACTATTTATTACTTGCACCAAGACTACGAATCAAATGACAAATTGGACACTCAATTAAACTTGGAAATAATAATGTAGTCAATACAATTGGTATCATTCAATTACTTGTTTTTATACATGATTTCAAGTTCAACCGTTTAAACCTTTTTCTTCTTTTCCAACTCGGGATTCAGCTTTGAACCTCCCAAAACCTTCTTACGCTGCTTGATGACGTGGGTATAAAGAATGTAAAATCCAGGAATGTAGATGAGGAGAATTGCTTTGAGTAGAAGAGCGTAGAGAGTCGAATAGGTTTCAGCGGTGGAAAGCGAGAGCAACATCAGGATCCACTCGGAGCCAGCGCCAAGGGGATAGAGAATGAAAAAGGCCGAGTATCGAATCCACACAAGCCACTTTGGAACGGCATGGGAGCCGCGAGTAATGGTATACCAATGGAATAGGTAGCGAAGAATCTCGGTAAAACACCAGGCCAAGGTGCAAGTGGAAAAGGCAAAGCTTTCGCCAATCTCGGGAAAGGGGTACAGCACACCCCAAACAACGACAAGTCGAGACAAGATTTGCATGGTGGTCGTGACGGGAGATGCGCGAACAACGCCAGTGATGGCGTGGACTACGTCCAAAACCATAAGAGTCTGCACCCATCGAAGAAAGTCGTTGAGCCCGCCGCAAACAAACTTGGAGCCAACGAGAGGAAACAAAACGGCAAAGCGAAGGAGAACTGCGGCCCAGAGGAAGCAACTGAACCCATTGTAAAGAATGAGATATTTGCGTTTCAAGGGGCCTGGAGCAGCAGGCTTAGCACCTTTACTGCCAGCGCGGGAGGATTGTGTTGAGGAGGACATGATTGAGGGCAATTGATGTTAGTTGGTCAACATGAAGGTAGAAGAAAGAAAGACAAGGAAGGTGTCGTTGGGGGAAGAAAATGAATGTATGGCTGAATGGTTGTGTATCTATATCCTTTTGTGTGGTAAGGAGCCAACAGCACCAATAAATCAGACCAAAGAGATTCAGTTATAACCAAATGATCGAAAGGATTGCAATATAAACAGCTTTAGGCGCTTTACTCTGTGATAAAATAAAAAGTCTAAAACGGTTTCACTCAACAAAATGACCTCGTTGGAGAGAGTTATACACGTGATAGTCACATGATAGATTTTCACGTGACACTTGGCCAGATTTCCCTTTTCGAGTTTTGCCTTGCCATGTCTTTCTTGTTCTTTTTTTTTCATTTTTTTTTTTTTTTTTTCAAAAATCTGGAATTCTTCTTCTATCCATCAATCCCATCACCACCATGAAGCAATTCAGCTTTGGCAGTATTTTCATATACGGACTCTTACTTTCCTTGCTGGTGTCGGCCGTTTGTGCTGCTCCGGGTGACAAGCAACAGCGCCGAGGTTTCGATTCCAGAGCTCGCTCCGGCAGTGGCTATCAGGCCCGATCCCAATCTCAAGGAGGCTCTAAACACCAAAAGTCTCCGTACGATGAAAAGGCAGGCCAAAAAAAGTTTAATCACAATTGGTCAGCTCTCGACAGAGAACTTTTCCACTTGAACGACAAGATGAAGGCTGATCCGGAACTTGGCCCCTCAATTACTTTTTACTCGTGGCTGGAAATCCCTAGAAAAGCTTCTATGGACGAAGTCACAAAGGCTTACAAGAAAATGTCTAGAAAATTTCACCCCGATAAAGTCTCCAATTTCCGCGAAAGATCGTACAAGCAACAGCAGAAGGAGTTTGAAAAGCTAAAAAAGCAGGCTGAAGAAAACGGTGAGTCTTTTACGGAAGAAGACTTTGCTAACCATTTGTCCAAAAATGGTGAAAAGGTTCTCAAGTCGTTGACCGGTGCTGAGCGCAAAAAGGAGTACAAGTTGGCTACTGACAGATTTGCTCGCCTTGGTTTGGTGTACAAGATTCTTGGAGACGTTGAGGCTCGCGAACGCTATGACTTCTTTTTGGATCACGGATTCCCTAAACTCAAGGGTGCTGATTACTTTTATTCTCGTTACCGCCCTGGTGTCTTGTTTGTGTTTGTGTTTGTGTACTTGTTTGTCGGAATCGGTCACTATGTGTCTTTGGCCATCACCGCTTCTCAGCACCGCCGCCACATGACAAACATTATTGGAGATGCAAAGGAAATTGCCTGGCCTTCGGGAATCCCAGCCTCTTCTACTCGAACCGTTGTTCACCCAAGCAATGGTAAAGTCTTTAAGGTGTATCCTGATGGCAAGGTTTCTTTGATTGACGATGAAGGAGGAAATCTTAGAAAGCCCCTAGAATATCCTCTTGATATTACTGAAATTGCTGATCCCCATTGGAAAGATACCCTGTTATATACAATTCCTATGCGACTGTGGCATGCTGTGGTTCCTGATGACGGAACTAGGAACGGTGGAAAAAAGCTGGGCAAAAAGGATGAGAAGAGTGCAGCTGTTGCTGCCGCTGCTAAAAAGCATGTTGACACCATTAACGGAGTAACTTCTACTGAATCTGAGCCAGCTGCTGACGGAGAAAAGAACCCAGTTATCAAGGGTGCTTCTAAGGTTGGTGGCCGCCGTAGAAAATGAGTTGAATGACTGAAAAATTATAAATATAAATGTATAGAAACTATGCCGTAGACTGCCGCATTAGTACTTTATTTATTTGAAAAATTTTTGTATTAAAATGTTATTAGGAAAAAGTAATTTAATACAAATAAATGGTTATTTTGGTGCAAATACAGATAACATTTGATTACATGTTTATGGTAAATATCAACTATAGTATATGCAACGTGAGAGTTTATGTAGCAGCTATGTGCACGTGAGCATTATTTACGGAATCACGTGTCTAAATTTAGATAGAAAGCTGATTTCAGGTTAAGGGTTAATAAGAGTCGAACTAGTATCACGGAAACGATGTGATGAAGATCTTGTCATTACATGTACTCAATAACCCTTTGAACTCAATTTTATGAGCTGCAAAATTCATTTAATAAATGAAATCCAAAGGTCTATTGGTGCTATTTCAATATAGAAATAGAAACTCGTTGTATCCACAATCAACGTATTTGCAATTTGATCTGCCGCACAAATCACGAGCTTGGATCCAATTCGAATTCGAATGCCATGCCGTCACATGGGGTCACATGGCGTGTGCAACTATTTTTTATCGCTAACCAGGTCGTTTTGTTTTTTTGAAAACATGTGTATCAAATCTATCTTCGACCTGTGCTCATATTTACCAAGCCCAAAGAACTGTTTTAAAGATATAATATGGGTTGTAAAAGTAATGATGATAAGCTAGACCTAGATCTAGATTAGAATTTAAACTATTTATCTGGAAGAAACCTTAAATCTCACCAGATTTAAAGTCGTATCTGGGTTTTCCTAAACATCAGATACAAATTGTTTGTTTAAAATATGTTAATAGGTGTTGTTGGACAAGCATACTTAGTGTTGACGATTTTTACAGGATATTCCGTTTGGGAATATATTGTTGAAATCAGAGTTTGACCTAATTGGGATTATATGAACTGGGCTTCTGTCTACATTTGATGTGTAGACCTCCAAATGTAGCTTGAAAATATTGGGTATTTAATTGCATGTATTTCTTCTTGATATCTTATAGAAACTACTCTCTTCAGATCATAAACAAGTACAAAACACTTAATAGATCTACCACTCTGTTGTTTTGTATATTATAGTCTGTTTCTCATTATGACCAAGATTGAGCCATTAGAAAAGGTTATGGGCTATTTCGCTCAATACTTGAAGCTCTATCGCGATTAAAAGCTTGATCTGACAAACTACTTTCTCGGGAAAAATGCCTTGATACACAGTTTCCGCTTTATTGGGTATGGAGCTCTTGAGTATCTTCTTATGGGCAAAGTCTTACTTGAGGAAGTGATGACCTCTCAAGCCCAGCAAAGTTGACATGCTTCGTTCCACTCGCACCTGGTACACCAATTGGAATATTTCTGCCAAGTCTTTTGGCCCCGATAAGTTTGTAAGCTATCTTTTCCTTGCACTTCTTGACGATACTACTGTGAATGTGGAGACAAAGCACTTTAGGCCCAGAGTCAATGCTTCAAATAGCTAGGAAATAAGCCTAGAAAAAGTTGTTGATAAATCTGAATAAAATTATAGCATTTAAAAGAGCAATATATTTGCAAATGTAACAAAAGAAAAACAAGCGACTTGTTGAGGACTTGAATAATATCAGTTTAGGCATTGAAAATTGCCACAGGTGAACCACAAGCGGGTTGCTCAAGTTGGCCAGCAACTGTACAAGGCTATGATTTAAAATAAAAAACAAAGTGCCTAGAAAAAAACAGTTAAAATCGATGATTAGTTTAGATAAACCAAATTGGTAGGAAAAAGAAGAAAGAGGAGGGAGAAATCAATAGCTACAGAGCTAATAGGGACAGAGAACTACACAACTCTAGAAACTAGGTAAGGGTAACAGTCTTGTGATGCACTTTGAATATAGTATTTATTAATCGACTACAAGTCAAGGAGCGTATACAAAACAAAAAAACAAACAAACACGAGTATCAACTACTCAAAAGCAAATTTAGACATTCTTCTTAAGCGGTCACCGTAATAATAAAACAAAAACGGTACTGGGGCCATGATCAATGCGACACAGCCTATTAAAAGACCCGACCAATTAAGCCCAATGCCTTCAAACATGTAGGTAGCAAACAGAGGCGACGCTGATCCCATAAGAGATCGAAGCAATGTCAATCCTGCAACAGCAGAAGCGGCAAAGAAAAGGTAACAGTCGACAACATAGTTGATGGACGCAACCAAAACGCCAAAAATGCCGTAACCCATAAAGAGACCGGCAACAGTGGGAACTGCCCAGTTCACCTTATGAGGGTAGTTTGCAGACCAAAAGAAAAAGAATATTCCAATAGCAAAGACAATGCCCGCAGGCATCATGGGTTTCAATCGAGTCTCGGGACTAGGTGTTTCTTCAACAGTCTTAATACGAACATATTCTCTTTCATAGCACGCCATCATTAATAAACCACAGGTCATCATACCAATGAGGATTCCAAGATATGGCAGCATGGCAAGGCCAAGAGTCCATTTATACTTATCCATAAAAGTGTAAGGATAACTTGACAGTGTGAGATACAAAATAGCGTAGCAAAAGCCGTTATATACAGATAGGAGAAGCAGAATAGGTTCAGTGATGAGCATTCGCAACGGACGAGAAATGGTCTTTGTGACAATTTCATGAAAATCAAGTTTAACGCTTTCGTGAGCGGCATGAATACCCCAGTTTCCAGTTAATTCTCTAAGTTTTTCCGCTTTACCGACAAGAATGATTGGGGTATAAGTTTCCTCCATCAACAAAACCAAGGCCAAAAAGACTGCACCACCCATGATACCGGTAAGGTATAACAACCAACGCCAACCCAAATACGAGGTGACAATGAAACCGCCGGCAATTGGAGCCAACAGTGGGCCACAAAGAAATGTTGAAGAAAAAACGTCAATAGCTTTACCTCGCGACTGGATAGGGAACATATCAGCAAAAATGGCAGCAACGATAGTCAAAGGCGCTGAGCCTGACATTCCGCTGAAGAATCGGCAAATGAGAAGAGTTTGTAAGTTTTGGGCAGTAGCAGTAGCAAAAATGAAACACACAAACAAAAACATGGCCAGAATTAAAGTTGGTTTACGGCCATAGACTTCAGAAAGTGGGGACCAGATGGTAGGACCAGAAGCATAACCCAAGACATAAAACGAGACTCCCAGTTCAATTACTACTGGTTTGACGTGGAATTTTTCAGATAATGTATCAATGGCGACAGAAAAGACTGAGGATCCCCAAGCGGAAACAAAGGCACACAAGGTGATTGGAACTGCTACTTTGAATTTGTGTTTTGTTGTCCAATTGAAAGGATGGTGAATGTCATCGGGCCCGTCAAAGTCCACTTGGTAGAGTTTTGTATCGGGGATCGGAGGGGGCATAGGCCTTCCCGCACCAATGCTAGGAATTGGTCCATTTTCGGAAAGTGAAGGTCGTTCAGCCAGGACTTTAGATAAGGCGGTTTGTTCATCGAGGTCCGGGAAGATTGATTGGTGGCTGACGGGACGGCGCAAAGACTGGATATCAGCTTCCAAATCGCCATCAAAACTCCCAAATCTTTTTTGGAAAATTGATTGTCTTGAATCTCTTGCTGAAGTGTGAGCAACAGTATATGCTTGAGGTGCTGGGTGCGGATCGTCGTTGAAAGAAGAGTTATCGTTTGAGCTGCTATTCTCCTTTTGAGGGATTTCCAAAGAAGTATTCGGAGAAATAGGTTCAAGATTAGACATGATGAGAGCAATTGAGAAAAAGGTAATCGGAAACACAACTTTGTGTTTGTGTTGGAAGGTAAAAGAAAAGGTTTAAAAAGGAAGGAAATGTGCCTTTTTTATAAGTCGATCACACGAATTTGCTAGACTGTTTGAAAGTGAGTGAGTTTTTATTTCCCATTTCTTTTGAATGTGTAAGAACAAGCTTCGGCAAGTATAACGAAAGACTAGATTTAGGTTGTAGAAAGGTTCTGAACTAACCAAAGCGAATGTGGTATTAATACCTCGATCCCATTCACCGCGAGGTTTCTCAAAGACAAAACGAATTTTAGCGTTAATAATTCACATCTCTATCAAGGTCTATTATCTGTTGAATGCTTTATGCCTTGATGAGTATTGAGAGTGATTATATTGGAGTCATTAAAGAGCTGTGGTTGTTTTTAGCATCCACGGTAATAACAAAATCGTGGGGTGAGCAACCCAAACTAACGTGTCAACGGACGATTATCGGCGTGTGGGTCATGAAAAGTAGCCTCTAGGAGAATGCGCAACAGAATCTGGTTCGCGTATGAGTACACTGTTAATGGCTATCCTGGATTAATCACTCATTGAGATAGAGTTTGAAGCTATCTTCGTTTTACTATCGGAACATGAGCTAATTAATATTTAAGACTTGTCACTTGCAGGTTATGACTTGCAACTGACACGGCTGTCAACTAGGTTGGGTCTGTAACTGCTTGATTAACAGCACACAGCGACAGTCGTGCTGTAGTTTTTCCGATCTAAATGTTTTCTTTCGCGCCGAGCCGTTGTTTAGGTTCCCAACAGGCAGAATTTAGTCAGCCAATAGTCCAAAGCTTCTGGAACTGACGCTACTGCTGAAATATAATACGACTGGAGAACTGCTAGGGAAAAAAGAAATGATCAAAAAGACAAAATTTCTAAAGTTGGTGAAACCTGGAGACGGCCCGTTGAAAAGTTGAAAAGAAGCCATCGCCGAGCCAGTTGAGTAAAAATATTCTTCTAGAGCTTGGGTCCCCAAATGTCGAAAAATAGAGGCTTAAAAGACGGAAAAACGCTTGGTGCTGATGATATTAAATGCAGGACCAATTCTTTTCTCAACCAGCTTACCCCGGAAAAATTGATTCATTAAATTACTGACAGTCTACTGCAATTGGCTAATTTTTCAAAAGATGAAAACGACAGCCAAGCATTGAAACAGGTTATTTCAAGTACTTTTGAAAAGGCTACAGACGAATCCCATCGGTCTGAGTTGTATTCGCAAGAAATAAAGAACCAATCAAGTGTTTCAAGCTGATTGTGGTTTATGATTATAGATGTTGTTGAAAATGGGTATTAGATGTTAAGGAAAAGGGAAAACAAAACCAAAAGTCTTTTTGAAATTCATGTTGAATTCCAGGCTCAAGAGCGTTAAAAGGGATTTAAACGACGCGATAAAGGTAAACATAGCTCTCAAAGTAGCGCGCAGAACAGACGGAATGTTCTTTCTAAGGCCGACTTTGCCAAGCCGAATGATCTCAAGTTGGGCTGAGCTTTGACGACGGAAAACTGTGGATATGTAGAAATAGTAAAACGTCATCTGTTGCTAATCAGAAACAAAGATGTAATGAAATACAACAGAGTGCAAGTGACATTCAACCGCCAGATCATGGCTGATCAATCAGTTGAAAAACGGTATTTGCCATTATGTAAGCATTCAAAGTTTGGAAAGGTCACAATGTCTTGTAGTTGATTTAAAATGAAGACAAACGAAGAAATAGTGTATGGGATACCTAAATATTAGGATCACCACTGCCTCTATTACTATAGAAAGCATATGACGTTGGCCCGAAACTGCTTCCAAGGCAGCAACTTCTTCCGAACAGCATATTCCGAAAAGCCGTAGGCCGAATGGCTTGGCTGAGTCATATGGTCCATATAACGCAGTGTAGATCTTCCATAGCTGGAACAATTGGCCAATGCACTTGTCTTCTTAGTCTTTTTTTCTTTTTATTATATATATGAAGAATCCATGGCCCTGAGATTCTCTTAGTTGATTCTTTACAATACGTAGCTATATATTACACATATCCAACAATGACCTCCACTAGGAACCAACAGCATGAACAAACCGCTTCAGTCTTTGATGACCCTCCAGAATACACCGAACCAGAATCTCATGATTCTTCTTCTGCTGCTGCAACATCAGAACTTTTGTTAAATTCTAGAACCAGTTCTTTTCGTTCCATTTCTGAGCAACAAGGCACTGCCTCACCCTCCAACTCAAACCAAACATCTCAGTCGTTAGACAGCCCGGCTGACAAGACACAAGACTGCGTTTGGGAAGACGTCCATGAATCTGTGCCCCCTGGAGCTCCAATCGCTTCTGAAGATCCTTGGGAAGAAAACTTTGAATCTACTCCTCCAAAGGGCTTTTGGGGGTTAATGGTCAAGAGACACAATTATCACGCCGAGCATCCAGCCAAAATGCAAGTGAGAAAGTGGATTCATGATAGAAAAAAACGACGCCGGGAACATTTTCGTTCATTATTGGGTCATACAAATGTTGTAGAAATTTTTGCTCAAAAAATGTAATCAATTTATATATATTACCATTACCATACTACAAATTCAAATACATTACAATAATTAAAATCCCATAGAATGCAAAATAAGGTAGCCAACTGTGACTATTAAAGCATATGCCAAAATTGAAGCAGGGACACCTCTAGAAATAAAGCTCTTGCCAGTCAAATAAGGTCGACCAAACTCGTCGTGCATGCAAATAGCAGTGACATTGGGAAATCCCGAAGTAGGGAATCCCATGGCAGCAGAGCAAAGAAGAGCAGCACCCATGACTAAAAGGCGGGGGTGTGAATCTTCCATGCGCTCAGCCACAGATTTTATCAATGGGAGAATGATAAGAGCAGCCACAGTGTGAGAAATAAAAGTTGCAAGAACCAAAATCAAAAACCCAAACACAGCCATGACTCCAAAAACTCCCATGCCACGAATAACATGCTGTTCAATACCGTGAGCAACAGTAGCAAGCAAACCAGAGGTTGAAACTGCCTTTCCCAAGACACTTCCACCCATGGCAAGTGCAATAATGGTCCACAAAAAGCCATTAAAATCCTCAGTTGCAAGGAGTTTAGTACCAAAGAAAATCACAATAGGGATCAAGGCTAGAATGCCCGTATCACCGACATATGGCTCAAGCTGATGAGAAACACACCACAATACAATGGTCAAAATGGTGACAAAAGAAATGAACCATTGAGTGGGACCAAACTTTTCATCAACAGCTCGTACTGGGGAAATTTTCTTGACATTTTTGCCTGGTTTTAGTGTCATAATGAGCAAAGACCAAATTGCAAGGTTGGACAAAATAGACACTGGAAGTGCAACAGCAAACCATTGAACCCAAGATGGAGCCGGACTCATATTCTCCAAGGCAATGATATTTTGTGGGCTTGCAATAGGAGAAGCCATGCCTCCAATATTAGAAGCAAGAGCAATACCAAGAACAATGCTCGTGCCAAAGGGATCACCATTGGGAAGAGTACGAAGGACAGATTGAGCAATAGAGTAGCACAATACAGGAGCAGCGACATTGGAAATCCACATGCTGAGAAAAGTAGCAAGAAACATAAAAGTAAGAAGGATAACCTTGGGGTTAGTGCCAGCACTAGCGAGAATCTTTGTCGCCAGCATCTTTGCAATATTGTACTTTGAAAGGGCAGAAGCCAAAGTAAAACCACCGAGAAGGAGCTGGATAACTGGAGACCACATGCTAGAAAAAAGAAAAGCAGACGCTTGAGGAGCCCGCATTTGTGATCCATCAGGATTACAAGGAATTCTCAAAACAACAATCAAAAAGGGCAGCATCAATGACGTTACAAACGGGGGCATAGTTTCAGTAGCCCAGAAAAGCGAAGCTGCAACCACAACAGCAAGACATCGGTTCTGTGGTTCAGATTCTAAAATGGGAACAGTCAAAATGGCAAAAAATATGATTGCAATGAGTGCAAACTTGATGGCCTCAATATTGAAAAAAGAACTTTTAAAAGTTATTCCCATTACACGAATGTAGCGCATCTTTTCTTCAGCATCAACTTGGCCTTGAAGACCATCAGTCTTGAGAGTGGCAGTGTTGAGAGTCATTTGATCTCTCCAGACAGTATTTCTGTCAAAAATGACAGATTCACGCAGGTACGCTTGAAGTTGCTCCATCGCACTAGAAGTGTTACCGCGTGTGACCAAAAGAGCATAAGAATTCACAACCTTGTTAATAGATTCGGCCAAGTTGTCTTCAGTTTCTGGTTTAAAAATGTAAGAATGTGCAACATTTGTCATGTATGAGCAGCGGAGATTAGTATTAAGAGTCTTGTCAAATTTTTTCAACGCCTTGGAAAACCCAGTGCGATTAAGTTGGAGAAAAGACCTCAGTTCACAGAGCGAAACATAAATGTTGGTAGCTCTTAATCGAAGGGCAGTGACAGTATCTTCATGAGAGCTCTGAGCTTCCAAATCAGCCTCAAACTCAGCAAACTCGGCCAATTTGGTTTGAAAGCTTTTCGAATCGCCAAGAAATTTGTTCAAGCCCTTAAAAAGCGCTTCTTCGGTTTGAATGTAAAAGGAATTTATTTTTTCTAGCTCGCTATCCAAACGACGACGGTAGGTGGTGACAGGGTTGAAGTCCTGTTTGGAAGAGTTTTTGTCAGTGGATTGTTGTTGCTGCTGCATTCTTAAGACTGAGACCTTTTCGAGAGAATAAATTACTCTCTTAAGACCAGAATAGTCAATATAGTATGAAATCCATTGAGGAACGGCATTGTATCGGAGTGTTTCGTTAAACCTCATTTTGAATTATTGTGAGTTATTGTGAATTAGAGTGAGATGAGATTGTTAAAAGGGTGAAGATAAAAGGAATGAACGTGGAAGAAGTGGAAGGGAAAATGCAATCTTTTTATATTCATGTTGAAAAGTTTAGAAATAATTAAATGATACTTATTTATTAGTTTATTAGGAACGAATTTTGTTTCGTTCAAACCAGGCGATGGTTTGTAGTTTAGTGGTTAGTTTAAGTGAGTAGTACTCGTAGACAGCCGTACGCTTTGGACTGGCGTAGTTTTAGTCGACTAAAGCTAAACAGAGCTTTAGAACACAAGTTTGATATCAAGCAATGAAGTTAGGTTTTAGTATAATCCTTGAATCTACTTTGGGAATCATTTATACAGTTTATTAAAATTAAAAAATTATTTGTTTTTATTTTAATAGCAAATGAATGGCTGTGTGTACGAAACAACTTTAATTTATATAATAATAGTAATAATAGTAATAATCCTTTAATCGACCTAACATGAAAAATAATCATCAAGCGCTTCCTTTTTCTTTTCTAAAATGATCCATAAGACGGCCACAAAGACAGAACGAATGACGCTGGCGGTGGGCTTTTCCATCACGATTGTCGCGATGTTTTTCCAGCATTGCCAAAGGGCCTTTTTTGGTGGGAGAACTAACATTATCTTTCCAAAGATCGGTTGTTTCCGAATCAACGGGAGGTGTAGGAGGCATAGCTTTTTCATTCTCCCAAAGAGTATCCTTGCTGTTTTTCCTGGACCCAAAGGAACGATGGCTGGTGGTTTTGGAACGGCCATCTATTTCATTTTGAGGGCCGGTCTCGTGGAAACTACCAGGTCGGGATGAATATTGAGGAGGATTATCCAAGGGTAAAGTATTGGGCATAGTTTGCTTAGCTGACATGGTGAATAGTAAATGTTTGATAGTGAGTAGAAAAGAAAGAATCAAGGGAAACAATTGGATTTATATATAAGGATCATAAACAATTTAAATACGACTGACGTCTGCTGATAGGATAAACTGAATTTATATCATAGTCTTTATGGTTCAGCAAGCTGTACTGTATAGAGGTCAAAAAGGCAGTTCTGAGGCACAGTCGTCTTTTGGTGGGCTTTTACTGGTTACTTTAAAGCTTTAGGAAGCGTGCCAAGTATAAATGTTTTTTAAGTGATCATTTGATATTTTGATATTTTGAATGTACATTTGGGATAAATTAAACTTTTCGGCAAATCGAAATGTTGAATCACCCAGGGGTTTCATACATCCGAAACACAAGGCACAAGGGGGTCAAGTGACAGGAAACGGTCGAGAGTCGGAACAGGACCGGCTTTTGAATAGTTGAGAAGTGTTTACATTTAAACAAAACCTTGTGTATATGAGCAATGAACAAAAAAAACCCTTTTTGGCTTGGGCGCGGACCAAAAAAGCATAAAATAAAGTATGGGGTACTGCTTATGTAATATACACGTGACTTGGAATGCACGGCTGATTAGCCGCACGTCAGACACTGGTTCGCAAACCAACTTATCACGTGCTAAACGTTTATTGCCGCGCCAGCCCGGCGGGAGCTCCG
The DNA here is from genome assembly GCA_900654225.1 of Magnusiomyces fungicola. Lineage (NCBI taxonomy): Eukaryota > Fungi > Ascomycota > Dipodascomycetes > Dipodascales > Dipodascaceae > Magnusiomyces > Magnusiomyces fungicola. The sequence goes on from CAACAH010000005.1 coordinate 750,725, forward strand.
TCGGGCACACCATCTGCAATCTAATCAACCAGCAAAGACTCTCGCTGTTACCCCCGCCGAACGCTGGTTGTTGGCGTATTACTTGCCCTATTTGGACTGTTTGGACTTGTTCTCGCTCATTTACCAAGAGTTTTCACTGTTGTGACTAATTGATTTCATTACCCCAAATCCTTTTTAATACCCCTATCGCGCTCTGTTAATCTCTTCTTCTTCTTCTACACTTTTTTTTCATATTCTCATTCTATATCTATTCTATATTCACCCTATTCTCACTCTTTTTACCATGGTTAAACTTATCATTGATACTGATCCAGGTGTATGTTACTACTGCTATTTCTATCATTAATGAGTTCCAATGATTTCCCTTTCTAACACATTCTTCTTCTAGGTGGACGATATTCTCGCCATTCTCTTGGCTCTACTAACTCCTCACGTCGACTTGAAACTCATTTCATTATGTTTCGGCAACTGCGATACTGTGCACTCACTCCGTAACGTCTTGACTTTGTTCAATGTTATTGCCCTAGAACAGAAACACCATGAAGAGCACCTGAAAAAAGGTCTGAGCACGGCCAAGGACTACAAAATTCACTCCAAGCCAACCATTGCTGTTGGTTTAGAAACCGCTTTGGATGGCTCTCAACTGGACGCTACTGATTTCCATGGTTCCGATGGTCTGGGAAATGTCCATGAAAAGGCTCCTCACTTTACTGCTCACGAGGAATGGCAAAGCTTGTTCAAAAGAGACGGCCCTGCAGCCGAGAAAGATCACCCCAATCTCGGCTTTATTCCATCTAACAAGCCTTCTTACAACTTGATTCTTGATATTCTAAGAGAAGAACCAGCTGACAGCGTTGTCATTGTTGCAATTGGCCCATTAATGAACCTTGCCAAAGCTGCTGAATTAGAACCAGAAACCTTTGCCAAAGTAAAGCACGTGGTTGCAATGGGTGGTGTCTTGCGAACTCCTGGTAACGTTACCCCATTTGCAGAGTTTAACATTTATTCTGATCCATTGGCCGCTAAGCGCGTCTTTGATCTCACTGGCGCTCAGCAGAATAGCATTCAATTGACTCTGTTGCCATTAGATTTGACCAACAGACAAAACATGCTTCACCGCGACTTTTTCAAATTGCTGCACAAGCGTATTGGCAAAACAGATACCCATGATGGCGACTTTTCTCCTTTGGTCGAGTGGACCAGCATTTGGATGCAAAAAACTTTTGACACCTTTCACAAGATTGCCGGCTATGACTTGAAATCTGATCAAGAAAAAGAGCGCGATCCTTTAAAGATTCAAATGCATGACCCATTGGCTGTGTGGTATGCCATTACGGTATTTGACGACTCTGTTGCCAAAGACGATGGTCTTGCCAAGGCTAAACAACTTGGCTGGATCATTGATAAGGATTTGGATATCCGAGTTGAGACTCTAGGAGAATATACAAAGGGAATTACTCTTTTGGACCAGCGTTCTAGGCCCAAGCGTGAAGAGCCAACTCTTAATGACCATAACAAGTGGCTGTTGCAAGGCTTTGGTAACAAGGTGCATGTCACTAGCGAGGCACCTTATGCGCCAATGACTGGCGAATTTGGAAGATTGGTTTTGCAGACTGTTTACAAGGAAGAGTTTTGATTTCGCAACTTGTACATATTTTTCATCTTTTATACAACGTTCCGTATATAGTTTAAAATAAATATATATCACATTTACATTGCCATTAAATAATCTACAAATAAGCATCTCTTGTGAGAATTACTTCATCATGGGAAAACTAAACAAGCAATAGACAACTCATCAGTCGTAGGAAGAAAGAGAGGCATCATCCTCCTCTTCAGGAACCTCAACAATTCTTGCAACCTTTGCTAGTTCCTCCTCAGCATTGTCAACATTATCAGTAGTTGCAGTCTTCTCCAAGCTAGGCTCATCCACCTTCTTTATCCCCGTCTCATGCTGGACAATCTTCTCGTCACCCCTCAAGGGTCCGACAATGCGAGTATAGCGTCCGTAAATCCTGTCGACGCCAACAACCTTGTCAAAAGTATTAAACTTTTTAAACAAATTCATCTTGTCAAGCTGGGCAGACACGGTAGCAGCAGCAGAGTCTGCCGCGGCAGAGAAATGGTCGGCAGAAAGGCGAGACTTGAGCGTTTCAAGCTTGCGAGTGGTAACTGCTCCAGAGCCAGAGCCTAATCCTGATTCATCAGCAACTTGGGCGGTAATGGTAGTGCTGGAAAGACTCTTGGTTCCGCCAAGGAGCCTGGAAACAATCAAATATAGGAAAATGAGAACAACAATAACAACAACAACGACGCCAACAACTGTAATAGCAAGGAACAAGAAAATGCCTCCCAGAAGAACAATGACGGCAAGTGAAAGAAAAAACATGATAAATGTGGTGACTTAATAACAATGTGTGTATGTTTTGGTATTTGGAATTTGGTATTCGGTGTTTGAACAGAATAAAAGAATATAAATCTCAAGAATTTGTAACAAGGCTTTTGAAAGTTATCAAATAATGCAGTTAAAGTAAAAGATTTTTTTTTAAAAAAAGAGTAAAAGAAAACTAAAGGAAAAGGTCATATATTTATATCTGCCTATGAGAAACTCTCAAGTCGTCATAAAGCATCACAAATACGCTGAAATACAATTGTAATTCAACTCAATTCTCTTAAAAGATAAGTCTCTTCACTCTAAGACACGTTCATATGAAAATCATCAATCGCTTGGTCGGCTCTGATTCTGAAATCCGACGTCAAACAACACAACTAATTCAAATTAAATAATACTGGTTACCCAATTAGGAATAATTATCCCAAAAACTCACCAGACTATTCTAATTTCACAAATCCAAGCGCCGATCCAATTACCCAATTCTGTAAGAATTTCCTCTCTTTTTTTAATTTGAAATCTCAAGTTTTTTTTGGTTTTTAAACATCTCTTGGTACTATATTGTACATCATCATTTTTATATACAATGTAATAATTTAAGTAAGACTAGCTGTTGCTAATCATATAGACATGATCACCATATAAAATTGCCCCAGTGAAATTGAACTCATTTCCATCCATCGGTATGCTAAACCTTTCATCTTTCGTAAATACTAGGGTACCGTAATAAAATCTCTTGATATTATTGATAAATTCAGTTTCCAACATCAATCCATATCCAACATAACACACTGTTAACTTTAATCAGTTGTAGCTTCAGAATTTTTTGGACAATCAGCCAAGACGTGGCCGGGCTCCTTACAGGCGTAGCAGACTTTTCCTTGCGTCTTTTCACAATCCTTTGAAACATGGCCCATGTCTCCACAGTTGTAACACTTTTGGCCGTTGGTGCAGTTTTTACTCAAGTGTCCAAATTGTCCGCAGGAGTAGCATGCTTGTGATCGATAAGGCTTAGATTTAGGATGGAAGCTGCGATTTTGTGTGTTGCTGGTGCAATTTCTGGAATGGTGGCCGGGCTTACCACACTTGTAACAGTTACCTGATGCCGGGCCTTTAGGAATGAATTTCGCGTCGTTAGATTTTGACAAAGTATCTGGAACAGTGCTTTCGTTGCTGGTAGAATGAGTCGTAGCTGATTCAGGGGACTCAGAGGCTGATAATGCACTACTGTCAGTTTCAGACTTCTCAGGAGCGCTGTGGAGATCATCAACGTGTTGGGAAATATGTGCAACAGATGTATTGTTGCAAGCTCTCAGAAGATGGCCGGATTCGCCACAGTTGTAGCAAATCTTTTCTTTAGGGGGTTCAGTGCATTGTTTACTGAGGTGACCATAGCCTAAATGTTGTAATATTGTATGTTAGATCGTGTTGCAAAAGCCAACGACCATGAAAAGTCGCTGGATCAAAAATTATGGGGAAGATGCGGCTTGACAAGCATGAAGCACATGAAATTTTACTCACTTCCGCAATTGTAACAAACTGGATTTCCGCTCTTAGGGCATGCTCGGGCCTTGAAGAAAAAACAGAAAATAAAGTTAGTAGCTGTTACTTAATTCAACATGGTTAAACTTAAAGGGTTCGAGTACAAACCTGGTGTCCAAAGAGTCCGCCTAAAACTGGGGTTAGTAACTATATCAAGCTTGATAAAAACAAATCAAAGTCAAACGACATACAATTGTAACAAGTTCTTTTCAAACTTGGGAATCCCGGGCTTTGATAATTGTTGCTTTGATACTCCATCATTTGTATAGTATGTGATTAGTGTTGATTGGGAATCTGGTGGCAAAAAAAACAAAGAGGAAAGATTGTGAAATGTGATTGTTTCAAGGCTGGCAAACGAGGTTGTGTATAGAAACTACAAGTTGCAGTAAGAAACAAATAAATAAATAGTAGGCGAATATACAAAATTGACGCAGAATTGAGTAAACTGAGTAAATTCAATAAAGAAGGCTGTGAAAAAAAAGGTTCAAAGAGTCATGATAGTTGGCAGCAAATGATGTTGGAAAATATTTCAATATTGAGAGGGTTAGGGCTTTATAATATGGAGAAGTGTGATCAAAGTGATTAGGTAATAGTTGGGTAGCTATTTGTCATATATGAGTAATGAAAGTTGTTTTGGGGTGTGATACTACGGTATGACTTTGATCATCAATATGAAGGATTTGAAGGGCTTTAAAAGTTGTATGATCTTTTGGATTGTTCTAAATATGTACTTTGAGTAGTTTTATGAGACTTTTAAGGCTCATAGTTGTATTTTTGCAAGACAAGCCATTCTGACACTGGCTCGTGATCTTCACGTGATAATTCTAAAGCCATCTAGTTATATTAAATCTTAAAAAGCATTTCTATGCTCGTTTTTATTTATGTTTGATGGAATATGATCATTATTCCTATTTATATATTTAATAAAGAAAAGGCTTCTTGCAATTACGAAAAAATCAACTGTAAATCATGTCGAAACTCCTAGTTAATGCTATGTACTCATGCAGTATTGCACATGGTCGTGCCAGCAGCTTTATAACTTGGCGAGACAAGAAACCTTGGTTTGGCCAGGTTTAGGGGCAGGTGCTTTGGGGGTTGGGGCACAAGACATAGAAGTAGTGTTTGGCTTTGGTGCTGGCGCCTTAGGAGTGGGAGCAGCAGAGATGGAAGTAGTGTTAGGTTTAGGGGCCGGAGCTTTAGGAGTAGGAGCAGCAGAAACGGGGGTTGTATTTGGCTTTGGTGCCGGTGCCTTGGGGGTAGGAGCGGCAGACATGGAAGTAGTATTAGGCTTAGGGGCTGGAGCCTTGGGAGTTGGGGCGGCAGAGATCATTATGAGCAGTACTACAAAGGTTGAGTTAAAAGTAGTAAATATAAGAGTGATAATAGTAGTAAGTAATGAAGAAAAAACAGATATTTAAAAAGAGTATTATCTATATCATTTCAAGGGAATCCTGGGGTTTATATATTTTTTAAATATTTTCAGGCAGAAGGCATGAATAACGTTTATGAACCGAAATCAAATCCAGAAATTAAAAAAAAGTAATAGCATCATTGGCCACATTAGGTATTGGGTGGGTTGGAGCCTATAAGAAATTTTTAGAACTAACTATAATGAATACATTGAGGTTTAAAGTCTTTTAGAAACATAAATACAAAAGTAAATAAGAGCTTTAATAATATTATCTGCAACTATTGGATAGGCCATGCAAGTAAACGATGTCATTTGTTTCTTTTCCGCCTTTATATTGACTTGTACTCGATAGTGATGCCGTTTCTTGTAATTATTTTTAAACAACATTTAAGAAAAGGTTCTTCTGATTAAGTCTAATCGCAGTTAAACTCTCAGTTTGGGAGCTTGGATGTGGGCTATTTTAACTGTTTAATAATCTTTATAGAGATTACTTTCCAATACTCTGTGAGCTCTTTAATTATAACCATTATTTTCAAAGCTACACCTGAAATGTGATAATATAATATCTCATGAAAGTGATAACAACCTTATTCTAGCTTTAAGTTGAGCAGAGTGCAACTTAGCAACTGTTGCTCATACTGGGCACTTCCCCATCAAGTGAATGACACTAACTGTAACCAAATACTCAGAGCGTATGACAGCAGCAGTTCAATTTTATTAATTGTTTTAGGCAAGATCAGCGCTTTGACTGTTCCATAAACAAAATATCCATACATACCCTTGCTTGTGGGTTGACTCTGGATGGTTGTTGGAGCTTGTAACTTTAGCGGTTGTGTGAATGGGTCAGGGACAGTAACAGGAATTTGATCACAGCATCTCTTTGCATAGACCATATTAAATTAAAACAAAATTATTTATGCTGAGCGATTTTTATTTTATTTTCATGTAAAGCAGCTGGCGCCATTTTGTTTCTAGTCGGTAAAAGGATTGAATGGTCCTTTTTCAAGAGCGCTCAAACAACTGTCATACTTGGTGTTTTTCTAATATCATATCTGGACTATCTAGGTCTTCTCGGCACTCGCGCCTTTCTTTCCCGATATAATGGCATGAAATAATAATTACTTGAAACTGTTAAAGTTAAGACAGACTTTAAGAATACCTGTTAAGAGAAACGGTACAGATTTGCGCTTTTGGTTGCTGTATAGCGATGCTGTTTTTGTGCCGATCATTTCATAATAAAGCCTGATTCTTTTTAATTGGGGTTCCAAGATATTAATAAGACCATTTTCAATTTCATCATTGACCAATATACACATGTGAATGAGCGCACTTGTCCAGCATTTGAAATACGCAGTTGGGTTGAAATCCCGCTACTCCACGGATGCTGTTAACCAGATCCAGGAACCACGTATTGATAAAAGACCAATTCAATTTTAGGTCGGATTTATTTGCTCACACTTAACCAAATCTTTCAAGTCTTCTTAAACAATGCAAAACCAATTCACAATGTCATCATCAAGTAAACCATTTTGAGCCGTTTCTTAAATACAAACTATAATTTAATATTCTGTTTTAAGGTATTTCTACTACTCTCAGTTTATTGACACCTACAGAAAAAAAAAAACTTATATTTTCCTTTGGCCATATCGTTTGAAACACCCATTCATGACTGAATGGCTTGATGCAGTATGGTAAACAACCCAGGAATTTATCCAAACCACTATGGCAATACTGTCTGATTGATGGTGGGCAGAGAAAGCTGAACCTTTTTTCTAAACCTATGTCAAGGTTAGTTTGCCAGTAGGAATACTTCATACTTCTGTGCTTTTGTGTTGTTGGCATCAAAGGAGTTTGAATCACGCTACATTTGATACAGATCGTCGCCCTGGCATATTTAATAATACTGCGGATGGTTTGGAGATGCTAGATTGATAGTAAGTCTTCTCCTCAGTTTGGATCCTGATTTTTCAGGCTACATTTACTTGAATGAATGCATGCGTCTTTTAAACGTGAGAATAAATTCTATGTAAACAACATTTAGTTGCAAATTTCAAGTAAATGCATATACATCATTAAGTTAAAAAAAAGTTCAGTCATTACATGATCCTCTTTACTAGTCTATTCATCGACTCAAGTCTTTTTAAACTAGTTACTCAAAGAAGCTTCAATCCTCGATAAAATCTCATCAATGTTGGCGCGCGCATTTGGATCAATAACCAAACAAACATTAATAATCTCTTTCAACTCATCCGAATATTGAGGAGCCCCATTACCGCTGGGGAATTTATACTTTCCAGATTGAATCGCCATAGAAAGAGACGCACCTGACTCTCCGGCCTGTAACTCAAAAGGAGAAGAACTGTACATAATGGAATACAGAGTGCATCCCAGACTCCAAATGTCAGTCTTTTCATCAACAGCAACTCCAGTCTTCACATCCACCAACTCTGGTGCTCGGTATGGAAGCGTGCAGTTCTCAGCCGCAAGATCCTGAAGCGACAAGGCGGCTTGTCGAGTGGTAGGGTTGACACGTGCTCGTGTGGCAGATCCAAGATCCATAAGAACTGGACGATTGGAAGAGTCAAGCATCACATTTGCCGGCTTGAGGTCTCGGTGTGCATAAGGTACAATGGATCCCATAGCAAGTCCAGAAGCCGAGGAATCTGGTCCGTCTTCAAAAGGATCCTCGTTCGTTTCAGCTGGGTCATCATTGTATTTACCATAGTCGAAAAAGTCCTCGTCATCTTCATCATGCGACAAGTTGTCAATATCAACGTCCGAATCCGAAAGTAGCTGCTGCTCGTCATCGTTTTCTGGGGAATTGGATGGTGCTCCCGCGTTTCCTCTTGTTGAAATATTTTGGTAGTTTTTAGCAGCAGACATGGACTTTAACAGCTTTTGCTTGCCTGATTGTCTCTTTGACCTGCCATTGGGATTACGGGCAGCAGAGCCGGAGCCGAGTGAATTCGACTCTACCCTTGCTCCTCCCTTAACAACGTGCTTATGCATTGCCTTCAACCCGAGACAAATTCCTTGTGCTATCTTCCAAATCTCCTGTTCTGGGACATGGTTCCCTGATACTAGATTGTTGTTGATTATATCTTGGAGGTTTCCCTTTGAATAATATGGTAAAATGATATATACCGTCTTACTTCCATCAGCTTCTTGTAAGGTGGTAGAGTCGATTGCTTTGATGATGTAGGGTGAATCAAATAGTTTGTAGGACTCAACTTCGCGAAGAGCGTTCACCACAGACTCTGGTCCAAAAGGGCATCGTATTTTTTTCATGGCGTAGAATTCGCCAGCTGAAGATTGAACTAAGTAAACATACGAAAACCCACCCTAAAATATTCGTTTGCCAAGTTAGAGTGTTGTCAATAGTTCAGTATTTGGACAGCGCATGTACCTCACCCAGCAGCTTTACTATTTTAAAGCTTCGTCGGTTAATTTTCAATGTTGGAGACTGAAAACAAGTCAAACATGACTCGAGAGAGTACCAAATATCGGATAGGTAGTTTGCCATGTTGTTGTAGTAATGAAATAGCTGTGAATTGGGATAAACGTTATAATCTGATAGCCTTTGAGGTGCCTTTCACCAACTACTTGCAAGCTATCTGGTCAGGCAAAAATCAGGTGATATTAGCGCTGCTGTCACAGCCACCAGGCAGTCCTAGAGAACTTACCCGGACTAGAAAATTCCAAACCTCCCGTAGATACAATCATGTGTGGCTGAAATATTTTTATTCTTCCCACAATCTTGTCAACAATCAAAACAAACAATGGTATGTCTAGTCGATTCTTCATATGCCATATAAGATACTAATAATCTGTTATTTTGCTGTAGTCAATCGCAACTATTCCCCAATCCCGCGATGTTCGCGGTCTTAACCTCGTTGCTGCCCATTCTCATATCACAGGCCTCGGTCTCGAAAATAGCAAGACCTTGCGCGTTTGGGGCAACAGCCAAGGCATGGTCGGCCAAGTGAAGGCCCGAAAAGCTGCTGCTGTCGTCCAAAAGATGATTGAGGAAGGAAAGATTGCTGGTCGTGCTGTTTTGGTTGCTGGACCTCCAAGTACTGGTAAAACTGCTATTGCAATGGGTCTTGCTCAATCTTTGGGTGCAGACGTGCCATTCACCGCTGTGGCTGGTTCAGAATTTTTTTCTTTAGAGATGAGTAAAACTGAAGCTCTTGCGCAAGCATTCAGAAAGAGCATAGGTGTTAGAATCAAGGAAGAAACAGAAATAATCGAAGGTGAAGTGGTGGAAATTCAAATCGACCGATCAGTTACAGGAGGCCACAAGCAAGGTAAACTCACAATTAAGACTACAGATATGGAAACCGTATACGATCTTGGTGCAAAGATGATCGAAGCTTTGGCAAGAGAAAAAGTGACAGCTGGTGATGTAATTTCTCTCGACAAGGCCTCTGGTAAGATTACAAAGTTGGGCCGTTCATATTCCCGTTCTAGAGATTACGACGCCATGGGTCCAGATACAAAGTTTGTTCAAACGCCAGAGGGTGAGTTACAGCAGAGAAGAGAGGTTGTTCACACTGTTTCGCTTCATGAGATGGATGTGATCAACTCGCGCACCCAAGGCTTCTTGGCCTTGTTTTCCGGTGACACTGGTGAAATTCGAAATGAAGTTCGAGATCAAATCAATTCAAAGGTTGCTGAGTGGAAGGAAGAAGGAAAGGCTGAGATCATCCCTGGTGTTTTGTTTATTGACGAGGTTCACATGTTGGATATTGAGTGCTTTGCCTACATTAATCGCGCTCTTGAAGACGACCTGGCCCCTGTTGTTGTCATGGCCACAAACAGAGGTGTCACTACTACCAGAGGTACTGAATACAAGTCCGCCCACGGTTTACCAGCAGACTTGCTTGACAGAGTTATTATCATTGCCACACACGCATATTCCGGTGAAGAAGTTAAGGAGATTCTGAACATTAGAGCCCAAGAAGAAGAAGTTGAGCTTACTCCTGAAGCACTTGCAATTCTTGGTAAGATTGGAGAAGATACTTCGTTGAGATATGCCTCCAACCTCATTTCAGTGTCCAATCTGGTTGCCCTCAAGCGAAAGTCTACCAAGGTTGAAGTGGAGGATGTTAAGAGAGCTTACAACCTGTTCTTTGACTCTCAAAGAAGTGTCAAATATTTAGAACAGAATGAAAGCCTGTTTGTTCAAGGAGGAGTCACTGGTAACACACCAGAGAAGAAGACAGACCCAATGGATTTATCTGAAAACTAGTGATATTCAAAATATACATGAAAACTTAATTAGTTGTTAAAATACAATAGATAAATGCAATTTAGATACAGATTGTAAAACCTTTACAAGCCGGTCATTAATTATTAATAATGTGAGCTATCCTCCCTTCCTTTTCAAAAATTTGTTTCTGTTGTTTGTTCTTTAGCCAGATCCCTTGGTGTTAAGAATCAAAGCAATAATCATTCCGTAAAGACCCAAAACTTCAGAGAAAATAAGAATAAGAACGATACCAACAAACAATCGGGGCTGGTGCATGAGCTGTCTAACACCTTCATCGCCAACGATACCGATGGAGTATCCAGCAGCCATACCAGCAAAACCGACACAGAGACCGCAAGCAAGATGCATAACACCATTGAAGAGAGAGTAAGTACCAGTGGGTGCCATGTCACCAGCAATAAGGACTGAAACGACAAGGCCGTAGACACTCAAAATACCAGACATGACTACTGGAATGAGCGACTTCATGATAATATCAGGTCGGAAAGTACCGACACCGGCAATACCGATACCAGATTTGGCGGTACCATAGGCAGCGCCGATGGAACTGAGAACAATGGCAGATGCACAGCCAGCAAAGCCAAGGAAAGGAGCCCAAGCGGGCGTATAGTCAGCAGATAACTCAGACCTAGAAAGTTCAATATTAGTTATATTCATGATGCAGGTATAGTCCCAATACGCTGAAAGATAAAATAAAACGAACGAGTGTGAAGCCAAGCTGGGGTTCCATTCTTATCAACGCGTTTTTCAAACTCTGACTAGACATTGTTTCTTCAGGAGTTTATATAAAATTCTAGTCCATTTCACTAGTGAGATATTGAGCGCGCTATCGTGTATGGTATGAACGAGGCGTTTCTAACCAGATTTGACCAAGGTTTTGAAAAGTCAAAAACAAACGACAGGATTAGGCAGTTATAGCTTTTTAAATCGTTGCAAAAAAAAAGTCGAAACATGAACATTCGTAGGTAAAAGTGAAAGATTGCGATAGTATGATGACGATAAAAGGGTATTGGTGATATCGAGCAGCGGTTTGGACACAATGTGCTGATTCTGGAATATCATAATGCTGGAAGTTTCCAATTAACAATAAGCAAATGCTTCAATGTGCTGATATGAAATGTATGTCGTTCTCATGGAAATAACAAATAGATGCTGATCCTGATGAAGTTTGCCTTAGGAGTCAACCAACAAATACTGAAAGACATTGTTGCAGGTCCACATTTTAGTCAAGAAGCAAAAGAATCACTCATGATATATAAATTCGTGTAAATAAGCCCTTTCAAGAAAATCTGCCAGGCTGCAATTATCGTTGCCATTTTCTTATCCCACGTCGTGTTTCTCGAAAAACTTGTACAATTAGACAGTAGTAGTCGCTTGAAATATCTAGCCAAAAACAACCCAAATCGCCAATCTCAAAGAATATAGCCCCATAACGCTCCACAATCAAGATCAAAGACGGAATATAAAAAATGGTTCATTAGAATATACTCACATAATAAAGCTTTTTTAACCAAAAGTCGGAAGGTTCTTCTTTTCAAAAGTGCCTTTAATGTCTTTATCAGCCCAAAATAACAAGAATTACTTTGGTGGATATTACTACCGTCCAGTCAAAAGATAGTAGTCGGGTATAAAAACAAAGAAAGAGGGCCTAAAGGGAATAGGAAGAAACTATTCAAACAGAAGAGAGAAAGCGGTGATTGAAGAAGGGAGTGGAGAGTACAAAATAATGGCTGCTTTCGGTGGTGTTGCACACGTCACGTGTAATACAGTTGCATCCGTGAGATTTGTTGGATTTGTTGCACTAGCTGTCACAAACACGTTAGACAGTTACATACACGGCAATAAAAGAAGCATATCACCAAAGGCTCAATTCTCTGGCCATGGCTGTGAGATGAAAAGACAGAACAATTACTGCAATTATTACAATTATTGAATATTAATTAAGTTATAAAAATTAGAAAGTATACAGAACTAAATTGACTGTATTTAAGAAAAAATGAACAAAACAAAAAAAGATTACACAAGCAGCAGACATGTTTTTTAAATTTTCCAATCATTTCCTTGATCAGCCATTTACCAAACTGATTTGAACTCATCAACCTCTTCCTCTTCGTCAGGATTGCCCCACATCTTCTGGGCTGAGCGCTCTGGAACAGCAAGCTTTCCAAATACCGGATTAATGTTGGCTCTTCTGATCTCTTCCTCCATTTTGATATCGGCATCTTCATCACTGGCGTTTGCATGATCGTATCCGTTACCATACTCATCATCATAAGAAGTGATCTTGTTGTTGACCAAATTAGAGTTTCCAATGGCTTCCTCAAGTCGGTCAAGGAACTCGGCTGGAAGCGCTGGAATATGGACTTTTCCATTATGTGATCTTCTAGAACCTCCAAGCCCATATCCCCAGACAAAAACCATTTCAGCAAGTGTGGGTACCACAAATGGAAGAACGGCAGAAGCATCCAAGTACAGTTCCAATGGCGCAGAACCAGAGCCGGCGTCGTACGATACCTCGTACTCATTATCATTAAGGAAAAGACTCGTTGGTGAGACGACGGATGGCGATGGTGGAATTGGGGCCGTGCTGTTTGCAAATCTATTGGCATTATCCGACTCCTCTTCCAATTCTTCAGTTTCCTGAACGGATTTTGGTGTTGCCTTTTCTTCAACAGGCTTTTCTTCCTTCTTTTCTTCAGTAACCTTCTCATCTACTTTTTCTTCAGCAGGCTTTTCCTTACCCTTTGCAGCTTCCTCTTTTGACTTCTCTGTGGTTGGAGCTCCATTTGAAGATGGGCGTTCAAAGATTTTAGGAATTTCATTCTCTATTGACTTTCTTTTTTCCTTTTCCTTCTTTGCTTCTTCATGCTCTTCCAGCCCGTTTGAGTTTCCCTTCTTCGTACCTGCATCCATCACATTATGGATTGTACTTGAGACAACCTTGGCGCTGTGTGAATTTTCGTTTCTATAATGCAGGTTAAGTTTTGCCAAATATTGTTTATACTCCTTAGATAGCCCTTTCTCTCCAACCTCCGCTCTATACTTTTTAGCAACGTGGAGAAGCTGGGTAGGATTCAATGCGGTCAGTTGTTGTAGCGTTGAGATGACATTAGAAAAATCACCGCTAGATGCTGCTGCAACAGTTGTGGTTGGTGTGGATCCATTAGAGTCGCCTTTGGTTGAGTTGTCTCCAAATCCGGTAAATATCTGAAGCCATTGTAATAATTGAACTAATGGAGCAAAATGCTTGCGACAAAGCTGATATAATGATGGGTATTTTTTAACATCTTTCATGTCACCAAACTCGGATACAACGTCCTCAGGTTGTCTGTTGTTCTGTCTGCTCCAGTCTTCAATCGCCGAGACATTGAGTCTGATTTGCATAGCTCGAGAGCGCGCAAGATATTTTCTGTTAGACATTATACGGTTGAATATGACCGTACCCAGCCAGTAAAACAGCTGTGACAAAATCTCTTGAATTATAATGGGGTGAATTTCGTACAAGTCGCAGACAAATAGAACTGAGCCCAGGATTGATGTGACGTTTCGTGGAGATGGCTTCATTTTAGCAGAAAGTTTCGAGAGACCGTACAGCTCATCCATTTCCTCTTTGTGCGTTTTGTTGTTTTTCTTCTTGCTCTTCTTAAATAGCCTCCATTCAGACTGATATGCAATATCATCGAGGCCAGGAATCGTTTCGTGATCAAGAATTGAAGAATCTAAAACAATGTCAAGTCGTCGCTCAGCATCTTGCGTTATTAAGATACTAATGTCAGTGATAAGTTGGCCGATGGACCTCTGATGATGGATTGTAGCTTGCAAAAGACCGGGATCTTTGCGAAGATAATACAGCAGTAAAGTACAGTTAGAAAGCCAAAAAGCCAAAAATGAAATGTCGTCCTTTTTGCTCATTATCAGGGAACGAATACGCGAACAAGCCGGAAGCAGCAAGTTGTCGACGGTTTCCCCTGACCCATAATAGTGTGCATATCTAGAACTAAGGAAAAGAATATCAGCAGGAACAGGCTTTTGACCTTTGGTTCGCTTAGGCTCCATCTGGGTGATTGCCAAGTCTAAGATTCTTGGAATGTCACCCTCTGAGAACACAAACATCTGGTCTGGTTTACACCTGTCCCATACAAAGTTGTCTGGGTCGTCAATATTGTGCGCAAGATCAGAATCGCTGTCTTCATCCAGCCGTAAATGGTCCATATTAACATCCAGATTGAAGGCAGATTCAACCATCAAGCGGTGAGTAAGATCGTCCATATTGTCGTCCATGTCAATCGATTGTGGGTCCAATGGGTTGTGTCCTGAGTCATAAAAGTCGGGGAGTGATGAACTCACGTAGCCCCGGGATGCCAAGTAGTCGTATAAGGGGGAATGTGGGATAACAAAGTCCAAAGCGGTTCGACCGGAAGAGGTTTTGACATCAACAGATGCTCCGTGGTCTAGTAAGATTTGAGCAATGGTGTCGTGGCGATTATTAATTGCCCACATAAGAGCAGTCCACTCAACTGAAACAAAAGGTTAGCGAGGTGGTTCATTTCACATACTTTAAGTTGAAAAGATTACTTACATTTATCCTGAACGTCTGTAGCAGCGCCATATCTTAGCAGCTCACTTACAATCTCTTTGTGTCCAAAGCATGAGGCATAGATCAATGCTGTCGAGCCATTTTCGTCTTTAGTGTCTATGCTAATCAACTTGTTTGCTGGGCCTCCAAGAAGCTGGTTGACTTGTCTTCCGTTTGAAGCGGAACTGAATAAAAGCTTTTGGAGAAGCTCGTGCTTTCTGCTTTCAGATAACGAGGGATCTTCCAAAATAGACTCTTCGTCCACATGGCTGTCTGTTTGCAGCTCTGTTTCGAGATTAGACTTTGCTTTGAGCATGTCATCAAGATGCGGGAGATTTGACGGCATGTTTACAGAGTGTGGCGAGCGTGGAGAAACAGAGGTTTCAAGCGGTGGTGACCCCGCAGTAACCCTCCAGGGATCGCTTTCCTGGGAAAGATCAATGTTCAGAGACATTTGTTCCTGTTGACATATAGTAGTAGTAGGGATGTGGAATTAAGGTGTCAAACCCAACGGTGCTAGTTGTCTGTCCACAAAGTAAAAGGACGGTTACCCGGCCTGATTGAAGGCTTAGTTCTGAGCTATTTAACCGATTTGAAACTCTAACCAATTCAATTATCTAGTAACAAAATATATACATGGGGAAACTATACAAAAAAACAAAGCCATTAACATTCCTCAATACAACAAATCTAGTTTGCAGCGGCCTTTTGAGTCTTGACAAAATGCTTCATGAGCAAGTTCTTCTTAATGTTATTCTTCATATGTTGAGGCTCTGACTTGCCCATGGCCCGGAGAATTCGGTCAGCCTCTTTGGGGTTTTCTTCTAAAAGCTTTTTAGCTTCTGCAGCAAATGACTGCTTCTGGATTTTGATGTTTAGGTCGTCCAATTGTTGTCGGAGGTTTTGGACAGTGATGTTGAAAAGAGGAGAGGCAGAGTCGGCGAGTAGGACTTCCTGGTCAAAGCCGTACTTGGACATGACCTGGGAGACGATTTCGCTGTCTTCTGGTGATCTGCTGGAGACGTCTGGGGATTGGATTTGGATCGATCGGGCCTTGCGAAGAAGTTCTAATTCCTGGGAAACAGACTGGACAGTGTCTGTGCCAACTCTCTTGGCTCTTTCCTCCTTGTAGGCTTCTAGTAACGCTAGTTCTTCCCTTTGAACCTTTTCAGGAGCTTCTTCTCTATACTTGATCCAAGCCTGACCCTTGTTGGAAAGAATCTCTGTGACTGAAAACGACTTACGGGCACTAAGGGGTCGAACGTATTGGATGCGGACAACGTCACCCTCTTTGCACTTGTTGGCTTCGTCGTGGACGAGGAAATCGGTAAAGCGGATAGTGTACTTGTTGATGAGCTTGTTGAACCCCATTCGCTGGATACGGACCTTGACGGTCTTGTCCATCTTACCGTGGGATGTGACCATACCAACAAAGTTTTGTCGAACCATTTTGACGCTTGTTTGGGGGGGAATAAGGGTTGTTGAAGCTGGCCTTGAAAACGATCAGATTTCAATTGGAAGCTTTGAGTGGTGGAGCTGGAAAAAAATTTCACTGGACTACAGCTGTATCACGTGAATATTATCAGCTCTGGTCATGTGACGATACCACTGGAGCCTAAGCTGTGGTGTGAATATTTCATTATTTTATAAACAGATATGCTCAAATTCTTGAAAATAAAATGCATTCGTTTTTTTGTTAATGAAAATGAACGATTCTGACACTTTCATGTTTATAAAAAGAATTACTGCTTGCACCTAGAACGTCTTGTGGGGTCTTTGCCCTTAAAGTAGAGACCCGGGTATGTGAGAACTATGCAGCTCCCGTAATTTTGGCAATCAGCGGTTTGCGGTAACATCACATGACTTCTCCACCAACCCCATAGTTTTATTTCTTAGCCGGCCTTTTTATCGACTTGCTTCTTTCAAATACCTGATTTTGACCTGTATTTTACTAATTGACCTTTTCCTCTTCTGACATCAGATACGAAATCAACATACCCTTTGCAATGTCCAAGCCTGTTCTTTCCAAAGCCTTAAAGGTTGCCCTTTTGCAATTCACAGTCACCGCCGACAAGTCCAAAAACTTGACTCTAGTCAGTAAGCTTGCAACCGAAGCTGCTGGCAACGGTGCAAAGCTGCTTGTGTTACCTGAATGCTTCAATTCCCCTTACGCCGTCTCAGCTTTCCCTAAATACGCAGAGCCTGTTCCTGGTGGCGAGACTTACAGCTTCTTAAGCAAATTAGCGGCTGATTTGAAGGTCTTTGTGATTGGAGGCAGCATTCCCGAAAAGGTGAAGAAGACCACAGCCGATATTGAGAAGCAGAACCAGCCTGGAAACAAAGATCCCGAAGAGAAGAAGAACGATGACTTTAAATACTATAACACCAACCTGTCTTTCTCCCCTTCCGGTGAGTTGATAGGCAAGCACCGCAAAGTGCATCTCTTTGATATTGATGTTCCCAACAAGATCCGATTTGTCGAGTCTGACATCCTGGCTCCCGGAGAGCATGCCACCAATTTTGAGCTGGACGGGTACGGACGTGTTGGATTAGGCATTTGCTACGATATCAGGTTCCCCGAATTGGCTGCTATTTCAACTAGAGGCGGCAACGGCGTCAATCCCTCATTTGCCATGATCTACCCTGGCGCTTTTAACACCACCACGGGCCCCTTACACTGGCACTTACTTGCCCGTACCAGAGCTGTTGACCAGCAGTGCTATGTGATTTTGTGCTCCCCTGCTAGAGACCTGACTTCTGGCTACCATGCTTATGGCCACTCCTTGGTTGTTGATCCGTGGGGTAAGATTGTGGCTGAGGCCGGGGAAGGCGACGAAATCGTTTATGCCAATCTCGAGGAAGAGTATATCAGCAGTGTCAAGGAGAGTATCCCTGTGAGCACCCAGCGCCAATACGGCATTTACCGCAACTTGACCACTGATGGTGTTGTAACAAACGGCCTTGATTAAGACGGCCTATTATCAATGGTTATCAATGGTTATCAATGTGCTTTTTATCTAGACTAGTAGCTTGTTCTTGTGACTATATTGTATAACCTGTTAGTAACTCTTTGCTTTGAATCCAACTGAACCTTTTCTTTAGTGTTATATTGAAAATGCGTATCTGATTGTAATTGTACATGTACTTGCTGAAGACCTCAAGCATTATGCTATATGCTCTATGCTCTATCTTGCTACTGCACCACAAGCCATGTAATGCAGTAGTATGTATGTATAACCACCAACCCTGCTTACATAATCCAAAGTTTGTTTCAGCACCACCACCCACCTTCCTTTGTTCACGCTGCCGGGGCTTCTTTCCTCTTTGAAGCCTACACGCACAGCACCGCACGTCCAACCGTTCTACTTCCACACACCTGCAACGCAACATGAGTGACGGTTCCGGCTCTCATAGGGAGCAATTCCTTTCAGAGCCTCTTAAACTGTCTCGACCGCCTTCCCCGACGCAGATTCCACCTCAGGCGGGTACGCAGGATTCTCAATCTCAAGCTCAAGCCCCGGCTATGACCACCAGGAGCAGCAGCGGAGGAAACAACAGCAACCGCAATTCAACCAGCCAACACACTGCAACTACTGTAGGATACGGCCCTTTTCATCATTCCCTTTCCACCTCTGGACTCCCCCATTTACACCACCATTCTGGTTTACCTCTGGCCTTGATGCACACGAGCTCGGAAACTCCGCCTCGAAAAGACGGGTCCAGCTCGGTTGCACAAAGAGCTGCAAAGAAACATCATCGACCGTTCTCCAAGTTCCGCAAGGGCACCTCAGAAGACGATTCGTAAGTTGCATATTTTTTTTCCGTTCAATGCTTGTATTACCAACTCTAACCTTGTATTAGTAAACCATCATCAGCATCAAGGTCTGTTCGAAGCGGCCATTCCATAGACGTCAAGTCCTGGTCTTCGAAAGACGCTGCCGCTGCCGCTGCTGCTTCCCCACAACAGCCACACCAGAACCAATCTTCTCAACCAAAACAACAAACCCTGTTTTCGCCAATGTATCTAGACGAAGATAACAACCCTCTGTTCAAGACACCCAGCGGTTCTATGCTCAAGGTTGACGTTAATCTTGCTAGATCTGGGGGAAATGTTCGCGCAGTACATTCGCTTGATGCCACTGCCAACCCGGAATCAAGACAGTCTTCCATGGCTGCACATGTCCCTTCGTCCTCATCTTCAACCCACCACCATCGCTCAATTGCAGAGTATTTTAATGCCTCTAACTCGCCTCCACCACTTTCTCCTAATACCTCAGCACCCCCTAGTATGGTGCCCGCTTCTGGTCACGACGTTTCTCCTTTGACCTCAGTTTCCGGCCCATCTAAACACAACTCAAGCATATCCAGTAACATGACCATTACACCAAATAAACCCGCGCACGCTGACTCGTCTAAAAACACTGTGAATGACTCGTTTAATAACTCACGTCGCTCGTCATACGCTTCTCAATCCTCAATGTCTAAGTTTGATGATGAACTGGAATCATACCAGGAAAAAGTCGCTCGCCATGTTTCCAACACCTCTCTATCGTCTGCACAATGGGATAGTAAGCACAAGCCTAACTCAATTTCTTCAAAAGCGTCCCCAATGGTATTTCCAGACCCGCAACAAGTTTTTGACGCATCTCTAATTCCTCCTGCTACCTCTCAAAACCCTTCTTCTTCTCCCGCGTCAATTAAAAATTCAGATAATATAGAACCCAAAAAGTCAATTGAGCGGGCACACTCCATACCTCATTTCATACCTCATCATCCTGTCCATTCGACCCCCCAGCCATCTGCAACCCCAGTAAAAAGAAAGTCAAAGAAATCTTCATTTCTTGGAAGATTTATATATCGCCGAGAATCATCTACAGAGGAAGAAGAACGGAAAAAACCCCTTAACCACAAGTCGTCAGAGTCATCGTTAGCTTCGTCTCAATCTGCTTCCAGTAGTATTCTACATCGTCCATCATATGTCTTTTTTAATACTGGACGTCAAGCATTACATTATGTTGGCCAAGTAAACGACGGCTTTAGTAATTCCAGAAACAGATCATCATCTTCTTCCCGAAGTACCTTAAATGCCCCTTCTTCAGACCAATCTACTCAGCAACTAGCGCCCAACCAACCTTCTGCACCAATAGGCCCAAAAACAGCACAACAAATCCTTCGAGAAAATCCTGTACACTCATCTCTATATCAATTAGACACTGATCTTGATCATATGTCAGGCATTGTCAAGCCTTCTCCCGTAGCACCTATAGCTCCACCCAATTCCAAAGAGGTGCGGTCAGCTTTACCTGCTGTACCTGCCATCCCGCCTCCAACTTCAGATCCATCCGCTGCGTGGCAAGCCCCAGAATCCTGGAATATTGTTCCAGCCGCCGGTGTGTCGGCATCTAGTAGCGGAAGTGCTACTGAAAAGACTCGACCAAGCCGTCGCGCCGAGGTACCACAGGTCAAATTTGATGTCCG
This sequence comes from Magnusiomyces fungicola, assembly GCA_900654225.1. Taxonomy (NCBI): domain Eukaryota; kingdom Fungi; phylum Ascomycota; class Dipodascomycetes; order Dipodascales; family Dipodascaceae; genus Magnusiomyces; species Magnusiomyces fungicola. The sequence goes on from CAACAH010000005.1 coordinate 771,396, forward strand.
TTATTGTGCACGCATTTTCCGTGATGATGACACCTTCTCCACTTTGTTGTGTCCGTTAGGAATTACAGTCACTGATATAAGTGAACAAATCTCTCGCAAATTCTTTTTAGATTCACCTGCTGGATACCAACTAACTCTACGTGTTGGGGGCTTGACGAAAGTACTAAATAGTACTGAGCTTCCACTTGTATACCAGAACACTTTATTAGAATATATGGGTTACACTGAACGGGACAGACTACCGGATGTTGGCCGTGATGACTTGTCGTATCTTTGCAAGTTTAAGTTTTCAAAACTCAAGGTCAACACAATTACAGACCATGAGAAAGCCCTTCTTTCGAGGGATTTTGTTCATGTTAATATCAGCCATATGGATCTACAAACCATCCCCGTCTTATTTTACCCTCATGCCTCTAAAATCGAAGTTTTAGATGTTTCGGAGAATCCCTCTTTGAGCTTACCGTCTGATTTTATTCAGTCATGCATCAACCTTAAAGAGATTCGTTATATACATAACCAGGCATACTTCTTTCCGGCAAATGTCACATTAGCACCAAACCTCCAGTTTCTTGACTTGAAAAATAATCTAATTGCAGAAATTGAAGAGACTGTTCACTTGGAGCAACTTTCTAATCTAACATTTTTAGACATTCAGGGAAATATGCTTTCAAAACTGCCTTTATCTTTTGGCCTACTCAAGCAACTCAAATATTTGAACTTGTCTTCCAATAATTTAACTTCATTGCCATCAAGTGTTTGTGACTTGGTGAATCTATTAGACCTTGACTTATCTTTCAACATGATTAGAACTCTCCCCGAAGAAATTGGCCGTTTGGAGAACCTTGAAAAGCTGACCATTTCAAATTCACATTTGTCTAAAAGCTTGCCCCCTAGTTTTGTTAATCTGAAGTCTTTGAAAGAGCTTGATATCCGATTCAACAGTTTGCAAAATATTGATATTTTGGCCAAGCTTCCTTCTCTTGAAATTCTACATGTTTCGAAAAACTCTATTACCTCATTTGAGTCGGACTTTGATCATCTGAAGGTCTTTTATTTTGATCGAAATCCCATCACAAATGTAGAGCTGAGAGGACAACATATTAAACTCACAACATTGAATCTATATAAGACACAAATTGCTGCTCTACCAGACTCTTTACTCGACGCCATACCTTGTATTGAAAAGCTTGTTCTCAATCGCAACCATATTACAACATTGCCTGTTAAAATTGGAACCTTGAAGTGCCTCCGACATTTGGAAATTGTGGCTAATCAATTGGATGCGGTTCCTCCTGAAATTGGTTCTCTTATTAATCTTGAACGCTTGGATCTACACGATAACAATATTATCCAATTACCAGAGCAAATTTGGAATCTCACTTCATTAGTGTATTTAAATGTGGCATCCAACCTACTAGAGAGCTTTCCTAAAAATCTATCGCCTATTGGTGCTTCGCATTCCTCAATTTCCTCAACGGATTCTGAGCGTGCTATTGTTGATGATTTGCTGTCTACAAATGGCGTTCAGCCTCCTGACCAAGGTAGAAGACCCTCCACGCTTTCAATTTCTTCCTCTTATGATGAGTACAAGCCTAGGCCTAGTGTTACCGTCGTGGTTCCAACATCTGGCAATAGTTCTGGCGTCTCGATCCCCGTATTAACGCGGTCACCCAAAACTGGAAATGACAGTACTCAGTCATTAGAATCGAGTATGAAGCGCACAAGCCAATCTGGCCAGCAACGTACATCTCTTGCTCACAGTTTGACAACTTTGATTCTTTGTGATAACCAGTTGAATGAGGATTCCTTTGCAGAAATTTCCTTGCTTTCAGCACTTCAAGTCTTGAATTTGTCATATAATGAGATTGGTGAGATTCCATTTGGTGCTTTACGCCGACTGACTTCGCTCACTGCCTTTTATATTTCCGGTAACAATATATCCTCAATTCCAGGTGACGACTTGGAATCATTATCTGATCTTAATATTTTTGTTGCCAATTCTAACAAGATCCACAATCTTCCAGCTGAGCTTGGTAAGGTTCCACACCTTACTATTCTTGACGTTGGTTCCAATATTTTGAAGTACAACATTCACAACTGGCCATACGATTGGAATTGGAGATTCAACCGAGAGTTGCGGTACCTCAATTTTTCGGGTAATCGAAGGCTTGAAGTTAACGCTCCTAATTTGCCTAATAGCTCGTACAGACGTGAAGTTGATATGTCTGATTTCTCTATTTTGTCCAATGTTCGAATCCTTGGTTTGATGGACGTTACTCTGACTGCATATTCGGCACCAGATCAAACGGCAAACTGCCGTGTAAGAACTTATGGTTCAGAGATTCAATCATACCCATTTGGCCTTGCAGACTCGCTTGGATCCAATAACAATTTATCTATGACTGATATGGTTCTCGATAGATTCCGTGGAAAGGATAATGAAATTGTTATAGGATTATTCGATGGCCGTAACACCAATGTCCATTCTGGAAACAAGGTTTCGAAGCTGATTCAAGAAACCTTTGGTGTTATATTCTCTGACGAATTAAAGAAGCTTAAGACTCCTAGTGAAAATGTCAAAGATGCTTTAAGACGGGCATTTTTAAACACTAATAAGGAGATTGGTAACACTATTCTTATGCCTTCTGAAGAAGTTGCGCATGCACCAATTGGCCATCGCTCTTCTACTGCCGTCAATTTGGATTATACTGATGGAATGACTGGTTCTTGCGCGACCATTTTGTATGTTTCTGAGAATAAGCTGTATGTCGCTAATGCCGGTGATTCAATGGCAATCATGGCACATACAAGTGGCGAGTACAGTGTTTTGACCACACGACATGATCCTACTACTCAAGCTGAGTTAACCAGAATTAGAGCATCAGGTGGTATTATTTCGTCCACAGGAAAACTTGACGAGATTTTAGATGTTAGCAGAGCGTTTGGATTCTACAATTTGATTCCACATATCCATGCTAATCCAACCATATTGGAATGGGAAATTACGGAAGGTGATGAGATGATTGTTTTGGCTTCTAAGCAACTCTGGGAATATGTCTCTTACCAAATTGCTGTCGATATCGCCCGTACCGAGAAGGGCGATCTGATGAGAGCTGCTGCCAAGTTGCGTGATTTTGCTATTGCATATGGTGCATCTGACAAGATGATGGTCATGGTGTTAGGTATTGGCTTAAGCAGAAAGCGAACCCGTGGTGTCCTCAAAACAGGCCAGGCTGGGCCCGGGTATGGTTTTGGTACAACTGGTTCTATCGTTGGACCTTCAGGGATTGTTCTCGATGATGGAACTGGATCCATTTCTGGAGTGTCAGGTAGAGATGAATATCCACAGTCTTTCAAGAGGCGTCGTGACAAGGGCAAAGACAGTGAATTGGCAAGACTTGGTGGAGAAGTCGCACCTCCTCAAGGTGAACTTGCTATTGTCTTTACTGATATCAAAAATTCAACGTCTCTTTGGGAAACTCACCCGTCTGCAATGGGCTCCGCTATTAAACATCATAATGCTGTGATGCGTCGTCAGATTCGATTAAACGGTGGTTATGAAGTCAAGACAGAAGGTGATGCTTTTGTTGTTAGTTTTCCAACACCGACATCTGCACTTCTTTGGTGTTTGACTGTCCAACAGTCTTTAATGTATGCTGATTGGCCGGCAAAGATCTTGGAAACAGAAGATGGCTGTGAAGTTTATGATGACAAGGGTCAGCTAATGTACCGTGGTCTTTCGGTTCGAATGGGTATTCACTGGGGCTCTCCCTTTTGTGAGACTGATCCCATTACCCGTCGTATGGACTATTTTGGCCCTATGGTTAATAAGGCAGCAAGAGTTAGTGCAGTTGCTGACGGTGGTCAAATTACGTTGTCTTCTGACTTTATTGCGGAAATGAATAAGCTTGAAGAGCATTGCGAGCAAATCAAGGAGACTGGAGACCATACCCAACTGCTTGAAAGTGTTGGAGGAAACGAGATCATGGCACGTTCGATTGAACAAGAGATTAAGGCACTTAATGCTGTCGGATGGGAGATAAAAGAGCTTGGTGAGTATAAGTTGAAGGGCTTGGAAAACCCAGAATATATCTCATTGGCCTACCCCAAACCTCTTTTGGGACGATTTGAACATCATCTGTTGTCTAAAAAGCAGCGAAGCGAAGTTATGAGCAGCAAGTACGGCACGTTGAGTTTAGAAGAGTTGCCTCGATTGAGATTATGTGCTATCAGAATGGAACGCGTCTGTTCTCAATTTGGCGATGGTGGCGGTGTAATAATGAGAAGGGATAGCATGATTGGTAGTGGAGAAAAGGATAAGGATGAGAAATCAGCTCTACAACAACAACAACTTGCTATTCCACTGCCTAGCACTGAGTTTGAGTATGGAATGTTTTTGGACAATGTTGTTACCCGTATTGAGAATGCGTTGGCTACCTTGACATTAAGGATTGCGATGCATAAGATTGATGCGGTTACTGGTGGTGCCTTGAAGAGCGCAAATTCGACTTTTGGCTCGTATTCTCTCGATGGAACTGATACGGTTGATACATCTGTAAGTGCAGGTGGCGGTGGAGTCAGTGAATTGATTGAGTCTACATTAAAGGCACTTGAACTTATTACCAAGCAGTTTCAAATCCAGGCTAACCAGCATTCTCAGTCCCAGTTGTCTCCTCAGCCTCAGCAACCGATTTCTAAAGAATCACCACAAATTGAGCAGATTTCAGAGCATGACCTCCCTGCTGTTAAGGAAGAAGAAGAAGAAGTTGACACCCGATCGTCTACATCATCATTGGATCCTTTGCAGCAAGAGCATTCTCAACCGCCACGAGGTGTAAACTCCAAGCCAAAGACTGAGAATGGTACATCAAATCCCCAGCTGTTTTTATTTTCTAACGACGAATCGAACAATAGTACTTCTGAAGCACAGCGTCCAAATCAACCTGTGGAAGATGATCACAGAAAGAAGCCATTTTATTCTACTCCTCTTCACAGGCATTATAGTGAAGCAGTGTCACCAAAATCTTCATATGGGGGTTTGATGATGCTCACACCGTCTAGCAGGTCTAGAGCTGGGAGTGATAAAGAAGCGGGCGTGGTTGACGTGTCGATAAAAGATACGTCTGTTTTGTCAGAGTCTAGGGCTGTTCCTTTGAATGATATTGGGGCTCCAGTAGACACAGCTAATAATGCTGAGATGACGCCGTCCTTGTCGGAGAGTTCTTTTGTTACTGCACCTCCACACCAAGAAGATGAGAAGGCTGATGGAAACGGAAACAAGTTGATGGGATTGGGGTTTATTGAGAACGAGGTTGAGATGAAGTGATGATTTGTTTAACGCGTGATGGGCGCAAAATACGAAAAAAAGGGAAAAAATGTTTATGATTTATTGATTATTATTTTGTTTTGTCAAGTTGTTACTATTACTATTATTACTATTATTATTATTATTACTACTGATTTATTTTTATTTTGTACTATTTTACCTTTTAATATTCTAACTATTTTGATATATTTTCACAAGTCCAATGTTTGTTCTACTAGTTTTATGTACCATAATAGCACAGATCCACGCACATTTGTTTAAAAAAAGAGTTACGTTTGCATTTGCATTTGCATTTCCAGGTGAACAAGTATGAAAACAATACTCCAGTAAAGGTCATTGACATCACGTGTATCTTTTTTTTTTTGTTTACTGGCTGTCAAGTTTCTTTAGCGGTTGGGGAGAAACAGCGGTGGAAATAGCCAGGTAGGTTGGCTGGTGCTTGGATTTGAATATACGAGTGGGATCTGCGGAACAAAAAGCTGGTGGTACTCGCGTATCAGCCGGGGGAGCATGCACCAGTGAGGGTCCTCAGAGCCGGATGTAGGGATTATTAAAGATGGAAGGACGGGGAAAAGATTGAGAACTGAAAACGGTTATAACAAACAATGTGTGTATAGTTACAGTTCTCTTTCGCAACAGCAGCACAGTCGACTAAATCATATATACACTATTATATGACCCCAGGCCCCTCCGCGTAACAATTTATGTGGGGGGTGGAGTAGCCGAGGCACGGCTGGATATCTGATTATAATTACTACTAATTAGTTGCGGTTCTCGCGTATTTTTTTGGGGTTCATACACCACAAGTACCGAGAGACACACGGTTGGCTGCGTGATTTTCGACGGCCGTTGAGGACGGGTGCTGACACGGGGGTCTTTGGAATACACCGAACAGCACTGGATTTCAAATACACGCAGACACCCCCGGGACATGACTAAAGGATGCAAGGTCACGGCTCCGTGACTCCACAACCGAAAATGCGGTGGTCATAGCTGCGGTTGTGTACAAATTGCTGCTAAACCCGACCGGCCAAAATAAAAAAATAAAACCAAAGACCAATTCAAATGACCTTGAGAATTCAGTTAAATGTCAATTATTTTTGCTATTTTACTTGTGTGTTATCCCCCATGTATTCTTAAATTGTTTCTTTTTTCTTCTTCTTTCATCTGTTATTTCTTATTCTACTCATACCTTATTATCCACCACATAACATAATGGGAATCTGGCAATCTCAAGCACAAAGCGATAGCTCGCAGGAAGAAAAAGACGCTAGTTTTTCTGAAAAAAATGTCGAGTCTCCGCAAACATACACCGAGCAAGATGACTTGGAGGCCAATCTACACGAGCTGCATCGGCTAGAGTCACTCAATCACAGTTTTCCCATGAACAACATGGAAGAGGAAGACATTGTAGCCAAGATCATGACAGGAAACTCTGCTGCCAAACACCTGCACCAAGAGGTCGACGAAATAGACCCAGACGAATTTGGAGGAGGAAGACTGATGCCACCGTATGTCGGCGACCAAAAACAGTATCAAATCGACTTTAGCGGGCCAGATGACCCAGACCATCCTCTCAACTGGACGCTGAAACGAAAAATCAAAGTTAGCGTTCCCATTGCCTTGTATGCCCTCACATGTGCCTGGGGCTCTTCCATTTTCTCAGTCACCGAGTCTGTGCTATCAGAACAGTTCCATGTTGCTCCAGTGGTCATTGAACTGGGCGTAACATTGTATGTGCTGGGGTTTGCAGCCGGCCCCATTGTTTGGTCACCAATGTCCGAACTGTATGGCCGTAAGCCAACGTTTTTTTTGTCCATGTTTCTGTTTGTTTGCTTTGTGTTTGCCAGCGCAACGGCAGAAAATCTGCAGACGCTGATGATTACCCGTTTCTTTTCAGGTATGACAGGCTCATCCCCGTTTACAGTTGCCTCGCCTACTTTTGCCGACATGTACGGACCAAGGATTCGTGGCCGAGTAATCAAAATCTTTTGTATTACCTTGTTCTGTGGTCCATTGCTAGCTCCTATTGTAGGCGGCTTTGTCGTAACCTCGTATTTGGGCTGGCGCTGGCTGTTATATCTCACCGGAATCATGGGTGGTTTTGTATTTATATTGTCAATCTTTTGCTTGGAAGAAACGTTTGCCGCCATAATCCTTGTGGAAAAGGCTCAGCGACTGCGCGAAAAGTCTGGCAATTGGGCTATTCACGCTGCTCACGAGAATGTAAAGCCGAACTTTAAGGAAATTATTACCAAGAACATTGCCCGGCCTCTTAAGATGGTTTTCACGGAACCGTTACTATACTGCGTGTCGATATACAATGGCTTTTGTTATGCTATTCTGTACCTGTTGCTATCGAGTTATCCCTATGCATTTATTGAAAAGTACCGCTGGCCGCTGGAACACGCAGAGATTCCATATATTGGTGTTTTGATCGGCATGATGATAGTTATTCTAGTGATGGAGCTTTTCTACGAGCCTCGCTATCTTGCCAAACTGACGCCGGGCACAAGGCCAGAACCAGAAGAACGACTCAAGCCCATGAAGCTTGCTGGAATCTCTTTTTGCATTGGCTTGTTTTTCTTTTTCTGGTCGGCGAACTATCCAGACAAGGTGCACTGGGCTGTGCCTACGATATCTGGCCTGTTCACTGGGTTTGGCATTTTGGGAGTCCTTGTTCCCTCCATCATTTTTATTGTGGAATGCTATCTAGTCTTTTCGGCGTCAGCATTAGCTGGACTGACATTTCTCCGCTCGGCCATGGGAGCAGCATCTCCCTTGTTTGCAACGTTTATGTACGAGAAGCTGGGATTGAACTGGTCTGGATTGTTGTTGGGTCTTGTTGCCGTTGTTCTTGCCTGTGTTCCGTTTTTGTTTGGAATATATGGTAAGAGTTTGCGAAAGCGATCTAAATTTGCGTTTGATATTTAAAATAGAAGAAGAATAAAAAAGAAAAAATACAAAATACAAAATATAAAATACAAAATACAAAAAATACAAAAAATACAAAAAACAAAATACAAAATGCAAAAAGCACAAAACACAAAAATAGGTAGTTTTGTAATATAAAATAGACACACATTATTGGCTGTAAACTTTAAAACTAGCCGGCAAGAGCCGCATATTCCAGAATAGGATAATAAAGCCGTATGCTCGGAGCTTGTATTGTCCATGAAAATGACTCAGCATCGTATACAGAAGGCGATGCGAGTCACGTGAAAGCACAGCTGCCGCATGACGAATGAATGGCTTTTGAGCAGCAGCAAGTCTTTTCTTGGGCATTAATAAACCGAGAAAACAGGGACTGGTGTTATTGGTATTATTGATGCTGTCGATATATATATTGGTATTATTAATGTCGATGGAGCCGGGTAGCCCGGAACTGGCGGTCAAGCCACAGGCTTTCAAAGCACCAACAACCGACCGACCACTTTATCGGTTATGTAAGACACAAAACTGCATGGAAAACAGAGTCGATAAATTTACTTGCTAGGGCGTGGATAGTTGCGGTAAAGTCAGCGGTTCCTCGCTTTGTAGTTTTGCCGGTTTTGTTGTTTTGTTGTTTTGTGTTATTTATTTTTCATTTTTTCATTTTTTCATTTTCCAACTAATACTGTTGAATTAAATTGTTGTCCCTCCGTAATTCTTTTTGTACATCACGAATCTACATTCAGAGTCAGGCTTTCAAATCAACAGCAGCCCAGACAGCACAGGCTGGTCTCCTGGTCTGAACCAACAAAAGCTGAGCTCAAGTACCGCCCTTCATACCTGCTCAACAACAACGCCAACAACATTTCAATGGGCATTTTGTTCATTTTGCTTATTTTTGTTTACCCTCTTGCACATCTTCATTCATTGAAACAGTAATAAAAATCTGCTCGACAGTCGTGGTTTCTCCCGGCATTCCAGCCTAGCCGGTTGATTTTGATTAAACGGTCAGGGCTCGTTCCTATAAACATTATTTACAACTAGCAGTATCACCAAAACGCAATTGACCGGTTTAGCGTCGTTTTGAACAATTCAAACGCCGGCCGGCCGTTTCCTACTCTTTAGAATCTTTCAGAAAAAACAAAATAAAAAATGACGGCGAAACAAAGTTCAAAATACAAAATACAAAAAGCAAAAAGCAAAAAGAAAAAGACAAAAAGCAGAAAGCCAAAAAAACACAAAACACAAAACACAAAAAGGCGATGCCAACCTTAAAGGCCGGGTGTACCTGTACTCGAATTACAAAGACGTAGCTGTATAAATACACATACATCTACCCGTCGTTCTCTCTTTTTCATTTCCTTCTTTCCTTCCTTCCTTCCTTCCTTCCATCACCTCTTATTCTCATCCTGTTCTCTTCAATATGTCCACTAACCAACCCCCGGCGATTTATGACTATCAATACAACAGCAGCAATGCCAACAGCATTTCCGACAAAGAGCTAGAAAAAGATTCTAATGACAACTTGTCGGAAGTTCCACAGGCTTACACCCCTCGCCGATCTACCGACTTGGAAGCAAATATACACGAACTTCACAGGCTCGAGTCTCTTCATCGCAACAACGCATCTGATCCAGAGTTCCCCACTCTTGACGAGCAGAACGTCATTGCCAGAATCATTTCTGGCGGAAGAGACAACGACTCCTTTATATTCAAAACTCTCGGCGGCGGTCGGCCTATCCCCCATAATGTCGGCGATGCTACAAACTTCCAGGTGGATTTTGAAGGACCCACGGATCCAGCCCACCCACTCAATTGGTCCACTCGTGAGAAGCTGCTCATCAGCGTTCCACTTGCCCTTTTTGCCTTGGTCTCTGCTTGGGGCTCCTCCATCTTTTCTGTCGCCGTGGACTTTATTGCCCCAAAGTTTCATGTAGCTCCCGTCGTCATCAATCTTGGAGTCTCATTATACGTCTCGGGCTATGCCTTTGGTCCAATCGTTTGGTCTCCGCTTTCTGAGGTTTACGGCAGAAAAATCACAATAATGCTTTCGGTGTTTCTTTTTGTTTGTTTTACTTTTGCTGCAGCCACGGCTCAAGACATCCAAACACTCATGATTGCCCGTTTTTTTTCTGGTGCCTCTGGGTCTTCTCCCTTTACGGTCGGTGCCGCCATCTTTGCAGACATGTATGGACCAAAGGTTCGAGGTAAAGCCGTTGAACTGTTTTGCCTGGTCCTTTTCTGCGGCCCGTTGCTGGCTCCCGTCGTGGGCGGTTTCATTGTAGAATCCTATCTTGGTTGGCGCTGGCTTTTGTACATCACTGGCATAATGAGTGGGGCTGTATTTATCCTGCTCTGCTTCTTTTTGAAAGAAACCTTTGCTCCGCTCATTCTTGTTGACAAAGCCGAGCAGCTACGCCAGCAAACTGGCAACTGGGCAATCCATGCTGCTCATGAAAATGTCAAGATTGACTTTGGCCAGATTGTCACCAAAACTATTATTCGGCCCTGGAAGATGCTGGCCACGGAGCCCATTCTTCTGCTTATTTCCATCTACAACGGGTTCTGCTACTGCATTCTGTATCTTCTTTTGTCGAGCTACCCCTACGTGTTTGTCAAGCAGTACCATTGGACACTGTCTCATGCAATGATCCCATACATTGGTGTTCTTGTTGGCATGATTATTGGCGTGATGTCAATGGTCCTTGGCTATGAACAACGCTACGTCAAACGCATGGAGACTGGTGCTAAAATCCCCCCAGAAGCTAGAATCGAGCCAATGAAGCCTGCTGGAATTTCCTTTGCAGTTGGCCTGTTTCTCTTTTTCTGGTCTTCCAACTACCCCCAGCACGTCCATTGGGCTGTCCCCACCATTTCCGGCGTGTTTACAGGCTATGGCATCTTGGGCATTCTAGTCCCCTCAGTTATTTATATTATTGAGTGTTATCTCGTCTTTGCCGCCTCGGCTCTTGCTGGCCTCACTTTCTTGCGTTCTGCCATGGGTGCTTCCTCCCCTCTCTTTGCCGACTTTATGTTTAATGGACTAGGTTTAAACTGGACCGGCCTTCTTTTGGGTTTGATTGCTGTCGGTCTTGCATTTGTCCCATTTATGTTCTCCATCTACGGTGCAAAACTGCGTCGGATGTCTAAGTTTGCATTTGATTTATAATATATGTTTGCATCAGTTTTTTTTTTTTTTTTCCAGAAAGATATTTGTATTTTCATTTGTTAATAATTAGAGTAGTAGTATTAATTTTAATCATTTTATAATATATTACAAGCCGGCACTCAGCAGCTGGTCACGTATGCTATACACAATCATGTGACAATACTAGATGCAGTCACGTTTGCAGCGGTGGTGCTTGTTGGCTAATAATACATTTCACGGCCCTGCTTCAATTTCTTTTCTTTTCACAACTCTCATTTTGCCAATTATACTTTACTCTCAATTGCTCAGTCAATTTTAATCAGCATGATTGCAAACCGGCTTTGCTCATCGATGCTGATGTTTTTGCCATGATGCCTATTATCCGTTACCTCATACCGAGACTTGACTATTACCATAAACTATGCAGCGTTGCTAGTTTTCAACTAGTTGCTTTTTAATTTTCGAGATTCCATGAACCAATGGCGAAGAATATGAATCTGAACGGCCGAATTGAAGAATCTTTTTATTCATTCTCGAGGACATTGCAGAAGGCAGTTGAGATTTTAAATCTCTAGGGTTGTGAGATTGTTAGAAAAGAAGATAACAGTTAGTTGTCAGCAACTGTTAATAGTTTTGAGAAAAACTTGGATGATAATTTTTAAAGTTGGACGAGTTTGAGCCTTTTGCATTTCTTGCAACATTGGATACCCTGTTGAAAAAGTTGGCTGGTCAACTTTTGAAATCCATCTCGTTACCCGATCTATTGGTGATCTGACCGCTGCAATCACCTTCTCTCAACCTTTTTATACTATGATCATGCATTAATTCAAAGTCAGTCTAGGAGTTATACCAAATACATTTTGCTGTGGGTTGATTATCCAAACTGCAGTCTGCAGTCTGAATAGCTTGGGCACGGTTCCTCTACAACTAGTACCAATGACACTCGCAAATAATTTCTCCTTGGTCGTGTTCCAAGCTTCAATACCAATGTTTGCGATTTCTAGATGTACATTCTACTTGCCAAGTCGTTTCTCAATGCGATTTTCTAGCATCTGATGTTGATTGCACAGTCTTTGATGGTTCTTGTGATATTCATATTACATACATTCTAAAAAAACTCATAACACTCGGTTTACAAGGCTTCAACTGGTATTAGAAATAGTGTTCAGTTTCACTCTGCTAAGTCATCTTGATGGTACAATGATGACCGTTGTTCAATCAATAAAATTCCTCTTCCATTTTCTACACTGGAAGCTATTATCTGAAGCCATCAATTTTAATGGTCTACAAATATTCCATAAATTCCCATACTCGAGGTCCGTCTCAATCATTTCTGAACTTGTTCTTGATCTCAAGCAAAGATTTGGACTTTTCTCTAGCCTCCTACGTTCGTTTTTGCTAAAATCGCTTCAATCACCAATGATATTTCAGGATTGAGTCATTTAACAACCTGATCCAGAGGTTCACATATTACCTCTTGTGGCCCTTTGAAAGTTGCAGTTCTTAGCAATGTAACGTCTATATGATGACAATACGGTATCAAAATTTACAAAATATGCAACGCGACTATCAAAATTTCCCATATTCGGTTTTTCGGTCTTTCGGTCGCTCGGTCACTCGTATTTATGTAATTATCATGATACCAGGCATATTAGAGGGGCTGCTGAACCGTGACATGATATATATGACCTATCGTGTCACCGTCACATGACTGTCAATTAAACAACTGGTCTTTCTTCTTTTACTTGTAACGTTCTAATTTGGAATGTTAATGGATATTACAAATAACGTAATGAACACAAGAAATCCCTCGATTGAATTGGAATTGGCTATTTGGAACAACAATATTGGATAGTGCACTGTACAAGCCTCCTGGGCTGTGTTACTAATTATCGTTAACTATGGCACAGATATACACCACACGTGAGACATGCATGCTACCAATATATATATATATAAAAGGCCCTGCTTTCTTTTTCTTGTATGGCCTTCTCAGTTTGTTCTACGCAAAACTGTCTTTTCTTACCGATCATCTTCATTCGTTAACTACGCCGCTGGCATCAATAATATGCGTTGCAATATTTTAGCGATACTGACTAGTCTTTTGAAATACTCAATTAACGGTATCAGTCAACATGCTTTACACTTTTCGACAAAAGCCTGTTGAAGAACTTTCCATCTCTCCTCGCGTTCTTCTCGCTCTTTACCGCCTAAAGTCAACCATCATCCTTTTAATATGCTTGTCCATTCTATTAGCAGTATTCTGGTTCATTTCTCTTGTTTATTGTGAGCTTTCAAAGAATACAACAAGGTATATGCGTGAGCGAAACATTGAGTTTTCCAAAAGCCAAGATGAAGACAATGAAGAAGGCGAGCCCTTTCCAACAAAGACTACATTCAAGCTTTCAGTACCAATAATCGCACACACTCGCGACCACATTCTTGAAAAAGCTGCTCGCCATGTACACCGGGCCTGGGAAAATTCGTCGTTACAAAACGAACGTGGAGAAGCTATCCAGCACGAGTTAAAAATTCCCAGGTTATTCAAGTTTCGTGAGCAAAAGGTAAGGAGACGGATTTTTGGGGGTTCGCCATGTCAAGCTGCAAACGAAGGGTTTTATGATCACAAAATAAAGGCCATTGGATTTGAAACTGACTATTTGGACTGTCACCTGGAGAGATTGTCAGCTGAAAGTAATACTAATCTTAGTATTCGTACTTCGGAAGACTCTATAACGCTCGTGTCTAGTACAGAATCTATGGCATCAAGGAGCAGCTTTGATGGCAACAGCTTGTATGAAAGTTCCAGCTCAATCTATTCTGGAGCCTCTACACCAAGAGGTGGGGTAAGCTACGTTCCCATGGCAAACTATGAAGACGACGGAATAAAGAGAAGTAGCAGGTTGTTTAGTCGCTACCAGGCCAAAACTAAGCAAATATCACGATATTTTGGACTAAACAAAGATGATAATGACAATGATGACTGGCTAGAAGCTCCAATACTGTCAATTTCTCCAGCATCTAGGGCATCAACGTTTGGCGTGCCGATAGATTGTCCGATAGAAATGGAAAAGCAAAAACGAAGAAGCTCTTCGCCGCTTAGAAAGTCAGGTGAATGGATTAGAAGGAAATCCAAACCAGTTGACACTAACAGTTTGTCAGTGAACAGCTCTACTAAATCTAGAAGACGGCGGTCAATCTCTGGTATATTTGGTCGCAAGTCATCAACTACTAGTGAGAATTAATAGAAACTAGAAAATATATGAATAATGATTTAATGAATTGATGAATTGAACGATATTGGATTAAAGCATTTGCCATAACTATACGTGTAGCTATGAAATTGGATGGGAGAAGAGGCTCAGAGATTCAGAGATCATGAGAACGGCTGTGGCTGACAGTTTAGCCCCCTAATTATGAGTACATGTATGTATATGGTCTCTGTTGTATACACCCCAATTGTACAACACTCACGCTGCCACTCAATATTTAAAACCACCTTCTAGTAACGTTCTCTCGATCCTTGCTCATATTTTACTTTTCACAACTAGATTCTAGTGCTGTTATTTTATTGAAATCACCTTTTTAAGCCTCTATACCTTAAAAATGCTGTATACAACACCATGCCACCTACACAAACATTCAACTCACAGGCTTTAAATCACTGGTTCATTAACGCGTCTCCTAGTTTCTGTTAATTTTCAGTCTGCTCATTCATTTTCATTTTTACAAACCTCTGCCTTACAATATGGACTCTGCATTTGACGACTATTTTACATCTACAGACTTTGCCAATTTTCATAATGACTACAGTCCTCTTGATATTTACATCGGTAATGACGATTCTGATAACCAGTCGTTTTTCAGCTGGTTTGACAATACACAAACTCAACAATCCCATGAGCCTGTTGCATCTTTGGATGTTTTTGATACAGATATTGGAGTTTATTCTTTTAATGGATCCACAACACCGGTTCTATTTGGAAATCAAAACGTGAATGCTCCTTGTACTCGTGACGGTTTTGGAATGATCGACACTGAACTTCAAGGTGGATTGGAACCACCTGCTTTAAATACCCAGCTGGATGATTCATTGTCTATATCTGACAACTTGAGGAGCTTTGGTGATTTTGAAAGTGATGGAATTTTGGGTTTTGACAGTCTGTCGGAAACGAATTTAGGTAAAGATGAAACGATTGCCTTAAATTCAGCTTCAACAAATATGTTTATTAATTCTTTTGGAAACTGGGATAATACAAGTAGCCGGGATTTAGATAAAGGAAACAGCTTTGAAACCTTGATGACCGGCATGGAGTCTGACAACCGTGTCAGTTTTAACATGGATCTTTTGAATATGTCAGATGGTGAAAAGGTAATGGCTGAGAATGGAAGTTTACACCATCAAGTTGGGAGTGGTAATGTACTTGAGTCGTTAAATAAGTTTATCTCTCTTGATTCAAAAGGTACCAAGTTGATCAATGAATCCAAAAAAGTTACCAACACAAGGGTTAAAGATGAAGATGCCACAAGAAGAAGTTTTAGGAATAGAAACGAGTCTGAGCCATTACTTGGTCCTGTCAAAGATAGTATAAGAGGGTTAGCAACTTTAAAAGCTCAAAATCTCACAACGAATTACGATAGTTCTACACACTATTTCCCTATAGGAACATCTTTTGAAAAAGCATCTGCTTTCAGGATTGCCACATCTGCTAATAAATCAACCGACTCTTCAGCTGCCAAAGGGCCTTTAAAAATTACATCTTTAACATCTCCAAATGAAAATGAGAAAGCAATAATACAATCCAAAAGAGAAAATACTATGAGTTGGACCCAAAAGTCTAATAACAAGCAACAACGAAAAGACTGTTTATTAAGAAACAATCTTAGTTTATACCCTTTAGTACCTTCTAGTAATACGATTAAAGTTTCTGAAAGAGTTTCCAATACCACTATTTCCAGTTTATTGAATGGAAATTTAAAGAAAGAAGGCATAGTAGATACGAATTCAAGAGCTTCTACAGCTAGCACCCTGAGTTCTACCCATTCATCTGATGATGTTATATTTTCAGATGATGAGCCTGTTGCTCTAATAGAAAACACGTTTCTATTACCACAGAATAATATTGAGAATTATCAATCTGATGGTGATATCGAGACTATAGAATCAAACTCGGACTCTGATTCTGATGATGATGAGCATGCTATACATATGACTGTTTACGATTTGGGCTTCCACAAACTTTTACAAGGTAGAGAGATGAGTCAGGCCAGAAGATGGAGACTTTGGGTTGATAAATTGAGTAAAAAATCAAGTCTTGGTTCGTTTCAAAAGCCCCGACTGTCATTTGTAAAAAGCAACGAGACGGAAAATGTTGCTAAAGAGGCACTGGACGAGAAGTTTAAGAAACTTGAGGATTGGTTTGTTAATGAGGCACTGCTTAAGGTGCAATGCGAAATCTTTAAACCATTTAATATTCTAGATGATGTTATACCCATTGGTGATAGTTACCACGAAACTGAAAACGTTAAAAGTGCTACTACAAATCCAGAAATAAAGCCTTTAAAGAAAAAATATTTTGGATATGCTACGCCAGATGATGAAAAGGAAAAAGAAAAATTAAAGAAACCAATACACAAGTCACTAGGGCAACCTGCTCGAACACTTAGAAGCCACAGTGTGCTGAGTAATACCCCCATTGATTTACTTAAACTAGATCTAACTTGTATTAATCAAAACAAAGAACCAAACGATGATTACCTTCTTCTCAAAGAGTTGAGTCTTGTTGAAAAAACTGCCATTTTGGTTCACCGTCTGGAAATGTACCTTGATGTCAAGGCGCACAATTTGCCTTCAATAAGAGAATTGAAGTCTTCTTTAATGTCTCATAAAGAGAGATTAAAACAAAAGCTGAAATTAAATACCCAAATCATTAATGTTTTTAACCCAATAGATTCACACTACCCTGTCAAGAGGAACAGAATCTGCAAGCAGAAAAGCAATGCTAATGATTCTAATTCAACGGATGGATATTATTTAGAAGAGAATACAGATCCATCCAATACCCGGTTTAATAGCTTGAACAAATACCCAGGCGCTCTTACTAGGCTTCAGCAGTATGTATGCCAACAAAAGATGCTGGATTTAGGAAAAAGATATATTGAAAAGTACAAGATTCTTTATGAAGCACAGGTTGCGGAATTAAATGCTGGATACCGTATTGAGGCCACTGAGTCTATAAATAAAAATATGAAGCGAGATGTGCCAGTAAAAAAAAATATAAAGGAGTTGGGGAACTTGTTAATAGCACGGTTGCAAAGCGACTACGATGAGAAGAAAGAAATACGTGAGACACGAGCCAAAGAATTAAGAAGTGTGTATAAACAATATTTCAACTGTATGCGATCGTTGCATGTGTAATTGATAGTAGTTGATGTGTTAGATAGAAAATGAAAAACTGGACATCAAAGCTACACCAACATTTTGTTTCTTTTTACATTACACTTTGAAAATAACTTTATGACCATTGTACACGGAAACAATTGACTGAATGTGATGATGGAGACTTGCTTTGTTGAAAAGTCTATAATCCCAACCTATCAAGAGTCTTTTTCACATCTGCTTTTGTAATGCTTGAATTTAATTGCTGATCACTGTCGTTTGCCAATAAATTGTTGTCTATATATAGCATAATGATCTTATGAGGTTGAATCTCTCGCTATACCTTTGGCGGGGATGCTACCATATATAAGAAAACGTAACATACATCTTACTAATTGGCTCGTTATTCACTATATTCATAGATACAATAGATATATGGAAATACTGCTCGACTAATATCTCTACTAACTATATAGCTATGTTGTATACCATGTAGTATCACAGGTATCACAGAGGCAGTGAATTGGCGTTAAATGGATAACTAGCATATTCAGCCGTACTTTACATACAAACCAGCTGGTTAACACCACAACACCATTGAAACTACTATTATCACCGCTATTGATATTCAAATCATCATATATTCAGCAGCTCAAATATACCAATTACAATTCAGTTTAAGTTTCATTTATTTACCTCTATTCTCTTGTTGGTTTCTGGTTGAAATTAGTGCTAAAGATTTCCATTTCTTAACACAACATCACTGGTGGTATTTAGCTTATCAATTGCCACAGTTCTTATGGCGTCATTGTTATCCAAAATATATTAGTAATAAAGGATAAGGTGATGCTTCTATAGTTGCTCAGTAACTCTATCAGTCATTCTAAAAGTATGAATTGTATTATTGTTATTGCTCAAGCTCAACTGATCTCAATGGAAATATTATGCCTTTGTGGTAATGGTCAGCGAGATTTCCTATTTGGATCGAGCTAGGCAGGTAGGTGCTTTGTAATAAGGTAAATATCTTTAATCTTGAGCAGGAAATTTTAAACCGCAACAGAAGCACTGTTGTGTTATTTCGTCTTGCTATGTTCACTTTTCAATTAGTATATAATAAGGTGGTCTCTTCCTTTTTTCTTTCTTCTTTTTACACATCCAATTTCTTACCTTTTACACACCATATTCCACAAACTTTCACTTTCTACTCAGCTAAAAGCTACTCAGCCATTTTCTAAATGTCAATTACTTTAAATCATTTTTTACCCTTTGAGCATAACCTGATTTAAATATCTTTTATCTACAGCCTATTCACTGTCTCCTCCAATCTGTACCTAAGATAAGGATTTTACTTGTTCTGTTTTATTCCAGAACCTCCATCCAACATATAACCAAGCTGGCTACTTTACCCTTTACTCTTCATACCCCACAGCTCGAGTCATTCGCTGCTTTTACTATACCACAGCTCCCATATTGAAAGATATTTCTTTACTTAACCCTGGAAAGCTGCTAGTGTCATTTATTGATAATCATTGGCACTACTGTCTCACCTTTTTAGGAAGTGCCATGTTTCTGTTTTGGTCTCAGTAGCCATAGGCTCGTGCAATTTGTTAATGGTTAAGCATGTATCCACCAAGTCTGCTATATTATTTCATGGGATACCTACTTTGCTCTTTCAAGGTTGCTTAACTCCTACACCGTGTCACAACAATACTACTGAAAGAAAGGCAACAGCTGTCTACTATTTTTTATCTTTTCAGGTGTGTGATGGAAAGTCAAAGTCACTATTTGCATTCATATGCTTACTCCTTGAATCCTGTATTCTTTTTCAGTTGCTGGATAGCCTACGCTTTACTTTTTTTTTTGATGATCGAAGTATCATAAGTACTTGATTAACTTCTTTCAATTTTGCTATTTACTCTTTTGAGCTGTAATTAGAGCTGTTTAAGATCAGTTCTTACTACTCATTCAGGCTATTTTTATCATTCACAAAATATCTCTTTATAAGCCTTGCGAAAAAGCTCTCTCTCTCTCTCTCTCTCTCTCTCTCTATTTACATTTCATTTTATTCTGATTCCCTTTTACAAGGATTTTTCTGAATGCTTTTTCATATGATATTTTTGAAAACTTCAGAGAATTATTTGTTTAACTATTGAGCTGAATTCTTTTTTCAGCGGGATCTCCCACGAGGCGTATGTGATACTCATCCTCGAGGTCACCTCTACTATCCGTGGGATTCCTTCACTCTTTGGAACAACAGTCTCGTTAGTGCACCCCTCTGACTTTTAGAGGCGTGGTGTAGATGGGCTCGAGGATGGGGATCCAGGATCTCGAAGTACATGTAGGTGTACCACATGTACCGAGGACTCCGGCTCCAGATCCATACATATAGTGGGACGGCACTACGGATCCAAGTGAAAGCCCCTCTATCTGTGTGTATCTGAAGACGGATCCCATATAGGGTCTTGAGGAGGGTCCTGTGTTGGCCAGCACGCGGCCCCTCTCAGTGAGCCCATATAGGGTCTTTAGGGGGACTCAGTGTACGGTTTCCCTGGGATCCTTGGAGAATTAAGAGGAACCCTGTGTCGGGTTCTTCTTTATTCTACAAAAACTTTCCCTATAGGAAAGCTTTTGTTAAAGAAGTTTCTAAAAGTAGCTTCTAATAGCAGTTTTTAATAGTAGTTTTTAATAATAGTTTTTAATAGTAGTTTTAATAGTAGTTTTAATAGAAGTTTTTAATAATAGTTTTTAATAAAAGTTTTTAATAGCAGTTTTTAAATAGCAAGTTTTATTAACAAGTTTCTATATAAGAGTGTTTTAAGAGTTATAACTGAGTAGCTTATTCATTACAATTTATAGCAAGTTTTATAAAACATGAAACATTTTTAACATCTCACACTTTCCTCTTTATATATATTAATTTTTTCTGAAAAAAACGTAGCGTACCCATCTCTACTTTTTTCCAAAAAAGTTTTATACCTGGGTACTCTCTATATAAATACCTATTTAAAAAAACAAAATATTTTACCTTCCTGAGCATATCTATACTATTTCATATAATATAAGATAACCCCAGTGTATTCCACCAGTCTAAAGAGCCATATTTCGTTAAAACATCAACACTTAAAAAGTCCTCTTCAATAAAATCAACATATATACTACCAGGAACGAACTGACTCAAAATGTACGACTAGGCCAGAGTGATGCTCAATTCAAGGCATCCATACCAGAATCAAGGCTCATTGAAAACTATCTGAGTTGATCTCAGATTGATAAAATAAAACCCAAACTGAAGTTAAAGCTAAAACTGAGGTATTCAAGCCAAGGGGGCCATAGCTAAGCATCTTTAAAAAGCTTCAGGTCATGAACAAAGATCAGCAGCAAAATCTTTTTGGCATTTTACAGTGCTGGCGATTTGAATCAATAGAAACAAATGATAGAGAAAACCTTGCCAGAAATATGCTGAGAATACTGGGTCACAAAGCAAGTAAGATTGTTGAAAAAACTAGAATAAGAAAAATGTTAATCATCATAAAACTCCAATAGGGTGACACAATTTTAACTAGAGTCAAGTAAAGTGTATCAAGAGGAAAAAGTGTAGGTGAAAATGTAACTTCTTTTAAAGAAAAACAAGAATATGACAATACTGTATCAAGAAACTCAAAATTCAAAAGAATTGTCATCAGTCAAACTTGTCGAAACTCTTTAATGAGATCAAAGAAATCAGTTGGGATGTAATGTACTTGTGACAAAGAGAAAGTAGGAAATTATGGTATCAAGTAGAAATACTCACCAGTTTGTTATTAAAAACAACAATTCAATAGTGACAGCTGTAGCGGTAGTTTCCAATGGAGTTTTTCTGAATGTGTGCGTGGCTGTTCATATCACATTCGGAACCAAACTTTTCAATTTCGAAACAGGATGATGAATCAGAGAAATTGGTCGAACGAGTGAATAACCAGTTTAGGTGTTTCAGCTAAAGAGGATTACAATATCCAGCAAGGTAATTGAGGGTGCAGAGGTTGATCAGCTCCAAGCTATACAAATGGTGGCACAACTCTTGAACAGTGGCCAATTCCAACAAATTGTCCAGAGACAAAGAAAGGCAAAACAGAGTGTGGGTGGCAAAGAACAAAACTACCAGGCTAAAGCGCCCGACGCAATTTATGGAACCTCAAGACCACAAAATTTGAGCTCTTGTTGAAACATCAAGTCTGTAATATGAAACAAACGACAAGGTAGTGGTAATTGAGTTGTAACCTTTATCAGGCATGTTGAACCAGGCAATTCCAAAGGTATAATTAGATGACTAGGTCAAGGAGCAAGCAGGAATAGAAGGATGATATAAACTAGACTTGTTGGATAGTTTTGGTAGAATCAAAAGAATGGATTTTCAAAATGAGCGTATGGGACACTGAAGATGAGAGTGGATGAAAATGGAGACAGGAAGAAAGAAAAAAGGTTGGGAATAGAATTAATTAAATACTTGCCACCAGTTTGATGTGAAGCACAACTAGCTAGTAGTGATGGTTTTTGACCAGACGCTGAATCTAACAGAAAGCAGCGTATATTGGAGCACACATCTAATACAGTATTCGGCAGTTTTTAAAAAAAGCATATTTAAACTAGTTAGTGGCAGCACTGCCTGGTTGTGATCAATTCAAAAGCCGGTTGTCCAAACCAGGCAAGTGAGACACCTGCGCACATCTCAGTATATATAAATTTTAGGAACGCCTGATTTTGACTGAAACAACTTTTCAAATGTAACATGTAACGAGAAAGGTTTGAAAGTTCTACAGCTATTGTGTTTCTTGTTGTCAAATTTGTGCACATGTTATAACATTGAGAACAGATTTGAAGGGGTGGAATGCATTCAAAAAGCCTATATTGAAGCTGATGACGGTGAGATATACATAAAAGATGAACACAACTAGTCTTTAGTCTGTGGTTCTTCTTGCCGAACTGCAATAAATTGAAAATATTGGCATCTAAAGTAAACCGTTGATACTCTGAAAAACTGGCTTAATATGATTGTATTTCCGCTTATTTGAATCTATTTGGATAAAGAAACAAATTCTCCTACCTTTACAGACCCAGATATCTCAGCTACAACGATTACTCGGGTGTCAAATGTGTAGTAGTTCAAATATCAATCCCAACGCTATCAAACACATTCAGAAGATGAAATCGTGCGTATTTAGTCCATGCAATTTATAACAAGATCAACTATTCATATCCAATTTAGTGTATTTGTCGTAGGTTTAGTCGAAATCATATACTATTTGTTATTTACTATTTTTATTATAATCATCAAAAGCTTTGTCCAGAACGTATATGGAAAACAAAGACACCAATTCATTCAACCAAGTTATATACAATACTAAAAAGTCCCTCCGTTTTATTTAAACATTTCACCAAACGTTGAAAATCCAAATCTCTGGGGTATATCCATAAGCACCGTCCCTTCTGTTGTCTAAAAATCTGCTTTGGCAAGACCAACATTCACATTCCACGTGGTTGTTGTGAGCTCTGTTATATCTGAGCCCAGCCCAATTTCAGGAAATGCATTGTAACATGACAACGGAAATGACGTACGCTGAGTAAAGACCTTTTTGATCTTTGCCAATTCTAATACATTGGGGTTCTCAAAGGGAGGGAAATCACCCTGGTAATCTGCTGTATTAAGGGTATGAGACACTTGCACATTTAGTCTGATTGGAAGAGACTTGATCAATAGCAGCATGTTTGGGAAATTGTAAGTTTCCTTTACTAATGGAAGCGTGAGACATTCCAGTCTTGCAAAAAGTTTCCCAACATCAACTTTACCACGGTTGGATATCAAGCCCAGCAATGGGTTGCTGGGTTTGAAAGTCTCATCAAAACCCCCAAACATATCAGTGGGCCCTTCAAAGAAATCAAAGAAATGAACTTCCTTTAGCTTGGGAAGCTTTGTTAAAGCCGAAAAGACATCATACTTTCCTCTGAAACATCCAACGAGCCATATATGTTCAAGATTTGGCATGCCTGTTCCAATATATGGGAAAAGCTCTTCTGTTAAATTATCAACATTTCGTTTAACTTCATAATAAAGACACTTGAGATTAGGAAAGCAAAGTCCGTCAAATTTGTCTTGGTAAACTTGCTGCCATATATATCTGTTTGTGGAGCATGCAGTATAGTCCATCCATTCGACATTCGTCTGCATTTCAACAAGAAAATTCTGGTCATCACGACACGAAATAAACTTGGGGCGATATTTTGGCAAGAATATGTGTTTGAATATAAAATCAAAGTGTTGAGATAGAACCTCGTTTGCGTATATTAGAGACAGGGGTAATTTGGTTCCTCTTTTCAAAAAGGCAGGGAATGTCAAGGTACTCCTAAAGGAGGTGTCTTCTTTAGGCAACACATGAAGCAATTCCAAAGCTGGAAAATCAACCTCTCTTTTGAAAATGTCATAAAGAGGATAATGAAACATGGATTGGCGACTTGGAATAATGACATCCAAATAACTAACAAGACTCAAAAAGTCTTCAGACGCTTCAGACTTTTCCTTTTTTGATCCTTCTTTTTCAGAAAGATTTCTCAGCAGTTGTATAAAGCCGTTTTCATCAATAATCTTTGCGTCGACAATTTTTAACTTTGCAATCTTAGTGGGACCGGGCCTTTGACCAATAACCACGAGGTTATGATTTTTGCCAACGTCCTTAACAAAGTTTGAATGGCAATGCTGGTATATAAGGTCTAACATGTCATCTCTGGAATAGTTGACCAACTTTCCCGTTACACCAACTTTCATATCGGTCAGACAGTATTTCCGAGGTCGCGGCAGTTCTTCACGTTTGAGCTTTTGGATATCTCTTTTTTGGTCAACAGCTTCAATACTAGGTATTCCTGCAAAAATATCATTGCCAGGTGCCTCTCCACTAATAATAAATGAAAGCACTTGGGGGTCGCAGACCAAATGTAATTTGACTGGACTGGTATCTTGCCGGTTTTTCAAATGAACAGTGGCCCTTTTAGTTGCAAGGTCCAATTGAACAAACTGGTCGAGTACTTTCTTGTCAGCGTCTATATAATACTTGAAATATTGGAGGTTGGGCGTCTTTTCCTTGTCTAGTAGTTCAACAATCTCTTGTGCTTGCGTAGGATGTTCCCACAGTGACTGGGTAGTAAGATTGACAAGAGACGATAGCAAATGTTGCGGGGGAATAAAGTCATCAGGCGTTTTTTTGTAAAGTCTACCTTTTAATGTTAGTAAAAACAATTGAAACAAAAGCTTTTCAAACCAGTGATAAAGTATACTTACAACAACCATACTGACAATTTTTTCTTTATAAACAGCAATCGTTTCTCTTTATATTTGGCATGTTGCAAGCCCAAGGCAATGCTGCCAAAAACAAACGGGGTGAATATATTTCTGAGTCTTTTACATGTTGAAATTAACTGAAAAAGGCCTTCGGAGATTGGAGAAGTTTTGATTCTCTTTTTGTTGATAATCTGCGTGTCAAAGTCGTCGACACTATCGACGAGGTGCAGAAAAATGGAGTAAAGAAGCTCACTTGGAAGATCGTACAGCTTTATAGAGGAATCTCGAGATTTTTTGGCCGTCATTGTTGAATGTGAATCTAATGGTATGAAAAAAAGATGGCAAGGGAAAAGGAATAAAAAAAAAAAAAAAAAAACCAAGTGGTGAGTGAAATGGTTGCTCTAGAATTGGATCAATGGAGAACGAGCGTATTTAGCGATATTTAGCTGTTTAATTGCCAAATATATGAAACAGACGGGAGCAAAAAGGACAATGTGAGTATCAAAGGCTAATTCTGATTCAGATGGAGTATTATAAACCTCTGATCGCGTTGGTATTCAAGCCGGGTGTGTGTAGTGGCCAAAGTGGCAAGGCACTGTGGGTCCTGTGAAACTGGCACTCAGACGCACAGCGCATCAATCGCTCTTTGGCTGCTTCGCCGCGTTGTTGCGTTCCTAGCAGAGACGGGCAATGTATGTAAGCTAGCTGCCTTCTCCGTGGCTGAGGTTGTTATTGCTGCTTGTATCATCCATGTTTCTAATATTAATCATGTGTGCTGTGGGATCAGGGGAAAGGTGGTGAGATGCTTCATTGCTGGGGTTCAAAACGTGACGGTGCAGTGTGTGTCACGTGATGTATAAGCCATGATCTGTATTTTAGTATTTTAGTATTTTCGTATATTTGTGTGATTTGAACTAGTTTGCAAATCACACTTGGTGATTACTACTAGAGCTTGTAAATGTGAATATTAAAAGAGCATGTAGCTGTAGCTGTAGCTGTAGATATCACGTTTTCTGATTTCGTTCTACTTACATAACATGGATTTAATCTGTTACTCATAAGAATGTATAAAAGCAGCCAAAAACAAAGAAAAAAGAAGAAAAAGAACTCACAGTATAATGGAAATGGAGTCGTGTATAACTCTTCCTACCAGTTTAAATTTGGATGAGCTAGGATTTCATATGAATAGCTTGTAATACTATAATTCAAATTTGCCATTCTTGTGTTATACTTAAGGAGTGTGATCACAACAGTAGTTGAAAAAAAAATATATGGTCTCTGGCGGGATCGAACCGCCGATCCTCGCGTTTACTCGCAAGTAGTTGCTTGTTATTAGCACGATGCCTTAACCAACTGGGCCAAGAGACCAATCCATATTTCTGAAAATTTTTATGTTGTATATAATATATTGAAAAGGTTTATTCAAAAAATTATCAAAGAATTTTGGCTGTTAGAGCATTCAGGCTAGTACCCAATTGGCAAGTAAAATAATCCAAAAAAGTCTTTACTAATCAGTTAATGCCTCAACATTTTTTATCATATACTAGTGTTTAGATTCTGCTGGATGCCGTGTAACGCTTTAATATTTACCGTCAAAGCGCACACGCTAGTGTTAGACTGAGTCAAGAAATCAGATTCAAAAAACCCAGTATCTCTAAAGACTTTGTATGGAGTTAATGGAAAGTTTTCGACTTTGGTAAACAACTTGTCGGGTCGGGATAGATGAAGAGATGTTCCAAATTCAACGTTCGTATTACTCTGGTCGCATTCAGACGGTGCGAATATCACCCGTAACTCAATATCTTTGGGCAGACATGGTGAGATTGTTAACAGGTTTGGCTTTAATTCAGACACATTCCCAATTGTGAGCGTCAGACGTTCAAGATGCTGAGCCAAGGTGGTCAAATGTGGGCTGAACTTGAAACAGTCTGGGGAAAGGTTCATGATTGTACTTGAAATAAACACTTCCTTTAACGACTGCAGCTTTGATAGGGGTTCATAGACGTCATTGATAATATTAGAATGCGGGTGACAGCCTCTCAAATAAACCCTTTCAATTGCTTTGCCATTAAGGTTGAATTTAGAGTATTCTTTTATTCCTCCAATAGCCACAAATTTCAAATTTGGAAAATTCAACCCATGACCACTGGGAAATCCACATGTCAGAAGCAGGCTAATTAGATTATGCCATAGTGGGATATCTAAGTATTCTATTAGAGAGCACTTGAAAAACCCTGGTTCATATATGTTGTATTCAAAAAGCAAACTTAGGAACTCTCTAACAATTGTTGTATTCAACTCCTTTTCAACGTTCACTACAAATGGGTAGCCTTCGTCACATACACTTGTTGTCTTGCGTGACATCATACTGGAAAAAGATTCACTATTTTCAGATTGAACAGAAACTTCTTTCAGGTTTGGTATTATAGCCTTGTGAATTTGTGGTGTTGAGCCATAAGACAAGCTAAACTGGACATCCAAAAAGGTCAAGTGCTGAAAAAAGTGTTCTGACCAGCTGGTTCTTGCTAACAACTTTTCAAATATACGTATATGAGAAGTTAAATGAATTGCTACTCGACTGGATGATTGGCGGCTGTTGAGATGTTTTGCAGCTGTGTCGAATATTTCTGACAACCGAAAAAGAAGTCCCTGGGATAGCTTTTTGATTTTGTTAATACTGAACTTTAAATATCGAAGATATGGAGTTATAGATTCATCTAGTATTAACATATGACTCTCGAGAGCTTCCAGATAATTATATGAAGTCCCAAAACTCTTGTTGTATCTCCATGAAGAATGCCTAAAAGATGAAATATCCAGCTTTACCACTGTTGAAAGGACACTGGGTGGTAAAAACATGTCAAGGTTGGGGACACTAAAGGATGTCAGCAATCAGTTAACAATTTGCAGTATATTCCATTACTCACATCAGTTCAGGATACATTTTAGAGTATCTTGTCTTTATCCTAGCTATTGGCCAATAAATATCAGATAGAATAACGTTTTGGTACAACAATCCAAAAAGAATTTGGCGAAAGAGAGTACAAGTATTCATCAAAGCTCTGAGGTTTGAAACTTGCTTTTGAATGAGTAATATGTCTGTATTGCTTTTCTTATGGTTATCTGATAAAGGGGAATCAATCGTTTCTGTGTATCTTTTTGTAATTGTGGCTTCAGAGAGAATCAACTGATGGATTATAAGATTTAAAATTTCATTTGGAAGAAAAGTGAGGGATGTGTGAATACGATCCAAAGAGGCTGTTGACATTGATGTTTCAATAGCCAACTCTTTTTCCAGACCATTATTATCAGCGGTGCTCATTTTGGCTTGGTATCTAGTAGGATTAAAGCATTAATAAAGACAATACCCCTGGGTCGTATTGGTTTATATAGTAACAGGATTTCTCTACAAGCAACTAAAATTCTCTCAAAAGTCAATAATTTAAATCCAAAAGAATAGTTTCTATCAATATTTTACTCATTTGTGTGAAGAAATCAGAAATTAAAAATCTAAAATCTAAACCTAAAATTCAAACGAATGATGAATATTTTTGATATTCCTGGCTTTTAAAGGCTCAACCCTTTCCGTGATATAATCTCTTTTATTTCATTTCATCTCATTGCTAAGTCACTTGTAAAAAAGATATAAGAAGAATGTTTTATCAAAACTCAAAGAGGTAATTACACATTCTTGTTCGGCAACATTGGCTGGGTAGTTGGTGAGGTGGGTAGTCTAGAAAGTCATGGTTGTGGATATACTCCAAAGGTATTAAATTGGTATCACAAACGAGTTGAAAAGTTGTAATGAAAAATAACTAGAAAAAGAAGCAGCTAGGGAATCTTTTCAGTCTTGATTTGATTGTCCGTCGTCAGTTATTCAGTTATTGTCAAATTGTTCGCCTGGTATTCATGTGATATTCATGTGATTATTGCGCCCTCGCCCTAATCATCCTTTGCTTCTTCCTATACCAACGGCTGTGTCTTTTTTTTATTTTATGGCAGCGCCTTGCTTTGGATAAAGTCTTAATTGAACATAATTATCAAGGCTTTAGTACGCGTAGTACTAGAGCTGTAAAAACGCTTTAATACAATTAAAAAAAAAAAAAACCAAGTTTGTAGATATGCTGAAGAATATCAATATTTTCCACCTGAAAAGATTTCTTGTAATATCAACAGTAAAGCAAGGCTTTGTCAAGTCAGCCTATCAATAAGCGGTTAATCAAGGCTAAGCAACGCCTTTTATACCAATGGACAGGACAAAGCCTTTCTATTGGCCAGTCAATGTCTCCCAAGTTTCCAAAGTTTTTTCAAAGAATTTTAAAAGCCAAGTAATGTTGTATTAAAACAGCAAATTCATAAATTTTTTTATATGTAAAACATATTCAATTCGTAATCATAAATCTAGTAATAGGTAGAAAAATAGTAAAATAATAGCACTCCATTAAATCAACTAATCCTAGCTTAGTTCTTCTTAACGTAAAGGTCAACGTACTCATCAATGTCAAGCTCACCAACATCCTTGCCAGACTTTTCCAAAATAGCCTTGACCTGGTCCTCGGGGAATCTCTCCTTCAAGTGTCTCTCAAACTTGGCGAGAAGGACAGGAGTACCCTCTTCACGTCTCTTTCTGTGGCCAATGGGGTAGTTAACTTCAACCTCATCAAGCTCAGTGCCGTCCTTAAGGAAGATCTTAATGGCGTTACCAATGTATCTCTTATCAGGAGCGTGGTACTCCTCGGTAAATCTAGTGTCCTCGACAAGTTCCATCTTAGCACGGAGCTCGTCAATGCGAGGGTCGGCAGCAACAGAGTCAGTGTAGTCGTCAGAAGTAAGACGGCCGTGGATCAAAGGAACGGCAACCATGTACTGGAGAGTGTGGTCACGGTCAGCATAGTTGTGAAGAGGGCCCTTCTTGTCGATAATGCGCATAGCAGCCTCTTGGGTTCTAATCTTGATGGACTTGATGTCATCAGTAGTGTAACCCTTGCTCTTCAAGGTCTGGTGGAGGGTCATGGCAGCCTCGGCAGCAGTCTGGGCGTGGAACTCAGCAGGGAAAGAAATCTTGAAAAGAACATTCTCCATGACATAAGAGCCGTAAGGACGCTGGAACTTGAAGGGCTCGCCCTTGAACAAGACGTCGTAGAAACCCCAAGTCTTGGCGGTAAGAACAGAAGGCATGCCACCCTCGCCACGCTGGACAGCAAGAGCCAAGTTGACGGCACGGGAAACAGCGTCACCAGCAGCCCAGGACTTTCTGGACATGGTGTTGGGGGCGTGACGGTAAGTACGGAGGGATTGACCGTCGACAAAGGCCTGGGAAACAGCGTCAACAGTCTGGTCACGGTCGAGACCGAGCATCTTGGAGACAACGGCAGTGGTAGCAACCTTGACGAGAACAACGTGGTCGAGACCGACTCTGTTGAAAGAGTTTTCCAAAGCAAGGCAGCCCTGGATTTCGTGGGCCTTGATCATGCCCTCCAAGACGTCCTTGACCTTGAAGACCTTACCGCCTTGGACACCAGCCTTGGCGGAACGAGTGAGCCAGTCAGCAACGGCGAGGATACCACCCAAGTTGTCGGAAGGGTGGCCCCACTCGGCAGCGAGCCAACAGTCATTGTAATCGAGCCATCTGATGATGGTACCGATGGAGAAGGCACCACGGATGGGGTCCAACTGGTAGTCAGTACCGGGGACCTTGGTACCGTTGGGGACGACAGTGCCGGGGACGACGGGGCCAATCAAGTTGGCGCACTGCTCGTACTTGAGACCGGCAAGACCACAGCCAAGGGTGTCGAGAAGACAGAGACGGGCAGTCTCGTAAGCGACGGGGGAGTCGACCTTGTAGCTGTGGACGTAGTCAGAGATATCTTGGAGAACCTGGTCAGGCTCGGGGCGGGTGTTGTCAGTGATGATGGTAGAAGACATTCTGGCAAGACGGGTTTGTAAGAAGCTTGAGTTTGAGGAGGTCAAGTTGGGGCGAATAGAGCGAGCAAAGGTACGAGAAGCAGAAGATCTGAGAGAAAGCATTATGAAAGGGGAAAAAAAAAGGAAGAAGGAAAGAAGGAAGGGGCTGAAAAGAGGAAAATGCGAGGTTTAAGTACTAGAGATGACAACAAGAGTATGTGAGATCAACAAGCACGGATTATCGTAATAGAATACAAGAGAGAGACAGGATTCTACTAGAAGGAAGGGAAGAGAAAAAAGAAGATGGGAAGAAGAGGCGACTTGAAGAAGGGCGCAGGAGAGGACGCTGGAGGGAGTATTTATAGTCTTCAATTTAATCCGACAGTCGCAGCATTAGTCGCACAAACCCTGTTGTTTACCGAAATATAGTGTGGGGAAAGGCATGCTGGAGGTAAATTTTTCACCAGGAGCCGGGTGCTGGCCGGGTGCGAGGTGCTGGTGGATTTGGATTCGCCCGCTCAATTGAAGGATTATATGAACAACAGGAGCCGTCCGCAAAGGTTCAGTCGCAGCTGGCCTTTTTTCTGGTCTCTGCTAGCCTCTGCTCGTCTCTGCTAGTCTGTGGTAGCCTCTGATAGCCTCTGATAGCGCTGTTGGCTTTTTGTCTATAAAAAAATTTTTTACGGTGTTGGCCTTGCGGGGGAAATAGGTCTGCCCTCCGAAACGGTGCGTGAGGCTGCGCGCTTTCGCCAACCGGGAATAGCCTGCGGTGTGTGTATGTAACGGCTTACATTTCGGGCGCTTCCGAGTGTCGGGCCACAGGGTTTGGGCTACGCTGGTTTGAAAAAGGTGCTGGGGCCAGTGCTTAGAATGAAGGTGTTTGTTTCTATTGTTATTGTTATTGATTTATCAAAGAACTCAGAAATTAGTTATCAGATATCAGATATCGGATATCGGATATCAGGCATTAACAAATAAAACCTAAAGAAATTTCAAAATCATACATTTTGTACAGGATTCACGCGCTGGTCGACGCCGATGCCACTTGCTTTCTCGGTTTTCTTTCGGCAATGCTCGGCTTTAGACCAGCTTAACAAACAACAAACGGTAATTACATAACGGCCCTACATGCTTAATTAAACCTTTCAGTTGGCTCTATTATTGTTATTATCATTATTGTTATTGTTATTATCATTATTATCAGCTATATAAATAAATATCCCATCTTTTCTTTTTCTTTTCTTTTTCTTTTCCTTTTCTCTATTTCATAAGTCGCTCCAACTCAGTAATAGTCTTCTCAATCATTGGCAAGTTGCTGGAATCAAGCTTGGCCAGGTTCTTGGCCGTGACAAAGTTCTGCTTGGCCTCGTCGTACTTTTCAATCATCTTCAAGCATCGGCCCTTTCTGAAATACGACTTCCAGTCTTGGGGACTGAACATGACAAGAACCTCAGCATCCGCGTATGCATCGGCCCATTGGCCCCTAGCAATGTATGCGTCGCATCGCAGTCCCAACACTCCCACCGTCTGCTGGAGCTTGACTTGGGCAGGCTCCCATGGAGGCTTTGACAGAATGAGCTCCAGCGCCTGGTTCATCTGCTTGATCAAACTTTCCTTGCTGACGTTGCTGAACGGAATGTTGTTGGCCTTCATCTGAGCAAGTCGCAGCTCTTTAGCAACACCCTGCATTATCTTGTCAATCTGGCTGTTGATTTCGGGATCAATTGTGCTGGCATTGGGTGGGAACGCTCCCTTGTTTCCAGCAAGCGCTGTGCTCAGGTAGTTCCAACTCTCAACTTCACTGCGAAAGTCCTTTTGCTCTTGGCTAGACCATTCCGAAATGTAGTCTTTGTTAATGACAGCCGCCTTTTTGGCTGAGTCATAGGTTATCGGGCCTTCCGAGCTCATGGTATGATGGGTTATTGGTTATAGGTTTAGAGGCCAGCTGGCAAAAAAGGGGTGACAATAAAAGGGTATAAACCAAGTGTATGTTCAAAAGAGTAATAATAATAATAAAAAAAAGCAGTAAGGCTGTTATATAAAAACAAAACCACAGAACGAGTAAACTTTTATATGTTTGAGCAAAGCGCTACCAGCAGTCGTTGGATTGATCAGGGTATCACGAATAGAGGTGGTGAGAGAAAAGGATTGCCCGAATCAATGCAGCCTGCCACGCTTTTTGTCGCTGCGGCTGGAATTTCAGCTGTTATGTAAAGATTAGTCATGATTAGTAACATGATAATGCATCACATGATTCATTATTCCTGTTTGCATTATCATTTCTTTCGTTTTACTTGTGTTACTTGTGTTACTCGTGTTACTCGTGTTACTCGTTTCTCGTATTAAAACCTCCAATAAACACTAATTACAATCATTATTATAATTATTATTATAATTAAATTATTTCTCAGTTCCTGCTACCTTCTGCTGAAAAATCTCTCTTCTAACACAAACCGGACCACGCACTTTCACTTTTCAGTCCCTGGCTAGCCTCTGCGCACGGCTGAACCCGCCACTACACATGTGTTACTAAAACACTTGTCATAACATAACCGCAACATGCTCTCTGTCATACTAGCGACTTTGATTCTCACCACATAAAGCTCGTCACCAGTTTATTCCCAACTGCTCGAATATTTAAAGCCCTTTTGGTTTTATTTCCTTTCCTTTTCCCAATCCCTTCTCTTTTCACTTCATCTTCACCTTCACCCCATTTCCTCTGGTTTCTCCACCATTACTCCAACAGCTCAAACACAATGCCTCAAGTTCCTCACGAATCAAACCCTCTTCCTCAAGAGGTTTTACAGCTCTTGAAGACTTCTAAATTTGTAAGCAGTTTCCTTTGCTCTTTCTTTTGCTTTATGATCTGACCTCGACAATGTTGCATTGTGCATGATTTCCTCGAGGCTCAAAAAGCCCAAGTTTTGTTTATATATACCTCAACCTTTTAAGACGACTAGTAATCATCATGCTCTGTTATAACTAACTGGTAAACCCATTTTTTTTTATTTTTTTATTATTCCAAACAGCTTCATCTTGCCACTTCGTACGAGGATGTTCCTAATGTCTCTCTCATGAACTATGTCTACATTGATTCTTCTTCTTCTTCTTCTTCGTCTTCATCTTCTGCTAATCCCGAAAGCATTGTCATTGTGGGTGCCGCTACAAGCTCTCACACTTACCAAAACATTCTCCAAAACCCCAATGTTGCAATTCTCATTCACGACTGGACAACAGGCAAGTCGTTGGACTCGGCCGCTGCAGCCGTCGACGTGAGCTCTCCTTCTCATGGTATTTCGTCTTTGTCTCAATTCATTTTCCAGATGAACCAAAGCGCCTTGTCACACCGATCTGCGGCTTTAAACGGTGTCGCTGAAATAGTCTCGGACTCGTCTGCTAATGGCAACCCAGCCTTTGGCGGAAACCACGCGTCATCTTCTTCCGTTGAATTTTATAAGCAGCAGCTGCTCCATGCTAATCCTGAAGCCGAGTGCTTTATCAAGCAAGATAACATTGCCATCATCAAGGTTAGAATCTTGAAGGCAAAGGTTTCTGATTCTGCTAATCACATTTCTGAGTATGTATATTGATTTTCCAGCCTGAAGCACACTGGCTAACACAATTGTAGGTATCGTGATCTTTAAATATGATGTATCCATTAGGGATTAAGGGAATAAATTACATAGTGAATGTATAAATGTATAATTAATGTAAATTAACATGTGGTTTAAACAAGAGGCAAAAGTCGTAACATCATTAATAGAAGATTGAAAGGAAATAAAAGCAAGCGTCATTTAGTAATCGTCCATCTCATGGTCTTCGACGGCTGGTTGGCGATTAGTTGCCCCTGGGCCATGCGTTCCACCATCTATTTGTTGGGTTTCGTCGTCTTGGTGATGCTGATCAGGGTCCAAGTCCATATTGCTTCCCGCGACTGCTTGCCTTTGTTGAGCTTGAATCTCGCGCTCTTCCTTTTCTCTCAAGTACTCGTAGGTGTATCCAGACTCATCAAACTCGTCATAATTGTCTTCTGAAGTTTTGAAATCGGTTATTCGAGCAGTGGTGTCTTCTGGCAGCGACAGATCCAAATCCAAGTCTATATTGTCCACATTGTTTTGATTTTGATTTTGATCTTGATCCCGTTGATAGTCCTCTTGAGTATTTGCTTGATTATTGTAATTAGGGTATTCATAATCATAGTCATCGTCAGAATCATAGCCATCCTCATCTTCCGCATCGACTTCTAACGTTGATACCATCCGCCTTAGTTCATCCATGACCAGTGTGACAAACGGCCTTAACTCGTTCAACTCCAACGTGCCCAGGTTGTCTAATCGCATATGACTCTCATTGAGTTCCCGAATACCACTCCGTGCCTTGGCTTGGCGAGCTTCACGGATGTCCCGTAGCAGGTTTCGTATAATGTGAGGCGGGGATCGTAAATCGTCTCGAGCTCTACAGCACAAAAATACAGACTCGTTAGTTTTAAAACTTTTTATAGTCAAAGCCAGGAAAAGCCAAAGATACTCACACGTCCAACAGTGTCTGACTGATTTCCAACCAGTCTTTTGGTAACTTTTCGCAGAAAGCGTTTACATTTTTAATTTCCTCGTCGTAGATCTCCTTCAGGCTGTGCAGAGACATCCATCTGGGTAGCATGATGGCACACTTGACCTGCTGCTTCAAAATGACAGCCAGCCACAGAGGCACCTCAGCAGTGCGTCCTGACCTCAGTCGCGGCGTAGTGATTCCAATCAGTTGGATCGACGACAATGAAATGTGTGAAGTGATGCTGATAAGGGTATCCTCACTGAGAAAAAACAGTTCTGATGGAAGGAACGTGGTATGAAGCTTTGCAGGTAACGACATGTTTTATAAATTTGATGCAAAATGGACGCTGAATAAAAAATAAATAAATAAATAAACAAATAAACAGCAAGCCGCCAAAAAAGATACTTGTGAACTGGAATTGTCGCCTGGTTGCCGCTGGCTGTGGATCAAGAGTAAAACAACAGCGTGCAGATCCAAAGTAAACAAAAAAATTCCACGTGACGCTGTTACATTACATGGCTGAAAAATGTAACAGACAAGCAGCTGATATAACTAAGAGAAACCACCTTAGATGCAACGGCGGAAGAAAGTGTCAACTTGCCTGCAGGTGGCACCACTTCCACCGCACATCAGCCATGGCGGAAAGCGGGGATGACTGATCAATTTTGCTAGAAAATTTTAATGTTTTAGGCAGAAACAGGCGCCTGGTCTTAACTGGTCATATGCTTTTTCAAAAACACGAGCCAAAGTGAAAGTCAGTGAACACAACTCTAATTTTTTGATGTATTATTTAACAAGGCTTTAGTCATCCCTTTTTGTTAGTGCGCGTGCTAGTTTTCCAATTTTTTTTCTCTTCCTCTTCCTCCTTGTCAATTTTTTCTACCTCTTCCTCTTCCCTTTTCCCTTCTTCCCTCTTCCACATCCTCCTCCTCCTCCTCCCCTTTCCCTTTTCTTCATTATTTCCCCATCCCTCAATAATGTCAGCGCGATCTTTATCTAGCTGGTCTCAGGCTAAACGAATTCTAGTCTCTCAGCTGCCCGACAACGGGCTTCGATCGGCACGACTACCCGCTGAGAAGCCATTCAGCACCTCCCTACCCTCCAACTCATCCTCCAGAGACTCTGGCAACCACAGCGTTGCCCAAGACTCCAGCTCTCCCTTTATTACAAACTCCCATCCTTACTACAGGGATCCTGGACTACACTCTACGGCTGACGCTAAAGACTTGATATTGTCGGTTCTGCGATCCACGGCTACCAAGCGCGAAGCTAGACAGTACATCTCCCGTTATATGCCCCTCATTGGCCGCGACAGAGATGACATTCTTAAACGTCGGGAGTTTGTTCAAAACCTGCTGAAGAACCCTCACCAAACCACTGAACAGGCTGTTTTTCAAGGGACAGTTGACCAGGAAAAATTTTTAGACGCCGCAAAAGCTTCTTCAATCGCTCCAACACCTTCCACCTCCCCCACAACTCTCCCTTTCCAAGAATCCTTTTTAGAAGAAAACAAGTCCTTTGGAGCAACCAGTCTGCTCCGAGTAGCCATCATCAAGCTTCGAGACATCAAATCTATCGATCCTGACACATTTTTAAAGCTCGGCCATACAATCGTTCAACTCTCAAAGCTCGGTGTTTCCCCCATCATTGTGGTAGACGCTGGCAAAGAACGAAATGACTACTTGCACCTCGACAACAAGCCATTCCAGCACTATGAGCGTGAAATCATGTGGAAGGCCGCTGCCGTGGCTGGTGCAATCGAGTCTGCTTCGTCTGATGGTTCTGTCCGCGCTCGTCCGGTGGAAGGCCTTTTTGAACTCGGCAACAGCTCTGAATCCGACGGCACTGCAACCCCAACTGCTCATGCTGTTCCTACCCGACTTAGATTTTCTATCCCCAACTTGATCCTATCTCCCTTGTCCCATGGAATTATTCCTGTGGTTGTTCCTCTTGCATATGACCCCGTCAACAGTGAAGAAAAGCTTATTATTGCCGATGATGCCGTAGTATTTTTAGTCAACCAGCTGACCAAACATAGCTCCCACATTGTGAGCGTAGAAAAGATTATATTCATCGACCCACTAGGCGGAATTCCATCGGTTGAGCGAAATGGTGCCCACGTTTATGTCAACTTGACTCAAGAGCTGGACGATATCACTGCCGAATTGCATCTTGGATTTATTGACCCAACTTCTCGAGAAATCAATTTATCAAATCTCCGAGCAATGGACCAAGCATTAACTACTCTTCCCCCGACTGCCACAGGTTTGATTACAACCCCCGAGGTTGCCTCTCTCTCTTCCAGCAGAAACCCCATTATTTACAACATTTTAACTGACCGCCCAATCCTCTCACCATCTCTTCCAGTTATTCGTGAACGAACACCCAGCATTTCCACCACCATTTTACGAAAGGGCATGCCTGTGCTTATGATTAAATCAGCACACGGCATTGATTTATTAAAAGAGTCCAAAGTAGGAACCCTCGACTTGAATCGTCTGTGGGATCTTGTAGAAGACTCATTTGGCCGCAAGCTGGACGTTGACAAATACCTTAAAAGAATAAATGGAAAAGTAGCTGGTGTTATCATTGCTGGAGATTACGAAGGAGCAGCCATTATTACTTGGGAAGAACCGCCCAAGCCCAAGGAATCGGAATCCAACGCACCAGTCA
Source organism: Magnusiomyces fungicola (assembly GCA_900654225.1). Classification (NCBI taxonomy): domain Eukaryota; kingdom Fungi; phylum Ascomycota; class Dipodascomycetes; order Dipodascales; family Dipodascaceae; genus Magnusiomyces; species Magnusiomyces fungicola. Next base: position 809,614 of record CAACAH010000005.1, read on the forward strand.
TCATTTCCGAGCTGGACCGTATTTACCAAGCTGCAGAGAACCATGCTAAAAGACAAAACAAACGGATTGCATACCTTGACAAGTTTGCTGTCCGTAGCTCGTCACAAGGTGCTGCCGGGGTTGCCGACGTTCTGTTTAAGAGTATGGTGATTTCTCTGTTCCCCGAAGAGCTTTTGTGGCGTTCTCGCAAGACCAATCCCGTCAACAAGTGGTACTTTGAACGCTCTCGAGGTACAATGAAGCTTCCAGGAGACTCCAAGTGGTGTGCTTTTTGGACTGGCTCGCAAACCCGAGAAAAGGAAAAGTTGAATGATTATATTGAAATTTGTTCAAGCATTCCGGACTCTTGGAAATCATAATTGGGAATTAGAATCTGGAATTAGAATCACCAGGTCTTGTTTTGTTTTTAATTGATTTGATCCTTTATATATTCTCTTTTATTTGAATTTACTATTTTTTTTTCTTTCCTTTATGGTAAGACCTTTTTCAGTACAATATATTTTAATATATTCTAATAATAATTTGCATATACGTACATTGAAATATTTTTTTTTTTTTACAAAATTTTACAAAATTGCAAAGAAACAGGGGGTATACAGGTATACAGTGTAGAAAAATAAAAATAAAAATAAAAATAAAATTGCCATGTGCTGAGAAAAAACAGATAAAAAAAAGGTGACACCCGGAATTGAACCAGGAACCTGCGGAGCTGCAATCCGATGCGCTACCATTGCGCCATGTCACCTTTTGATTTTGTCAGAAAATCAATTTCTAAAAGAATTACAAGTTTGTTTTTTTACTAAGAAAATAGAATAGATGGGGGTATGTTTATGCGTTGAGCTTTTTGCTGTATTTCTCAAGCTATTGAAAAGTTAAAAAAAATATTGCAGTTTGATTAAAAGGCTTTATTTTGTTGTTTTAAAAACTGACAAGCCAGATGTGGTCAAGCCCTTATATATTGGACAATGAGCAAATGAGATTTGAATTTAATAATAATAAAAACTAGCCAATCTTTAAAACCCAAGATTCCAAGATTAAAAAGAAATTATAACATTTTGAATCAGAATGCAAAAAAAGTAATCGTCACGAACAGGATTCGAACCTGCGCAGGTAAAACCCATTGCCTAACAGCTATCAACATAGCAGGGCAACGCCTTAACCACTCGGCCATCGGGACTCTTGTTGTAGTGCCGAAACTTTAGTCAGTATATGACTAAATGTTTGTATTTTAAGTCATTTTTAATGAGCAGAAAATGCATGTCAAGTTTTTTTGTTATAGTTATATAATTGAAAAGGCTTTCAATTATTTTTATTTCAATACAAGCTTAAGCCCATCTGGGGTCTGAGTAAGTTTAAAAGTCTTGGAGAATTTAGGGTTGTGGACGAATTTGAAAGTACGACCAAAAGGATGTTGTTTTTGATACATTACTCGAGGAAGAATAGGATAATTTCGTAATCAAACCATTCCATATCTGTTTTTATGTTTATGTACTATAATTCCAGTAGTCTTAGGAGAGGATCAACATATTTGTTCCCCGAGTAAGCCCCTTGTCGGAAAAGGTAAACTGGGGATAAATGGAAGGTTTTCTCGGTGCGCTAGGAGGCATCAAGACGGGAAGATGACCAGTTGTTGCTTGTTTTTAGTAACAAGTCTAGAATCACATGCTGGATATTGAATGGATTATGAAAATAAAAGGCTTTTATCTTTTATACAATTGCTGAGAGAAATAAACAAACTTTCAAAGGGGCTCAAGTTGGCATTGAATTGCTTACATGGCAGGAAATGGCCGTCTGGGTAACCAGGAAACATAGCCTGAATTTTGAACTTTGGATATCTTTCTTTATCTTTTCATCAACATGGTGTTATATTATAATTCTAATGCCAAATTTACTTGGGATACCTAGAAATGGATCCCAATCTCAAACAAGAGTTGATACTCATGCCATTGCCTGTTGCAACAACAAGCAGTATATATCATGTTTCAGAAGAGATCAATTCATCAAACTCTATTGTCTATTCAAAAAAAAATTGGATTAGCGTCCGAATGGACACTTGATTGCCACCTTTTGGTTGTCGTTACACTTTGATTTATATTGTGGTGGTGCCAATGTAATAATACACGCCAGCCTAGCTTGCACAGCAAAAGTGTTGCTAACCTTAAAACTAGATCAGCAGGGATATGGAGCAATTGACTTTTTTTTAGTTTTTTAAAAGTAAATAAATTTATTAAATGCGAAAATTGTACAATTTATAAATAAACCATAAATATTATATATTGAGTATCTCTAATAAGCAGTTAAAAACTTATTTGGTAGAGGTGGTGGAAGAGTTGTTACCAGTGAGGTAGTCAGAGGCTTGGTTGACAAGGTCCTTGGCAGAGTCCAAGAGGGTGTTGCCGTCGTCCTTAGCGGCTTCCTTGTCGGTGTGAGCCTGGTCAGCGGCCTTTTGGGTGGTGCTCTTTTCAGAGGAAGGAGTAATGTAGTTGGCAGCGCTGTCGAGAGTGTCAGTGGCACTCTCCTTGCCCTTTTGCAAAGTAGACTTTTGAGAGTCGGGGGTGAAGGTCTCAGAGACCTTGCTAGAGAAATCCTTTCTACCGGCTAGAGATTATAAAATGTTAGTATGAATTGAGAAAGCAATTGAGCGGGAATGAAAAGTAAACACGTACCGTCAGACATTGTAAAGTATTAGATGTTGTTAAAAGTTGTAAGTAAGTGGTTGTGGGTTTGTAAACTGGTGTTATGAAAACTGATAAAGAAGTGTGATGAGGAAAGAAGAAGGAAAAAAAAAAAAGATGAATTTGAGGAGAAATTGAGCTCAATTTATAGAAAACTTGAGCTGGGATCAGACATTGGAGAATTGGCCATCAGGTTGCTGGATGATATCATGTCCAAGAAATCAAGCTGTTGTGTTACAGGACGTTGAACAAACATAATGAACTTTAAGAAATGATCGATGGAAAGGAGCAATAAACTTTATAATAGCCGAAAAATACAATTGCACATGTAAATTGGGTTTTTGGTTCTACACAGTAGTCTCTTCTAAGGAGATTTGTCCTTGGGGGGACTTGTAGTAAAATGGGTATCTTTGGGGATTCTTTGGGTGTGAGTGTTTGTGTTACGACTTGTGACTTGGGCGAAATAGGACTTGGGCGATATTCCACCAGCGATTACGTCAAAGGACTCGCCATTGGGAGCACCAAGAGAGAAAAATAATGGAGGCGCAGAAGGTGTTACAGAGGAACCAGCAGCGAATGCGGCAGCAGGCTGCGATGAGGTTTCCAGCCAAACGTCATTTAAAGTTTCTAGGGCATATTTCACTTTTTTTTACGCAGCAAAACAGCAGTTTAAAGTTGCCATGCCCATTATGATTGCTACTCGAAAAGTGCGGAAACTCTATTTGGGCTAACAGCGTTGGAGATGTCGCCACCGCCAGCCATGGGATCTAAGCGGCTGCTTGGGCCAAGTACGGCAAGCTTCCAAGCTACAGTTTAATGAGATGGAATGACGAGCTGAGCACGTGTAGCAAGGTAAGAAATGCTCGTCATTCTTCGTTTGAAGTCATGAGAAACGTATGAGACTATGCCTTTTCAAATTTTCAAATTGCTGGTCCAAATAGAATGTGACATGAGACTTTTGCCCCTTTGCTTGTGCCTTTGGATCGTGCAAAGGATGTAATAGCCGATCATTGTTTGAATCAGGAAGATTAAAGTTTTAAATAAAACTCAATTATAATGGCTTTAACACATGAAGGAATTGTGCTTCTGTTCTGTTGGCTTCTTTGGGATATTGGACCTGACGAGAGGTATGGTCACGTGGATTTAAATAACGAGTCATGTGATTTATTAAAAAGCTTCTCAAAAAGACAATGCGGCTCTACCCCAGATATCTCTAAAGCTAACACTGATTGATATCACAGTCATTAAAATACCGGTTTATTATTAATAAACGTGTATCCCAAATGACTGCAAAAGCAACATCTGGAAACTAGGACAATGATGTAATCAATTTAAAAGTCACAAAGACATCACTTCATCATGTTGTTTCAATTCTTGACGGCCGTTTAGTATCAGTTCAGTAGCCATTTAACTAGAATGTTACTCGAATATTAGCCTGATGAATATTCAGGAACAGGAAAAAAAAAAACTCAAAAGGTTTAATTCTGTCTATAACTGACTTGCAAAAACAATGGAATAAAAAACTTTGCTCAACTGGTAGTATATTCGGGGATGGCAGTCGTTTCTTTACTCAACTAGCGACAGATGCTTAATGTAAATTAAAACCAACGATAAAGTAGAAATAACAAGTACTGAAACTGGAATCTTTTACAATTTTCCAAAGAAACTCAAGATTAAGTTGAAATTGCAAATACAAATGAAATGTAAATTTGTATTTGAATTTGAATTTTCTACAAGGCCGTTGATAAATACCATCAAGGCTAATAGTAAAAGAGATAATAAACAATCATACTGTATTTAAACATTTACAATCATGTTCTACTAATTTTACAGGTGAATATGTGACACTGCCAGTCAAGCGTCTCAAAAGTCGTTGATAAGTGTTTTGATACATCTGGAATATCTGGAATATCTGGAATATCTGAATATTTGAATATTTGGAAAGTTTTGTATGAGTCTCATTTCGTATTTGAATTTCCAGATTTCTCTACACTGTAATTGTTCAATAGTATGAAATAGGAAAGGTTGAAATAACATTTTTGAATGCCAAAACTAGCTGGTTCAGAAACCCAGAAAGGCTTTCCTATTCTAACTGAACAAATGGTAGGTTTGGTAGACTTGGGGTGGTATCCCAGCACTGGTCACAGTTGTAGAAGCTAAATAGCCAAGGTAGTAACGTAGTAACACCGCTTGAGACGTAACTAACCAGCATCCCAGCTCCATTCCCGGGTTCACGATATTATTTGTCAGGAGCAAAGGCAACATAACAAGTGCCATATAATTTAATTTGCCATGAGAAGTTTGTATTTTTTGTTATTATTTTTAATGTAGCAAACAAGTTTTCAGCCTCCTTCTTTGTCCAACACAATCAATGTGTATGCTGTTCAGATCCCCACATTGAAATTGAAATTGATATTGATTATGATTAATGGTAGTGTAAATAATGCAAGGCCAAGATCAAAGCATTGGTATCACAGCAATTTTGACATCATACAGCTACATGTATTTGACATCAAATCGGAAATGAAATGAGCAATGGCCTTGATTGCGAAATGGGTGCATGACATCAAAGGCGACATATTCCAAGTCACATGGCACAAGGAACATGTAAAGAACACGAATAAAGTTTAGAAATGAGTGTATTTCACTATTTAGCCGGTCTATATATACATTTGTAATTTTTACATTTAGTTCTGGGGAACGTATTTGAAAAGTCAATTTAGCCAAGGTTTGGAACTAGAATGCGGGCTTTAGAGCACGTAAGTCTTAACTTGCAAAAAATAGGACTTGGGACTTGCTGCTTTCGTCAGATGGATGGCAAGTAGAATTTGCGGATTTAGATTTAGAAAATCCGAATACTTCTTCGTTTTTGTTATTTTACTGAATCATTCTGACATTGGATCTGTCATTCCACTGGTTGAAAGACATGTTTATTTAAAAAACAACACCTCTTGCGTTGTATTTGTTTGTTGGGCTTTACAATGGATGGAAAATAAGCTTTTTTCATACTGAGCAATCAAAGCAACTTTTGATAGCAATCAAATGCAAGAGATGTAACACCGAGATGGCTCGGTACGGGCACGAAATCTTTCAACCAGATTGTGCTGGCTCATTCTTCAGTGCGCAGCTGTTTTTTGCCAGTGTAATTATTTATCATAGTTTGGTGTTTAACCATATCATGAATCAAAATCATCAGATACAACATGCCGAAAATGGACCGTTTCGTCAAGTTTATATTACTAGTGCTATTATATCATCGTTGGAATCGGATAGAAGAAACTCTCAGCTTTTCTTATTTACAATATTTTGCAATGTATGATATCAAGACGAGTTGCTTGTCTTGACATTGGTTCGTGTTTAGATACTCGACCAAGCACATCTTCTCACGCATTTATAATTAGTTTGAATTGAACAACAAGCTTAGGAACAATGGCGGGGAGGCGTAAAATGTCATTGCCGTATTTTAATTGTTGTAATCATAATACACCCAAAAGTGGGTTTTAATGTTGGAAACCAAGCTTGGTGACATTTACACCCATTGAAGTATTTAATCATCACAAGACTAATCCCTCTGATTTTTTATTTTTTATTTTTTATTTTTTATTTTTATTTTTTATTTTACCTTTTCAAATTCTATAAATTGGACCTCAATTCCTGGCTATTCCAATTTTTTTTTTTTTCTTCTTCTTTTTATTCTCTATCCAATTCTTTAAATCTCATCTCTCTAAACAACAAACACACTTAACTTCAATTCTCTTAACTACAACTTTTTAAAATGTCTGACGGTATGTATCTCTAATTACTCCTTTCTTCAATTGCCTGTATCTAACATTCTCATTCCTGCCATTCCTATAGCTGGTAGAAAGAACTTCTCTGACAAGGTCTCTGAGACTCTTACCCCCGATAACCAAAAGACCACCTACCAAAAGGCCAAGGAGGGTGTCACCAACACTCTCGACAACGCCGCTGCCGCTGTCACTCCTGCCTCTGAAAAGGGTACCACCCAAAGAGCTGCTGACCAGGCTCACGTTGACAAGGAAGCTGCTAAGAATGACGGCCAGTCCTTGCTCGAAACCGCCAAGGAATACATTGACCAGGCCGCTGACTACATTACTGGAAACTCCACCAACGACGTCTCCAAGCCTTCTTCTGGTGGTAACCTCTAAACGCGTGTGTTGAATTCTGATACCCGTTTAAGTATTATATTTATTTTTGTCCTTCTATATTTTTTAATGGATTACTAAATATTTGTTGAAATTGTGTTGAAGATTCCCTTGATTTGAGTCCTACAACTGGATCTTGATTTTAAACCTACAGCTACTGCTGTACTTGATCTGAATTACCATTGCTTCTAGCTTGTTCCCTAGGGGTTAATACCCATAATAATTGTACATTGTTGACTTTTTACACGACTGCCGATCCAAAACTGGCATGAATGCGGGCTTTCTGGCCGCTGCTTGGTTCTAACGCTAGCAGCCACGCTTATCCATGCAAGGCTGAATGAATAACCAAACTCTGAACAAAGCTTAACAGTGGCAAATAGAACAAATCGACATGATAGAATAAAGATGTCTTTACTAGTGAGTGAGATAATTTATTGGTGATATAACGTACATGAAGCAGGAAGGAATGCCACCTTACCCGATTTCTTATAGTATGTATATATCATCGCGCTCTTGCACTTTTATTAACACACGGGCTTCAGAGCTGTGCTAATCACCACGATCAGGATCGCAGTAATAAAGCTTATGATACTCAAAGGCTTTTGTGATCCCCGTGTTACACCACAGTATGGAAATTGTATACCACTAGCTACTTGTGGCAAGCTACAACACGCCACCTAGATCTGAATGGCTTTGGACTATGATGTTTATAAAGACAAAGACTGTGTTTATAACCGATTGGCGATTGTATTAACTATGTATTATTTTAATTCCTTTCTAGACCTGTGTAACAAGAATTCAATGTGCTTTGATTCAACCTGCTAGCTCCTGCTCGGGTGCCAACTAGGAAACGCGGCTCAATAACAAAGCCGTGCTGGTGCTAACCAACCAATGTGTAGTTAGTAGGCGCTGTTTGTGGTTAGTTCTCGTGGTTAAATAAAAATCACATGATAAACGCGTGTACAGGTTACGTGAACCCAATACTCGACACTAACACCGTAGCTATCACCACCAACTTGCTGTTTTTCATATCGAACTGGTGGCAATTATTTCCATTCTCCAAGATTCATCTTGTTCTTCTTCTTACCATCATATTCATTCACACATACCCGATTTTACCAATCCAAATACCCCCATTTTTAATTCCTTTATTATACTACCCTACCAGTCATGTGACAGCAGTATTGTCTTGGATTTCGACCAGTTAAGTCACATGCCTCAGTTTTTACTATTAAAATTCAAACAAATTTGTTAATCAATGTAGCTCCCAGTTTCTTATGAGAAAATAATATAAATTATTCTAGAATCATGGATAGAGGCCCCTCAGAGGTGATAACTAGGTTAGCTAGGCAATAGCCTTCAGATTAAACAGATTTCGCTGGTAGGATCAAGAACGTGCCAGAACCATCTACAGCCGTATGGTACAATCTAGAAAACTCTGGAGGCTTGCCAGTTATGACGGTTTTCGAATATATAAAGATTTGGGATTTCGCTTTGATCCACTTTCTTTTCTCATCATCACACTAAATCAAACAAATCAATCAATTGCATTTGAAATATATTCTATATATTTTCCACAACAAATAACACACACACACACAACAAACTACCACATTCAAAATGAGCAAAGCTATTGGAATCGATCTCGGTACTACATACTCTTGTGTAGCACACTACGCTAATGACCGAGTTGAAATCATTGCCAACGATCAAGGTAACAGAACTACCCCATCATATGTTGCCTTTACAGACACTGAGCGTCTCATTGGTGATGCTGCTAAGAACCAGGCCGCTATGAATCCTGCAAACACAGTTTTCGATGCCAAGAGACTGATAGGTCGCAAGTTTAGCGACGCTGAAGTCCAGACTGACATGAAGCACTTTCCCTTCAAGATAATTGACAAGGGTGGTAAGCCTGCCATCCAGGTTGAATTTAAGGGTGAAACCAAGGTCTTCCAGCCGGAAGAAATCTCGTCCATGGTTCTTACCAAGATGCGAGAGACGGCTGAAAGTTTCCTTGGTTCCAAGGTTAATGATGCTGTCATTACCGTCCCTGCCTATTTCAACGATTCACAGAGACAAGCAACCAAAGATGCTGGTCTCATTGCTGGTTTGAACGTTCTCCGTATCATTAACGAACCAACCGCTGCCGCCATTGCCTATGGTCTTGATAAGGGCTCAAAGCAAGAAAAGAATGTTCTTATTTTTGACCTTGGTGGTGGTACTTTTGATGTTTCTCTTCTTACTATTGAAGATGGTATTTTCGAAGTCAAGGCCACTGCTGGTGACACTCACTTGGGTGGCGAGGATTTTGACAACCGTCTTGTCAATCATTTTGTGCAAGAATTCAAGCGCAAGAACAAGAAGGATCTCTCTACAAACCAAAGAGCTCTCAGACGTTTGAGAACAGCCTGCGAGCGTGCCAAGAGAACACTTTCTTCTTCTGCTCAGGCTTCTGTTGAGATTGACTCTCTCTACGAGGGTGTTGATTTCTACACATCCATCACTCGTGCAAGATTTGAGGAGCTCTGTCAAGACCTCTTTAGATCTACAATTGAGCCTGTTGAGAAGGTTCTCCGTGACTCTAAGATTGACAAGGCTCAGGTTCACGATATTGTTCTTGTTGGTGGTTCTACCCGTATCCCCAAGGTTCAGAAACTTGTTTCTGACTTTTTCAACGGCAAAGAGCCCTCAAAAGCCATTAATCCCGATGAGGCTGTTGCCTATGGTGCTGCTGTCCAGGCTGCTATCCTTTCTGGTGACACTAGTTCTACTAAGACTCAAGACCTTTTGCTTCTTGATGTCGCTCCACTTTCTCTTGGTATTGAAACCGCTGGTGGTATCATGACCAAGCTTATTCCCAGAAACTCCACTATTCCTACCAAGAAGTCTGAGATCTTCTCTACATATTCTGACAACCAGCCTGGTGTTCTCATTCAGGTCTATGAAGGTGAGAGAACCAAGACTAATGACAACAACCTTCTTGGTAAGTTTGAGCTTTCAGGTATTCCACCCGCTCCTCGTGGAGTTCCCCAGATTGAAGTGACGTTCGACATTGACGCCAACGGTATCTTGAACGTTTCGGCTGTTGAAAAGGGTACTGGTAAGAGCAGCAAGATTACCATTACCAACGACAAGGGTAGACTTTCCAAGGCAGACATTGAGCGCATGGTCTCAGATGCCGAGAAGTACAAGGATCAAGATGAAAAGGAGGCAGCTCGTATTGCGGCTAAGAATGGCCTTGAAGCCTACTCATACTCTCTGAAAAACACACTCGCAGAATCAGGGTTCAAAGAGAAGGTTGATGAGTCAGACCGTGCTACTCTTGAGAAGAAGATCAATGAGACTGTTGAATGGCTTGACAGCAACAATACTGCTGCTACCGACGAGTTTACAGACAAGCAGAAGGAGCTTGAATCCGTTGCTAACCCCATCATGCAAAAGTTTTACGGAGCTGGAAACGGCGGTGCTAGTGCAGGAACTACAGCTGGTCCTGGAGGATCTGGCCCTGCTGGAAATGGCGAGCCTTCAGTCACTGTTGAGGAGGTTGACTAAGAGTTGGGTTAGCTTTCAGACTAATTTTAAAAAAACCTATTTTGTATATTACTTGCATTGTATTGATAACTAATAATTGACAACTTGAGATGGTTGTATTTAATAAATCTAATTTGTTTATTTTTAAAAGAAAAGCGGACCATGACTTTCTATGTGTACTTTCATCTAGTTGTCTGTGTTGGATGTAATACATCCAATAATATAACAAATACGACTTTTAATATAGGATAGTTCTCAGTAATGTTATGTTTTACCCAATATAACCATAATAACTTTGATTCCTGTTTAAGAATCAAAAATGGTATTTAGAAGAGTAAATTAAAAGCTTGAATGGTTAAATTCATTCTGAAGAATGTTTTCAAACCATGTTTAGATTTGTTAAAGTTTTGTAAAAGTTTTTTTAAATCTCGTAGCCAAAACTCGTATTATACAAACCCTTCTCAAAGGCATGTGCAAAGTTGATATAGAAAACATGGCAAAGATAGTATGTAATAAACAATATCAATTCTAGCTGCAATTGATTCATCTCCGTAAACCCTTACCCCATGACTTTTCTAATCATTTATTCAATACTCTTGACATGCTATTTCCTTTATTCCTTCTTCTCTTTTCTCTCTTTACAGTCACTGACATTGTCTATCATCTGTTTAACTGCTCCTGGCCCAAACCAATCCTCTCAATTAGCTAAGAACACTTTTTTTTATAGCAAGGTTAGTCATTAATCCTTTTACAACTTTTAAATAAACACAATACCCATATAGTATAAAGCTTGTGAGGCAAACAACTTGAATCAACCAAGTATACCCAAGAATGGCCCTTGCCGACTGCACAAATGACACGAACAAGCATGATAATTTTAGTAAATAAACACGAATATACAAGCTGGTAGAAAGAAGTCCAGATGGATCACCAATGTGATCTGAAAACCAAAAACATAATTATACCAGCTTGAGTAATACCAGTCAATTTGAACCGAAAATTTACAACATGGTATTGAGAGCTTTATTAATTTGCAGCGCACATCTAGGAGTATAGACATGACAGATAAACAACTGACTTTGTTGTTCATATTCAATGCTACTACAATAAAACTGTTAGAATGTGTGGTTTGAATTACCCTGAAATGTTAAAAGTCTCTTGGATTCGGGTCCTTCATACCGGCTGCTCTATTAGTTGATAAAAGTATCTCTAGTCATTCTCATATTTCATTTCAAAAAACGAAAATAAACTAGATTATGTTAATTGTTTCATGAACTCAGTTGAGAACATTGATTAATGGGGAATTCTAAAATACAATCTCTATTTTGCATAAACAAAAAAAGGGCATGGTAATAACTATAACATGAAAAATAAATCATAAACAAATTGACGTAAATAAACTATTGGATATCAGTCGATAAAAAAAGTTTAGTTTTCTGCAGAACTTGTTTCAACCGAACCGCCTTTCTGATCCCAGTATGCCAATCGCTTCTTTTTAGCACTCATCTTTTCCGACTTTTCAACTTTTGATGGTTCGACATCAATTATCTGTACCTCATCTTTTGACTCCGTAGAGGCTGCAATACTCGAGTCGTTCTTTGGACTGGTGATTCCAGATTGGGATAACTGAGGTTCATATTCGTCATCAGAAATCTCAATGGCATTAGAAGGTCGGGATCCTACGTCTTCTGTTTGAGTCTGAGAAAGTGTTGGAACATACTCATCCTCACCATCACTGTTTTCTACGGTATCAAAATACTTGCGAAGTTGCATCTTCTTTGATTCCTCTGAGGTGATAGTACTACTGTTTTTCGTCATGGGAGCCGAGTCCCTAGGCTTACCAGAAAGTGCAGGACGAGTGGGAATGCTCTTAGGTAATGAGGGCAAGGAATGCCCATTGGATTTAGAAGCACTAGGGCCTGTGGGAATCGGGGTTTTTGGCAATGGTGGGTTAAATTTTGACTTGGGAGGTGGTGGCGGAGGTATTCTTGACGTTTCGGGGTCATAACCGTCTGAATCATCACTATCACTTTCATACAAGTTATGTTGGTTGTGAAAGTTTTGAACATCATCATCATAACTGTCTTGGGATGAATCGCTGTCGCCGTCACTATCCTCATTTATCTGGTTTTCCCACGCAATATTTTCAACGGCGTCCCTCTGATCTAAGAAATCTCTTGCGGGCCCCTTCAACCTGATAATAGTTCCAATGATGCTTTGGCCACGGCGCTTAGATCTTGGAGCCAAGTTTAACTCATAACATTTTGCTGTCAGAATATCGTATGCTCCAGAAAAGGCAGTCCTGATTCGAAAGATGTTGTACGTGCTTCGGCCAATGTTGTTTGATTTATCGTCAGGATCTTGAATAACCAATGATGCTGGATGTCGACCAACTGCAACACACAAGCTTGGAACGTCAGACTTGCTGAGATACTTCACTTGTGGATACATTTGTATCGCTGTTCGGTCCAAATTGAATTTCTTTCCGTATAATTCAAAGTATTCAATTAAAAGCGGCCCGAGGTTCCTCATGGGATCCATCATTCCAGAAGAAAGTCGTGGGTGAAGAGAGAGAAATGATACAACTGTACAAATGATAGAATAACCACCAATTCCTCCAGCTGAAACATCATTGAGCTTTCTGTGTGACAAAAATTGCTTTATTGGTATCACAAGACTTCGAAGGCATGGAAATTGTTGGTTCCACTTTCTAATATGCTCAACAGCAGTCAAACCGTTTGTCCTCTCAAACGATAGATCTATGTGAATTTTAGACTGCCTGTCGACAAATTTGATGATTGGAACACGCGCTTTTGCAATTGGGACAATATGCTCAGCATGACCTGGATTGCTTCGCAGCTTGTGGACAAGTTGATGGAAAAATGTCTTAGAGGCAAGACGGCCAGATGGAGATGTAATAACCATATCAATATCGGAACCGGGAAGATACATATCTGTGGCATACGAGCCAAACACATTAACCATCGCGTCGCTCCACATTCCGGACACCAATTTCTTCATACGCTGAACTGCCTCATTTCGTGCTCGAATTTCAGCCTCTGATGGTGAGAGATAAGCAACAAAATCTAGAAGTTCCTTAGTCAACCAATCGCTAATCTCCTTGTTGGAAGCGTAGTCCTGGCCATTATTCATCCATGGAAATTCGCTTGAAACTTCATGCCGTTTTCTTGGTGGACCAGCGGTTTGTTTGGCTTTTCGCTTACCATTAAGTGTTGGTTCTTCATAATCACTAGTATAATCGTCATCACTATTGTCATTACTTTCACGTATCGATGGAATATATGTAGCTTCATCATCAGAGTATCGTTCCTTTTCTTCATCATCATCATCATCATCATCAGAAAAATCAAACCCAATAAAGTCGTCATTGTTAATAAGACCGTTGGTAGATTTTTCAACTGTTTTAACTTCATTAGGCTCGCTATCAGATTGAGGCGTGCTTGCATTAGAGATTTTCTTTTCTTCCTCAGAGTCTGAATCGATCAAAACAATATCTCTATTGTCATCGTCGTATGCACTCATTGGCTCAGGTATCTGTTCCTCTGTTGTTGAAGGTCCTCGGGAATGCTTTTTAAACTCATTGGTTGCCAGTCGCTTTTCCTTCTTTTTCAGCCTTCTTTGTTGTTTGGCAGTTAAGCTGGACACGTCTCGGCCAGGAATCGATGAAGGATCTGTTGGGGTGGCTGTTCCGCTAGCAGCTCTGGACGACTTTTTGGAAGAGTCTCTGCTAGAGGGTTTAGAGGAAGACTTTCCGCTCTTCTTTTTCCTATAAGGCTCTTCGTAATCTTGCTGAGGCTTTGATTTTGACTTCTTCTTAGACTTTGATTTCGACTTAGATTTTAGCTTCTTTTCGGAAGTCACAGGTATCGGTGGCACTACACCTGTCATCACGCAGGTTTTTTTCCAACGCCGAAAGTTAAATAAGCCTGGAGAAAATCGCTAAAAGTCTCCAATACTGAGTCTTTGGGTGGTTTTTTAAGGTATGGTGATATACCAGTCAACAAAGCAGCTTCAGTTGTAGGAAACAAAGTGATGTTTGGTCCTAAAAATTGGTTAAAGTGATCCAAAAATTTTAACTGTTGTCACATGACACGAAATTCACCGCCGTGTATGTAAGTTTACAACTCAGCCCTGGGGGTGGTCAGTTTACTTTTCTCGAAACATTATATCGCCACTACCAGAGGTTTTCAATTGCAATGCGCAAACCCAAATACCGACCTGTCTAATGTCGCTGATTCCAGTTTCATCTAATAAAAATTGGGTCGTTGTGCTTAAAGACTCTACTCGGAAATCGCTAGTCTTTTATAACCAAGCATCACATGCTCTTGCTTTGGTCAACGACCCTTGGGAGTTCAACTTGTATGAACAATATGAATATGGCGATATATCATCATCTCGAAATATAGATAGTATTGGCAACTTTGAACCGGAAAACATTCACTTGAACAGTAACCAATTGGTGACTTATAGTCCTGGCGAAACCAACTCTACCCTTATTTCGTCTGTTTCTGAGAACCCAAACATCCACAACTTTAGCGAATATCCTTCGTACTATAATCGATTCACTGACTATGAATATGACAACAAGGACTTCCCAAGCTATGATGACTTTAGAGATTATTCCACACGCCGTGCTTCAACATCGATATTATGTCCAGAGTGTGGAGCATTTATTTCCACTTCACGGTTCCGCCACTCGCGACAACGAAGACAGAGCCAAAAAAGCCAACGTGGGCCTTTGAGCCAGAATCAACCTCGGGTACACAAATCCCACCGAGCTTCGCATGGAAGCAGTCAACAGCGTATACGCCGGTCCTCTGATCAAGGAGCTGGACCATCTACAACCGTTCATGTGAACCCCACACCTGTGGATTCGGCAATTGTTCGTGATGCAAGTTATTTCCGACTTTTAGAAGGATTTACACCTGTTAATGAAAATATTGAGCATGTTGTATCAACTGAAGGAGTTTCAAGGCCCACATCTAATGGTTCCGAGCAGTTTACACGAGGTCCGCAATACTCGACAATTTCCTCTTCCGCTTTAAGTGAGGGTTATTTTGAACGGTTTTTTCGAACAGTAAAGCATCTTGGAAAAGGAAGTAGAGGCTCTGTGGATCTTGTAGAGCATTTGTTGGATGGCTATTCACTTGGGCTTTTTGCATTGAAGAAAGTTCCAGTTGGTGATGATCACAAGTGGCTTGAAAAGGTATTAGCAGAAGTGAACTTGCTAAGGTTACTTTCGCACCCAAACCTAGTCAATTATAACCATATGTGGCTTGAAAATTCTCAAATGTCACGGTTTAGTCCTAAAGTTCCTTGTGCGTTTATTTTACAGGAGTTCTGTGATGGTGGAACCTTAGAGGATTATGTGAATGGGTTCCAAAAGGAAGCAAGGCTTATGAAGCTTCGCAAAGAGTTGGAAGAACGAAGCAAAATCAAAAGGAAAGGTAAAGGGAAAAAAGACGAAGATGCAGCCAAAAGAAGTAGTGCACAAGCTAAAAGAGAACGTGTTAGACGCGCAACTTTAGGCGAGAATCAATCTGATCGATCTTATGACGAAAGTAACAAGAGCCATGAAGATGATCAAATCATTCCAGAAGCAAGGCTCAGCCTCAATGAAATCTTATCGTTTTCTAGAGATATATTTGCAGGTGTTGCCCATCTTCACAGAGCACAGATAATTCACAGAGATTTGAAACCTTCCAATTGCTTGCTTTTGAGTTCGAAAAAACGTAAAATGTCTCAATCATTTACGAGAACTAGTACTGTTGATGAGATACCCATTACAGATCAACCAGACAACACAACAGAGCCCAATCAAGCATTTTATCAACGGAAAGTTGAAAGTCCATTTCCTACAATCTTAGTGTCCGATTTTGGAGAAGGACAACGTGAGGGTATTTCAAGAACCGGTACTGGAACTACGGGAACTTTGGAGTACTGTGCTCCCGAGCTTATTGCTGCTAATACTTTGAATGTTGAATCCACTGATCCGGGTAAAAATGATGCCAAACTGGCACAATTTTCTCGGAAAACCGATATGTTTTCTCTTGGAATGATTCTCCATTTTCTTGTTTATTCTTGTTTGCCATATCCTTCTGCCATGGTTGAAGGTTCCGATGCCTTGAGCGTGAATAAATTGAAGATTGCAGTGTCTGGATTTGGTGGTTACAATGAACAAAACATTCCAACTGCAGCCAAGAGAAATGACTTGCCTGAAGAGATTACCCAGCTTTTGAAAGGTCTCTTGAGTAGAAACCCAAACGAAAGACCAGAAGCTGAAGAATGTCTGGCAATTTTTGAACGGCTGTTACAAGACCAAGGTATACCAAACGATCCTACGCCTTTCAATGACACAACGAATGGAAAAGAGGATGACGAGCCAGTGTCTCCAAGCCAATCAATAGAGTCTCGTAAATGGGATATTACTTTTCCACAGAATCCACGAGCCAGTATTCGTCTCATATCTGATATTTCAATTGCTGATGCGAGGTATAAGAACTATTATCCAGTTTATAACGAGTCCTTTATGATCAACAAATTTTCGAAGGATAATATGGGCATCGATTTGGCAACTAATGGCCATGGGTTTATTGAACCAAGAGACAGTGCATTAAACCTGCCCAAATCTGATGCTGAGATGATTAATGTTCCACCTCACCAAGGATTGGGTGAGGATCGAGCTGTATCTCTTTCCATCGATCCACTTGAAAAGACTAGTCCTATTATTGAGCCTGTAACAACAACTTCGGCCGTAGTACCCTTTGCAAGCCCTGAGGATGGTGCATTAGTTCCTCGGCAATCTCTGTTAGATATAGTATCACAGCCTGATAAAACCTCTCAAGAAACCTTTGAATCTGAAGCCATAGGAACTGGAAATAACTCACAGATTGAAGAAGTTGATGACAAGAATATGGTCTCTAATTTTGGAAACTCAGACACTCAACTCAAGAGTAGTATTTCAAACGAAAATCTTCCGGAAACCAGTATGGATAAACCCACGAAACTTGGGGCTTCCCAATATTTGCCTGATTCAAGTAGACCAGGAAGTTTCAACGAAAATGGGTACAAAATCACTTCGAAAGAAGCGTTGGCTTTTTCAGATGACCACAGTTTAATTCAGCGGCTATTACATGATAAGTACCGTCACACGATCCCTCCTCGGCCAACTAGCATTATTGGGCACAGCGTACCATCCGGAAGCACAAATTCCAGCAAATTTCATACTCCCGAAGAAAGCCGGGCACCAAGCAATAACGTGAGTCGCACGGGCAGTAGCAGCATGATCTCCCCTGGTAAAAAGACAGCAAGCAATAAGAAAAGCAATATGTCTGTTACTACCTCGTTTGATGATAAAAATGTGTCTGAAGAGGCCTATTTGGAAGAAAGTAATACGGATAGAGCGAAGCGAAGCCACCCTGGGTTTGAATTTAGTATTGATGGTCTCAGCGGCAATGATTCCGAGGGATCCAAGCGTCGCAAATTAAGCAACCCCATCTCATCATCATCTTCAGCAAATGAAATGAGTTTAATAACACAGAGTACCACATCAAGCAGTGATGATGTCAGATTCGAAAGGTCATATATTCAGAAAATTAGTAGAAAACTACGTTATGGCCCAAGTTTAAATCTGATTTTGGTAAAGGCATTACTTTTCGCATTGAAAGCATACACTATTCAAGAATATTATGTGAAGATCCAGTCAAACGAAGGTATAACTCAGAAATTGTCACCACAACTTGTGAACTTTTTGGTCCTTTTGTTGGGAATAGAGATACCAATTACCGACCTTAGAACGACGCTTGTATTTTTCATCATTCACATGGGAATAGTACTGAAGCCAAGCTTAATGGGCTTATAAAAAGGTCTGTGACACTTTCAAATGGTTACATTCATAAGCATATTTATTTAATTATTATTATTTTTCACACTTTGTATTATACTATTTACCAATGTTGTTAATCGGACAGATCAACCCATTTTTGTGGAGTAAGCAGGGTGTTGGTTGTAAAATAACGTGAGCAAAAGGCACACGACCACGTTTTAACTCGTTTAGGCAATTTTATTGGCAAGAAGCCACTCGAGAATGACGGTATCCTCACACTCACACAGGAAAAAAAACGCGCAACTGGCAACTGGCAACTGGCTTTTGAAGGATTTCAACAAAACTTTACAAAATTGTAATAGTGGTAATAAATAACAAAATTATGGATATTTAACCCAAGAGATAAATTATTAATTTCTATTCCTAATAAGAAGTCGTTTAGCATGAAAATAGTTTGCCTGTAAAATCTCGAGGAGCATTAAATGAGCGTGAGTAGGTAGGTGTAGTTGTAGTGCAAAATATAAAGTTGTAGATGGATGATGGTAGTTTAACAGTTGCAACCAGAGTTGGCACCGGTTGCTGGGCCCTTCAAATCGATGCCCTTTCTTGAAGCACCAAGAGCTCCACCCTTCTGACCTTGGGCGCCTGCACCACCTCGTTGTGCAAGAACAGACTCGATTGGCAGTTTCTTTGCAATAGCAGTAAAGAGTTCAGTAACATTTTGACCAGTCTTTGCAGACGTTTCGAAAAATAAGAGGCCGGCTTCCTTTGCATACGCAGCGGCTTCTTCTGTAGAAACTTGGCGGGAGTTGCCCTTGGAATCAGGGTCGTTGCTGGGTGAAGTTAGCACACCAGGTTCACCTTCTGCCATATCTAGCTTGTTTCCTGCCAAAGCAATAACGATATTCTCGTTAGCTTGGCGCTGAAGTTCCTTTACCCACGCCTTTGCACGCGTTAAAGAGGCCTATATGGATGTTAGAGCACATGAAGCATATCCAAAAAAAAGGGTAGCTGGTTAACATACGGATTGTGTAATATCATAGACAACAACAGCACAGTTGGCGTTGCGATAATACATAGGAGCAAGGGATTTGTATCGCTCTTGTCCAGCAGTGTCCCTAATAAAGATTGCCGAGGTTAGAACTAAACTCGCAAGGTAATGTAGAGAGATAAAGGAGGACGATGCTGATTAGGAAACCACCAGCACTGGTATTTGATACTTACCAAATTTCAAACTTTACAGTAGTGTTTGGATCAAGTTGAATGGTTTGTGTGAGAAACGCAGCACCAATAGTAGATTCCCTATAGTCGTCAAAGACATTCTATATATTATGTGTGGTTAGAGTGAGAAGGAGGCTGATAAAAAGCAAACGAGACTAAGCATACCTTTGCAAAACGCTCGACAATAGAACTCTGAAATGAAGTAGCATATTAGTACATGTACACGAATAACCAATTTGAACCCAAACCTCGTCAACACAGATCATAAATCCGCAGGCGATGTTGTCACGCGGGATGGGATTGCAGGTCATAAAGTAAAGAACAAGGAGAGATGTATACCTTTCCGACAGCAGATTCACCTAAAAAGTGTTAGAGCGCTGGCATGTGAAAGCAGAGTAGGAGCAAAACGACGTACCTAACAGAACCAGCTTGAACTGAGCGAAGCGGGAGGACGAGGTAGACGAGCGGGGAGTGGACATGGTGATGATGGTGATGATGGATGGGGTGTGGAAGAGAGCGATGGTGGCAGGAAGTACGCAATATCTGTGGCAATGATGAGTCATCATGACTAATCAGGAGCTCAGCCTTATCGCTATCGCACTTGTTATCTTTTTTTTTTTTTAAGGCCATGTGCAAAGCGAACTACTTACTACTACTTACTACTACTTACTACTACTTACTACTACTTACTACTACTTACTACTACTCTACTCAACTTGGTTTTTTTCCCTTTTTTTTTTTTGCCACACCCGCTCCGTCTTCTTTCTCTACCGTATCATCAACCGCCATGGCTACAATATATCCCGGCAAAGGCCTGGGCTCATTGGCATTGGGCTCGTCGCTGCAATCCGTTGTCCATGTTCTCAAGGCATCGCCAACCACCTTTCCCTCCATCTCTATCATCTACTCTAAGAAAAACCCCGTCAAATCGCCCATCATTATTGTTCTCAAGTACAATGGCCTACGGCTCCGATTTGACGGCATGTCCCAGAAGCTGCGTCTTATTGAGGTTGTGGAATGGGGGAAAATGAAGCTCACGTATAAAAACAGAGACGTTGGGTAAGTTGCTCGTGGATCAATGATCAATGATCAATGATCAATACTGTCGTTGACCGTTCAGCTAACGAATCTCGCATATAGCAGTCAAGGCTCTCCTTCCTACGTCAAGATATACAACGACATATTTGGGTATGTCACCTTTTCATCGATTGAATACTGATAATGTTTGACTACTAACCTTACGCCAACTCTTGCCAGACCCACGTTCCCAGGAAAGTATTACCACGAGCATAATTTATATGTCTTGTCTTATCCCGTATGTTGCGTTGTTTTGTTCTTGCTGGTTCGTGGCTGCACACACGCACTATTTAAGTTTCAGCCCTACTTAATAATGCTAATGCTAATGGGCCTTTTTGAACCCCTCACCTTTCCACATGACCAACAACTGACCTCTGACACTCTGTTTTATGTTTTATGTTTTACGTTTTATGACTTAGGGAATTGCGTTTTCGTTTCACATATCGGCCGAAGCTGTCAAAAAGCTCGATCCTACCCAGGACATACCCCGAGTGCTGATGTCATCTAGCGGCCCTACTTGTGCTGCAATGGCCATCTTCCAGGGAGAGTATTGGTGGGATGTAGAACACACGTTGTTCCCAGTATACTCCAATACTGAAGTCCATTCCCCAGTTAATAAACCCAAGGCTGTGGGCTCTGCTAAATTGCCCAGCTCACAAGTTTCAATAGACTCTGTCTATGCTGACGAAATCCAAGGCACAGCTGTCCTTCACTTTGCTACACACCCAAGACGAGCATCGTCATTTTGCATCAAACTAAACAAGACAACAATACAAGATGTTGTTATGATTCTGGGCCCTCCGTCTGAACGATTTTTTAAGGAAGACTCTCGCTTGTCTATTTTCAATCCTGTGGATGGTAGCGAAGAGCTAGAGAGAGCGACGCTTTTCTTTAACTATTTTACTTTAGGCATTGACGTTTGCTTTGACACTTCAAAAAAGAATGCAACTGTAAAGAAGCTTATATTTCACGGAAATGTCCCTGGAACTGTTTCTTTTCAAAAGTATGAAAGATGCCGGTGGAGGCTTCACAGCCGCTCTTCTGGAGAGGCAGAAGAAGCAGAAGGATACCATGAAGGGCATGAATACAGCGAATATGATGAACACGGACAGCCTAGAAGAAGAAAGTCTTCAACATCTACAGGAAAGGGATTGACTCCTAATTCTGAAATGAAGTTTGCACAATTTGCACATTTATATGAGTTTAAGAAGACTCCCGTTTTATTAAACCACCGGCTAGACAATGGAAATGGCGTGCTAAATGATGATGGAATGGAGATAATCAATGAAGACGATGACGATGATATTATTGAAGATATTGGCCCTAATGGAAATTTCCAAAACCCCCGGGTTTCAACACATTTGGATGATTCTATGGATGCATTTGCCAAAGATAAACTTGACAACTGGGGTCTTGCTGAGCTGTATGGTGCCCCAGGAATTGTCGTGGAAGTTTTAAAGAACGGAGACGTCTCTTCATTAACAATATATTAAGACAATACTTTTTCATGGCTAGTATCACCTTTTCTGGCATCCTTGATGAATCGCCAAAGCTATTTATTTTGTTTTGTTATCTGAAATCTCAATGATACAATTTCCCAAGTCACCAGTACTTTTGTATGATTTTAATTTTATTTTGGCTGAAAGTTTATACATTATATACTCTATATATTCTATGTCTTACTAGTTCTCTGTTGCCTAGTTTGGTGTGACGATTATTACCACTCATAAGCAAAAGCATCATGATTAGGGTGATATGATAAACCCCGTACAATCTGTTTCGCGACTGAATTAACTCCAGTTAGTTGCAATTATATTGTATTCCTGTTACTCATGTTATTCCAGTACTTACCTTGTTATCTCTATCAATCGCGCCCTTCAAGTCCAACCAACTGAAAATTGTCAGCCGTTCGTACGACCTGGATTTACTTACATGCTGATATTTACTGCGGGGCATTGTTTTCTTTTGGGATTTAAAATAACAGCACCTTGATTCCCAAATTTACACAACTTATTTATTGTTATTTCAGTACTCAACAACTTGACCTCTTCAATTTTCCAACATCTCAGACTCCATTCTTTTTAGACCACTTGTGATAGCTACACTTGTTCTGGAAAGACTTGGGGCTGTCATAAACAATGCATACCAGGGCTTCCAAGTTGAAAGCGCAAGCTACGACCAACTTGCCAATAATGGAAGATTCAGCAGAGTCTCTGGCAGGGAAGAAGGCCCGATTTAACGAAAAACTCTTTTTTGAGCCCAGTTCATTGACCAATGAAGCTCTAAATCTTCAGTCTGGCACGGATGGCGTTTCTACACCCACAAAATCAAAACAAGGTGATGATTCCAATTTACAACTTCAAGCTTCTCCCACGCCAAAATCCATTCTCAAGCGATCACAAGCTAATGCAGTGCTCAATCTACGAAGTAATTTATTTGAAAGTGGCCGTCCAGTTGAGTCACTACCGGAACATAAAAGCGTTGAAACTCTTTCAAAAATGGCTAAGCAATCTCACAACTTGAAGCTGAAGAGTATTTTCCCAAATATTCAACCAAGAGATCCCTCCCCTTCTCCTTCGAAACTTACACAATCCCCTACCGTGGAGTCATCAGGGATTAGCGGCTCAGTAAGAGAGAGAGATACCTCCGCCTTACTTAGTCGGGCTAAGAAAGGAAATAATACCTCGATTCAAAACAACTCTAAACTTGAGGAAATATCTGATTCTAACCAAGGCGACCCTTTTTCGTCTTCCGATAAACCCTCATCTGTTGGCTTGAACATTCAATCCCCTTTTAATCGCAAGCTACCGCCAAACAAAATCACAGTTAGCCCCGAATACAAACTGTTGATTTTAGACTCCATTTCTGTTCTGAAAAGCATATACGCATCTACTATTGATTTGACATCCTATTCAAACCTTGATTCCTTGTTTATCACTGCTTCTGCCAGTCTTGATTATATTCAGTCTTTTGGAAACCCTCTCGAAGAAGACGAAAACGAAGTTAATACAAATTCAGCTGGAGAAGATGGACTCATAAGCCTGAAAATCCAAATTTATGGAGCTATCTATTTGCTTTTAACGCATCGCTCTCCAGAAGTTACTATTGATTGCCTTATTAACTACTCAGAAAGCTTTCTTTTGCATTCTTACAAAGATCTTTTAATTTCATCCAAAGAGCTTGAAAAATTCAACAGCAACTTGGAACTTAATGGAGTTCAGGCTCGTGGACGAGCTTCCAAACGCATCTGGACTTCCCCCAAGAAAAAGAACTCTAGCAAACAGCAGTCGAACAATGTACTGGATACCACTTCTAATGTTCAAGATGTCATTTCTTCTGATGATACAACGAGATCGACTTGGAATTCCAAACTAGTTTTACTTGTTATAAAATCAGCTAGCTTTATTTTTTCTCAAGCTTCAACATTAAAACCTCAGAATTCTAAAAAGAAGAAACAATCTGCATCTTCGAAATCAATTGACATGGAGCAAAAGCAAAGTGAATTGCAGGCCAAACATGACAAGTTGAGAACATCTTTATTACCAATCGCATCCAAAATTTACTCATTTGCAATAGATCAACTCTCGGAGCAAGACCTTCCCAGGGTAAGTTAATATTCTAACTGTTTTCAAACAACTTCCCCGTATGATACTAACAATATTTTAGTCTGTTGCATCCTCGTATCTTCGCCTGTTTGCTCTTGAAGTGGCGGTCCACGCACTCCCCAAAAGCTCGATACGCCAGCTACTTGTCACAATCGACTTGAGCGCTAGGGTTGAGCTTAAGAAGGGTTGTGATGAAAAGTCGTCTGAGATTGAAAACTTTTTTTCAACTCCTGCAGCTCTTACCGATGTATTGAACATTTATCAAAATTTTTTAAATGCGAATGCTTTGGAAGGAGGAAATAGCCAATCTGCTCGTTCAAAAAATATAGCAAACATTGAAAAATCACGATATCTTCTTGAAAGTCCTGATACATGGCTTCCTCGTGTCATTCATTCACTATTAAGGGCATCAAACGCCATTTCTGGAAAAGCCTTGGAAATTCTTCAAACTGTTCTTGGTCCTTCTTGGTCCTCTGAGTCTCTAGACAAAACACTTTCTGAAGCATTTTCTCTTTGCCTTATCAAATGTTTTGATGACACAAGTAAAACTCAAAAAGAAAGCTTGATTGAAAGGTTTCGAGAGTTTTTTAATTCTTCGTGGCAATATTCCCCCACAATTTCACCACATACCTCTAGCGATACCCAAGAAATTGTGACGGAACAAAAAAAATTTCACTCTGAGCAAGCTGCACTTCATGCTTTTGATACTTGGAGAACAATTCTTAGGCTATTTTCTTGTGTTGTTGATATCACTCAAGGCACCAGATCACTGGACCAACAAAAGAAAGACAACCAATTCACACCTACATCCACTAATTACCTTATTTTCAAGTGGTCAGGCTGGAAAGAATGGATCGAAATTGTTATGATGCATTTTAAAGACTCAATCTCTTTATATTATTACCATCCACTTTTGGAACCCAATTGGACATCATCAATTTTGACAGATGGCTTGATTGCGGATGAATCAAGATTTTTTATAACAAAATCATTGCTTGCAGAATGGAATCGACTTTCTGCTATGGTAATTTCTTCCTGCGCTAGCTTTCCTCTAATGGAAACGAGTAAAATTAGTATTTCTGAGATTAAAAAACCAAGCCAAACCAAAGAGCCTGCAGCAACGGAAATAGATTTGAAACCGAACAATTTTGCGTTTTCAGATGACTTTTTGGAATTTGCTCTCGTTTTGTTGGAGCCATATAAGTATCTTGTTCCTCCGCCCGTCATTCATGACAAAATCTTGGATTTTGTTTCTAAAAACGCAGAACCCCCTTTTCAAAGAAAGTTTCACGCACAGGCAAATTCTCTTAACAAGCTAAGGTCATTCATTTATTCATCATTAGTGTTTGCAATTGTATGCTTACGTATATCTGGTGTTATTCCAGCTAAAGATGACCAAGAAAAAAAGATGAGCTGGATACAGGTTTGGGATGAGTATATTTTGGAATTTGTTGAAAAAAGATGCCAGAAGATGAAGGTCCCAATTGACGAGCTGGTTTGTGGACTTTATATATTTATCACTGAGGGTGTTTACTTTGGGAATGTGAGATATGCAAAAATTCGAGAGGCCATATTGTCAACAAAAGAATCTCAACAGAGTTTTCCAAAAGGAAATAGTACCATTCAGTTGAAAAATACCGGAACCAGAAGTATGTCTTCTAACTTTGTAACTCCAGAAGTTTATGATATTCACGTCAAAGCAACCGCCATTATTGTACTAGGTCTTTATGCTAAAGATCCGTACTTTAAGCAAACTAACATTGAAAATATTGGCAAAGCCGGCGCAAAGAGAGACTCAACTACCCCTCCTACACCTGGTTTGTCAATACCAAAGTCTAACTTTGTTGATTTGATTAGCGCTGACATAATAGGCGTTTCGATAATTATTTGCACTTGCTTTCCAAAGTCTGAAAAATTGCATTCTCAAAAATGGTTTCAAGATTTAATGAATAATTCACAACTTTTGTCAACCGATTTCCCAAACGAGTTTGAAGATATGTCACTGATAACTCGCCGAAATACATGTATGCTTCTTTTCCTTGCTTTCAACAAAACTGGGATGACTCAAGGACCCATCCCTGCTGGAATATTAGAGCTCATCCAAGTTATCTGCAGCGGTTGCCTTTCACTTTATGTTAAATGTTTTCATGATAGAGACATGTTTATGGCAATTATCAAGTTTGCTTATATTGTATGTGGAGGACAACCATCTATTTCAGCAAAGTTTGGTAACCAGGCCTTGACGCCAGACGATTTGAGTAGCAAGTCTTTTGACCAGTCTCCATGTGATATCCATACATGGGGCATGGATTCCTTTTTGAATCTAGAAAAATTAGAGGTTTCTTCAACCAGGGACAAAAGCGACTCTCCTAATACCCCAATATTCCAGTTTCCTTTTAATGTATCTCTCATTTTATTGATAATTTCCTCGTTCAAATATGTATCAGATGCAACTGAAGAGTCCAAAATACCCAACCTTTTTGCGTTTGAAAAAGCTAGTGGCTACAAGTACCTTCATTCCCCTATTGTCCTTAAAACTTTGTTGTTATCAAGCATTTCGGAAGCTACTCGAATTCCTGTTCAGCAGAATGCCAAAATCTCTGGTAATAAACCTACTAGCAAAGGTGACATTGTGAACTTTGGACCAAGGTTATCACATGCGACAAATGAAACGACATCTAAGGATAATGAAAAGGAAACAACTCACATCTTGATTAACATGTTGGAACATCTTTTGTTTCCTTACATTGTTCGACACTCCATTGATAAATATTCTGATCAGCCTTCTTCAACTGCTAGTGCAGTCTCCACTGGGCCTAGCGATGAACTATTTTCGTTTTCTAAAGTTATTGAGGCTCTAATGTTGGTTTCTTATTCGTCAGAATTCCCAGTTTTGAGCGTTTGGCTACTAATTTGTAAGGCCAATTATACATTGAAAAATCATCAAAAGCACATTTCTTTAGAGACTGGGATAGACTACACTATGGTTTTAGATAATGTTGTTGTCCAGGAAATTCAGCTACGATACAGCTCAATGATAAAATTTTACAACTACCTTATGCTTGATTTTCCCGAACAGGTTTCAGGTTTATCATCTGGTTTGGATACTGCAAATACTAGTGGCCCGGAATCAGTAGAACTAGAAAGTTCTGTAGGAAGTGGCCAAACGCTGGAGACAGAAATGAATCTATCACCTAGCGAATCATCATATATCTTTTCAATCCTTCTGGATTATTTGAGTGAGCTAGATACCTTAGATTTATTTTCATGGTTCAATTCACCAAAGGCAGAACGTTCTGCACGGAGCGCACGATACGCATTTACACTGTTGTTGGTTATTTGTACCCTTCTTGAAAAGGTCTGGGGTAATATTCTTTTTGAAGGGATTAAAGATTTAATTCTAAACAATCCTAATCCTAAAAACCGCTTTATTCTTTCCCAGGAAATTTTTGGGTTTATTATTGTTTTTGAAAACATTCTTTCTCGGCATGAAACCAAAGAGAATCTCCGTATAATTTTATATCATTACCTTGATGGTTTATCACCAAGTCAGCTTACCACTCTTCAACAATTCATCCAGCTCTATTCTGTTGCAATGAACCTTGCTCGAAAAGACAGTAATCTTCTAAGTTCAGTTATCAAAAAATGGCGTCATGTCGTTAGCAGCAAAATTTATATTTCTTTTGAGCCACCCACTGATGAAATCATCACAAATGACAACTTTATGGAACACCACTCAACCCACGATGATTATTTGGATGAGTGTAAATATGCAGATATTTACATTTCTAAATTTTTTGACCGCATATTCCCAGTTGAAATTTCCGGAATAAAAGGGCCATTGAATGAGGTAATCCCACAAGGATTCTTTTTGGAATTAGCGCAATATATTGTTTTTTGGTCCAGTCACCGTTCACACCTTATTAAAGCGAATACGATATATCATGCAAAAGACCTACTTAGTGAAATAAGATTAATGCGTCTTAGATATCACAGAGCTCTTCGTTCATATGGCTACAGTTTGTTGCAGACTGTTCGCAAACAACTTATCAGCCAATCTATTTTAAAATCGGATACCGGAAATATTCATATGAAATCTTTTGGTATATACAATGATTTGATCAAAAAGAATTACTTTATTTCCTCCGAAATATCCTCCCAAAACTACCCGATTCTATTTGAAGACGAGAGTCGTGATCCTACTATAATGGTGGAGGCTTTTAGAGCTGGCTTGGCTTCACCTGATATTTATCTCGCGTCGGTAGTAGGCACATTCTTTGTTGAAATGGTTTTTTCTAGTATAGTAGGGTTTCCCGTTGGAAATAATCATATTTTTGAGAGATATAAATACGAAAAAATCGACAATTACATTTATGAATCGGTGGATATGCTTCCATATAGTGTGGTATATTTACTAGCTAAATGGAAAAGAAAATATGGTTCTTCATTCCCCAAATATTACCACACCCATGCGCCCAAACCCACTAAACCCGTTGATTATCAAACTCTGAAAAAAATCTTTTGGGCTGCTGTTAGCAGAAAAGAAATGGATGATGGGGTGGATTTAGACGGTGATGGCTATCATACATTTGAAAAGAATCTTCTGGATACCTGTAATGACGTTGAACTCAAGTTTCCCAAACCTGTATTCAACTATCGATTCTCACGGGCTAAGATGCTGTCCTCTGTCCAACCTAGTACTAGAGGAGACCAAGGTGATATTCCGACCCAAATTATTGCTAAGATAACATCTATTCTAGATAAAAACACCGTTCCCACTCAAGTAATTGAATCTGGAGTTAAGGAAGAATCATTATCTACCCAAGAAATAAAAAATCCCACCGATAGTGCTTCTTCTACGCAGAAATCATTCATGAAGGATCAGAATAATCCAGCATTATCTGACTCTGAAAGCCAAAACCAGGAGAGTGCATCTAAAACGAAAATACTTCCTGGCTCTTCATTAACACACGGACTAGGAAAACAAGATGATGAAAAGGTTAATCAGCATTCTGATACAAAATCTCTGCAACAGTGTGGCCATGATAAGAAAGACAGCGAAGATGAGGATGAAGTTGAGTTGCTTGAATTTTACAGTCCTGATGAAGATGTTGGCTCAAGTGAGCTCAAAAACCTTGATCAAAGGGCGATCACTACTGATGTCACAAAAACTTCAGAAGAAAGTAGTTCTGAGGGCTCGATGATCATTGTTAATGACAGCTCCTCGGAGAAACGTAAGAGACTTATAAACGACGTTGGAGATGATCAACGATCCGAGAATCATCAAGTTAAAGCAGCTAAACTCCACCAATCCGCTTCAAATACCTCTAATAAATCGTCTTTAAATGGTCACAATCTTGAGACACAGACGTTTACAAAGCCTTCTTCTATTTCTGAAAAGGTTCCTTCCAACGGTTTCAGAGCTCCAAATGCTCGGAAGAATACCACTGAAATTGAAAGCGTACACAGTTCAGGTACCACTATTAAAACTGCCAGTACTATTCCCATCTCTCTAGGGTACTCCAATAAAGCCAAAGCGCCAAACGTCGTTCAATCCTTAGCTAACAACTTAGAATATATGACTATCAAGAAGCCCAGTGAAGCTTTGGAAACCAACGAAACAGTTGAGCGTGTTCACAACGAATCGAACACAACATTAGAAGCTGTTTGTAATGGTTCATCATCCAGCATCTCACTTAAGGACCAACCCATCATTAAAACTGAAGAGAATAATGGAAGTTGCAATAGTGAAACAATTGATCAAAGTTCGGGGTTTGAAATTCACAAGTTAGTTAAAGTTAGAAGAGATAATTGTGGATTACCGTCACAGATTGTAATATCAGCCTCTCAAGCTCCTCTCTCTACCACAACGACTTTAACCCATCACAACCAACTTGGAAAGATTGCAGTTAAACTTTTGCATCACAGGAATAAGAAACACAAGAAGAGGATGGAAAAAAGGTTAAAGGAAACAATGAGATCACCCAATTTCAATAGTAATCGCATTCACAAAGATATCAAGCAGGAGAAACACGTTGCATCTTTAGACGAAAAAGAAATCGACGAAAAGATTAATTTCCTTATTCAAGAGGTTGTCGACCTCAAAAGCACTCTAAAAGAAAGGAAAAAATCAAATGATAAAGCTTCCAAGCTAGCTATTATTGATGGCCAGTTGGAACAACTACGTGATCTTGTAAAGGGCTTGAAAAAGCGTAAGAAAAAGCTATTGAAGAAAGTTGGAACGATTTCATCATCTGAGAATGCTTCAAAAAGTCCAACATCAACTTCTGATCGACAAAACACGCCACACAATGAAGAATTACTCACTCCATCTAATTCATCATCTACTATTACCTCTTCAGGTGTTTTGGAACTTGTTAGTCTACGTCAGTTTAATGATGATCAATTGATTGCTTTACCAAAGACATCTAAAACTAAGCTAGAGAGACAATCTGGAATTTCTAGCGCACCTGTTACGCCATTTCGCAGTTAACTGAAATCATCTTCAAGGGAAAATCAAAGAATATCTGCTTTTCTGTTTAAATTACCAGCTAACTAGCTTCAACCACTACATCCAAGGTTAAAGTCTTTTTTCACTTTCAGAAATTTCTAGAAATAATGATTCCCATATTGATATTGACAAGTTGGAAGGATTCAGTTTATCAACAAACATAAATTTCTTATTTCAAACTGGATAATGCATCAATTGATTAATATATCGTGTAATTGTATTAGTTATTTTATTTATATTTGATTACATACTGCCTTATTCTGATAGTCACGAGCACCGACCCCTTTAATCTTCAGGCTATTCATTTTCTAGGAGGGAGCAAAGGAGGCGACGACTCCTTATGGGGTGGTGGGCCCGTACCTAGATGATAAGCACCTGCCGAAGTGTCTGTATTAGGAGAAATGGAATATGAGGAAGTATGGCCGGTCGTTGGTTCCGAGTCTGGGTCATTTTGAGCTTGTTTGGCATTCTTAACAAATGTGTCAGTTTCCTTGTCATCGACAAGAACAACTTTCTTGTTACCCAGAATACCTTTAATAGCACCTTTTCCAACACTCTTGAGAATAGCACGGTGAGATA
Organism: Magnusiomyces fungicola; assembly: GCA_900654225.1. Lineage (NCBI taxonomy): Eukaryota > Fungi > Ascomycota > Dipodascomycetes > Dipodascales > Dipodascaceae > Magnusiomyces > Magnusiomyces fungicola. Next base: position 840,825 of record CAACAH010000005.1, read on the forward strand.
TGCCACGGATATCAATATATACAGCAGTCACATTGTACACGCTATTGCCAAACTCGCGAGCCAAGTCACGGGCTTGCTCACCGTATCTGTGGTGAATGACTCTTGTAGAGCTGTCTGTTGTTCCCTTGACGAGGTTCTTAGTAGCCTCGTCCACTCCATCCAATACAGAGGTAAAAGCAATTAGCGAACGATTCAAGACACTTGTAATGGCATCTGAAGAGCCGCTAGTCTTAGTATCGCCATGTTGTTGCTTTTTAGCAAGACGCTCACTCAATGAGTTGGCAAAATTATGGAGCGAGCCAACTGCTTTGCGAGTGTAGAATGCACCAGTTCCTGTAAGATCGGTAGCTTTATGAAACTTCTCTTTTGTCGATTCTTTAAACACTAGAGGTTTTTCGGTAGGCGCGTACTTGTTGGTGTACCAGTTTGCAGCTTTATCGAGACCGTTGGTAACAGTTTCAGAAGCATAGACAAGGCCTCTCGAAATACCATCTCCGGTAGAGAGTATGAAATCCTTTTTTTCTTTAGAAGCAGTCTCAGACGTTCCAGTTGAAGTTTCAGGTTTCTCGAGAGGCACTTGGGTCTCTTTCTGGGGAATTTCAGATTCTGCCAACTCATCTTCTTCATCTTCCTGGGTGGCCGGTCGTACCTTAGCATGAGAATGTTCACGATCAAACTCTACAACCACTGGGCTCTTATCATCGGGAAGAGGAGAGTCTTCTGTGAGTTGGAAGCCATCAAGAGTTCCAACAATTGAGCCGTTCAAACTGTTGACAAGAGCAACGTTTTGGCGTTCAGAGTCATCAATTGAAGGATTAGCAAAAAGGGTGTACTGGGACAAAATCGACTGTACCTGTTCAATCAAGCCACTCAAGTCTGTAGTTTTAGCGTCAGCAAGATCCAATAATGTTGTAGCTTCGCTGCTGTTAATCAAAGGATCGTTAATTTCATGCAGATAAGTCAAGAGTTCGACGGATGGAGCAATCTCAAATCCGGTGCCAGATGTTTGCTTTACATGGGTGGATGCTGGGGCAGGAAGACTCTTTCCTGAGGGGAGAGTAAACGTCAAGTACGTATCATAGTTGTTGACAGTAGATGATGAAGCATTCTCTCGAGCAAATGGGACCAATACCAATGACAAGGTAAGTTTGCCAACGACTGGTTCACGAGGAAACTGAGTGTAGGACTCTTTGACGTTTTCAATTGTGAGAAGTTCTTTTTCGGTAGCCATTTTGATAATGTTGGGAGATGTTGTGAAAAAACAAACAAGGATGGGGGATATTTCCTACTATTTATAAAGAGAGGCAAATCATTAAAAAGACGAGAGTGGTCGTGGCATGTGGTAATGCTTAATCTTGCTACAGAAGACAATGTTAAAGTTAAAATGACAACATAGCAACTTTAAACAAGCAATATTTTCAAAGCATATTTTTGCACACTTAGGCAGCTTATTGTTGCTAGTTTCAAGTCCAGGTCTCCCGCCTTGCACTTTCCTGGCTGAATAGCACTCCTGTAGAGATAGCTCAGACTCTGCCACTGCGAATGTTATTTGCTACTTGTAACCTTATCCTTCCATCGGGGCTATTCTTGTCTTCAGCCCGGTTTACGTCAGGTCAATTGAATTCATGAGTCCTGGAATAATGGTCTGTACAGTTTAATTGAGATTGGCCTTTATCAAGAATGGGTTAGCACACAAAGGAGCATCATAGTGCTTGCTGTTAGTTTTCAGCTTTGAGGGCTGAGAGTCGAAAGAAGAAGGTTTGGTGGGGAGTTTGCAAAGGTGCATAAAGGCTGTGTATGTAACTGCTGTTGGTGTACATGTTATTACGTAACGACACAGCCCCACCCTTTGTATTTAAACAGTACAAAACTAGCCTGGTCATCTCGTTTACACCATTTATAGACGGTCCTTTCTCACAGACAGGTGGACAATGGAAAGACCAATTTGCCAAGCCACACGGGAATTCTCAAATTTATACGCATGTGCCAAAGTCATGCTAGCGCAAGATGTGTTACATTTCTCAAGTTGTAAAACATTACTATGAATAAAGTGTTTCTGATCCAATCAATCATTCTAAAAATCTGGATTACTACCTCTTTGTTGTTATGAAAAGATGAAATCAATACTAGTAATATACCATCCCCAAAAAGTATATAAAGACTAGCTTTTCCCTCTTTTTTCTCTTTTCCTGTTTCTTTCTTCCTACCAACTATTGCATTTATCGCAATTCATTTCTTTCTTCCATTCATCACCCCTCAAAGACACCAAAAACTTTTACTATTGTTGGTTTTTCTCTCATTTCCAGATTATTCAAATCAACAACTTCATATCTGTCACTTCAAGTTTATTTTTATTACTTTCAACTGTTTATCTGGCCTAGTCAAGCAAGACCCATTCTTGTTTACATTATCCTTTGACCTTTTACTTGTTGATAACAGTGTTACTGATCTGGTGTTGCCCACTTTGGTTGACTTTGGAATGCTTTCCCATCACTATTTATGTTGATGTTAAGAAGATCCTGCAAAATTCATATCACTACTGTTCCAACCCTTTTGTCACAGTTCTATCTTACACTAGACTTGTTGCTAGTTTACCTGGTACCTCTGAGCCTGTCCAAGTCACTGCTACATTGCCCGTTATCCAGCTTTATTCATCAGATAGTTATTCTGTCACTGAATCCTGATACATTGTCTATCTACTTTCCACAGCTCAAGTAGTGGTTGTGTGACTTGCTGATTGTTGTTATCAAAATGGAAGGATTATTTTTGTTCCCGCTTTACACCAAACTGATGATTTCCCTACCCTTGACATACTTTACCAATTCCACGATGATCACAGTCCAAGATGATTATTGAACAGATACCCATAGGAATTGACCTGATGTTTTTCCAAGCCATAAGGGGATTTTGGGTCTGTAATGTGGGATTTTATATGCTGTTGTGATTTTATTCACTATGTTGTACATTGGCTAAGTAGTACATTCTATCACGGCACTTCTGTCAGGACATGGTACGAGTTAATTTTGATGTTGGGAATTGCTAAAAGAAAATTCCCCTCGGTATGCCTTTGTTGAATTGTTTTTGAGCTAGTTTTTATGTTTCTAGAGTATGTTGTTTGTAGGTTTTTTTGGATTCTGTTTTCAGCAACATCTCCCACGAGGCGTATGTGATACTCATCCTCGAGGTCACCTCTACTATCCGTGGGATTCCTTCACTCTTTGGAACAACAGTCTCGTTAGTGCACCCCTCTGACTTTTAGAGGCGTGGTGTAGATGGGCTCGAGGATGGGGATCCAGGATCTCGAAGTACATGTACGTGTACCACATGTACCGAGGACTCCGGCTCCAGATCCATACATATAGTGGGACGGCACTACGGATCCAAGTGAAAGCCCCTCTATCTGTGTGTATCTGAAGATGGATCCCATATAGGGTCTTGAGGAGGGTCCTGTGTTGGCCAGCACGCGACCCCTCTCAGTGAGCCCATATAGGGTCTTTAGGGGGACCCAGCGTACGGTTTCCCTGTGATCCTTGGAGAATTAAGAGGGACCCTGTGTCCGGATTTTTCTTAATTCTAAGGAAACTTTTCTATAGAAAGTTTCTCTAAAGGAAATTACCTTAATAGCAGTTTCGCTATAGGAAGTTTCTTTAAAGGAAGTTACCTTAATAGCAGTTTCGCTATAGGAAGTTTTCCTAAAGGAAGCTTTTAACAACATTTTTAATAGCATGTTTTTCTATAGCAAGTTTCTCTAATAATAACATGTTTAATAGCAAAAATAACAAGAAATAATAATAGTAAATAGAAAGTTTCTTAAAAAAGCGCTGTATTTTATAACTGCATCAATACAATAAAAAAATTGACATGTCCCGTCTTACATTGACATGTTTTCTGAGAAAAAAGCTCAGCAGCGTACCCTTCTCTGCTGTTTTCTCAGAAGTTTATATAACTAGGGTAAATTACCTAAATAAAAACAGTTAGTCCAATCACTTGTATTAAACATCTACTATACCACACAAACCTACAATGGGGATATCCCATTAATGTTTACACATCCCAACATCTCCTCAAAAGCATTGCTCAAGCGTATCAGCAAACCGAAAAACTATGGATATACAAGATAAACAAATAAAAATATAATGCCATCAGCTTCATCATGGTCCAAAACATTCACAACCTGGTATAGCCTAATTACCACATGTAAAGTGAAATTTCCTTCATTGTAACCACCGACTTACATCTAGGCACCTGTGAGCTAAGCCATGCCCAAAATAATAATAATACCAACCTCAGTAATCAATATGCTTGAGGACTGTCAGTTTCCACTTCAGAGCGTTAAATAAGACAAAAACTAGAGAAATTACTAGGGTATCATTTATAGAATAATGTCTTGTTAATAAATTGGACGCCTCAGTTTGCGCGTACTCTCTGATTACTTGGCCTCAATCTTGGTTTGCTGTTTCTCATCAATAAATCTTCCAAAAAAATGTGGTACTAAGTAACTAAAGAACTGAAGGAGACTTTGACAACATAGATAATGTTTTATATGTGGCGCGAGGGAGGAATCAAACGAACAACGCATGTTAACAAAGAGCAAGTCATCTCAATCAAATACCAATTCATCATAGGGACGCAATACTTGCAAAAGATATGTGCACATTGCTTTGATAAAATGGCTACTTTTTTCGCTTGCACTTAATAAAACCTAAAAAATTAAGCAAGGGAAAGAGAATAAAAGTCAATGGCAAAATATGAAACCAGTGAGTGGAACCACAACCATGAGATTGAGGGTAAGAGAAAGCTAGTCAAAGTTATTAATCTCAGACACTTGGGATTCCAAGCAACTCAAAAAAACCAGCAGTGAAATCATCAAAAGCATAAAAGGATATCATTAACAAGTGACAGCACAACTGTTGCTATTGAAAAAAAAAAAAAAAAAGAGGCAAAACAACCAGTTGAAAAATAAACAGGTAAAGAGTGCACCAAAAATTAAAGTTGCCAAAGTAAATGGTTCATGTTAATATTTGGAATATTGTGGTAGAGTTTTTTTATAAAACTTTTTAAAGTCGGAATGTTACTTAAGAAAGAATGGTAAAAGATTTGTTGTATGTGGTTGCGTGTTGGAGTTGGAGTAAAAAGGGAGGAAGAAAAGAATCGATTGGGAAAGATGGCCTCAATTTATAGTCAAACGATGTGAGAGAAACTTAAAGTTACCGCAACAGAGGTTGAGTAACTGGAATCTTGATACAACAAGAGTGTTGTAAAAACTTCCTAGTCTGACTTTTTATTACCAAGCTAGTTGTAAAGACGCATTTTAATAAAACTTGACAAGATGGCATCACAATATTGACCAGTAGAACCAAAGCTAACCTCATAGAAAGACTCAATCTGGACTGGAAATTCATAATTGAAATATAGAAATTAATGAATTAAGAATATAAAAAATACATGCACATAGAGTAAAAAACATTGTAACAATTAAGGTTGTTAGCAAAATATAAAAAAAATTAGCTTGTAATCAAACTTCATTCTTTATCAAAATTAAACAAAAAGCAAGTGAATGAAAATGAAATGACAGTTTATTGAGCTTCAATGACTCGTTATCCATGCATTGTATCGAATTAATTATTAAGAGTTGTTAAAATTATCTCCTTAAAGTTAATGTTCCTTCTTTTCCTCAAAAGAAGGGGCCAGGGCAGTAGTCGTAGATGTAAATCCTGGTGAAATGAAAGGTACAGATGACGGAGCAGGAATAGCTGTTACGTATGGAGATACTATTGGTACACTGCCTGATAATGGTGGTGAATTGACAGCAGAAATAGTTGCTTTAATGGGTGCAGGAGCATTATTGGGTATTTTTATAGGTCTAATGGTACTTCCACCACTAGTGTTGGTTCTAGAATTACCAGTGCTGTTTGATGATCCATTACCAGCCTGGCTTAATGGCTTTTCAGAAGATCCCGTCACAGATGTGTAGGCTGTTGATGCAGATGGACCTGAAATGGATCGAGATCGGTAAATGCCATAAGTAGAGGACGAGATTCCTGAATTTGATGTAACTGTAGCTGATGGTTTAGGTTTGTGATAAGCATCGGATGTACTATTGCTATGAGCATGATGATGTGTGTGGCTTGTTTGACCAGTACTAAGGCTGTGTTGCAATGTGGAATTGCTTTGAGCAGGACTTGACGACTGCCTGGGAACAAGAGTGGAGCTTGAACTAGATCCCGTGCTGCCCAACGACGAATTCGCAGAATTAATTGGTGACAGCGTGTTACTTGGCACAACTGAAGCTACATGTGCTGCATTATTCAAAGCAGCTGCTACTTGACTGTTTGCTCCCTCCCGACTGTTTGTCTTGGTTTTCAAATACTGAATAGCACCCGGTGTCAATTTGGAAACTTGCGCAGAATTTATTGCAATGTTAAAGATGTCTGCAGAGTTGAGTACTAGCGCTTCGACGATAGGAAATACTGTGGCAGCAGGAGGCGAATGTCGCAAACTATACAAAACTAATGGCTCGCCTTCAATCGAATCATCGGACAAGTCAATCATTTGCGTGCTTGGGTTGGCACCAGAAGCCAAAGCAGCTAGAATTCCTGTGATATCTTTAGACTTGACAGAGGATCGCAATAAAGCATTCGGTTTGGGTACTTCCTCAAGGTACTTCTTGTCCACATATTTGTTGCGAATAAAACCCAGGCGGTGCTCAACGATTCTTTGTGTAACTTTTGGCCTAGGAAGCTTAGCCTCCCAAATACTGTTCACAGTAGAATTGCTAACTCCCTTAAGCAGTTCAATCAAATCCGGTGTAAATGATACGGTGTCAAGTGTCAGAGAGCGAACCTTTGAAATGTGTGAACCTAAGGATCGATGAACACCTGAACATTCAATACACAGAATAACGAGCAAATTAATTGAAATCCACTCGACCTTGCTAGACGTTCCACAATCCGCACAATATGAGTTACTAGAATCAATTCCTCGAACGAGCATAGCAATTCTAGAGCCGCTAATAGCATTTGAAGGTGCTTTGTAAGAATCTGTGTTTCTAGCTGCAGAGTTTGAAGATTGGTGACTAGTAGGTGTATTAGTCTTGTTATTGCTTGTACGGCGATGAAGTGATACCTTTCTAACATTGAGCTTTGCCAGTTCACCACGCAGATCATCCATTCCCTTTTTAGAACTTGAATGATCATCAGATGATGACTTAGATCCTTGTTGTAACCCAGATGCTATAGACGAGTGTGTGTATGCATCAGAATTGGAACTTTGAGTTCTTCCACCATTAGTAGACATACCTGCTGAACTGCCCCCGTCAACTATTGGCATGTCCTTAACTGAAGAATTTGAAGAGTCTTCAAGAGATGAGGAAATTCCATTATTGATAGCTTGAATCCATGAGTGCATATCTTCTTCCGAGGTAGCTTGGTAAACACGTTTATAGTTTGGTGTAACTACCTCAAAACAGAAACGTCTCTCAGCATTTCGGGCTTCTCTAACTAATGCCATCTTCAAATTAATGGGCTCATTGTGCAAATCCAAACTCTGTTTCCAATTCGTATATTCACAAAGCTTTCCAGCACCCAAGACTACCCAAAACTTGTGCCAGCCTGGCTTGTTCAAATTGATTTGATCATTTATTCCACCTGGTCTTGACATTGCCCATAAAAGACCTTGTTTGTGCTTACTGAGCCCTGAATGCAATCCAATAGTATCGCCATCACTAGTTCCTGTGGTAATAATTCCACCAGTTGGTGATAAGATAGCACGATCCGGAGAGCCGATAAACATGGGACTTGAATGAGCTGCATTATGGGAAAGAGATGGGGGTGGTGTAGTAGCACCCCTTATATTGGTGCTTTGTAGATTTGTCTTTCCCGATATACTACTGACACCTAGACCATGTTCTTGGACACCAGCTGAAGTTCTAGATGTTGCGGAACTATCAGAAGACAGGACAGCTGATGCTAGGGAGGATGTTCCTGCTGTAGTAGGGTCAGGAGACATTGACAATCCAGGGCTTAAAGTTCGATCAGAATTCGCTGGCGGGTTGAATTTTGTCTGATGAGTATCAACAACTGGAGAAGCCATTTCGCTGTAGTTTGATGGGGCGGAATACGTTGCTGTAGGTTGATGTATCTGTTGGGGAGAGCTATGTGCCAATGAGATAGAGGTAGAATCCTTTGAAGATCGCTCAATAGCACGACGGTGAACTTCCCGTTCAGCACGGTGTCTAGTCCACTCCTTATTAGCTTCCTTTGCTTCAGAAGAAATATTATCGATCGAGCACTTGTTGTTGTTACGGATTCTGCTAGCAACTGCGAGGAAGTTTGAAGTTTCTGCTTCGGCAAAGAGGGCCAAATGATATGTCACCATCTGTTGTTTTCTTCCACCATGAAGATCGTGAAGATATGAAAAGTAGTCAAATCTGCAAAGCTCAAATGCACGTTTCTTATCTAGATATTTGGAATCAGAATCAGACTTCTTTTTTCCTTTAGCTTCTTGCTTAACTGAAAGGTATCTAGATAACCAAGCATAGTATTCCCGGGATTCCTCGTCAAATTCCTTTTTTCGTTGGTCAAACGATTTGATCTCTTGTTCATAGAGTCTTCGAGCTGGTTCAATGACGTGCTCGTGAAGATCTGAATTAGCTTTTCGAAGTAAATTAAGGGCAAAATATGCAGAGTTTGATCTATTATTAAAGTAAGACTGAATGAGAGGCTGGAAGGATAGGTTATCCGTATCCGCAGTGTCCTGAATGGCCTGCAAAAATGACACATGAGCCTCCATCAAAGCTGATTGTCTTTCGTGAACAGTTATAGATCTCTTTAGTAGTTTTTTAAACTTGGCCTTTAGTAAACTAGTTCGCTTTTCAAAATCTGCAATTTGAGCCCGAAACACCGGGCCATCTTCAGATTGTTGAACACTGTCTCCTGCTGGACGAGGTAGTGTAGGCTTTTCTTTTGTTTCGGGTATCATTCCGCCGTGATTTGTTGATGGTTCAGAAACTATTGGCTGTTGAGCTAGCGGCTGGGGAGCTTGGGCAAAATCGGGCAAAATAAGGCTTGAAACGACCTGTGAAGGGGCAAACGCTTTTTCAGTAGTAATTGATGTATTAATGGCGTTGTTTAAAGGAAAGGGGGGATTTGGTGCTAGAGGCGTGTTAACACCACTGGTGGAGCTGGCATTACTTGTGATACTTGCATGGCTAGTTGTGCTAGTGATAGGAAGGCCAATAGTAGTATTGGCATTGCTGGCATTGCTGGCGTTACTTGCTTGTTCTGGCCCACCTCGTTTTTCAGAATATGATGCTGATCGAGAATAGCTTTGTACGGGTACATCCAAGTCACTGTTACTAGCTAAACCAGAAACGGCGGCGTCTAGCGTATGTGCATTGTATATATCTGCCTCGCTGGACCTTCTTGATAGCTTTACACCATCGGTAAATGCCGAGGAATATTGATCAATAGAATCAGGCGAGCTTGGTGGATAATTGGGAATATTCAGAGAGTTATACTTTGAAATATTAGGTGAAACAGACCCAAGGCGAGGTGGATAAGCTGGTGGTGGGCCATCAGGTGAGAGGGTCGCATCACGTTTTAGTGGTGAGGTGGGTGAATCTCGTTCAGAGACCTCTGGGAGGGGTTCTAAAATACCACCAGTGTTGATTTTTGGAAGAAATGCAAATTGCTGCTGTGATTTGGGCTGTGGTTGTTGAGGAGCTTGGATCGCTAGGGAGGAAGGTGAATCTATCCACACGGCAAAGCGGGCTAGTTGTTTCAAACTATGGTCACGTTTATCATACTCAGCGAAACAGAATATAAACTTGGAACCTCGTTCATCGTTTCTAAACGCAGGAGCATTGAAAAGGGGAAAAGACTTCCAAACAAACTCAAAAGTGGTAGAGGGGGAATGTGCGCTGGAGGTGAAATCGCCAAGTAAGAAGACGTTTTCTTCGTTCTGGATATTGGGGTTATCTAAGAATTCGTTCAAGAGCAAGTTGTCTAGACTGGCCACGGTCGGAGCAACAATAAAGGTGAGATTGCTGACAGGCTGGCTTGGAGGGGTTGCAATGGAGATCTGGAATTTGAAGACTGAGTATGGCGGAAGCTTTGGAAGAAACGGAAAGTTACCACGTGGATCGGGATCTTGGATGTATTCCACCAGTCGTTTGGGGTCTAATGAGGTTGTATTGAAGGTGAGAGTCTTGACGTCTAGAGAGGTTTGGACAGCACCGGTATAATTAGGCAATACCAGATGAGATCCGGGGGCACTGATGATGTGACGGTCGCTGTTATCTAAAGTTTCCGAAGTTGCATTATTGTAAAACGTATTAGGGGGGGAGTTTGGTACTGAAATGGATATATTTTGAATAAAGAATCGGTTAGGATCTCTCAAGAAGAGGGCAGTGGAATCAGAAGGCACTGAAGATACACCTCCCATTGTTATTTTGCCAAGTGATTTGCTAAACAGGAGCTCTTAGTTCACTATGGTGTGTGTGTGTGTGTGTGTGTGGTGCTGGCGTGATTGGGGCTGTAATCTGCAATTTAAAAGAACCGAGCTGATAATTCTAAGACACACAAGACAATTGAAGCGACAAACGGTAGAATGCGTCAAAAGAAATATAGCAATGTGCAGACTGGGCTGCGGGAACGGGATGAGAAGTTGAGCAAGGACGGGTATGGTGGCAATGGTGATGGTGTGTGAATGGTGGTTTTTCCTTGACAATCAAGCAGAAAGCGCACATCACACACACACACTCCGGCAGGCATGTGTGATTGTGTAATCATTATGTAATCATTACGTGTTTACAATTCCTGTCGTTGATTCTGTGAGTCCAATATGGGAATATTACAGCCATCATCAACAGTAAATAATTTTAGTTTTGATATATATATACACAGTTTACAGATTAAGATAGTTTTAAACGTAATAAATTGGAAATAAAGCATTATCAGTCTGGGACTGGTTCTTGTTACAAGAAACAGGCATTGTGGATATTAACAGGCGGCCTTTAGATGTAGGATATATAATTGAAATAAAAGTAACAATTTAAAAAGTTACTATCTGGAAGGGAATCCGCTGCCTGGATAAGCTGATTGACTACAGTAATTATTAAAACAGTATAGGAGGTACATGTCATATTATCTGTGATAGGATTAGGCAGAGCTACCTTGAGAAAGAAACGATACCCAGCCGTAATGTATCATCTAGGGCTGAAGAAGATCCCAAACACGGCATGCAAACCGGAAAGCTGGCATGTAATTATGCTGTTCATTGTCGGCCTGCGAGTAAACGCGCGAATCAATTCCTACTTGCGGAATCTTAGCAATTCATTGAATCATTGAATCATTGAATGGTAATAAACTCAACAGGGGAAAGACTTTAAACTGCTGTACAACTGACTGTTATAATTGCGTCTGTGCCCATTAGATTAGTAAACTGATTTAGCATGAAGTAACCCCTCCTTTGAATACTTACTAGATAAAAATGACTCCAGACAGAAGGATGTGAAGGCGGGAGAAAGAAGAGATCCTCAATGAGCGTGCGCTGCCACAGTTGATGATTACCGTATTACGCCGCTCTACTAAGAGCACCAGCCTCACAGAGACCCCAAAAAAGGAATCCCCATAAAATTTCCTACATACACGCAGGCTCTTTTGGATCATAGAGAAGTGAAGCGGCTGGATATGGGGTTGAAATAAGCTATTTATTTTTATATACAATATAAATATATATATATATATACAATATGTTTTATTATTGTAAATTAATAATAAATTTTAGATACAGAACCAATCCCGCAGATTTGCCATAATTTCACCATGTCGTCTATACCTGCTACTCAAACCGCTTTCCATCTCAACAACAAGACTCACTCTCTCGACAAGGTCACAGTCCCTGTCCCTAAACCAGGCCCTGGAAATGTCCTTCTCAAGATTGCTGCTGCTGGCGTTTGCCATTCTGATCTTCACGTTCTATATGGCGCCTTTCCTCACGAAGATGGCATGGTTCTTGGACACGAGATTGCCGGATACATTGCAGCCTACGGAGAAGGTGTTGACGCTGAAAAGTACCCTAAGAGCTCATTGTATGCCGTCCATTGTTCAAACCCTTGTGGGACTTGTGAGCTGTGTCGAACTGGCAGAGACAATATCTGTGAGCACCCGTCCAGACAGCACTTTGGCTTGGGACATCCAGGCGGATATCAACAATACACACAGCTCAGTCCTAGAAACCTTACACAAGTTCCAGAAGGTATTTCTCCCGCAATCGCGGCTACTTCTACCGATGCCGTTCTAACACCTTACCATGCACTCAAACTTGCTGGAGTCAATGGACAGACTAATCTCTTGTTAATTGGCATGGGAGGTCTTGGAATTAATGGTGTGCAGATTGCAAAAGCTTTTGGCTCGAAAGTGACAGCTCTTGACGTGAAAGCTAGCTCTCGTCAACTTGCAAAGAAGTTTGGTGCTGATGCAGTTTATGAAACGCTTCCAGCTGATTTACCCAAATTTGACGTTGTTGTGGACTTTGTCGGCGCTCAGCAAACATTTAGTCTGGCTCAGAAGCATGTAAAGGCCAATGGCATTATCATGCCAGTTGGTTTGCAAGATCCAACTCTCACTTTCAGTCTTCCACTATTTTCACTTAGGGAATTTAAAATCTTTGGAATCTTTGCAGGCAACTCGCAGGAGCAGGTCGAGATCTTTGAGCTTATAAGAAAGGGTTTAGTCACCCCTCAAATTGAAACCACCAGCTACTTGAATGTGAACAAGGTTCTTAATGATTTGCATGAAGGTAAGGTCAATTCAAGAATGGTCCTTATTCAGGAATAATTCTTTTGAACCCATACTTGTGTTTTATATTTCATGTCACAAATGGTCATAATAACAATACACAAGAATCTCTCCATGACTCAATTAACATTATGTCCTGCCCTTGGTATAGAGAAATAAACATTGATAGTATAAGATAGTATAAAATGTGTGGACAGGTACCTGACCTTCCATAGATTTAAGTATATTTCAGTACATTCAAGTCTAGATTTGATCCCGCGATTTCGTAGAAGGTTGCGCCGTGCAATATGTATATAACTTTTAGTCAAGTTGTATTATATAGTTATAGTTATTAGGTTTATAGTGTGATGATGATAATAATAATAATAATAATAATAATAATATATGTATATAATCTTAGTGGTTTTATTTTAAACAAACATTTGAACATTTTGGGTATAAATAATTTAATATAAAGGATAAAGATAGTAGACAGAACCAATAGAAATAATTGAACCAGAATTGGATAAACAAGGGCAATAGAATTGAACACTCATCAGAAAAGTTCAAGTCTTCAAACTTAGGCAGACTCTTCGTCAGCCTTCTCAGAAGACACAGAGGCAGAGGAAGAAGACTCGGGCTTAGACTCGGAGGAGCTTTCAGTCTCAGCCTTAGCAGCCTCTTCCATTTTAGCAATCTCAGCCTCAGCTCTCTCGATGCGTTCCTTTGTAACACGATCCTCATTGTCAATGTAATACTGAAGCTTCTCCTTCAACTCTTCAATAGTCTTGGGAACATCTTCTTGAGAGCCGGGAACAGAAACCTTGAGAGATGAAAGCTGATCAACAAGAACCAAGTCCAAAACAAGCTTGTTTTCCTTGGCTTCGTTGACCTTCTTCTTCTTATCCTTGTTCTTCTTCTTACCGTTACCGGCGTAGAAGGTTTCTTCGTCCTTCTTCAAAATCTTAATACCGGAAGGAGCATCAACAGCACGGGTAGCCTGGGATCCAAGCTCAGCAGATTGCTGAACAGAAGACTCGTTGGGGAAAACGTAGGTAGGATCAAAGTGAGAAATAAGAATCTTAGCAGTAGCAATTTGAGAAGCAAAAGCAGGCTCAGATGCAATAGAAAGCTTCTCCTGGGCAATCTCAAGTCTCTTTTCCTTATCAGCAGCTTCTCTCTCGGCACGCTCGCGCTCGTGTCTCTCAGCAATCTCCTTTCGGATCTTCTCATTGTGGGTTCTCAATTTACCATAGTAGTCATCCTTCAAAGCATTGATCTTACTTCTGACATCGTCAACCTCCTTCTGGGCGGCGGCACGAGCAGTAAACAACTCATTTCTGTTCTTAGAAGCTTCAAGGCTTTCGTTTCTGATAGCATCAAGCTGAGCCTTAACTTCGTCAAATCTCTTGTTGATCTCCTTGGTTTCAGGGTCATCAGTTTGGGCCTTGAGGGCAGTGATCTTGGCACGGTCGGCGTCAATAGAAGCTTGGCTGGTAGTAAAGGTGTCAAAGTTCTTTCTAAGCTTCTTCAAAGTGCTGATTTCCTTGACAACCTGCTTCTCTTGAGCAATGCGTAAAGTGCCAGATTCAACGCTCTTTTCTAATTGCTGGACATGCTTGTCAACATCCTCGGCGGTCTTAAAGTTGATTTTACCCTTGGAAGCTTGGAGGTCGGCGATCTTGCGCTTTATTCTCTGGTCAATAACAGAAATCTCATCATAGATCTTACTGCGAGATGCCTTAAAGGTGGCTTGCTTCTTCTTAAGCTCGTCGAGTTCCTTCTTCAAACTCTCTCTCTCTTCGCTCTTGGGACCGTTCTTGCCAGTAGCGGCAAGTGCTTCATTAGCTTTTTTCTAAGATTCGTGTTAGAAACCAATTCGAGCATTCTTTTCAAACATTAATACTTACGGCAACAGCGATTTTTTCCTTGAGTTCGGTCTCAAGGGTAGCAAGTTCAACATCAAAGGCATGCTTGTCAGGCTTTGGAAGTCTCTTGTTGAAAGGCTTCTTGTCAGCCTTGGAATTAGCAGGAGCCTTGGTGGCAGTAGCAGTAGCAGTAGCCATAATGTGAATTCTAATATATTATTGGTTAGAACCAATCCCAACGAACAATCAGTTTGACTGAAAAAAAAAAAGATAAAATGAATATTATACAAATATTACTATTTTTCATTTGATTATATTTTCAAGCTCCAAGAATCCTTCAAAATGTCGAATCATGCCAACGTGGAGCAGCTCAGATCAAGAAGCCCAACTGATCATATCGAACCATAATCGGATTGATCCATCAATATATAAACTTGATAGAGAAGCAGTCACCAAGAATCATAATGATCAGATGAATATTATGATGACAAATATATCAGACAGAACAAATCCATGATCAGTTGTAATGAACAGCACATAACACCGGCAAAAAAGTGCAAGGTTTTAAAACAGCTGAAAATTTAAAAATAGCATGGGTATTTATGATAAAGTTGGAGGATAAAGGAAAAAGAATTAGGATTGACATACCAGAATCAAAAAAAAGTCAGAATATAGCAGATGAAAAGCCACTCTGACAAGAATAGTGAAGGATAGGTGAATAAAGAGAGGAAAAGAAGGGAAGGAGAAAGAAGCACAGAGAAATTTCATTACCTAATAGGTGTTCACTCCTATTGGTATAATATCAGGTGATTAACACGTGATGCGGATGTGGCATTTGAGTTAGACTTGTTTGTTTGGTTGGTTGGTTGTGAAATAGGATTTGGCGTGTAGTCGGATATTTTTGTAGCTGAACATGGATGTTTGAGAGAGGCTTTGAAATTGCAATATATTGAGCATTTTAAAAGTTTATGGTTTATTGGCTGACTGTTTATCAAGTTGACGATTTCGCTGCTGTTTCCTCCAAAGGCTTGAGCCTGTTTACCAGGCAACAGGACTCATAATGGAAAGAAGCCAGTGTTGGCATTCTCAGCATCAAGCACTGAAATTGAAAACAACAAAGAACCAAACTCAAAAAACTACCGAGTATTGCTTCTTTAGAATAAAATTACCGGGTAGTTATCTAAGTTGAACAGACCCTGGAAACGGCTGACGTCACGTGCTCAGCACAGCCGTGTAATGACATGCCTTAAAGTACGTACTCGTTCCTTAATATACCAGAACCTGTTACACTGCCGCCGATATATGCAATGTCATTGTCACATGACCGTTTGATCCGCTGGTGTAATGTTAGCCACACAATTGTTAAGGGGAGCCCTAATCGCGGCGGTGGTTGTTTGGCTGTTTGGCTGTTTGGCTGTTTGGTTGTTTGGTTGTTCAGCACACTGGCGTATATTTTTCCAACACACATTCCATCCACCATCCGCGCCATCCACCATACCATAGCCATTTTCCACATTTCACCAGCACCTTTACTATCTACGGATATCCGTGTTTTCGCTTTGTTTCAAAATGGTCCAGTCAAACTCCGCTTACGACCAGCAGGTCAAAAACCTTACTCATTCTGATATCCTCAACGAATTCCCTGATGTCACCCCCCTGGCTGATACCAAAGACTTGACCTCGTCAAGACCATCCTCCGCTGAGGCTGAGGATCCGTCCTTGTTTCAGGGTCAGGATGCCGAGCAGATCAAGCTCATGGAAGAAGTCTGCATTGTTATTGATTACAATGACGTTCCGGTCGGAGCTGGCAGCAAAAAGACCTGTAAGTATTAATACATGTACATGAGGATCACATCTGTCTTCACGCTTGGCTGAGTACTGTAAACTAATCATTTCCAAATCACCCATCTGCATATCATATCTACAGGCCACTTGATGACAAACATTGAAAAGGGATTGTTACACAGAGCCTTCTCTGTTTTCCTTTTCGACGAGTCCGGCCGACTGTTACTTCAACAGAGAGCCGATGAAAAGATCACATTCGCTAACATGTGGACCAACACTTGCTGCTCGCATCCCTTGGCTGTTCCCCAAGA
This sequence comes from Magnusiomyces fungicola, assembly GCA_900654225.1. Classification (NCBI taxonomy): domain Eukaryota; kingdom Fungi; phylum Ascomycota; class Dipodascomycetes; order Dipodascales; family Dipodascaceae; genus Magnusiomyces; species Magnusiomyces fungicola. Next base: position 857,568 of record CAACAH010000005.1, read on the forward strand.
GCTCGGCCAGCTTCCCAATACCAAGGCCATTGGTGGAAAGGGCAACGGCGATATCAAAGACTTGGACAACGCCATCGCCGGTGCAAAATTCGCCGCACAACGAAAACTAGACCACGAGCTCGGAATTGAAGCTGAGGATGTCCCTCTTGAGGCATTCAACTTCCTCACCAGAATACACTATGCTTCCCCATCAAACGGCCCATGGGGAGAGCACGAAGTCGACTACATCTTTATCATTCAAAGAAAGGTTAATCTTAACATCAACCCCAACGAAGTCAGAGATGTCAAGTATGTGTCGGCAGATGAGCTTAAGGAAATGTTCAACGACAAGAACTTGGTTTTCACCCCCTGGTTCAAGTTGATTTGCCAGAGTTTCTTGTTCAAGTGGTGGGCCGATCTTGAGAACCTTGATAAGAATAGAGACGATAACATTACTCACATGCTTTAAACATGAGTATTGCGTGGAAAACTTGTTGTTTGAAAAATTTCAATGCTTTTTGAGGAAATAAGCGGCCTGTCAGAGTGACAAGTTCGTATCCTCGTATGCCTAGTCAACCAGGCAAACACCGACACCATCACCTTACATGAGGTGTAATGAAAAGTCAATCGACCTAATGTAAAATATCCTTTATAGTTTTGTTTCTTATCTGTCTTAATCTTTTGATCGTATTAATTTTAATTTTTGACTTGTTTAAATCATTGGATTTTATGAATTCTATTCTTAATTTCGTGCTGGTTGTTGTCAATGTTGGTTATGTGGAAGCGAGCGCCTTTTACGTCTCCACAGTGTTTTTTTTTTTTTTTTTTTTTCAAAACAAGGCATATATTCTTCTAATAAACATCGTATAACTCATCACGACCCCAAATGTCCATCCCCTTGTACGTTCCTGGCCACAATAGTTGGTCTACTAGTGGCTCCCACGATAGAAACAAACAAGAGATTGCTGAAACTTTCCAGCAAATCTTTACACCCTCTTCCCCCGACCAGGTTGTCAAGGTTTTTGAGATTGCATCTGGCTTTGGAGTCCACGCCAGTCATTTTGTCTCTTCATATCCTCAGCTCCGCATCACACCGACAGAGGCCCAGGATGATCTGATAGACGAAATCAATCAAACAGTTTCCGCCCTTCCTTCTGCAATACAAACCCAGGTAGACAAGCCCTTTCTGTTGAATTTGGACGATGACCAGGCTGTTGACAAAATCTTGGCCAATATTGAGTATGACCTAAGGTCTGGAAAGGCATCTCAAGGCTATGACGGTGTTGTTGCCATCAACCTCATCCATATTTCACCAGAGAGAATCACCACCAAGCTCTTCTCGTTTGCCCAGCGATTGCTTGCTTTGCCCGAGAATGGTGGCACGGCTAAAAACCCAAGGTTTGTGGCCCTTTATGGCGCTTACAAAAAATCAGCAACAGAGTTTCGAAGCAAGGGTGACCAAGACTTTGACCAATCTTTGAAACAAAGAGACTCTTCCTGGGGTCTGAGAGCTTTTGAGCAGGACGTTCTTCCTGTTGCTCAAAAATATGGATTTGCAAATACAAATCCTTATCAAGAATTTCATTTAAGCAAAGGTAACCTGGCTTACATTCTCATCAAGGACTGACCAAATTTAATGACTCCCAAGATGATTATTTAAAAGGAATAGATTTAAAATACAATCAAACACATTTGTGGATATAAAACAAAAACTAAGGCTTTTCTGGTAATTTAAAGCGAGGACGAAGATTTGAATGAGATGGTTCGTTACTTTCTGTTTCAACTTCAAAGTCTGTCTGTGTTGGTGGTACATTTGGTGCACTGGCTCTTCGAGAGATAATACGTGCTGGTGTGTGGTCCTCGTGTGTTGAGCCTGGTGGTGTTACTGAGGTCCCGCGGCGATCATTGCGTAAATCTTCACTATTGGTATAATCTGTATATGTTTGAGATCTTCTTAAGCCCAAACCATCTTGTGAGTTGTCATTATCAAACTCGTTGTTTTCTCTAATTTCTCCAACGTCAGAAATTGTAGCGGCTTTGCTTAATCGTCTTCTCCTCTTTCTGTTTCTCATTCCATTTCGGCCTGCTTCATATCTTCCAGTGCTGTTCGCATTGGTATTCTCATGGTCTCCAAGTCTTGTAAAACTAATTACACTTCCTCCTCTTACTCCCCTAATTGAAACATGAGGTCCAATATTCGTGTGAGTTCCAGGTGGAGCCCCCGGGTTGTGCGTATAAAATTTACTAGAAACTCGAATTTCTTGGTCCTGATCATGCTCCGCAAGATCGGAGGGTAATAGCACAGCACGATCAACAGCGTATGGAAGCCCACGATGTCTTCCTCTCCATAAGCATAAGCATATAATCAGTTTTCCAAGCGGTGAAAACTGCGCCGAGAGTGAAGTATCAGTATTTTGATATCCCAAACTCATTCCAACAGTACAATATGCTGAAAGAACCTCAAACATAATATTAAATAATGCAACCTTTCCTGCATTTTCATCGTTGCCAATTTTTCCGCCCTCGACTATACACAGAACAAAAAAACTAACAAATAAAAACCACATGTCAAACGAGAGTTGTCGCTGTATATGCGAACCCCAGGATGTTGAGAGCCCTGGGACGCTAAAATGAGGAAGCTTTGATGTACTTATATAGCTGATTTTATGAGAAGGGTATATACTGGAGTTTGATTCGTGGCCATTTTGAAGCTGATTTTGAGCTGATGAGAGTGAAGAAACTGGTGAACCTTGAGACTTTGACGGACCATCTTTTTTGTTGCGCCGGTGTTTTCGTCGTTTGTGTGAATGCTTACCGGACCGTTTAGAACCTTTGGTATGTAGTTCTTCATGGTGTAGTTGTGCATTCCTGAGAGCCTTAGATTGAGCTAACTCTTGAGCTTCTTCGTAATTGTTTGGTATAATTTTGTCGTCTAATGGTTTTGAAGGTCCTACAGGCTGAAGGGACTTGAGACTGTTGCTACCACGCATATTCTGACCACCTGAATTGTAAACATCTGCATCTTTTAATGTAGAGGGGCCAGACTGAGTACTTCCAGGTTCGCCGAGGACCGAGGCGTCAGCTTCATTGTCATTATCTGAAAGACCACTAACAGATGATGCCGTAGTTGACGTATTATGTGAATTTTGAGTTGAACTGCTATTGTCCTCTGTGTTCTCATCGCTACTTTCATTGCTATCTTCATCACTATCAGTATCACTCTCTTCAGAATCGCTTGGGATTTTGTATACACCCAGAGACTTTTCTTCATAAACATTTGTACGACGCACTGACAGTGTAATTGGGTAAACTGAAATGTACATCATAAAAGCGTAGCTAACCTGGACAGCAGGATGGAGCGTAGACAAATTGATAACAGTAAATCCTGATGTACGTGTGGAAACTGCCTGAAAGAAGCCAGTAACAATTTTATCTCCCCAATTCATAGCCTTAATGGCATTAGTGACTAGTCCCAATACAATGTAAAAGAACAAATCAATAGCGTAGAGTGCAATGTTGATATAAAGAAGAAGCCATGTAGGTCCAGATGGAAATAAAAGAGTAAAACAACGACGTGGATGTTCTAGTAAAAAAGTTAACGATTCGTGCATCCCTTTTCGTGGATCTGTAATTTGATGCATAATCCACAAAATAAATCGAAGCGTACAAGGAAATCCAGAATATCCAATGAACATGGTAACTGAGGTGATCAATAAAGCGTATTTGTTATTTGCAAATGAAATTAACGAATTGGGGGTGAGTGCGAACCCAACATTATTGAACGCAGAAGGACCTAAAAAGATACCCCACCACCAGGGACTAATGGCATATTCTTGAAAAACAGGACGATAGGTATCGGCAACTGAGGCCCAAGGAGCTAAGCTAAAACTAGCAAAGACGTTAAATATGATATAATAAGCAAGAAGAACTTTTGCCAAAAGTTTTAGAGATCGATACTCAATTCCTCCCATTTCTTCTTTTTGATCAGATGTGAGTTCCACAAACACCGAATTACCATGAACTCTTGGGTTCCAGCTTAGATAATTGCTAATTGAATCTTTCTGGATAGTCTTTTTTTTCTGGAGTGCAAGACGTCTACTTGTATACGTGCTAGACCAGCTGTTTCGTCGACGAGCTGACGTTCTGTTAAACAACTTCCATGGTTTAAGTAAAGTACCCAATGCGTGTTTTATCGCATCTCTTTTTTTAACACCAATGCCGAGTTTGGCTCTCCACTTAAAAATATTTTGGCGCTCAAGCTCTTCATCACCATCATCATGGTCAAGACTCCTCTGCCGAACTTTTAGCCTATTAAAAGATCCATAATTATGACTATTTGCACTTGAAGAGCTTCCCTGTCTATTTCTTGACTGTAAAAGCTGTTGGTTATCATTTTTTCCTTGACCGTGGTGGTTTTCGTTTACTGAGATAGAGTCGTTAATTTTCGTTTTTGTGTTGTTGGATACTTCATTATGGGTGTTTGAAGAACTGTTGGGAGTATTTGAATTTTGGGAATCTTTATATTTGGAAGCTGCAAGCCTGGAGGCTTCAATTGTTCGCTGAAAGTACTCATCTTCGTCGTCAACTAAATCGTCAACTGCAAGAGGGTCATTCACAACATATGGATATGGCTCATTTTGGGTGTCTTCATTGTTGCGTGATGTTATTTGCTGGAGCATATTAATAGAACGAGCAATGTCTGCTGGCTGTCTTCCAGGAGACCTGGGCGTAGAAGATCCCTGAATTGAACTTTGAATTCCACTTCTTAAAGAATCCGCATATGGATTCTGTGAGCTGGCTTTACCTGTATATGACTGTGTTGGACTTTCAGATAGTATTCTCTTATCTAAATTACTAATATCAGCATCATTAGTAGGTAAAGACTGAGGGTTTGAAATTTGATGGTAAGAATCTCGAGTGTCTTCGTCTACACTTGAGTTTGCTTCATTTGGGCTAGGACTGGATGGTGTTGAAAAAGTATTGTTTTCACCACTTGGAGGAGCTGTTGCAGATTGCGCGGGATTTTGGGTATTTCTCTTTGAGAAGATGTTTGGAAAATTAGCTTCAAAAATGTCCTTAGTAAAAGACCTATGGAACCCTCCCTGTGTAGAGTTACCTTGGCCACGCTCAAGCATAGATTCTGCAGCAACGTCGTTAGATCTTGTCAGCGCTCTCTGAAAAAAGTTCAAGCTAACTCTGTCCATTGAACCTGCAAGTGTCTTTCTGCGAGCCTCCGACTGCTGTTTAGATTTTGGAATAATTCCCTCAAATCGCCATTCAAAGTACCTTAAACGAACAAGAACTAAAAGGCCATTCATCCAAATGGAAGATGTAAATAGTGGTATGATAAAGAGAACAATTTGTTGGTATATGTGTAAGTCGTTTATATTGACCCTAGAATACAGACAGTATTAGTTATTGGATTGTCTAATATGAACTGTGCACATGTTAACTTACGTATTCATCCCACCCTGTGTGCAGGCCGAGGATGCCATAAACAAAGAGTCAATGTATGACATATCTCCTGTTATTACCAAAAACGCTGAAGATAGAAAAATCCAAAAGAGAATGTACATGTAGTGGATTGTGATGAAATTTGCCTCACCTAATTGATGTAAAACCCACCGATGAAATGGCAGTCCTTTAAGAGACTTATTTTGACTTTTGGAAGCTTCCTCAGACGCGTCTTTTCCAGCATTTCCAGAATATAGGTAACTAGGCTCTCTGGTTCTTGGGTTCTGCATATCATATCTATGAGGCTCTTCCTGTTCATCCGAGCTTGTATCAGAACTGGTGTCGGTACTTTCGTCTGAATCTGAATCAGGCTGAATGTGCTTTTTCTTTCGCCTCCAACTTCTTTTACTCTGTCGGTCGATCTTTGCTCGAAGCTTGGAAAGCCGCTGATGGTCAGACCTGAGCTCGTTTTGTACTGTCTTCTGCGCGTTGCCTTGAGACGCAATTGTCTCTCGCAGTTTGCGAATCGCAGATCTGACTTCGGGGTCGGTACATGTAGCCTCTAGTTGGTCTATGCTATTAGAAATTGTCACATTTCTCTGCGACGATGCATCAGTTGGGCGATTAGAAAGCACATCTTCATCGTTGTTATTCAAACTGCCGGCGCCGTTTGTTTTGTCATATGAAAACGCCATTGACTAACTCGACGACTTGAAATAGCGGAAATAATGCAAATTTGTCGACGGTAGTCAATATTCAATGTTAGCCAGTCGACGGTGTTTAACAAGAAAAAGAGGGTTTAGCGAGAGTTGCTGCTGCTATCAACAATTTTAAATGGAGCATTGTAGGATAACGACGCTCAAGGCGGGTACATACATACATGTACATACAGTTTCGTGGGGTTCTTAGCCGCATTGCTTTACCCTAACCTTTATTATCCCTGGGGTACGTTTTGGCGTAAAATGTCTGCCCAATATAAATCTTGCCCAAGTGAAAAGGATGATTTCGTAAACAATAACAGTATTCAGCATCAAACTAATACCGTTGTAGTTCCCAGTATCGCATGTTAAGCATTCAATTAAAATGGGGTATTCTTACCAAAAAGCTCAATAGAGCATATGCGGCTGATATGTGATTGTTGCAAACTACCCAATTCAGAAAGACAACAACTAAAGAAGTGTGGTAGCTATATAGATCAAGATACCGCTTCTATTTCACGATAAAGCCATTCTCGAATCTTCTCAAAACACATTTGGCTTTGTGAAATGAATCAGATATTTTGAAATCATAGTAGTACTGAACCCAAATTCGTATATTCCAGTCGGGAGCTGTTGTATCGCCAGATCAAGATGGACAACAAGTCTGATGAAATGAAATACCAAGATTGTGATGCACTAAACCACCTTTGCTCTATTAGTATATTTTCCCTTTTCCTTCCTTCTTTCTTTTCTCTTTCTTCTTCTTTTTCCCTAGGGCTCTTGTCTTCTCTCACTGCGGCGTTTTTACACGTCGGTACATTTCATTGAACTTGTTTCGCACGCTACTTGTTAGTCCTGCAAGTACTGCTGCCTTGAGATCTTGCCTGTCCAGTCTCCTGTTCGTTTGACCTGAAGAGGTGCTTGTGCGTTTCCTATTGTATAGCAAGGCCGTCGACAGTCTGCTATCTTTGGGAATGAGTGCTTGCGCGTTGAATAGTTGGACGTTTCAAGGTTGCCGAGGGATTGTCTTCAGAACTTATCTCAAGCTTTCCGGGCACATCTATCTTTCAAGCTTTGCTGTTGAGGTGCACCTCAACAGACGTGTGATATTCTATATCCTGTGCGCGATTGATAGCCGGAATGGTGCGATTTATGTTCAGGCTTTTTCGTTGAAGCGTGGAACTGGCAGGCATATCAACAGAGTGAAATTTACTCATGGGCTTTTTGAGAAGTTTGCTTTCGGTTTTTGGACTGGAGCATCTGTTTGAATCTTGGTTGTGTCCATTTATTTCTCTATTTTTATTATTTTCGGTTCAATCTGCTGGATTCCCCATCTTTAGTGTCAAGTATTTTATATGAAACTTGCCATCATGTTACCTTGGGTGCTCTCTAAGGGAGCTGCAACCTGGCAGTTCCGGTTCGACAGCGCTAGTCGTGGATCCCCAAGTCGATGGTATTGTTTTTGCGTTCCGAATCGGCGCACCAGACCTATTGATGCCGGCAGAAGATTCACGGTGGCCACCAAAAAAGGACGAAGTCTTTTAGTGGGTAAGGCATCTTTGTTAACTGGGTAAATCCGGTGCACTGATGAGTCCCACACTTTCCGGGAGGGTAACGCTGCACCGGAAGTAAGGTCATGAGCTTTTCCTTCGTCTGAGCTTCGGTTCAAAAATAAACAAGAAAAAAAAAAAAAGTCGTTGAGACTCAGACCCGGAGTCACATCTGGTACTGGCTGGTTCTTTTACCTCCTCTTCAGAGGAAGGTCACACATTTCTTATGCTCTTTTTCACTCGATGTGCCTCTCATTGAACATTGATACCCCTAACTTACCTTAGAACCCATTTGGAATTCAAAAGATGCCCCTGTCGGCAAAAGAAGAGCAACGCGATTACAGCTCAAGAACTAATTGGGTTTTAGTTGCTTCGAGCAGCTACACATTGATTGGTATAATTCATCAAAGAAGAAGAAGAAGAAGAAAGAAAGAAAAGGAGTCAACTTAAGCTGCTACTCTGATGCAGGATTGCTGGCGAGCTTCTTACCCCCTAGTACGCCAAGGCTGTCTATCACAACTACAGCAAATAGAGATAAGGTCAAGATAAACTGAACATTGGCTTAAGTGCTTAGAAGACAGATAACGATTATTGTGTTGTTTGCAGGATTTGTTTTGTGACTCGCTGGTGAGGTTCATTTAGTACCAAAAAGTTTTTAGAGATTGTCAGTAAAGCTTGGCACCTAAAATAAAAAAGGGGCCGAGCAGGGAATTGAACCCTGGACCACTCGCAGTATTGTAAAGCTAGTAAACTAACTTTCGCCCAAAGCGAGTATCATACTACTAGACCACACGGCCGATTATAAAATAACATATCTTTGGTACATATTTAAACTTTCCTGATGAAAATGCCAAAAAACTAGAAAAAAAGAATTTTAAGCTGAACATTCAGATAATTCGCCATCAAAAAAAAACCTCAATAAATATAAAACGAGAAATAAATTAAATAATGGTACAAAGCATTTCAAAACAAAAAAAATCAGTTAAAACAAATATCAAACATAAGAAAATAAATGACATAGTTTTGGGGTGAACCGGAGGGGGTATTAGTCCAATATTTATTATAAATTATTCCAAAGTTTCTTCAAAAACACTATCATTGGTCAGATTCTTTTTTCTTTTTTCGATCCTTTCTAATAATGCTAAGAAATGTGGAAACTGGGGTGAAATTTCTATCACGCTCCAAAGCTGCACCAGCGGAAGTGCCAACCTCTCTGGAAGAGGATCCTGATTCTTTTTTATCAGACACATCTTCATTGGGATAGATCTCGCTATTTGTTGGTCCATTTGTCCGTTCTCTAGTTGCAGGTACGTCAGAAGCTTTTATTAAACCTTCGGTCTGAATTCCAGTATTGCTCATAACCCCAGCAGCTTTCAATGTGCTAGGTTCAGAAGATGAACGGGGCCGCTGAGTATTTAGCGGTTCAGACCCAAAGAGGATATGACCTAATGAAAAGCTTCCATCGCGTGTCATGTCGAATTCAGATGGTTCTGACAAAGGTTGTGAAGGGCGATAAAAATGTCCTTCAGGAGACCTGTCAAAAAGGCTGTCAAACGAGAATAATATTGATCGTTCAGCAACTCCAATTGGCAATTGGTCAACATCTAAGCCATTATCAATCTCATGGCTATAACTATGGTTCATCATGTCTCCAGGTGGTGTTAAGCCAGTGCCAATTGATCTGTGATCAAATGGAGAAATGGGATTATTTCGATTGTTAATAGCATTAAAGTTGATCCCTGAAATATATGATTGAGGTGATCCTTCTATTGGGCTGTTAAAATCCAAACGATAGCTAGACCGTGGTGTAGAGGAGACATTTGAAAATGTAGGAACGGTAGTAACAACACCGGAAGTACCCATGCTTGCTGTAGTTGTGGGACTTAGTGTAAGTTCAGGTAGTAAGCTCGGAGTGTTTCGACCTGAATGTGATTTTTCAAAAATATTGTTTCGAAAAGAAGAGAACTGTTCTGACTTGGAACTTTCTTGTTCAAACGCTTGAGACTCATTATTGATTGTAGCTTCCTTTTTAGAAACTTCCGAAACAGCTGGTGTTGATTTTATGAATGGGTGTGCCTTATTCTGGATATCTTCTAATCGAGAATCTATAGCAATACCATTGGAATGCTTCTCCATTGATGGTCTCCTGCTACTGTCATTTAAAAGAGATACCGTTGTAAAATCAATTCCACTAGTCATGCCTTCAATATCAATGTTTTGCAAAACATTAAACACTTCATCCTCAGGTTCATCTTTAGACTCTATTCTACTGGCAGGAGCTGGTGGGGTATCATTAGATGCTATAGTCGTGATTGTCTCTTCAATAACATTCTTAGACATGTCCTTTGGGATATCACTTGCTGAGGTAATCTTGTCAGACAATGCATTGTCTATATTTTTACCATCATTTGTTTCGTCTAATCTGCCCATGTATTCAACTTCATCGTCAAATGAAACTCTGCTCTGTTTTCTTTTCTTTCGAGGTTTAGGAATATTTGTGTGGCTGTGCGTTTCAATGTTTGCTTCAGAAGGCTTTGAAGGTAAGACAAGATTGGGTATGTCAACTTTTCCAGAAATAAACGATTTATTGGATGGCAAAGTAGCTGTATCATCTGGCCTCTTGCGTTTTTGTCTATTCGAAATTCGAAGAGGAGAATTTACAGCATTGGTCAACTTTTCAGTAGTAGATTGATCAGTTATTTGTTCTTCTGTAGATGATTTCCTACTGCGATTCCGGGCAATTATCACGGCTTGGCTGAGCGCTGCATCTAAATTGAAATCTTCCATCATCTGCTCGTCAGCTGCATCTCCAGGTAAAGAGTGATAATTGCTACGCCTAGGAGGCGGAAGACTAATGACAAAAGGAAATTCTTCCACAACCTTTTGGAGGGGATTTTGATTTTTGGGTGAAATATTAGACACAGGGCTAATAGCTGAAACAACTGGGACCTGAGGGACAGAATTTGATAAAACCGGAATGCTGTTTTTCAAAGGGGGTAAGAATAAAACATGGGGAATTGAAATAGAGCATTTAATTGCAACGAGATCAGCTAACTTGAATGGCCCCAAAGAGTTTTGCAACGCAGGATCGATTGGTATATTGGGTGTTTGGGGTCGCGAATTCAACTCAGGCAAATATTGTCTAGAATTAAGAGCTTCAGATTCATCAGCGTTGCTGGATTTTTTGTCTAAAGTAGAGGGAAAGTCCTTTCCAGATTCTTGAATCCTCATATCCATTTTTCTTGTCACTGCTGGTATTTGTGGGATATCAGGTGGCTGAGTTTCACGAAGACCGTGATTATCAGATGGGATCAAACCTTCTGGAGTCAAAGCAATGCTAGAACCCTTCTTGTATGTAACAGTGGGAACTTTCCCCTTGGAAATAACGAGTGGCTTTTCATGTAATTGTTTGGCCTTACGAGAGGTGGATGGAATAATGATATGTAGCGACGCTGTCTCTGACACTGGTGTAGTATCTTCCATATGTGCTGATTTTACCTCTCTATCCTCAATTTCATGTTGTTCCTTCTCTAGCTTTTTTGTTGCGTCAGACTGAGTTCCTGGAATAATAAAGCTTTCACTGTTGAACAGGGACTCTATATCACTAATAGTTTTTTCAGCATCAGCATCAGGTGAGCTGGACTTTGCTCGTTCGTGTGTGTCGCTAAGAGGCTGCAGATATTTATAATCTGTGGAAGGAGGAGTGTCATATATTCTATCTTTGGGGGAGCAAGCAATTGTGTTTTGCACCGTGGAATCATCGTCAGGGGGAGAAAATGGTGTATCGCGAGCTAACTTGTAACTTGGAGATTCAACGTTAGATGATGGGCGGTGAAGTAACGTTGTGACCTTTTTTGGAGGAGTACTAGTCACTATCCAACAGTTGGATCTACTTCCATTAGCTTCTTGAGATTCAGCATATTGAGAGCCATTATACTCACTCTTTCGTGAAGAGTGTGCCCCCCGAGTTGGCTTGGTAAGCTGTTCGTGAGTTGTTGCAACGCCTTCAAGATCATTTTCGTATTTCTTGTTGATATCTTTTTGACGTTTATATTCATGTTCTAGCTCCTTTTTTCGGCCACTTTCCTGCTCGATATTTGCTTCTAGTTTAGTAATTTCAGCTTCAATCATCACAATGTTCAACTTTTTCTTTTTAACATAGGATTGCTGGTCTCTCTCCTGGTTCTCCAAAAATAACAGCTCTCTTTTAAGCTTATCCACATTAGCCTTAGACTTTTCCACTTTTCCCTTGAGATTCTCCGAAATAGTTCTCTCAGAACTATTGGACTGCTGGTCTGAAAGTTTCATTCTCTCATGAGTCACAATCTGGATATTCTCTTTAAGCTTTTGAAGCTTGGACTGCTCTTCTAGAAGAATGGAATCATGTGTATTTTGTTCTTCCAACAGCTTTGCAAGGTTTTCTTCAAATTCTTGTGCAGACGTTTGAAGAGTCTCATATTTAGCTTGAACAGCTTTCTGGCTTTTCATATGCTGTGTCATATCGTTTGAAATTACTTTAATATCACGCTTTATATTCCTAAGTTCGGCCTCTTTTCGTGACTTTAACTCATTTAACTGTGGGAACTCCTTTTCAAATTGAGTAAAAAATTCTTTGCATTCATCAAAAGTTCTCTGAAGTCGCTTATTTCTTTGCTCCAAAGTTGAAATCTCTTCTTCAAGTCTTGCAAAGGTTTCTCGACTTCCACTGACCTCGTTCTCTTTGGCCTCTGTTTGTTGCAATACCGCCGATAGTTCAACAGTAAGATCAGCAAGTCGTTGTTTTGCTGTACGGAGCTCTGCTTCGTGAATAGTGGTTTCTTGTTCCAGCTTTTTTCGCTCATCAATAGCATGCTGGGTTTTCAGTTGTTTGTCACGAAGTAATTCCTCGTTAATTTTCTGTTGCTTAGATTGATCCTGAAGTTGTGATTGGAGGTTTTTAAGAACCTGCTCATCAACTTGAACTCGTTTTTTCTTTTCTTCAATTTCTATCTTTAGGAAATTGGCTTGCTCGTTCAACTCTTTAAGGCTAGCTTCCTCTGCTAATTTACCTTTGAACAGCTCCTCTTTTTCTGTAAAAGCCTGTATAGACATTTTAAGCTCTTCTAGATTTTTACGATGAGCTTCTTCGACTCTATTAAATCTCTCTGCATCTTGATTATTCTTTAACATTGAATCATAAGCTTTCTGCTCTTCAAGCTCAAAAAGTTTCCGAGTCTGGTGGAGTTTCTCTTCAATATTATTCAACTCTTCTTGCTTTGAGGAACACTTTGCTTCAATGGCGTATAAAGACTCCTGAAGATGTTGAATATGATTATTGTTTTTCTGCTCTGATTTAGAAGGTGCTACTTCAAGCTTCTCTGGTTGTTCTGTACGTTCAACTTGATTCTTAATATCCAGGTGTTTAGATTTCAATATCTCGGCTTCATTCACACTAAGCTGCTCTTGATTTGGTCCAATTGAATTTTGGGGCTGATGTTGTTGCACTAATATGACATCAGATGTTGGAGAAGGCTTTTCAGCGACTGTACAAGTATTTAGTGTGTCGCTCTGCTGATCTCTGTGAAATTTAGGAGTAGTGGAATAACTTTCTTGAAGCCCAAACAGAGGGGAATATTCGCGCGATGGCAACATTAAGCTCGTTTGTAAGGAAGCATCAAAATAGGTGGATTTTCCATGAACAGATTCAATGTGAGGTGTATAGTTTGGAATAGCTGTGATGAGGGCTGCAATTCGCTGAACGCGTTTATGACTCTCTTTCGATTCGATAAAATTAAAGACCTTGTCGTATGACGTTTCGAAAGGTATTTGAAGGGCTGGATCTGATGGTGTAATATAAGGCTCAGTAGACTTAGTCTGGCGATATATAAACTGCTTGGATATCCCTGGGCCTTGAAAAGTGGAAACAAGTTGTTGGGATTTGGTCTTTTGTGGTTGATATGCAGCATGTGAATTCTGGTATGGATGTCCTCGTTTGGAGTGGGAAGATTCTTTTGAGCCTAGAGTCAGATGTCGATTTGAAAGCTGCTGCGACGATGACCGATGAAATGAGGTAGGCAATATTCCTGTATTCAATTGATTTAGACTGCTGTTTCGTAATTCAAGTTCCTCTTCAGATTGTGAGTCTACACTCTCTTTAAACTCATCTGCTCTATGGGTCTGGCGAACACTACTGCCTTCAGAACCTTGATTTGATGGAGTAATATGGTGGCCTACCCGTCCATGCTGCTCATCGGGCTCATTATCGCTTGACTTTTCATTATGCTTTTTGCCTGAGTACTTGTAGTGCTCCTTTTTAACAAAATTATTCCGGCTATTCATCTTATTGGGTATCGAATTGGTACTTTTTACACTATGCGGCATGGAATTCCGTTTTCGTGGCAGCCCTTCTGGTATCCTTGCAATATGAGATCTTTGAAACAATGGTGCTGACGATCTTCTTGACGTTGAAGATGTAGATATATAAAAAGGTTTGGTATTTGAATATAAATGTCCAGTCTGTTGCTGAAAATGTCGAATTTTCGATGACGTGGATGAGTTGGAGTGATTACTAAATCTCCGGCTTGGATTGTAATCTGATCTGAATGTGTGCAGACCCAGAGCACGACGATTGTTATGGGATTTGCCTTGTGGGGCTGGATGGTAAAGGCTTTGTGGAGACGAGCTGTGTTTCGGGGGATACAAAGTTGAAAGTGTATTAAAATCGGATCTTGTCATTGTGTCTTGATAATTCTCGTTAACACTTGTAAAGCCCAATTCTTCAAAATCGTCCGAATCATCTGAATCATCGGAATCATCGCGTTCAACACTTGATTCTTCAATATCCTTATCGATCTGAACAGCATAGTTAGCCTCAGAGTCAGCGTCGACCGTCAACAGTTTTCGAAACTCGTCTTCTCTATCTCTTTTGTAATTTGACTTTTTGTGTCGATAAGTGACTTTACTTGTCCGGCTTTCGTCAGGTTTATCATGTTGACCGTATGTTTGCGCTCGGCGGCTCATACTTGCTTGGTCTTGATCTTGAGCTCGAAAAAGTCCGGTTAGTCTTGATGTTGTTTTTAGTAACGATATTTAACTATGAGACGTGACAATCTTATTCCAGGGCTTCCGAGACTTGGTATTCAATAAAACGAGCTACTCGAAAATAATTTGCTCTTCGTCTGTATGTTGTAAGTGGAGCTTGTAAACAGTTAGTTAATGATCAGCTCTAGGTAATAACCTGAACCGATAAGAGTGGCTGGTTCAGAATCAAAAAATCATACCAGTTAAACCAAAAGCACATTGGCTATAGCAATTATATATAACACAAATCAGTGTCTGTTCAGAAAACCTTGGAATGTATCTCAAGATCACAAATGAGCTGGCTAGTGATGCTAGTTGGTGGTAAGATAAACACTTGACTTAATCTATGTGCTTATGTAATACGCGCGTTGTACGCACTACGCTCTTCAACAACAGTGTCTGAATAGTCATTTGATGACTAGTTTCAACCATCCAGTAACTTTAAAACAACTAGAATAATAAAATAAAATTGTAATTTACTATTTATAAAAATATTTGTCATAACAAATCCTCGAGTATTTATACACAGATTAGGTCTTCTTTACTGGCTCTAGATATAGATCAACTGTAGATACCTTGAGTTAAAAATTGGAACTGGTCATAAAGTCTAGTAGACAGACTTCCAGAACTCTTTTGGATTAGTTGGTATTCCACAAAATTGTCGACTTCGGAATCGCTCATTTGAAGCTGAAAACGTTGTCGCAGTTGTTGTGCAGTTGCAGCACCAGAAGCAAAACAAGGTAACGTAGAATCCCTTTGCATCATTTCAACCAAGATAATAATGCTTTCTGCTTCTTTGCGAATATCTTTAAATCCTTGTTTTACTAGATTCTTAAACATTGTGAAAGTCTCAGAGTCTGTTCCACCCATAAGCTCAATATATTCGTATGTAAGCTTGAAGGGTGAGGTCTCAAATCCAACGCTGCCAGGAGTATTTGATAATAAGAATCCAAAATCAATGTGAACAATGTGGCCATCGTTATCGAGCAGGATATTACCATTATGTCTATCTTTAACTTGGAGTAAGTAACAAATGATAGAATATCCTGCTAACGATCTAACAAAGTTACCGACGGCTGATTCATACCTGTTTCCTGATCCAAAAGTCATCTCAAAATATGACTTTAGTGATGGTATTGCTTTTTTAGAATTATGTGACTCTGTAAGATCACTTGGACTCTCAAGTGTCGACATTGCCTTTTTAATGGAATGAATACTTAAAGCATTTGTGATTGTTTCAACAAGACCAGCAGAGTTGTGTGTGATAAGAATTCTCATTCGTTTTACCCAAACACCAGTGTTAGCCCTGTCCCAACACATTTGCATGGCTTGAATAAGCTGGCAAGCAAAAGCCTCTTGACGTAAATCTGAACCAGTTTTAACAATACACGAAAAGAGGTCCCAGTTAGGTAAATGGCCATATGGTGATGAACGGCGTATTCGCTCCTTCTTGGCCCGCCAGTCTTCACCAAGATTCAATGTACCCTTGCTAGCCGCAGTTGCAGTAGCATTTGCTAGTGTAGTTGAGGTTGGTGGTAACCCTTTTAGTTCATTGCTGACGCCAGTGCCACCTGAGCTCTCGGCTGCTTCGTCCATACCAGCAATCAATAAATCATTTTCTAGTTTACGGATGCCAGCCTCATCATCTGTACGCACACCAGTGCCAATACTGTTTTGGTAAATGGTATGTTCCTCCATACTTTGCATACTGCTTATAATCTTGTTCTTAATGCGCTCAATCTCTTCTTTAGAAAGTTTGGAGCCCTCCAGTTGGTTGATCATTACAGCTGCTGTTCGCATGTGAGTAGCCAAATCAGTTATTTGGTCAATATCATCACCACGATGTACTGGGGTCATATAAACGGGAGAGAAAGATAAATCCGATGATCGTGGGGATGCAGAGTAGTAGTTTGCACTAGACAAATGAGATCCCGATGTAAAAGTCTGGGTACTAAAGGTTCCCAAGCTGCTGCTTGGTAGACTGCTAGAATTAAGTGACGCTAACGATGACAATGATGCAGAAAGGCGATCATTAGCCATGATTGCTCGTTTATCCTCAAACAAATCTATCACAGATATATCACCCATATCACTTTCTTCTTTGGGAATGATCTCATCTCCAGGATGAAATGATGGGGTATTTCGAGATGAATTTAATCGAGCAGAATATTCTGTCGCTGACATGGCCCGGGTTCTTCTGCTTATATAGACGTTTGCGTCTTCAGAGTTTCGGGCTGACGATGGAGCTGACATAGAATACTGGTCGTGTAGGGGTGTAGAAATGGTATCAAATATGTGTTTTCTGTTTGCTTCATGAGATATAATAGCCTTGTTTCTATCCGAGGATGTATCAAAATCCAAATCGCTACGTATATACTCAATTAGTAGCAAGTAAGGAACGCGTTCTGCCGAATTAAGAAGAACAGCCTCTGAAGGTACTATGCGAACAACTCTGTTCTGTTTCGACGGGAGCTCACCGAGTCTATAGTCGTATGTTGAGGCGGAGGATGTATGTGATCGTATGGATGCAGAAGATGACGACGACGGTGAGGGTAATAATAAGGGTATGTCGACCTCTGCTGGTAGATCTTTGTTAAGCATAGCAATTTCAACTCTTAAAGACGACAAACGGGCCTGTTTAGGAACATTTGTAAGCTTGTTGGAGATTTTTTGCAAAGCATCCATGAATTGTGTTTCGCAATAAAAATAGTTTGATTTCAGAGCCTCAATGTGCTTTTGCTGGGAAACCAAAGATGGAGGTAGACTTGAGGATGTAAGAATGCTGGAGATGCTGTTGTTACTAGCAGTCTTGTTCATTTTATGTGCAACATTTACTGGGTTGGCAGCATGCAAATTTGGTAGAGAGTATGCTTGTTCTTGATTGTAGTCGAAATTACTTTTGATTGATAAATCTGGGCTTTGTGGGGGACTTTGCACTGGAACGAGTCCGTTAGAAATGATTCGGTTTGAAAAGATTGGCAGTTCACCTCCAAGTGAGCGCCGTGGAGCGGATGCTGAGGCATTAGACCCACGAAGTGCAGAAAGACTTCGAGTGGCAGTCAGTGCAGCCTTGGAAGCAAGATGAAAAATGTGCGATCGCTTCTTTCGCCCTTGAGAAACAACCAGCGGTTTGATGTACTCCACGGTTCCCGGAAGCCCAAAAGCAGCAGCAATAGAGCCTGCCAAAATGACGCTTGGCTGGGTATTTTCCAAAATTTTGTTTTCCGGGGGTAGTCCAACGTTGAAAAGAATGTGCTGAAGTTTTGTCATAAGGCGCTGACAAACTAAAAAGCCGTGAGACTCCGGCTCATTGATGAGCTCGGTGAGGTGAGCTTGGACTTGCCAAAAGATCTAGATGAATGACCGTGTCAGTGTGAAGAAATTAGAATAAGCTGGTTATGACGTATCAAGCAGCTAACATACCAATACCGCAGCGTGGGTAGAACGATTGCACAGTTCTATGATGAGATCCTCGAGAGCCAATGAATCCGTCTTTATTGTGACATGGAGCTGAACAATCTGGGGAATGAAAA
Organism: Magnusiomyces fungicola; assembly: GCA_900654225.1. Lineage (NCBI taxonomy): Eukaryota > Fungi > Ascomycota > Dipodascomycetes > Dipodascales > Dipodascaceae > Magnusiomyces > Magnusiomyces fungicola. The sequence continues at coordinate 875,841 of CAACAH010000005.1, forward strand.
ACTCAATTTCTTCATCTGGGTAGTGTCTCAATTTCTGAGCAATATGGAAATGAATGCCAATTTCATCGGCGTAGCGCTCCAAATAAGAAATGCAATGAAACAGGGTGAATTGATTAGAATCAATGAAGCGAAGCAAAAAGGAATACCCTCCTCCAGATCCCGATCCAGATCCAGATCCCGAATCTTTAGAACCCATGTTGCCGAAGAGATGACGGTTCGGGTTGGTTTTGTGCGTGTGTTGTCACTAAAAGTGTAGTAGAGCGAATGGAAGACGATGATGAATATGAATAGATGAAAAGAAGAAGCTCCAGAGGGCGTACAAAACTGGAAATGCCAGCGCAGTGTCACGTGGTTGCTAAGTCAGCGCTTACTGGGCCTCCTGGCATTTATTTTTTTTATTTTTTTATTTTTTTATTTTTTTATTTTTTTATTTTTATTTTTCTAATCTTTTTTTCTTAAGCAAACCTTCTCTCTTTTTAGTCTCAGTTTTCCACCAGCCATCTACTTAACCTCCCATTCCCACGCATACTCCCCCATCATGGCTCTGCTAAAGTCGCTCGCTCTCTCTCTCGCCCTTATTCACGGTGCCTTTGCTCAGGCTCCCGGTGCCGTCGCTGGTGCCGGTGGTGCTCCTGTCGCCCCGGCTGCTCCGCCCGGGCCTGCTGGTGTTTCTCCTTCTCCCGCCCCTGTCGTTTCTACTCCAGCTGCTGCTGCCGACCCTGCTGATGCTGTTCCTACGTCTGACCCTTCTCTTTTGGGCTCCGTTATGTTTGAAGGAACATGGAGTTCAAAGTCGAATGCTGTTTTCACTGGACCTGTAAGTTGTGCTATAATTAGCTTCTACACGAAGAACTCAACTCACCAGTAGTATGAGTCCGACGAATTGTTACTGACTTTTTTAATGTTTTTTTTCTTTTTTCTTTTTAGCAATTCTATGATCCTGTCGATGAGCTTCTTATTGAGCCTGCTCTGCCAGGTATGAGTTACAGTTTCACCTCTGATGGCTTTTTCGAACAAGCCTTGTACCAGGTTACAGGAAACGGTAAGTTACTTTCAAATACACAATTGATACCAGTTTTCAATAGTTTCTAACCTATATACCTGTTGTCTCTGTCACCATATGGGGTCTTGGTTTAAGCATTTGTCACGCCCGTCTCCTTTGCCTCGAGCTTGATGTACGAGGCACTGGTTGAAGACGTGTTCTGCTTGATCATGCTCATTGTGAGACATTCATGATTGACTTTAGCCACTAATCACGAATGCCCAACCGCAGTGCTTATTTACCAGCATGGTACTTACACAATGCTTGCAAACCACACTTTAATCCTCGAGCCTTTTGCTGTTGATGGCCGACAGCTTCTCTCAGACCCATGCTCCAACAAGGAGTCCATTTATTCACGATATAACTCTACGATTATTTTTGAGAAATGGGCAGTCTCTGTTGATGAATACCACGGCCAGTATCGTCTTGATTTATACCAGTACAATGGAAGCCCTCTTCCACCCCTCTACTTGGCGTACATGCCACCTATGATGCTCCCCACGATTACTATGAACCCAACTGCCGACTCAACTTCTGGCGCCGCAAAATCCACAGCAACAAATGCATCACTTCGACGCAGAATCCGACGTTCGCTTGAAAACAGAAACAAGACACCAGCTATCAAGAAGAAGACTACCGACCATGCTAACATTTGGTGGACCGGAGTCATTTTTATGGGAATTGGCGCCACAGGACTGATTTTCTCCCTTTAGACGCGAAGCAGGGTGCTTTAAACATGAAATACCACTTGAAAGCAGTTGGCTTTACTTGTTATTATATTACCATTATTATTATTATTATTATCACTATCATTATTTCCTGCTAGGGTTATAACTGATTAGTAGGGTTCCATTTTCAGAGCCTACGTAACTGCGTTTTGTGCAGCGCATCACTGAAGAATGGCCGAATTTACCTGTCATCTTGAGAGCCTCTTGGGAATCTCTGCATGACCACTCTTTTCTAGAGGTGGTCCTACATTTATGAAAAATCATTTATACACATGTGTTTTTGCTGGTAATTTTTGTGCTTGGTCTTGGTGTGACCTCTTTTTGTATTATTTTTTTGTACTATCTCCCATTCATGTCATATAGGCATTATACGTTGACCGTTTGTCAGTTTTGTTTCCATCATTTATCAGCGTTTTAGACATAATTCCGGATCCTTTTTGTTTATTTTACTTTCAAAAGCTTGGAGTTGAGCAACAGGTTGTTGTTTTATATTGCTTCTCAAGTATGTGGCCACCCCTTTTCTCAACAGCCTTCATTCTCGTTTGCCTGCTTTTGACTCAAACCCAATTTACCAGAATGAAACGAATTCTTTTCGCTTACTGAAAACATTGGCAAGTCCATTCTTTTTGCGATTACTGTTATTAGATATAAGATATTGCCACAGCTTGTTGCCTTTGGCGCGTTTTCTGTTCACGTAGGTTGGGCATAAAAATAGACTTGTATAGCCATGGCCAAAAGCAGGCGGCAGGGTAACGGCCAGCTGACTGCAGTGTGTATATACAATATTGCGATAAAAGCCTTGACGGACAATGGTGGTAGTTTGTGAGAAAAAAAATTGGTTTCATAAACAGGTTTACAGCAGAAGAGTCATTGGTTTGTATTCCTAACAGAGAGCGGTATTCTTTCTTTCTTTCTTTCTTTCTCTCTCTCTCTCTCTGGCCAACTTGTTTGATGGAGAGTGTTTCCTTGAACGACCGGCACGGCCGATGACGACGCTTGCCTTTGTGCGTCCAAAAATAGAACCTAGTTTTGTCAGGGGCCCAGTGGGTGGTGGTGGGAGGGCAGGATTACTAGGCATGTGATTCACTGCGTCTGGTCACGAGGCTGTCATATGATGAGATTGGTCCTGATCCAGCATAATGTAATATCATAACGAGATGGTTACGTGCGATGCGGGCAGTGCAAACAGAATCATAATTAGAATCAAGTGTTTTGGACACTAGGGTTTTATAATTGTGTGCTGTAGACATGGCAGAGACGGCTATATAAACTCAAAGAAGTGGAGGTTATTTATTTATTTATTTAATTATTTTTAACTGACAAAAGATATATTTCAGATTTGGAATCGGCATCAACAGTCTCAGTTGACCTGGAGTTTGATGAACTGCCTTTGGAGAATTTCTGGCAAGATGGTCCTCGAGCATCCAGTATTGTAGTATTTACATTTTCTGTAGCCATTCAGCTTTTGTCGTTCATAATCAGTGTGGTTGGAATCAAAGCTTTTCAACTTTCTCATGACTAGCTTTGCAGACGGGGCAAAATCTTTGGCATTCGCCTTTAACATTTTGGCACCAAGTCTTTCTTCCCTGTTACTCCACAGTACTGTTGTACCGCCTCGATGAACGGAAAATAGCTACAAACGATTAATAACCGACTTGTTTGTTTGTTTTTTCGTGTCGAACCGGTCGAGAATGCATTCCTGTAAAAAGCAGAGCCTGCTATTTTTACATCTAAACCACTAAATCAGATGTACGCTGTTGCTCTTGTTGATCCTAACTAACGTTATGTGAGTTTCGGTTTTTGGACCTTGGATTTAATCTGTGATAGTGTTTGAGAACTCGCGGACATGGCAGGAATGTATTGTATTATTGTATAAAACCGTCTAATCTTTGTTCATATTGCTAGTTATTTATAAAGCAGGATCCATATATTGCCTGAAAAATACTGGGGTGGTAGGGTCTGATTGATGGCGATTATTTATGATCAACTATCTGCTATACCTGTATTTTATGAATTTCATGTATTTCATGTATTTTATGTATTTTATGTATTTTCCTGCTGCCACGATGGATCATTGTCCAAATTTTATTTTGAACGATATAATCTGCAGCCATAACTAGGCAGTTTGAAAAATCAAAGTTTATTCCATAAGGCGGCCACTTGGACACATACACCTGATATCATCCGGTGAAATTGTAAACCATTCATCAAGATAGCATGCGCCTTTGATTCCAACTGTTGATGCCATTTTAATGACACCAAACGGTTCTGATCTTTGCCTGCTTTTATCCCAACAGTCCTTTGGTACTCAGACTATCAGAAAAGTATGTTTGATGCCACGTAATCTGAGCTAATTTTCAATCTGATCTGTCAAGTAACCAAACCAAACCGCCGGATTTTTCTCTCTCCTCAAAATGTATAATATAGGCTTCTTAACTTTTTAAACTTTGTTGTTGTTGTTGTTTTGTTTTTTTTTGTTTTTTTTGCACTTTTTAATGTATGACTTGAACAAGTTTAAGAAAGCTCTAGGCTGAGAAAAGCTAACAACCCAGCAACCCAGCCCTTTTTGTCCAGTGGAAAGGAATGTTATACAAGAATGAAGTTGGTTTGATTTCAAACAAAGCCACTATCAAGCTTTGATCAAATCATCATCTCGTATCTAACTAATTGTGTCTTTTAGTACACTGGTCGATTTTATAGTACCGTCTAACTGTACTACAGATAAACCACTCAATCCAGAGCATGGCCAGTTTGCTGGGTTGGAAATCTAAGGTATAGTATATGTGATAATCCTGCTGTTCTTAGTCACAATTAGGCATCTTGACCTTTTTTTCAGCTTTAAAGCAAAGTGAACAATGCAATTGATGTCTGGAAACACCATGGAACTACTGTTAATGTATATCATGAATAAAATTTAGACCCTCAATCTGAAAAGAGTATTGCTCGTGGTTGTACATTACTTTTACTATACCACTTGTTTAATAAAAAGCTCCACGATACCATCCCAACCACCTTTCGCAAGCTCACCCATGAAAACTTCAAGACACCCAAGGTTTGGAGTCAGCCATCTAAAAAAGACTAAAAAAACAAGATATTCACATCTTTATATATATTATAAATATTATATAATTCACAAACTTTAAATAGTTTAATTTTAAACTTATCCAGTTACAAAAAGAGAAAAACACACTGTTCCTACATATTGCTTAAAATTAAAAAACCAAAATGTCCCTGTATGAAAATGTACTTGTTCAGTTCTTTCATACAACACCATGAAGTTATAAATACTACACACCGTCCTCGGATTTCTTTTTTCCAAAACTTGTCTTGCTCTTTTTTTTTTCACTTGCTTCCTTTTTTTTAGTTCAAACCTTTTAGGGCTTTTAGTGGAGGATTTCGTCATATCCAACTTAGCATTAATCACAGCTAATCTATCCCATCAATTAGATTTTTTTTTCTGGGAAATTACTACTCTCTTTACAACTAAAGATCCAATAGTTCAACCAAATAACTTTTCGACACCTTTTATCCATCTTCTCGTCTCTGACTTTTATCAGTCGCATCATAATAATTTACCGAATACTTACACAGCATATATCATGTCAAGAGGAGGCACGCGCATGTTGCGCTTTGCAATTATCGCCGTTCTATTGCTAGTTTTGGTATACCATCTATCTACCCGCAATGGACTACCATCATATGTCCCCGGGCGGACAAGTCAGCCTGAACAGCCCCAGCCTCCATTAGAGGTAATAGGGCAAGATAGCACTCCAGCAAAAACACTTTCCATTCCCGCGGCAGAAGAAGAGGACAAGGAAATCGTCAAACAAGAGCCTATGAGCGGCGACTACACGCCAGTTAAGGAAACGCCATACCACAAAGCCAATGCCACATTTGTTTCACTGGCCAGAAACGAAGACTTGTGGGAGCTAGTCATGAGTATTCGCCAAGTAGAGGACCGCTTCAACGGCAAGTACCACTACGATTGGGTATTCCTAAACGACAAGCCTTTCAACGAAGAGTTCAAAAAGGTCACGACCAGCTTAGTATCGGGCAAAACAAAGTACGGACTCATTCCAAAGGACCACTGGAGCTATCCCGAATGGATTGACCAGGACAAGGCTCGCCAGGTGCGCCAAACAATGACTGAAAAGAAGATTATTTACGGCGGCTCTGAATCGTACCGACACATGTGCCGCTTCGAGTCGGGCTTCTTTTGGCAGGATCCTGCCATGGCCGAATACAAGTACTACTGGAGAGTTGAGCCTGGGATCAAGCTGCATTGCAACATTGATTATGATGTTTTCAAGTATATGGAAACCAATGGCATCAAGTATGGCTTTACTATTTCTTTGTATGAGTACATCGACACCATTCCTACATTGTGGAACTCGACCCGCAAGTTCATCCAGCAACACCCGGAATACGTTGCTCCCGACAGCTTGATGGACTTTGTTTCGGACGACGGGGGTGAGACATACAACAAGTGCCACTTTTGGTCCAATTTTGAGGTTGCCGACCTGGATTTCTGGCGAGACAAGCCCTATCGGGAATACTTTGACTTTTTAGACCATGAAGGCGGGTTCTTTTATGAGCGTTGGGGCGATGCTCCTGTCCACTCTATTGGCGCTTCGTTGTTTTTGAATAAGAGCGAGGTGCATTTCTTTGAGGACATTGGATACTACCATGTTCCCTTTAACTCTTGTCCGGCCTCTGCAACTGACCGTATAGAAAAGAAGTGTATCTGTAAACCTGACGATTCCTTTACGTGGAAAGGATATTCGTGCACTCCCAAGTTTTATGAAGCCAAGGGTATGGAGAGACCATTGGGTTGGTCTAATGCGCAGTAAAGTAGATGATTTGGGGTATATGTGTTTTATTATAGTTTCTTGGTATTATTATTTATTTTATTTTATTTTATAACTGTATAATTGCATAATTGTGGTAGTAATGAAATGTGTTTATGAATCATGTTAACAAAGTTGGTTTGCAGGTTGAGCTCTTGGTGGGTGGAAGCTGAAATTTGCTGTCGCTGTTATGAGTGCAAAATACACAGCGCATGACAAATCTAGTGGCCACGTTACGCAACGCACCACACCTTCTGTCTGTGCATCAAAACATCACCATCTAAGGAACCGATCCCCTTATTTCTATTTCTATTTCTATTTCTATTCCTATTACCGTTTCCCCAGTCTTGTAAATCCACGTTTGTGACTCGATAAGGCCGTCTCTTCCATCGATTCAGCACTCTTACACCTGGCATTTCCACCAGTCCTTCATTGCCACCAAGACTCGTTCAACAACATAACACAACATGGCTATCCGATACCTTCTTTTATTATCCCGCCAGGGCAAAGTCCGTTTGGCCAAATGGTTTGAAACCCTTGCATCAAAAGAAAAGTCCAAGATTGTCCGTGAAGTCACAACCCTAGTTCTCGGTAGAAGGACCAAGATGTGCAACGTCTTGGAGTACAAAGGTATGATAATATTATGGCCCAAAAAAAAAAAAAAAAAAAAAAAAAAATAATAATAATAATAATAATAATAACAAACCTGCAAAACAAAAATTTTCTAACATCATCCCTAGATTCCAAGGTTGTTTACCGCCGTTACGCCTCCCTCTTCTTTATTACCGGCATTGAAAGCGACGACAACGAACTCATTACGTTAGAAATCATACACAGATACGTCGAGCAGATGGACAAGTACTATGGAAATGTGTGCGAGCTTGATATCATTTTCAACTTTACAAAGGCATACTACATTTTGGACGAGCTGTTGATTGCAGGCGAGCTTCAGGAAACGTCAAAGCGAGAAGTTCTTAAGCGGATTGCACAACAAGACGCTCTTGAGGCTGCAGAAGCCGAAGATGAGGGCTTAAGCAGACTGCTAAACTAGTAAGGATTGAGGGACTTTTGGTGATGGAAACAAAGCAACAGCCACTAGATGGAGATATATATTATATATATACATTAATAAAATAAAAAAAAAGATATGAATAGAGCTATAAGAAGAAAAAAAAAAAATTAAAAATTCTATGCTAATCTACATGTACAAATCTATGTAACAAAGTGACGATATTTATATATATATATAATTATAATATTACCAAAATAACAACAAAATACAACAACGGGTATTATATGATCCAGCCATAAAACAACTACCCAAATTTAGTTTTTCAGTTCCTTTCCAGCATCCTTCAAGTACTTGATGATTCCATGCTTAATGTTATTAAAGTCCTTAAATTCCACAAAGTTGATCTTCTCGCGAAGGCAGTAGGTGATAAGGTCGCGGCCTTCCTTGGCAAATAAGAGATTGGTTTCTTTGGCCGCAGACAGATCAGAAACACCGTCACCACAGTAAAAAAGAGGGATTTGCTCGTCCTTGGGCCGTTTGGAAATAACCTCAGCGTAGGGGCGGATGGCGCGTGACTTGTCATGGCCAAAGTCGGTCTCGTCGCGGAACTGAATGCTCCATGAGCCATCTTCCTTGACAAGCACCTCGTTCGACACAATTGGGATAGAGTCGGCAGCCTCGGTTCCAAGCAGCTTTTCAAGGAGAGCGTGGATAACAGGCCGCATGCCAGAAGAGACGACGACGACAGGAATGTTATGGGCGACGGCCCAGTGGTAGAAGCCAGCAAAGCCTGGATCGAGCTCGACGTTTTTCTTGAGGTAATCAATGCATTCGGGGAACGGGGTCTTGATGGACTCGAGCATATCGGCAAAGCCATTACGGAAGTTCCATCGGCCTTCGAGGATCTCCTTGTTGAGGAACAGGCGACGCTCGGCGCCATAGCCCAGGTTGTCGGTCATGGCATCGTTGGAATCTTGGAGCGTGACGGTGCCATCCCAGTCGGTGAAGACGATGGCTGGAGGGTTTGTGGCAAGGAGAGGGGTATTATTTTCAGAGGCCATTGTGGAGGAGTGAGGCAAGCGAGGATAAAGGATGGGAAGAGGAAGAGAAATGGAATGAATGAAAAAAAAAAAAAAAACAAGGGTGTGTGTGTGTGTGTGTGTGTGGGTATATTACTGGTTCTGCTTGCTTTCGGGCCGTGGTGATGCGTGTGACGTCAACGGCGGAGGTAGTTATGCCATGAAATGAGGGCGAAGAGACGGGTTCGAACGTGGGTTGTGAAAAGCTGGTGTAGTGGGAGGTGCTAAAAGTTGTTTATTTATTATTATTTAGTACTATTTATTATTATTATTATTATTTATTATTTATTATTTAGTACTATTTATTATTATTATTTATTTACTGTTACCTTTTATTTGTACGCAGCAAGAGGCTAGGGAAATTTAGCGACTAACCACTCGCCATCAGTGAGCCTGGAGCTGGCTAGTAACCAACTCAGACATCCACATGGACAACAGGAGCCCAAGCTAGCAGTGCTGGCCATTATCTGTACGCTCATCTTATTACTATTAATTACTATTACTATTACTATTCCTATTACTATTACTATTCCTATTACTACTCCCTCTTATTGTTATTCTTTGATTCTTTGATTGTTTCACCGCTTAGCTCCCCGCTTGGAGCCCCACCGCACACCAGACCAGGCCGGTATTTATAGTAATATTATTAAAGCTATATAAGCACAAATATTTCACGCTTTGACGCTCGCATTCTTTCTCTCCCTTCTCTCTCCATCTCCATCTACATCTCCATCTACTACATCTCCTTCTCCTCCATGTTGCTGCTCTCCCCCCTCTTTCTCGCCTCTGCCGTTCTCGCTTGGAACCCAGGCAACTCATACACCCCCTCCTTCGTCGACTGTCCCAGCGATGAGACAAACTTCCTCCGAAGCTCTAGCGAGGGCCTGAATTCTGACGAAGCTGCCTGGGTCGAGGCCCGTCACAACATTACCACCCCCGCCCTCGTCGACTACTTGACCCGTGTCAATCTCACTGGAATCGATCCCGCCAGCTTCCTCTCTAACACCTCCATCAGCATGGGCATCGCCTTTTCCGGCGGTGGCTACCGCGCCATGCTGTGCGGTGCCGGCGCTTTTGCCGCTCTTGACAACCGAACCGAAGGCACCACCAGCCCTGGCCATCTGGGTGGTATTGTGCAGGCCGCGACCTATCTTGCCGGCCTTTCCGGCGGTTCCTGGCTCGTTGGCTCTATCGTCACAAACAACTTTACCACAATTGATGATCTCCTCGCCAGTAGCGACGTCTGGGATCTTTCTGACAGCATTTTCAATCCCGGCGGTATCAACGTGTTTTCTACCGCCAAGTACTACGACGGCCTCGCCGATGCCGTTGATGACAAGAGGGACGCTGGCTTCAACGTCTCTTTGACAGACATCTGGGGTCGCGCCTTGTCCCAGCAGTTTATCGATCTCACGGACGGCGGCCCAGCAATGACTTGGGACGACATTCGTTCATACGACCCATTCACTTCTCACGAGATGCCTTTCCCTGTCATTGTCAGTGACGGTCGTGCTCCTAACACTACTATTGTTTCTACAAACTCTACCAACTTTGAAATCACTCCGTACGAGCTGGGATCTTGGGACCCCTCCCTGGAGGCTTTTACCGACATTAGATGGCTCGGTTCCAACGTCACTGACGGTAAGCCTAACAATGGAACATGCGTTCTTGGCTACGACAACTCTGGCTTCACAATGGGAACTTCGTCAACATTGTTCAACCAGTTCATTTTGCGCATCAACTCTACGTCTATTTCCGGCGTTTTGAAGAAACTTGCCTTGGATATTCTCGATCACTTGTCTTCAGACTACGATGACGTTGCCATCTATGCTCCCAACCCATTCCTCCTTACCGAGCAGCAGCACTCTACTATTGAAAAGGCAGAGTACCTTACCTTGGTCGACGGTGGTGAAGATAGCCAGAACGTTCCCCTTTACCCTTTGATTCAGCCAGAGCGTAACCTTGATGTCATTATTGCATTTGACAACACTGCCGACACTGATTTCAGCTGGCCCAACTCTAATTCTCTAATCAAAACGTACGAGCGCCAGTTTGGTGAGCAGAGCAGAAAGTACTTTTTCCCGTCTGTTCCCGACAACAATACCTTTATCAACAAGGGCTTCAACGCCCGTCCAGTTTTCTTTGGTTGTTATGCTTCCAACTTTACCCAGTTGAGAGAAGAGATTGGCTCTCCTGCAAACTACACGCCTCCTCTTATTGTCTGGAACTCGAACGGTTACTACACCTTTAGGTCCAACACCTCTACCTTCCAGATGAGTTATGAGAGCGACGAGATGCGATCTATTGTTGAAAACACATATGCTGTTGCAACCTACGGTAACGGAACTCTTGACGCTGAGTACGGCGCTTGTCTTGGCTGCGCTATTATCCAGCGTGAGACTGAGAGAAGAGGTATTAACCAAACGGAACAATGCAAGCAGTGCTTTGACAAGTACTGCTGGGACGGATCCTTGAACTCTACGCACCCGTCAGCCGAGCAGATGAACGCACAGTGGGCTGTCCCTAATGTCAATGTAATTGTTACTTCCAACGGAACCAACAGTACTAATCCAGCCACGACGTCTGGCGCGAAGAAGAACGGGGGTGTGTCGGTCCAGCCTATAATGGGCACCGTGGTAGGAGCCTTGATCCTTGGTCTTGTTGCGATTGGAATCTAATTGCGCGAGGCTTGAAAAAATATAAATGTATATAGATTTTGTTTATATATATCAATGAAAAGAATTAGAAGTGAATTGATGAATTGATGAATTGATGATGGGTGGCTGAGTGATTTTGCAAGATTCGGAGGTAGGACGAGCTCCGAAGGGAGCGTTTGGAGCATCTGACGGCGACCAGACACGGATGTTACAAGAATAATTATTTTCTTGCAGTGAACATGAGACGAGGAATAACCAGTGTACAATATTAGAAGTAGATTTGTGATGTATGGTTTATGGTTTATGATATATGGGTGCATAGGGTGTGGCCCCAAGGCTATGCCAGAGTCCCAAGCCTGGCACTTGTTGGTTGGTATATCCTGATTTTTTTATTTTTTATTTTTAGGCATAATAATTTCAAGACTGCTCAGCCTAAAACCTACTAAAACCTACAGCCTACAGCTTAGACCCCAGAGCACAATGTCCAGGGCTTGGGACCTTTGAAATAGTAGCGATGGTCGCATGCTAAAACCCGGCCGTTATTGTGTCAGAACACAATGAGCTCGATGACGTACGGAATGGCTTTTAGTCGGATTCTAGAACCGTGTCTGGAAAAGCGCGTTGGTTTCGAACAGGCGTTGGTGTGCCCGGCACCATCTGCTAGGACACTGGCACAATATTTCACATTTTCCGGCTCATATATAATATACATAATATACATAATATGCATAATATACATAATATATAACACACGCGACCAAGAGAAGAGCTTTCCCCTTTCTGATCCAGTATTTGACGCACTGGCACCCAATTAGGCCGTTCCCAGCCTTAATACCGTTGTGGCAAACCTTAATGCCGCCCGTTTCGGCAGCGGTGTGGCCACCGGCTAAACCGACAGCGAACCGCGCATATTTCAGACCCCTAAACGGGTGATTTGGAAATTGGCATGGCTGGGTCTTCTTCTTGGTGATGCAAGCCCTTCTCATGACTGCTACGTTCGAATCAGCCACCTTCTGTGACTTGTTTTTAATTATTATTATTTTATTATTATTTTATTACTATTTTATTAGTGCATATTATTATATATCCCCACTTGAAATTAGTCTCGTAGCTATAACCGCCGCTGGAGTATGGGCTTGGCTGGATCCCATGGCCCTTGGATCTCGTTCTTGTACTTTTGTAACGACAGCAGCCAGAACGGTAAAATGAAAAGAACCATGACCTGGATAACCACCCACGCAACCAGCACCAGCAGCCGGTACACAAGGCTGGAGCTCTCAGCGTCGTTTAAAGGCCCGCTAATGTGCCACAACCCCACGTCCGTAGCGATCACCAGCACACTCAGCAGCGTCCAGTATGTCTTGGAGTACCGTTCAACCGCAACGGAAAAAGAGGTCGTGTGCTTGGGTTTGGGGCGGCAGGCCGGGCACTGGTGATACGACGCTGACGAAAACCGTATCCGCTTCACAAACATGGGGAACACGCCAAACAGTTCAATCGAAAACAAAATAAACGAAAATACGGCAATGGTAGTGGTCAGTCGAGACGCCAAAACGATTGCAGCCGCCATGGCCAGGTTAGTGGCTAACGACGATGACCGGAATTCTTCAGCAAGAAAGTCCGTGTTGGTATTGGATGAAGGCGATATGCTACCGCTAGAAGCTATTGTATTTGGAATGTTGGTATTATGCGAGTCGCTCGTCTTTTCTGGACTCGTAAAGCAGCACGCCGGTGGAGGTGGTCTGCTGCCGCCCTTGTAGTCCTGGCACAGCACGTTTGCCAGCAGGAGCCAGCACGCCAGCGCCCAGATCGAGTCTGAAGACGTGCTTAATGTCAGTGATTTTAAAACCGGCGACAGTGCCAAAATCGTAAACACAATGAGTGATGCAGACTTGAGCGTTTCAGCAGAAAAGTACAGCTCGTTCACATACTTTTTATTCTCTTCTTCTTTGCCTATCACCAGCGCAACTGCTCCACCCTCGCGCGCCCACAAAAACAGATATCCTACCACCGTGAGCACCCCTGAAGCCGCGGCAAAGACTGTCGGGCTCCAGCCTCTTGAGTAGATTCCGCAGAACACGATTGCAAACAGCGCGACCGAGCAAAGGTGCGCCAGCACCGGGGAAAAGTCGGCGCTGAGCGACCAGAAACTGTATGGCTGCACATGGCTGTTCTGTTTCAGCTGGCTTAGAAAAGTGCTGTCGACATAGTTGTCAGGGTACGGTTGTCGCAGCCACAGCAGCTTGCGCCAGGGTGGCAGTTGCGGCGAGCCTCCAAAGGGCGATGTGGGACGTGAAAAATTAGGGGTATTGGCACCGTATGGTGACAAGAACTTGGATGTACTTCTTGTCAGCGGTCCATTATGATATGCAGGTCCTCGTGACGAAAGTGTTCTGGCGCTGTCTGTTGTCTTTGACGACTGGCTCAGAAAAGGCTGCGAACCTGTCGAATATTTGGTTTGGTATTTGGATTTTGCATCATTTGAAATATGTAATTCGTCGTAGTGCAACCCATTTGATTCGCTCTCAGAACCAGAGTCTTGCTCTTGTTCTTGTTCTTCTTGCCCTTCTTCCTCGCTGCTGGTATCGCTGCTTAACTGGAGATACGAAAACGTGTTGGTACTTCTTGACATTGAGCTTGTTAAGCGATGCCCAACGGTAGATCCTTCTCGGTAATTGTTCATTTGGTATTATATGACGATCATTGGGATGGATCTAAAAAAAAAAATGAAAATGAAATAAAATGACAATGAAAATGACAATGAAGACAGCGTTTGATTCAAAGGGGAATTTCGTATCATATGATTGTCATGTGACAATAGCACAGCCATTATCGATTGATAAGATTAGATCCAATTCCATCTTCCATCACATGACATTTGTCAGCATGCTTGAGTTTTTACCTGCAGTTATATTTCTCATCAACCTCCCTCGCCCACTTCACTTCACCACACACTATCAATTCCCACAAAACCCTCTCAGCCATGTCCTCGTCTACCCAGAGCCGATGGCCGTCTGACATTTTGAATGCCGCTCCAGACCCGTCTCCTAATGCCGAACCCCCGAAACCACCGCCGCAACACCAGCCCCAGCGCCGAGACTACGTGGCGTGGTCAAAGCGAGAGACCGATGCACTGGTCCGATGGCTAGCAACCGACGACAACTTTGCAGCAATGAAACGTGCCACGGCAAAAATGCTGCCGCGTCTGGCGGAGCATCTCCAGAAGGAAGTCTCGGGCTGTCACAAAACCCCCAAACAATGTGACCACAAGATTCGTAATCTCAAAAAAGTCTATAAGAAAATGCGCCAAAAACTAGATGGCCGCAAGCTCAAAGGTGTTGACGGTGCACCCAGCGATATCACCCAGGAAATTGTAGACTCTTTCCCGTACTTTTTTGATTTTGAACGGTTCAACACGGAAGAAAACTCACAGCAAGCCCTTAATGTCCCAAGGTCAGCTTCATCGTCTCCAAAACCGCCGCCAGTCCATGTAGAAACAAAACCGATATCAGCACTACGCCAAAGGCTGGACGATACCCCCGAGCTGGAAGATGACGACTATGATTCCCCAGGGTCTAGTACGATTCTGAAAAAACATATCCCTACGATTACAACTACAACTACAACTACAACTACAGCTACAACTACAGCTACAAACTCGGCTCCTGCGAAATGTCCAATTGATCACAAAGCATTACAAAACACAAAGAAACGACCGGCACCAGAAGATGACTCTCCCCTATCGCAGACTGATCCGGCCAGATATCGCAACATCCAGCCTAAAGAAGAACCCAAATCTATACTACCCAAAGGCCAAAACGGTTCACAACAGCTACCAACACCAAACGGCTTGCAGCCCCTAACCGAAATTGAAAAGAATGGTGGATTGCCATTGATAGCACCCAACACGAACAATACCATATCAAAAGACGGCCAGCCTCCACCGGCCTGTCCCTTTCATAAACGCAGCCAAAATGGTTCAGCCCAATCTCATCAACCTCAAGCTACTTCTCCCTTTTCAAAATCGCTATCCACCTCTCCTGTCCTATCAAATAGAACCCATGTTCAACTCCCCAAGATTGAATCGTTAATACACCCCGGAGCACAAGCCCAACACAGCCAGCCTCCGCCCTCTCAGTCAACGTCAACTGTAGAATCTTCTCAGCAAATACACCAGCCTCCGAAAACCAAGCGCCTACGATCGTCTTCATTCTCTGCATCCCTGTCATCTGTGGTTGGGATGCCAATATCCATGTGTCCAGTGGTCTCAGGTACCGGTGGAGCTGTGGGGCTAGTTTCGGGGTGCCCGGTTCAGCGAGGCGATCTCTCACTGCCCATCAGCACCATTGCCGCTGCCGTTTCCAGTAAAGCCCAGCAGCAACAATCCAATTCCCAGTTCTCAAATCGAAACACTCCTCCCCTGAACATTTTTCCAACGTCGCCGGAATCGTTCCAGCATCCCATTCTGGACTCTCCCCTCGATTTCCATGACAATCTCCCGGGATCACCGAATGGCTCTGAGCGCGGTCAGAGCGTTTCGACTACGGCTTCTGTTCCTAACGAAGAGACTATGCATAACACCCTTTTATCTATTCTCAAAATTATGTCTGACGACCCCAAATCAGACGACAGTTCATCAGCTTCTATTTCACCCCTAGCCTCCAACGGCACCGCTCCCCCTTCTACTTCTTCTTTTTCTTCTTCTTCTGCTTCATCCATCATTCCCACCGAAAAAGATTCTGCCAAAGAAATGGCCCTCGTCCTTGCCCAGCACATCAAATCCTCACTAGCGAAGCGCGACGCCGCCAACCGCCAGACCTTGCAACTCCAGCAGCTCCAGTCCCAAATCGAGCGCGAAATGGTCCGCGCAGAACTGCTCTACAAAAACGGCCAAAAGGACCGCGCCGATAAGATTATGGATAAGATTGATGAGCTGGAAAATGAGCTGCATGATGTGTATGCAAAACCCGGTAATGAAATATAATTTGAGAAAAAAAAAAAAAAAAAAAAAAAAAAAAAAAGGGTTTACAATATATTTGTATATATACAACTTTACGTCTTTGTATTTATTTTTTTATTACTTTATTATTCTTCTCTTGTAATGATTCTTCTTTTGCTTTCTTTTCTTGGCTACTTGCTTGCTTTTAATAAACTAACGATTCTCTCAACATAAAACACATGTATTGAAATAAACTTGGGTACATATGAACGATATTTAAAAAAATCCAAAACAAAAATAATAATAAAAGTATACAATATATAAATGTATATAAAAATATACAAATACATTAATATTCTCGTAAATATATCATATAAAATAAAAATTCTCCAAAAAAAAAAAAAGAAAAACATGCACCCCATTTGTTTTGTTTTTTCAACATTCAAATCCAAGCAACCCTCATCAAAATGTTACACAAAATGTTACACATCTTCTATAATAACATTCATATCTTGCGGACAGCTCGTCGCTCTTCACTTCTTCGTAAAAACATGGACGACGTTCCATTCACCAAGGAGTCCATGTCTGACGACCGGCGACCTGAATAGGCTGCTCCGTCGTTTGCTCCCCCAACTCCACCAGATCCCGAACGCATTGCTGAACTAGCAGCTGCTGCCACCGCGGCCGCTGCCGCCGTCATATGGGTCTTTGTAGCGGCAATGGCCTCAGCATTTTCCACGTAAAGTCGAGCCTTGTTAATAGCAGCTATCCATTCAGCTGAACCCGCGGGGTCTTCAAAGGTAAACACCTTGTTGTGGGCTTCAACCAAAAACATGCCTACATTAGTCTTGCGATTGTGTGCAAGCTCGCGAAGAGCAACTTGTGGGGCGACAACACGCAAATCAAGGTGCACCTTGCGAAGGTCTTCTAAAGATGTAATGACGACAAGTCGGCCAGCAGTAGTAACAAACATGATCCGCTTCTTCTTGCGATTCCCGGTAAACAGTCGAGAGATACGAGATGGCTCTTTTTCATTCTGATCTTCAACGTCTTCATCACCGCTGCTTCCCTCTTTAGACCTGCCGTTTGTGTCGAGCAAGTTCCCAGTGCTCCTCATCATCTGGTTATGAACTTCGGCATACGGAGAGCTTGGATGAGCAGTATTGTTCGAGTTGGTCACAGACATGATGACATTGCCAATCTTAAGAACACGTTCGTCTTTTTGAACAAGAAGTTGTTTGAGCTCACGATCAACATTGGACAAAGGAGGGATCTCTAAAGGCTTCACGCGCGAAGCCGTTTTGGAAGTCGTGGTGGAAGAAGGTTGAGTAAAGTGATGTGACTGTGGTGTTGCTGCCACGGAAGCCGCGGGAGGTGGGGGTGCTGTAGATGCAGGTTGATTTGGTGGAACGGCCGATGACGTAGTAGGCGGTGCACCATTGTGGATAGGTTGCTGCTGCTGGTATGCTGGAGAAGGAGGCTGGCGGTCTTGAGCGGTAGTGCCAGGACGAGAAGTGTTGACAGCAACTCTGGGTATAGTTCTAGGTTGCGACGGTGCTGGCGCTGGTGCTGATGCTGAGGCCTGTCTATCAGAAACTACTCTTTCACGGTAATTTGCACTGGAAGGAGGTTGGGTAGGCGTGCGATATGGGCTGATAGTGGACACAGGCTTAGCGAGGGCAGCAGCGGCCCCGGCAGCTGCTGAAAATATGGCTTGGTTGGCATTGGCAGCATGGGTGGGATGTGCATTATTATGCTGCTGTTGAAGGTTGTTGGCAATAAGGTTTGGCGAAGAAGACACACGAGCGCCAGGAGCAGTAACCGCCGCGGCAGCCGCTGAAGGAGTGGTGTTGCCGTTGCTTGACTGCCCCGGCCTAGGTCGTGAAAAATATGGACCATTAGCACCGTTGGCCGCTCCACTAGGCACATTAACACTAGGAGTTGATGGAGCTGACGACCGGCTGGAAATGATATTCATGGGATTAGAAGCATGGCGAGGGGTCGGTCTGTACGGCAAGAGTCTTGGGTGTGGAGTTCTCCAAATAGACTGGCGAGACCACTCTATGCCTTGATAGAATTGATGCTGTCTGATTTGTAGAGTACTGTATCGACGGTCTGGGTTCAAGACCAGAATATGCTTGATAAGATCACGAATGACGGTAGGAAAGTGAGGGGGGTAAGAAAACTGCAGTTTGACAATCTTTTGAAAAGTCTGGTACTCGTTTTTACCTTTGAACGGAGGTCTTCCAGCAATCATTTGGTAGAGGATGCATCCATAAGCCCAGACGTCGCAAGATTTGGTGACATACTTGTCGACGAGCAGCTCGGGAGAGACATACTCGGCAGTGCCCACAAAGGACGAAGCACGGACGTCTTGAGGGTACGACTCGAGCTCCTTACCGTTAGCATCTTTCTCGCGGTTCAAAAGCTTGGCAGTGCCAAAATCGGTCACCTTGATACGCATCTTGTCGTCAAGCAGAATGTTTTCGGGTTTGAGATCTCTGTGGAGCACACCGCGAGAGTGCATGAACTGGACCGCGTCGAGCAATTGAGCGCCATAGTATTTGACACAGTCTTCAGAAAGAGAGCCCAGTCGTTTGATCAGCGTAAGGAGCTCGCCGTTTGCTGCGAAATCAAGAACAAAGTACAGGGAGTCTTCGTCTTGGAATGTATAGTACAATGGAATGATACCAGGGTGGTCGCCTAATCGATTAAGCGTTCGTTTCTCAATCTCGACGTACTTGACTTTTTTTTCCTTGATGATGTGTCGCTTGTCAAGGATCTTGATGGCGTATTGTCGCAGGGTTTGTTTGTCAGACCCGCAGACGACAGTGGAGTATGAGCCGGTTCCGAGCGTTTTGCCAAACTCAAAGTCCTTGACACCTTTTTTGATGACAACAGTACGCACCTGGCCCTTGGCGTCTGCCTCTTGCCGGACAGCAGAGGCGGCGCCTTTTTCACGCCATTCCTCGGCGGTGCGAGGCAGCGGTTCCTGAGCTGTGTGGGGGTTGCTGGTGGTAGCGGGTTCCGTAGCAGCCATTGTGATGATGGTGGGTTGGGAAGAATGGACGGGCGGCCTTGGAGAAACAGGTGTTGGTTTGGGTGACAATGCGGTGTTGCTGGCTGTTACAGCAGGGGGCATGTCAGCCTGTGTCATGTCGGCAGCTGTAACACTGTCCAGAGGTGGTGCTGGCACGGCGAAGGGGCGAGCGGTTGCGGTTGCGGTTGGTGCCACGGACGCGCGTGCAGGCGAAGAAGAAGGCTCTTCTTCTGCGATGGGCTCTGGCTTTGTTTGATGCGGGAAGAGGCAGGGAGAAACGTCATCGTCGTCGATAATCATGCTCGTCAACGCCGGGGTCGATCTGCTGTATTTGGACGTGGTTGCGGCGGGTTTGTTCAGCTCGGCAGTGCTGGCCAGCCGGTCTTTCTGCTGCGTCTGGTTCATGTCCTCTGAAAGCCACAGCCGGTACGGGTGCTGTCTGTTGTAAGACGACGACGACGACGACGCCGCCGCCGCCGAGTGGGTCGACGAGACGGAGGCAGTCGGCTTAAGAGCGCTGCTGTTTGGTCTCGAGGTGCCTTTCGGAGCGCTTCCACTGCTGCTGAGTGCAGTAGTGTTGACGTCAATTCTCTTCCTGCCCTTGATGCCCTTGATGCCCTTGATACCCTTGGTGGAGTTGGTCAAAAGGACGGGAGCATGGTTGTGGCCAAACAACTTGTCGTTAAGAGCTTTCATTGAAGTAAACAAGATTATGGTTAAATTTTAAAATATGTGTATAAAGGGAGTATAACGGTATCTTTTGATTGTTTGAAAAATATAAATAGGGAGACTGTTTGGACTAGAGTTCAGGGCTTGAGTTAATTAACAACGGTTGGATAAAGGCTGCAAAGACTGCAAAGACTGCAAAGACTGCAAAGACTGAGCGAATATGGAATGAAGAACAAGAACCGTCGCTGGGTCAAGCTAGACTCTCCCTATCAAATGAACACTTCTATTCCACCCCCGTAAACCTGTCGAGTCCCATTCCTGAACGGATCCACTTGTGTAATAATACATACATCAGTGTTACCGTGGTTTAGCCCGTTTAGTAACGACGCAGTCCAGGCCTTTTGGTGCACTGCTTATCTGCCGTTGCTGGCCGTTCATATGATCACTATTTACGCAACCTATGAGCTTTTAAACTGCCAGCTACCAGGGCACTCGAGACTCTGCACACACTCTGCACACGGAAATGAAACATGTATTTTACCATTGGCAGCACGCGCATGTAGGCGTGACATGGCCGTAGAGGTTTAACACAGATGCTCACAACTGATGGCTTTTCAAATCTCTGAGCCTTTTAATGTCATTCTTGCTCATCTGATGGTATGCTATTGCTCGGCGTCTTTACATCTCGTGGCTAGTCAGGTTCTCTACAAGAATCAGAGGCCTCATGCTGTTGCTGCTGTCCTTTTACTTTCCAGCTTGAGCTATCAGTGGTTCAGAAATTCACCAAACAGGCGAGAAACCCGCTTGCAACCCTGCTGCAGTTGTCATCGCCTTGCTTTTCCTGAAGAGGCAGTCACTCAGCCAGCTAGCACCAGCTCTTATCCCAGAATTCAGTATTAATACATCGATACGGTATGGCCTGAAGAACCAGCAAGTAGCGCACGAAACAGGTGCAACGTATACCAACGTGTGAAAACCCATAGATTTAAAACTGCCGTGGAAATTGAACGCTGCGTTTTCTCATTTCAATACTACAGTTGTCCGGTTGTTATTGTTTAAAAATTGCATGCACCACTCAAGGGTCATGTGATGCTATTCCCGCATCACAACTAGCTCGTTTTCTCTTGACTTTTCTTTTCACTCTTTAACGTTTCAGTCCAACATAACCTGTCTGACTCTGCAACTCGCCACAATGGCTTCTTCAAGTGCCTATTTCTCACCAACTCAAATACAGTTGCCTGCAAAAGAGGCTAGAAGAGCCTTTCGTGCTTATCGCAAGAATCGAAAGATACCCCGCAACCCAACTTGTCCGGAAAATCCGCCACACGACCAGTTGAACAAATTTGACAAAGGTAATGTTCAGTTACTTTACAATAAATATGGTTCTGAGAATGGGATTGTGCCATCCAGTGCAACTTTTAGAAGCCAAGGCAGCTTGGCTCAAAAAGACCAGCATTCGCAACATAAGAAATATGTGTCTGTTGGAAGTCATATCTTATCCTTGCGGTCAAACAAACGTAAATTATCCAGTAGACCCTTGGAAGCAGCCAGCATTAGTTTTAGCGACAATGCCAGGCACAAAGAGTTTGGATCAATTCATGATGGGAGATATATCAAACTGGCAGAAGAAAGAATTCAAAATTTGATGAGTGAAGAGTGCTCCTTTGAAGAAATGCAAGGATTCAATTATACGCAAAGACGTTCCACAGACACGAAATCAGTCGCCAGATACCCAACTGTTTTATTAAAGAATAAAAGGCTAGAGAAAATTACAGAAATCTATTCAAAAATGGATTCAAAAATTCTCAATGTCTCAAGACCAGATACAAAGGGTAAAGATATCAAGCGAACGGCTGTGTCAACTGCCAGTATGGACATCTCATCATCTGAATTAATCGATCCACAGCTGCCAATCAAGCTGGGTAGTATGGACAGATATATCCCGGAATACTTTGAAAGTGATACCCACAAAAAATTTAATCTAAAAAGTGGGGTTTCTGAGTCTCAATACCAAGCCTTGGTTAAGTTATACTGCATGGATACATCTGCTTTGACTGCTGCAAATGAGTTCGTCCCCCTACAGTCATCTACTATACCCCTTGGAAGTGGCCAAGCTTATATACCTAATTCTGCATCTCTAGGTCCCTCTCAGATCCTTGATGTAAGCCCAGGTCTAGTGCCGGGGCCATTTAGTGGTGAAATTTCTGGAGGAATGTCGGATGGTAGTTTGAACACTGCAGAGATGGACAATCCATCAACAAGTCACACTGTTAATCACTACCCTGGATTTCTGGCTAAAAAAAAAACTGCCGAGTTAAAAGCCAAGCTTATGGAAGGACTCAAGAAAGATGTTGTAAGTCCTTGGAACAACGGAGTCCAAGAACAGAAATTAATAAAAAGTCAGAAGTTAATTGAATTTGGAGCATCTGGAGCATCTGAAACATCTGGAACATCTGGAACATTTGGCTCTGCAAATTCACTCGAAACATATGAATCTTTCTTTTCACCAGAACAATTTCTATTTAGTGCCAGAAGTGGACCGTTAGGATCTCAAGCCGGTAATGCGTCTAGTGATCAATATGAATCATACCTAGAAAATAATACCAATAACAAAACCAACATCAGGGGAGATGGAATTGAAAAAGATTGTGTTGTTGATAGTCCAGGATTGGGAAGTGGAGCGTTGTCTATTCATACGTCCTCATATATCACGGATGTCAAGAGACATAGACTCAGAAAAAACAGCAAATCTCTTCAGTACCAGTTTGAGGCTTTATCAGGCTTGATATGTGAATCGCCTGGTACAAGTGAATCGCCAGAGTTTTTTGTCTCATTTGGAATGGCTGCCGCAAGCCTTTTGTCAAGCGGATCCCTAGTTGCTTTGCCCCGGGGTTCACCTCTGGTAATATCCCCTGAAGCAAAGAATAATGACAGTGGGAAAATTGAGGATTATAGATTTAAGATGAAATCATTTAAACAAAAAGGAGAAGAACGACAGAGGTCATATCATACCACCAAAACTACACATATAACTGAATACCCCGCACAGTGCAATCCTTCTGAACTTTCCAATGATAGTAGTCAAATGTATGCTGTAGCTAACATGGGCGAATACACGTATAATACGGGTTCTCTGAGTGATTATAATGAAGCGCTGATGGAAAGATCTTTCCAATTCCAACCAGATGCCCATGGAACTTCACCATCTACCTCACCTTGGTCTTGGTCGTCTGCAAATATAAATATAATTGACACTTACATTTCCCAGCCTCATGCTGTGTCATTGTCTCCAGTTGTGGCATTGGGAGGTGATAACAATAGTGCTCGCTCCCAGTTTAGTGGGCTGTCCTTTGGTAGTCCATTCCCGGTGAACTCTATGATTGACAGAAAGGACGATACTATTAACACCACCCCATTGATGGATGATGATGTTCAGGGCATTGAAGAGGAAAGATGCAGTTATTAGGTATCATTAAAGAGGATGCATATTTCTGGTTGTTGTAGGGTTACACTGAGCATAGCCTACTTGAACCTATACATAGTATTCCACTTTTCCAAAGGCAATCTTTATCACTGCATACTGATAATAAGTTGATAATAAGTCGATACTAATTTTTTTATCGATAACAAGTAAATGAAAATGATCATTATCTGTGCTTTTAATTTATTTATTGCAGCTGCCGTTTTCTCAAGTGTTTAATCCCACATGTGCAATATAAGTTGCGCCACGCTATAATTATACCTAGAAGGAATATCAACAACCGCAGTCTGTAAAAAATAAATAAAAAAAACATTTTGTTTTTTGTTTTTAATTAAAGGGTTATACATAATATAACTAGTAGGCTCTTCACCAACCTTTTTGACATATCAAACTATCAAGATTCGAGTCTTGATAGTACATACATATTCTGTTCCTATATGGCAACTTTTTCTCATTGCAATTTTCGTAATGACGTTTGGCATCATTATGTGTACTCTAACCAGCCCGAACAAAACCCCAGTTCCCAGCCGTTTTTGGGGAGAAGAAATCACAAGTAATTACTTGAAACCCCGCTCCAGTTTTGCCCACTGGTCTTCATCATACCAATACTCATTGTTGTTTTTATGATTGCTCTTCACGAGCCCTCATGAAGGTTGCAACTGCTTGCAGTCCTTCATAAGTATTTAGGAGGCTTGATAGCTCCATTCTTGGAGATACCTTCCTCAATCCTTCTCTTTCTGTTTCCAAATTGGGACATCTTAACAGGATGTGGTCGACTGTTTCCAGCTGTCCACATTCGCAGTTATAGCTGTCCTGAGGTATATTGTGCTTTTTGAACCATGCGCCAAACCAGCCATGGCCTGTCCTAAGTTGTGTGATCCTGCTTAAATCTTTCCTGGTCATTTTCCTCATAATATCTCTGGTAACCAGCTTTGCAATTCTAGTATCGCATTCAGTTTTTTCGGTGATTCTTCTGTACTGCACTCCAGAGGACTGCATAGTGTACGAGAATCTCCACTCCCTTAACAATATGTTATTTATGTTCATCCAAGACTCCTCTAGAATTTTGTATTTTTCCATCTTTGCTCTAGTTGTTTCTAGATCATCAACCCTGTTCATATCCCAAGGTGGAGGATCTTCAATCGGTGGCCTTATGTATTCAAGTTTGCTTACCCTGAGGAACATTCCTCTGAGTTCAGCAATCACCGTTCCATCAAATGGTGTCTGCAAGTGATTTCTCACTGGGTTATTCTTGTCAATGGTTTGGAAAATCCTTACCGCCTTTTTTTTCTGGTAGAAGCTACCAGTCTCAGTGTTAGTGGGGTATAGCAGATTCCTTTTGTAGTTCAAAACTGGGGTAGTCTTAAAAGCACCAATAATTCTCCTCAATGCAGAATTTTGGATCACTTCTAATTTGCGTGCCTGTCCTTTCTGTAACTTGTGATGCCACACTTCGCATCCATATTCAATAATCGCCCTGACACACATCAAATATAGAGATCTGACAGCCACACCAGACATACCGCTAGTGCAGCCACCCAGATTCCAAAACATTCCGTTGACTCTTCTTGCAGAGGCCATCTTCTTTAAGATGTGCTCCTTGAATTCGAGTTTTTCGTCCAGCGTTATGCCTAAGAGTTTGACCGTTTTTCTGATGTTCTCACCGAGTTATTCGGGAGTGTCAGAACAGCGGTGTCTCTGTCATTCTCTGTAACCTTTTTATTTGAAAAATGGATAAATCCAAGCTTTGGGCCAAGATCTATCTTTGTCTTTCTAGACTCTGCCCAATCACAAATCTTTTTCAAAATGCGACTTAGCTTGACAGAATTGTCAGCTATAGGGCCTTCGACCGTGATTGTTATGTCATCAATAAATCCTGAAGGTACTCCTCCCCATCGTTTGATCTCTCCATACAAAGGTGTTGTGTATATCATAAAGAGCAGTGGTGAGATTGGCGATCCCTGTGGTATTCCCGTATTGATTGGCATTCCGCTGCCAATACTTCTGTCCAGCAAAAGCTTCCCTGTCCTTTCAGAGACAAAGTGGTAGACCCACTTTTTTGTGCCGCAACTGGCAATTCCATCTCTTTCATAGTTTGAATCAATATATTTCTGTCAACATGGTCAAAAGCCCCTTGAATGTCAACCATCATCGCTGATGTTGGCTTCCAGGTTCTTTTTGGATGTTTCCAAGATTCTTCCACCCGTTGCACTAGGTCTAAAACAGCGTCTGTAGCACAGTACCCTGTTCGTCCTCCATACTGCTCCTTGGGTAGTAAGTCTCTTGTTAAGTACGCGATTCTTTTTTGGTAGATTTTCTCCAAAATCTTGGAGGCTATCTTCAAAAGTGAGATGGGTCTATAAGCTTTTGGGTCAGTGTAATCCTTCTTCCCTGGTTTGGGTATTATTACAATTATGCTTTGTCGCCAGATCTTTGGATGGTATCCTAATTTTACGCAGGCTTTAAGTAGGTTGAAGAATCTAACCTTAAATTCTTCGTTTTGCCATGCATGCTTAAATAGGTCACCAGTTATTCCATCGTCTCCAGGAGCCTTATCTTTGGGTAGTTGGTGTATTACACTTTCTGCCTCGCACATTTCAAGCTTCCGCCACCTGTCATCGTAACCGAGCTCAAAGGAAATCTCTGGTCCCTGTTCAATGTCAGGTAGAAGCCTTGCCTTTAGTACCTCTATTTTTTCCTGGGTATTCTTAGTGTAATTTTCAGGGGTATCCCCTCCATCGGGGTTCTTTTTTAGATTAGGCGTGATCCTGTCTTCACCTTTAGGCTTGACGAATCTTAGCACTTTTCCAATATCCCTGCTCTCTATTTCTGACACAAACTTGTCCCAGCAAGCCCTCTTTGCCTCTTTCAAGGTAGAATGGAACCTACGTATGGCCTCTTTTGCGTTGTTAATTGTTACTGGATTTCTACGGGCTTTAGCCTCCTTTTTGGTCCTGATATATTCCGCATGAGCATCGCGAACATCATCAGTCCAGTATCTCTTGGATTTCGGGCACAGTTTAAGTGGTCGGAAAGTTGCTTCCATGGCTCCTTTGACAACATCCTCTAGGGTCTCAGCCAGATAGTCAATCTGAAGCTCGGAATGGGGTATTCTGTTATGAAGGTTCACCTTACGGATTCTTTTGAAATCTCATTAGAGAATTTCTCAAAGTCCCCGTCTTTTAGGTTATACCTCTTCATCGCAGAAAGTGTTGCTTCAAACTCACTAATAAGCTGATTTCCTCGGATAGTCCATATAAAGATTGCGTGGTCACTTAGGTTATCCTCTGGTGGTATAAATTTAGTCAAACTGGTATTGTGTTCTAGCTCAGGGCTAGCAAAACAGAGGTCAATAACATTGCCTCGTTCATGAGTCGGTACCCCTTTTGGAGTGCATAATAGCATATCGTTCGATCTAAGCCATTCCACAACACTAGCTTCATGAAACCGGGGTTGAGCACCCGGGTTCCACATCTCGTGGTGTAAGTTAAAGTCACCAGCAAGTATAGTGTTTGGCGGAATGGACCAGTCATTCTTATACATTTGTTCTATTTCACCTTGCCAATTACTGTCATTTCCTTTCCACGGCTGATTATAGACGTTTATGATTCTCACGCCTCCAACAGTTATTGTAACCTTGTCAGGTGTTATCTCTTCATCGACTTTGGATATTATTCCTCTGAGATGAGATTTAGCATGCACATAGGTGACTGCCGGACCTGATCCTCCTGGTGTTCCTTGTAGAGGAGCAGCCAGTTGGGGTCTTTGGACCCTATGATGCATATCTTACCTTCTCTGTCTTTGTACTTTCCGGGCTCTTGTATCATGAGGGATGTCAGGGTAACCTAACTCCCCTAATGCATAGCTTGTTGCTTCCTTTCGTTTGCCACAATTCCACTGACAGACTTTAATAATCATTATTGACTGGTGTGGATGTGGTATGGTCGTCATTTCCGTCGGCTAGCTCGTCGGGAATGGCCTCAGTCTTTCCCTGAATGCTGGCTCTCTGGCTTTTCCTTATCAAATCCCATTTCTGCCTAATATTTCCAATCTCCTTTTCTGTCTTGATTCGCTCAAGGAAGGGTCTCGTTCGGATTCTGATATACTCGAAGTTTATTCCTGTACTGCATGCAATGTAGTCATCTTCGTTGGTAAACGAGAGAATAGCATTGTAAGTGCTTTCATTCTGACTGATAATTCTGGGAGTCCTGTTAATAGTGTATCCATAATTGTCTTTGAGATATTTGACAAATTCACTTGGTTGTGTCGAGTTAGGTATTCCATAAGCAACTAGTTTCCACCATTGATCCGTGTCCAAAAGTGAGTACATAGGGCCCAGTTTTGGAATCCAATCTTTGGCATTTTTAACAACTTCTTTGTCTTTAATGGTCACCCAAATATGGCCCTTAATTGTGTTTCCTATTCTATGTACCACGTCTCTATCGCCATGTAATTTTTCGATTTCCTTCGCAAACCCGTTCAATTCAAGTAATTGGTATTTTGAGTCTTTGATGCAAACTCTTGGATATTTCTTGAGTTCCTCTTTAGCTTCATTTTGCGCAGCATCCAATTTTGTTGATTGGCAATATTCACTGGTTTGGTCTTGCGAATGGTCTTCCACTCGCCTCCACCTCTACTAGCAACCTGAACCCACTCGTCAACCTTTTTCTCAACGGTATTCTTAACTCCTTGCATCTTCTTAGCCATATCGTGAGATCTTTGATCTGATTTTTGTACCAAAAGTTTATTGGATTCAACAGTTCTCTTCATACCAGCTATCTCAAGTTGGTTTTTGTTGGCGATCTCAGTCAAGTTTTTAACCGAGTTTTTGTGTGCCGCGTCTAAGAAGTTTACCTTCTGTGAGAAGTCTTTCTTGAGCTCCTCGTGCATTGCGTTGACCTTCTTTTCGAAGCCAGTCACAGCCTTATTCAAGGTCTTAATTTTTTCAGAATTGGTTAAACTTGTGCCAGCCATACCTGTCATAGAGTTAATGTCCGTTCTAAGCGTGGCCATCTCATCTTCTATAGCCTTCAACTTCGCTTCGGTTTCCTTTGCGTTGGTTTGCGCTTCGTTCCTAAGTTCGTCAATAGTTTCTTGCATCTGTTTGATGACCTGGTGCAAGTCCGATTCACGTGATCCCGGACCTCCTAATGATCCATTGCCACCATGCTCGTCCGTGCCGTCAGTCATGGCTTCATCAGCCTGTTGCCCATAAAGGTCCTGTTCTTCGCAGCGATCGATTCGTCTCTTAAGTTCTTCAATGGCGCTTTCGGTTCTTTCCTCAAGCTGTTTGTACGCTTGTGTTAAGCGTTTACACTCCCTGCACTCCCTAACTTGGTGTGCTTCAATGTTCGGTTT
The DNA here is from genome assembly GCA_900654225.1 of Magnusiomyces fungicola. Taxonomy (NCBI): domain Eukaryota; kingdom Fungi; phylum Ascomycota; class Dipodascomycetes; order Dipodascales; family Dipodascaceae; genus Magnusiomyces; species Magnusiomyces fungicola. Next base: position 904,693 of record CAACAH010000005.1, read on the forward strand.
AAACGAAGTGGTGGCCTTGAGCTTCGCTGCTCTCCTTGCAGCCATGCTCCTAACCGTTCCCGCTTGGTTCGCTCCGTCAGCAATAATTCGTTGTGTTGTTCCGGTGGTGTTTGTTGAGTCGGTGCACTCGGGTCTCCCCCCGGCAACACCGGCTCCCCCACCGTCGTCATGCATTCCCTGAATGTGAGGACCGGGTGGTTCTCCCCATTCGAGACTGTTCTCATCGTTTTCAAGGAGTCTAGGGTCGTAGTTATTGTAGTTGGTCGGGTCTTCTTCAGACATCGGAAGTTCGAAGGGTTTTTTTAAAAAAAAAAAAAAAACATTACAAGGAAAAAAAAAATGACAATGCATTTGTCTTCACTATAGTTCATATCTGCTCAAACATTTTGCTTTTTCAAGAAATCGGCAATAGTTTAGTGGCTAGAATTTCCGCTTGTCAGTTATTACAACAACACGCGGGGGACCGGGGTTCAATTCCCCGTTGCCGAGTATTTTTTTTTGTAAACAACTGTTTTACTTTTTCTAATTAATTATTTTATCATACTCATTTTTTAATTTTTGACTTGATTTCTTTTCAAACCATCTTTTTATTTTTCATTTGTACATATTTGACATTCAAAATCCCTTTTTTCTTCATATACTTTACATTAACAATTCAAAACTGCTGCAACATGTTCTAATTTCCTGGATTCATGACATCCACATATTTATTACGTGCAGGCTTCTTCCTTCTCGTACCTGGAGCCGGTGCTGCAGCCAACAAATCATCAATGCCTCCAGTAAGAGAGATGGAAGGCCCGGGAGTGCCTGGTTTCGAGGGTGGCAAGTTACCAAGGCTAGGGCCTGGTGTTCCAGGCTTTGACATGGGCAATCCAGGTACAGGAGGCAATCCACCAGCAGCCTTAGGGATAGATGCCATCGAGACAGGTGGACCCATAGGAGCCGGAGTTCCAGGTTTTGAAGGAGGAGCCATGCGAGCGCCAGGTGGTGGAGGTGGTGGAGCTGAAGCCTTTACCTGCTCTTCCTTAGACTGTTTCTTATTGATCCATCTCTTAAGCTCAGGGTCGAAATAGAATGAATTTTCTTCACCCAGCTTGGCCTTGATTGCCTTGGGTTGGTCATCACCCTTACGAGACAACCAGCCAAACCAACCCTTCTTTTCTCCGTCCTTATTGTCACCAGTCTTTTCAGTCTTATTGTCCTTCTTAGCAGGCTTTGGAGTAGCCTTTTTCTTTCGAGATGAGCCTCCACCTAAGAAATCATCAGCCTCATCATAGTCTTCTTCTTCATAATTGTTGGTAGGCTTTTTAGGCTCAGGTGCCTTCTTCCTTTCCTCATGTTTTGGCTTTGGCTCTTCAATTTCTGGTTTAGACGTTTCTTCTTCTGGCTCGTCCAAAGCCAGATTTGTAGTACTAGCATAAGCCAAAGGCATAGGCTTTGAATAACTAGAAGCTGGTGCAAACGAGGGAGCCCCCATTGGAACATACAAACTACTAGTGCTTTGAGCAGCCTCAGCATTAGCATATCCTCCAACACGGCTAAGGCCATCCTCGTCATCATTGTCGTTTTCATAATCTTCCTGATCTTTATCATCTGCATAGTGGTAACCATACTGTGGAGGTTCATATGGAGCGTAAGAATCATATTCACTTTCTCCACCTTCTTTCTCTTCAGTGTCTCCCTTTGATACATCAGCGTCAACACTATCACGGTTTGGCTTAGTTGAGGCTCTTGGTGGAGCTTCAACCTTAGAATCCATATCATTATCTTCTTCCTTAGAATCATCCTGAACAGGCGTGTCATCGTAACCGTATGATCCATATGGACCATATGGATTGTATCCACCATAAGCTGGTGCTGGCGCTGGTGCTGCAGCTGCTGCCGGGCTAGCTACAGCCTTTTCGTCATTATTGGGTGCAGCGCTAGAAGAGCCGGCAACAGGAGCATAAGGATTACTAGCCTTGGTTGCTGGCTTAGAAACTGTGTTGGAAGGAGCGTATGGGTTGTATGAGTTTCTAGATGGAGCTTTGGCAGAAGAAGAAGATTTGGCATATGGATTGGTTGCAGCGCTGCCGGGTCCATATGGATTTGTAGATGGAGCAACAGGTGATTTCGCTGGTGGTGGAGGAGGGGGAGGAGACACCGATCGGTCTTCTTCCTCCTCAACCTGGCCTTGTGCAGAGCTCAACGGTCTGTTTGACTTATTGCTAAAAACACGCTCAACCTGTTCATCAAGATTAGTTGGGTATGAATCAGAATAATCTTTTCCAGTTGGCACGCTCTTGTTGGCATTATACTGGCCGTGGAGTTGGGCTCGTGTAGAAGTTGGTGAAAGAGCTTCTGGTGAGTTACCAACTGGCGCATATGGATTGCTAACAGAGGATCTGGAGAATGAATTTGATGGTGAATGCTCATAAGGTGTATGAGGATTAGCAGGTGAAGAGCCACGAGAGAGTTGGGCAGAAGCAGAAATTGGCGACATTACCCTAGGGGAGCCACCATTGGAAGAAGCTGGTGCAAAAGGCTTTGTTGGTGAGAGCAAAATATCTGGAGTATGCCCCGAAGCTCTGGAAAGACTTGCAATAGAAGGCATAGGAGAGGAAGTAAGTGGTGGAATTCCAGCAGATCCCGAGTTCTGGGGAGGAAAAGAAATTGAGCTCTTTGGTGAATGACCAACAGATAGCCTCTTTTTAGAATCATCGAGTTCAGCATATGAGCCATATGGTGAGGTACTGGACTGAGATCTCGTGGCACCAGAATCTTGATCCTTTGGAGCATATGGGTTGTAAACGTTCTTTCTCAAATTTGCAGCAGAACCATACTTGTTAGCAACTGCTCCAGGCGAATAGGCATTCTGTGGAGGAGCTAATTTGGATCCCTTTGGTGGAGAAGTTTGAAGACCTCCCACATTCTTTCCATGAGTGGGACTAGAATTCAACGAACCCACAAGTGCATGGTCTTCTGGGATACCATAAATGCTATTTGGTCGAGAGTCAGATGAGGGTGAAGAAACTCGTTCAGGGGTAACTGAAGAACGAGTTGCCGTTGAAGAGCGCCTTGATCTAGGTCCAGTAGATCTAGGTCTATAACCATCATCAGAAGTACCAGGGTAATGTGGAGATGCTGGTCTGCCATAGTCGAGAGAGAATGCAGCCATAGATCCAGAGCGAGGTGGTGGAACAGATGCCTTGTTTTCAGTATGGAATCCAATTGTTGAGTGCGTTCTGGAAGGAAGGTCCCCTTCTAAGCTTTGTGGAATATGACTATTGTGAGCGATACCAAACTTGGTCTTCAGATCAACAGAAGAGGCTGATGGAGTCTCAGCAAGTCTCTTGAAAATCCTGCCATCTTGTTGGCTCTTCTCTTGAGCTGGAATGTCCTCACCAGCAATGAATTTGGACAAGCTCTTATCAAGTTGACCCAAAACTTGATCAAACTTGGGTCGAGCAAGCTTACTGCTGAACCAACCAGAATTACCATCTTCTGGCATGATATTGAGACGGTATCCAAGAGCATCAACTTGTCTAAGAAGCGATTGGGAGATCATAGGGTTCTTAGTAGAGCTCTTGACATAGCTATTAATTCCATCAAACAAAGCCCGAGCTTCAGTAATCTTTCCATAGTCAGCCAAGAATGAAGCATAGTTGAGCTTGAAAGGCAAAAGGTGAGCAAATGGAAGAGTTTGAGGAGAATCAGTCAAGCATCTATAGTACTCATAAGTCATACTCAAAAGAATGGCTTCAATATCACGACCACTTTCAGAGCCCAAAATTACAAATGAAGAAGGGCCGCCCGCAGACTTTGCTGAAATGATACCAGGTCCAAAAGAGGATGGATTGAACAGGATGTTGCAGGTATGTGCGGCCTCAATATAACCAGAATTGCGTAACAAAGCAGCAAGAGTTTCAATAGCATCATCGCACATTGGAGAATGGTTAGCAAAACTCAAAGCAGCTATTGACTTCCAGTCGCGCAGAGAAGCATTAAGATCTGCTGTAGGATCAGGAAGCTTGTATGTAATGGTCTGGTTGCGGGGCAAGATTTCAGAAATAGAGTCTTGCTTAGCACCAGAAAACAATCGATACATGAATGCCAAACTTCGAGCTGATTGGGTTGGGAAGGGTCTAATATCCTCACGAACAAATTCAGCAACTGTATCTGTCCATTTTTCAGCACCAAGAGAACTTGCAAGAATGAGAGCATGTGCCCAAAGGCCATGATCCAAAGCATATTTCAAGGCAGTTTCTCTATCGCCCGCCTTCAAAGATTCAAGAATTCCACCGATATCATCAGTCTTGAGAGATCGAGATGTGTGATCAATAGAACCTGTTTGTCTATGTCTATTGACCTGTCTGTGCAAGTCTAATGCGGGAGAAAATCCTGGGTTTTCTTCCTTCTTTTTCTGCATAGAAGTTGGGTCAAGAAGTTTGCAAATTTGTTCCACAGAAGCAGGGGTCAACTTTGATGGTGAAGCATCACCTCTCAACAAAAGAAGCAAAACTTTCCACAAAAGGGCACGATCAGAATAACGAGTAGACTCTGCTGGTGGTAATCTCGACACGCGATGATCTAAATTCTTAACATGCTCTTCAATCCACTTTTCAACTTCCTTCTTTTTGCCCTTATTTGAACCCTTGGCAGACATAATACCGATTGGGAACTCAGTTGTAGATTCTGGGTCCAACATATGCGTGATATCAGCAAGCTTAATTTCCGTAATAGTTCCAGAACCACCAAATGAAATGGCAGGTGGAATAGCAACGACTGCTTTATTGCCATTTCCCCAGCAGAAAAGTGGGAACTGACGGCGTAACAATGTCTCTGGATTAACACGCTGAGAAGTGGGCTGTTGTTGTTGATATTGCTGTTGATATTGTTGCTGATATTGCTGTTGTTGTGGTGGGGTAGAGTATGATCCAGGTCGACCACCATAAACATCAGATGGCGGGTTGTAGCCGCTGCTGTTGCTACGATATCTTGGTGGAGAATTATTGCCAGAGGGGAGAGGTGGAGACATCATAGGTGGCATCTGCATAGTATGGCTATTGTGGCCATAGTCTGGGGCAGGGGGTGCTCGAATTTGCTTAGCATGGAGAATAGCTTGTTGGGCTTGTGGTGATCTAGAGGCTTCAGCTGTGCGAGCACTGATATCAGCAGGCATATCACCAAAGGCGGGCTCAGTAGTTCTTCTAGAGGGCGGTCCTGGGGGCGATGCATGAGGAAGGTTGCTAGAAATTCTAGCTCCAGGCTGAAGAGTGGTGGTATTTGTCAAAGGACTGGATGCCCTTGGCTGATATGGCTGGTAACTATGGCCATATGCTGGAGCAGAGAGAGGAACTTGAGCGCCTTGGGGTTGAATTAGAGTTTGAATAGAGCTCAAAGGGTATTGGGGAGGAGAAGTAACTGATGATCTACGATAGGGGTCATAAGGTTGAGATTGTGGAAGAAAGCTGCTAGGTGGTTGCTTGCGCTGTCCCGGTGGAGAAGCAGGAGCAGAGCCATATAGATTGGGAGCACCAGAAAATTGCTGTGGATCGGGTGATGCATTAGCAATAGCGTACGGATTATTGATCTGATTTCCAGGTGTAGATGCAGTAGGAGGAATGTTGGCTGGAGCCGAATACTGGTTAACTTGTGCATAATGATTAGGAGATTGGGGGCCTGGGCCTGGGGTTCCAGCAGACTTGTAAGGGTATCCAGAAGAATAGTTTGATTGGACACTTCCTGGTCGTGGGAGACCTTGGGGTAATCCTGGTTGGTTTGAAGGTGCGGTGGCTAAAGACGCATACGGATTAACAGGGGGTGATGTGATCCTTGCCAAAGATGCATATGGGTTAACAGGAGGTGATGAGATTCTTGGTGCAGCTCCATAATATCCTTGGGCTGGAGGAAAAGGAGCCAATGTAGGAGACTGTAATCCAGTGGGAATACTAGAAGTGATTGAACTTGACTTTCTTGTAATGCTTTTAACTGGAGCAATTGGAAGCTCTTCATAAAATGGTCTGTCACTCTCAGAAACAGGTTTTGCTTGTTGGGTGGTAGACTGTGGGAAACCAGTACCCATTGAATTAGGAAGATTAGTTCGGTTTGTGAAGGATGTCATTCTTCTGACCTTGGGAACAATTCCAGTTGGTAAATCAAAACCATTATTCAAAGTATCAAACTCCTTAATTACAGGATGGGGTCGTGGTGTGTTCTGTAAAGATGAAGAGTTGTTATACTGGTTGGTATGCTGCAATGGAGTGTATGGGTTAGCGTTAGGGGTAGGTCCCGCAGTCTTTGGACGCTGAGGCTGTGATACTGCTGGTCTAGAGTGTGTGGGTATTGAAGGCTCAACATAGTCATCAGGAAGTAAATCATCATCGTCATCAAGTAATGCAAAAGAGGCAGAAAGATCGACAACCTTCTCCTTAGTAGGAGCCTTCTCAGCACTTTCATGTTGCAGTATTTTAGCAAACTCGTCTTCAACATTGGAGTTGCCAAAAGGATTGGGTGTCTTGTCGGGATTTGTTTGAGGCTGGCTGGATTCTTTGTGACTAATGGCGGCAAGGAAAGGGTCGTCATCAGATGACCCTCCAAATGGTGATGATACATGTTCCGGTGCCTTGCTTTGAGTAGATGGGGCAGGAGCAGCTGGAACGTGAGAAGATTCAGTAATAGCAGCCATGAATGAATCGTCGTTTGAATCGCCAAATGGAGATGAAGTTACACGTTCTGTAGGCTTGGATGGAGAAACAGTATCTTGTGACTTGGCGGGTGCTGGGGTGATAGATGCAGAGTTTGTAATGGCTGCGAGGAATGAATCGTCTTGAGAATCTCCAAAGGGTGAAGGGGCAGTAGATCCTGAACTATGGCCTTCAGCCTTTCCATCACCACTGATCGCCTTTAAAAAGGGGTCATCACCTGATGCATCGAAAGCAGAAAACTCGGAAGGTTCCTTTTTCTCGATTTCCGTAGTCTTTTCTGGATAAGATTCGACTTGGGATGTAGTGGAAGGTAAAAAGTCATCATCATCAGCTAGATCATCAAATGGAGAGTGTGTTGATTCTGGTTTACTAGAGTTTGCACCAAGAGTGGTAAAAACATCTTCTTCAGCAGAAGGAATGTCATCAAATGGAGAAGCCGGGTGTGGGGAATCTTTAGGGGCCTCTTGTTTGTTGCTAACCTCTTTCAAAAATGAATCATGAGAATTTTCAAATACAGGCTGTTCGTCCTTTGCATCCTCAGCACCATGTTCGAAAACGGGTTGAGTTGGTTCAGGAGATTTAGCAGTCTGTGTTTGATCAATTTGCTCTAGGAAAGGATCTTCAGAATCGTTACCAAACAGTGATTCTTCCTTTTCAGCCTTGATATTAGATTCTGAAACGGGTTGAGTTGGTTCAAAGGATTTGATGGTTTGGGTTTGATCAATTTGTTCTAGGAAAGGATCTTCAGAATCACCAAATGGTGATTCATTCTTGACAACAGGATCAGAAACAAATTGAGCTGGTTCAGGTGATTTTTCCACAGTTTCTTCCTTTACATCAGGCTCGGAAACAAATTGAACTGGTTCGGGTGATTTGGCAGGTTCAATTTGTTTAATTTCTTCCAAAAAGTCATTTCCAGACTCATCAACAAACGGTGATTCAACATTTACTTCCTTTGCATCAGGCTCCGAAACAAAGTCAATTGGTTCGGATGATTTAGCAGGCACAGTTTGACCAATTTCTTCCAAGAAGGGGTCATTAGATGCATCGCCAAACAACGATGATTGAATGCCAGTCTCAGGCTCCTTGGTGATATCTGAGAATGCAGGGGCTTGTGGGCTCTCACCCAAAGTTGAGTTTTCCTCAAAGGGCTCACTTACTGAAAATACGTGACTAGGCTCTTTGCCAGGAGTTTCTGGTACAGGCTCAGAAGCCGGTGGTTGCAGGTCTTCCTTGGGTTTTGAAATTTCTGCCAAAAAATCATCATCTGAAGACCCACCAAAGGGAGAGCCAACTTCCTTTGGCTCTTGATTCTTCTTTTCAACTTGCTTTTCAAAGGCTGAAATTGCAGCGGTAGCATCAGCAGATGAAGGAAGAGGTGGGAGGTGGGATTCCTCACCACTAGAAGCCTCTGGTTCCTGTGATTCCTGTGATTCCTGTGATTCCTTTGGCTGTTCAGGTGTGCCTGACTTGGTATCTAACAAATCGTCCAATGAAAAGTTTGCTCTAACAGGCTTCTTTCCTTTCTTTCCACGAATTGGGACAGGTGGAGGTGCAAATGTAGATGGTTCAACTTGTGTCTGGAGTGGTGAAGAGTTTTCAAAAAGTGTTGAAGGTGGAGGAGCATAAACAGGCTCGTCTGAAGAGCCGCTGGAATTGGTTACATTACTGGTATCAAAAGAGGGTGGTACGTATGTATCAGTCAATTCAGGTTGATCTTCAGTTGGTTTAACAGTTATTGCTAACAATGATTCATCAAGAACTTTATGCGATTGGGCAAGTTCTGCAACATGGTGTTGTACGACAGTAGTTTCAGAATCCGTTGTTACAGCAGCAGTAGCGGTGGTTTCTTCTACAGGTGGAATCACATCCTGAGGGTCCTCAATTAGTGAAGATTCATGTGTGATGGTAGCTGAAATTGGTTGAGGTATTTGGTCCAGATCAGGCTCGGTTTTGATTGGAGGCTCAGCTAATCCAGGAGGTGGGGAAATAATCTGAATGTCATCGTCATCATTTTCATCATTTTGAATGGCTGGCTTTGGGGTACTAATTAAAGAATCAAGTAAATCAACAGAGGGAGGAACCCGAGCAACCTTTTTCTTCTTCTTGAGAATAGGGTTGCTTACTGGTGGAGCTGAGATGGCAGCAGGAGGTGGGGGAGGCACAATGCTTGTTTGAGGCGGTGGCGAGATCAATGTGGCATGTGAATTATCACCAGCATAATTCTCAAACTCGCCAGAAAAGGATTCAATATCAATTGGGTTTGTTTCACTACCAAGAGGTGGTGCTGGTGCTGGTGCTGGTGGAGCATTGTTGAAAGAAAGGGGTGTATTGCTGTTGCTGTTGCTGCTGCTATTGCTACTTGTTGGTGGAAAAGTATCATGGTTTGAAGTCAAAACCTGGTCAAAAGCAGATGAATGAGATGATGATTCATTTTGAGATGACATGTCTTGAGAAGACAGATTTTCAATTGGTTGTGGCTGTTCCTGTGGGGAAGGCAAAGTATCTGAAGGGGCTAAAGGTTCAGTAAAGTCGAGATCAAACGCAGAAGGGATGGAGCCAAAGGTTCCTCTAGAAGGAGGTCGATCCACGAACTCTTCTTTCTTTGGAGAAGCTCTCTTTGGATGTCGGTATCTTGTATTACTCATAATTGGACTTTACTAATGGAAGAAAAGAAGAAGAAAAAAAAGAATAGAACAAAAAGGATTAGTCGACAGTTTCTATTTGGCAAATTGAGCAGCGTCAAGTAAAAACTCACTATTATTCAAATCATTTATAAATCTAGAAAAGGACGAGGTTAGTTTTCAGTCATTTGAAAAGTTGAATGAAATTTCAATTGAAATTCCAGTTGTTAAAATCAGATCACTTACTTGTGACAAGCAGACCAAAGAATGTTTCAAAGAGATTAAAATAAAATAAAAGGTGTCAATCAATTGATTCTTTGAAATACAAACAATGAGACTTGAAATAGAGAATGATGAGACGGGAAAAAGAAAAGGAGGATTATAGATCAAATGAAATAAAAAAGATGAACAAGATTGAGATTTGTTAGAATCACAAGGGAGGGATAAAAAGTAAAGGAAGCCTAATTGGCGGTTCGAGCATAAAGTTGGTTGAACAAAAATACGTGGCATCGCTCAACACGTGTTTAGCACGTGGTGTATTTGACTAATCTACATGTGACTTTTTTTTTAAAAAAATTTTAGCGAGTGATATGACAAGTTGTTGATTGAAAATCTAGTCAATTTAAGAAACCTCATTAGTTCAACAACCATCATACCAAAGATACCAAAGAATATATATCAAAGATACTAAAATACCAAAAGAGCAATGGCAAAACCTAAAGGACCAAAGGGCAGACAGAATCTTGCGCCCGAAAAGGAGCGGTTTCTTCAATCCTGCGCCGACATTTCACTGGAACTTGTTTCCAGTTTGAACTCCAGCAAGGACATTAACTTGAACGGATTGGTGAACCGGGTGAGCAAGAAGTACAAGCTGAAGAACCAGCCGCGGTTGACGGACATCATTTCGTCAATTCCCGACCAGTACAAGAAGTACTTGCTGCCCAAGCTTAAGGCAAAGCCGGTGCGTACGGCGTCGGGTATTGCTGTTGTTGCGGTGATGTGTAAACCGCACCGATGCCCTCATATTGCTTACACAGGTAACATTTGTGTGTATTGCCCGGGCGGGCCAGACTCTGATTTCGAGTACAGTACGCAGTCATATACAGGTTACGAGCCCACGTCGATGCGAGCGATCCGGGCCCGATATGATCCATACGAACAGGCCCGAGGTCGCATTGAGCAGCTTCGCCAATTGGGACACTCGATTGACAAGGTGGAGTACATTATCATGGGTGGCACGTTTATGAGTTTGCCTAAGGATTACCGAGAAGACTTTATTGCCAACTTACACAATGCATTGAGTGGGTCTACTGTCAAGGATGTTGATGATTCGGTCATGTACTCGCAGCAATCGCTGACCAAGTGCGTTGGTATTACTATTGAAACACGGCCAGACTACTGTACAGAAACGCATTTAAGCGACATGTTACGATATGGATGCACGCGACTTGAGATTGGAGTGCAAAGTGTTTACGAGGATGTGGCACGAGATACCAACCGTGGACACACGGTCAAGGCTGTTTGCAAGACGTTTGCATTGGCAAAGGATGCCGGATACAAGGTTGTTTCGCACATGATGCCAGATTTGCCGAATGTTGGCATGGAACGAGACTTGGACCAGTTCCGAGAGTATTTTGAGAACCCGGCATTTCGAACGGACGGGTTAAAGTTGTACCCAACGCTTGTTATTCGAGGAACTGGACTGTACGAGCTTTGGAAGAATGGGCTGTACAAGTCGTACAATGCAACGGCGTTGATTGATTTGGTTGCCAGGATTCTGGCGCTGGTTCCTCCATGGACGAGAATTTATCGAGTGCAGCGAGATATTCCAATGCCGTTAGTGACGGCCGGGGTTGAGAATGGAAATCTGCGAGAGCTGGCGCTGTCTCGAATGAAGGACTTTGGTACGACATGTCGGGACATTCGAACGCGCGAGGTTGGCATTCAAGAGGTTCATCACAAGGTGCGCCCGGATCAAGTTGAGTTGATTCGACGAGACTATGCGGCGAACGGTGGATGGGAAACGTTTTTGAGTTATGAGGATCCCAAGCAGGACATTTTGATTGGGCTGCTACGTCTGCGGTTGTGCTCAGAGGAGCACACGTATCGGCCGGAGCTGACGTCGCAGCGCACGTCGCTGGTGAGAGAGCTGCATGTGTACGGTTCGGTGGTGCCTTTGCACAGCCGAGACCCCCGAAAGTTTCAGCACCAAGGGTTTGGCACGTTGTTGATGGAGGAGGCGGAGCGGATTGCCCGGGAAGAGCACGGGTCGGAGAAGATTAGTGTTATTTCGGGTGTGGGAGTGAGGAATTATTACAACAAGTTAGGGTACAAGCTGGATGGGCCGTACATGTCCAAGATGCTGGATTAATGAAGAATGAAGAAAGAAGCATGATGATGATTGGACTGGATTTGAGTGGGAGATAAGGATAAATAAACGAGGGCTGTAGCAGAGGACTGCACTGATAGGTTTTAATTAATTATTGATTAAGATGATGAATTATATTATGAATTATATGAATTATATGAATTATGGTATGATTAAAAATGAATATAAAAATAAAGATAAAAATAATTAAAAAATTTTAAAAAGTTTTAAAAAAAAAATTTTTAATATTAAATTAAGGCCGTTCTTTGTTATATTGGCACGGTCTTGAGCAGATGTAGCCATACGGGTGCGATAAGGCAAATTAGAATCCAAAGAAGAAGTTAGCGGTGGTTGGTGTGTAGGCCGGTGGTAGTTATGTAGATGCAAATGTGTGAGAGTGTTATGTATGTTATGTGTGTTATGTGTGTTATGTGTATATATTATGTATGTTATGTATATGTTATGTGTGTATGGAGATAGCCATTGACAACGGAAGAACGGATTGGGACTAGGGCGAGTGCGCGATTTTGCATAACGTGCCGGATTAGGCACCACACGGCCACAATAGCAAGGAAGCGAACATGGTTAGTTGCCATAAAGAGAAGGAGCGCATGCCTAAACGGGACATGTCAAAATTCCAATATGAAAAGGAAGGAATGGGATATAATATGAATAGAAATGAATAGATGTGAATATATAAATGTGAATATGAATATAAAAGAAACAAAACAAAAATGCATATAATATAATAAATATAATTATTAATAAAACCCGTGTGAAATGGGCAAGTAGCAATTGGTAAATGTAACGGCAGAAAATAATTACTCGTGTTAATTATTCTATATTTATTACTCAACCCGCCACCCAAATAAACAGTCTCTTTGTTGTGACAAAACAACCGCAGGGAAGTCAGCTCCCGGTGCCAAAAATAACCCAGCGAGAGGAAAATTTTCAGTGCGAGAAATTTTCAAATAAAAAATAATTAAAAAATTAAAAAGAATTTAAAAAATAAAAAGGCCATGGAAAAATCTAAATTTAGACCTCAAACATGGTTTAACCAAGTGACCATTCTTTTACAATATGATTTTAGCCATAAGAAAATAATATTAAGCTATGAGAACATTAAAAATTAACCATTAAATAACAATGTGAGCAGGGAATGTGGAACCTTCCATTAATAGTAAAAAGGCATATTAAGACCAAGCTCTTTAAAAATGAAGATGTCTATCAAAAAGTATTCGCGTCATAAGTCATAAATCATAAACAAAACCAGGAAACAAAAGTTAAATGATCAAATTTAGAGGAAGTAGACAGCGGCGGCGAGGACACCAGCGACGGCACCAGAGACACCAACCTTGGCGGCACCGTTAGCAGGGGCAACAGTGGGGATGGTGACGTTAGACTTGGTGGTCTCCTCAGGGACAACGGGGGCAGTCTCAGTCTCCTTGGGAGACTCAGAGGGGGACCAGGTGGCGTTGCTGGGGAGAACGGGGACACCAGAAGAGCAGGGGACAACGGTCTCAGTAGAGGTGGTGTAGACGTGGGTTCTGGTGCATGGGCAGTCAGTGACGGTGATGGTCTCACCGCTGGTGGCAGTGTAGGTCTTGGTGCCCTCAACGAAGGTGGTAGACTCAGGGCAGACGGTGGTGTAGTCAGTGACAACAGAGGAGGTGGTGACCTCACAAGGGACAGTGACGGTGGTAACGTTAGCGTAACCAGCGGCGGCAACACCGGCGAAGGCAGCAATGGCAGCAACAGTGAACTTCATTTTGAATATAGGTTGAAAGGGGTTGTTTAGTTTTAAGCGAATGACTAGGGTTGGAATTGAAGCGTTGGGTGAGGAAAGAAAGGGAAAAAAAAAAAGAAGGAATATACTGGGAACAGACGGGTTTTTATAATGAAACGGGAATAGAGGAATAGGAGGAATATAGGAATAAGAGCTCGGATGAAATTGGTGATTTCAGGGGATTTCACACACACACAGATTACCGGCAGAGATAGACACACACACACACACCATTTTGCATATTCTCCTTAGGCGACAAGGAAAAATTTTAGGACGAAAAAAGAAAAAAGAAAAAAGAAAAAGCGAAGAGCGGACGCACGCCGTACCAAATTGCGACAGGAAAAAGAAAAAAGAAGAAAAAGAAAAAAGAGGATAAAAAAAGAGTAATAAAAAGAATAAAAAGAATAAAAAGAATATAATTAATTATTATTATTATTATTATATTATTATTATTATTATTATTATTATTATTATTATTATTATTATTATTATTATTATTATTATTATTATTATTATTATATTATTACTATTATATTCATCATTATTACAACTTTTAAACCTACTCTGCTATTCCCAATTCCATCTCCTCCTCCTACCTACCTCTTCTTCCTCTTCCTCCTCCTCCTCCTCTTCCTCTCCTTCTTGTTTAAGCGCGTTTCCTCGTCTTTTGGGAATGCTCAGACGCAGCAACCGTGCAAGCCCATGCACCGTCCGCCGCCAGCGCTCATATTTGCGTCAGCTGACCTGCTGCGGTCGAGGACAGAAGCAGCCCGGCGCGGCCGAACGACGTTGCCCAAAGCGGAATGGGCATATCGCTTGGAATGTAAATATATATAAAAAAAGTAAATAAACAACCAGCATGTAGAATATGGCGATTGGAAACTATTTCTAGGCTAGCTCGGTTTTGAATTATTATTATTTTTTATTATTATTTTTTTATTTTTTTATTCGCTCTCATGTGAAACGCACCACAACAACCGTCTATGGAAACGATAACAGGAGGCTTCATTCCTGGCCATGTGCCGTATCAGCCATATCAGAAAACACCCGAGTCGCATCAACCCATCCATGTATTGTTTAATCTGCTGTTTATTATTATTTGCATCTATAAAAATCTATATAAAAATCTAAAAAAAATTTATACAAGAAATTCATTCACATTCCTGTGCGCAGGCAAGGCTTTCAAATTAAAATTGAAATTAAAAATGAAAATAAAAATTTAAATTTAAAATATAAAAAATTTTACTGGCCTAATCGTCTAGTTTCATTATCTTTTCGTTATATTTGCCCGTTTCGGATTAAACCAATTGGTTTCCCTCTGGTGTTGGTTAGCTGCTGGTCAGGTGATGCTCCTTTTGTTGTTCTTGCCATGCTGTAGATGAGTTGATTCAATGAGCATTGAATATGAATTATTTATTTATTATTTATTTATTATCTATTTATTTATTATTTATTTATTATTTATTATTTATTTATTATTTATTTATTATCTATTTATTATCTATTTATTTATTATTTATTATCCCTGTTAAATTCTTGTTTAAATTCTTGTTTATATTCTTGTCAAATTCTTTATCAATTCTTAACAACCGCTCAGCCTCGCCATCCCTGTTCTCCCTACTCTCCCTACTCTCCCTACTCTCCTTCCTCCTTCTCTCAATCTCCTTCCCGGATCGTCCTCTCCCGCCTCACAAGCACCCTTTCTGTTTGTGGCTTGCATTTTTGGCTCTCGCTTGTGGAATCGCTCGCTTGTTTATTTTTGTTTTGTTTGTTTTGTTTTTTGTTTTGGCTTCTTATCTATATTATAATTCCTTACCTAATGCCTATCAATCTCCCTTATTAATCACTCTAAAACCCCCCTCACAACCCCTTCCCTCTCCAAATCACAAAATATGCACCAAAAAAATGGACCCACAGCTTGTCACGTGCAGCATCCTATTCAATCACTGGCCATTATCTTGTGCTTGTTTTATGATTGCTATTTAATGCCTACATGCTAATTTACCAACTCTCTTTATCTTGCTTTGTTGCTCTCTTTTACCCGCCACTCGTTTAATCATTTAGTTTAATCACTTAATTTAACCATTTAATCATACTTGCCCTTCATCTGCTATACCTGGCTATAATAAACCCAATCACAAATACCGCCATATACCCCACCGTTCTGTACAACGCTCCTAGCAACCATCCAATCGGCGAGCCTCTGGCAAACCCCCAGTATGATCCCACAACGTTCCCGCTCCTGGGTACTCCTACAGGCTTGCTCGACGGCCCCGATAACCTGGACATTTGCTTGCTCTTGCTCGTAGTGTACGGCCGGTATCGCACGTCTAGAATCTTTTCAATCAGCGCGGCCGTTGGCTGCTTCAGCACACACCGCGCGTGGGAAAAGGCGTCAAACCCAGCATACCCGTGATAGCTTCCCGTGCCACTCTCGCCAACTCCTCCAAACGGCCCGTTCACGTTGAACTGCATCATCGTCTCGTTAATGGACACTCCTCCACTGCGAACACGGTCAAGAACTATAATTAAAAAAAAAAAAAAAAAAAAAACCACATATTAACTAACAATTCATCCCATATCATCTAATTCATACTCACTGTACTGCTGCTCTTCCTTGTCAGTCGAAAAAATATACATGGCAAGCGGTGTGTCATGCTCCCTGACAATAAACTCGACCGCCTGCTCCAGGGTCCCATACTCGATAAGCCCAAGAACAGGCCCAAATAGCTCCTCCTTCATCAGCGAGTCTCCAGAGCTAATTCCGTCCACAATCGTCGGCGCAATGTACCTAGTCTTGGGGTCCATGCCACCGCCCAAAACTACCTTGCCCTGAGTACTGTCAATATGCCCTTTTAACCGCTTAAAATGCCCGTCGTTAATAATCCGGCCAAAGTCCTCATGCAACTCGGCCTCTTCTTCCGACGACTGCTTGTCCTGATCAGAGTCGCTCCAGCCAAAGGCAACATACGCCTTGCTAATCTCCCGGAGAAACTCGTCGTGGATGGCTTGGTCCACCAAAACATAGTCCGGAGCAACACAGGTCTGCCCGGCATTGAGCATCTTGCCAAACAAAATCCGTCTAGCAGCCGTCCTCAGGTCGGCGTTCTTGGTTACAATAACCGGTGACTTGCCTCCGAGCTCCAAAATCACTGGTGTGAGTGTTTCTGCAGCCGCCCGTGCAATAATTCGTCCTACAGTACCGTTTCCAGTGTACATAATCTTGTCCCACTTTTCCTTCAGAAGCGCCGTACTTTGAGGAATACCTCCAATCACAACGTCAAAAATCTCAGGGTCCAAAGCAGATTTCAAAACCCTACTAAGAGCGGTTGCAACCAAGGGAGAAAACTCAGAGGGTTTCAACACCACAGTGTTTCCTGCGGCAATGGCAGCGGCGATTGGCGTAATGGAAAGAATAAATGGGTAGTTCCATGGAGAGATGACCAACGCCGAGCCAAGCGGGTGTTTGTGGATCTCGGCAGTAGACATGATTGTCGAAATGTGCTTCTCGGGAGAAGGCTTTGGAGCCGCCAGCTCATCAAGATGGTTTATGTAGTACAGAATCTCGCCCAAGGCATAAAAGACTTCGGTCATGTCGACCTCATACTTGCTCTTGTTCAAGTCCTTCTTAAGAGCTTCTTCGAAAATGTCCCGGTTGTCGTAAATGGCATAGTACAGGTTTCGTAGCTGGCCCTTGCGGTATGAGAGGGGTATTGTTTTGTGGGATCGAAACGCCGTGTTGACCTTGTGAGCAATTGAGGGTATTTCAGACAGCGGGGTTTCCTGATAAACAGGATTGTATTTCTGGAGTTTGAACGACATTTGTAGCAGTGGAATAAAAACAGGAAAAAACAGGGTGATTCGAGATTAAAATAATTCAACACGCAAGGCGGGGGAGGGATATTGTCTTGCTTATATACTAAATGATTATATTATCATATGAAATTGCATAAACTTAATAACAGCTGCTGTGAACACGAATCTTAATTTAAGCCGTTGGGTTAGCCCCGCCTAATCGTCAGGCTTTGTAATTTTATTATTCCGAATGAAAATTGAATTTTCAAAGTTGTTTTAAATCAGAAAAAAAATTGAAAAAATTAAAAAATTAAACAAAAAAAAAAAGGTATGACAAAAGGTATATAAACTGTTGGTACTGGGTTTGATTTGGTATTTTGTCTGGGCTTGGGCTCGGTAATTTTGGTGGCGCGGAAGTAGTTCCGAGAAAACCACCTAAGATGCAACACAAACTAGATTCCGGCTCGAGGCGGCTCTAATTTATTTGTAAGATGACGGTAACGATAGTATAATCCCCGGTTTACAAATCAAACAAGCTGATAAATTTAAAAAAAATTCAATTCAATATTTTATATATATATTTTATATATATTTTATATATACATCCAAACTGCTTGATTAAACAATTACTTGGAGGTGTCGAGGACATAACGACCAACAATCTTGTTGCTCTCCATGAGCTCGTAAATTCTGGGAAGCTCACTGAGACCAGCAAGCTTGTAAGGAGTGGTGACAAGACCTCTTCTGACAAAGTCAAGAGCCTCAGCAGTGTCCTGTCTGTTACCAACAAGACTACCACGGATGGTAATACACTTTTGAACGTGCTCGAAAATAGGAGACTGCAAAACAGCACTAGGAGGAAGACTGATAAGGACAACGGTACCGGTGGGACGAATGTAGTCGAGAGAAGCGTTGATAGCCCTTTCAGAAACGGCAACGTGGATAACAGCCTGGGGTCCCTCGCCGTTGGTCAAGGAAAGAATCTTGGCAGCAAGATCGTCCTTGAGGTAGTCAACAAAGTGGTCACCACCGTGACTCAAGACGTATTCCTTCTTGTCGTCGCCAGTGTCAACACCGATAACGTTGAAACCCATGGCGTGGGCGTACTGGATAGCGAGAGAACCGAGACCACCACCGGCACCGGTGATGACAACACTGTCTCCTGATTTAGCATCGGACTGCTTCAAAGCCTTGTAAACAGTGATACCGGCGCAAAGAATTGGGGCGACCATGGCAAGGTCGACTCCATCGGGGATGTGAGCAGCGTGGGAGGCGGTAGCAATACAGTATTGCTGGAAGGTACCGTTCTGGGAGAAACCGCAGAAAGTAGCGTTGGGACAGTTACTCTCAGCACCCTGAAGGCAGAAGCTGCAGTTGAGACAGGTAGAGTTGACGTACTTGACACCGACCTTGTCGCCAATCTCAAAGTTGGTGACGCCATCGCCCTTGGCGACAACAACACCGGAACCTTCGTGGCCACCGACCAAAGGGAAGGGGAGGGTAATCTTGTCGTAGTGGTTTCTCCAGCCAGAGAGATCAGAGTGGCAGACACCGGTGTAGAGGAGGTGGACAAGGATCTCGCCGCTCTTGGGGGTTTGAACAGGAATGTCTTCGAACTTGATAGGTTCGTTGACGGCGTACATGACCTGAGCCTTTTGAGTCTTGGGAATAGGAGACATTTTAAAGTGTTTAAAAAGCGTGAAGAAAAATGGGGGTAGATTTAACTTTTAAAAGTTGATATATAGTGAATGAGATAATAAGATGATAAGAAAGGATATAGAATAAGAAGAAAAAAAAAAAAAAAAGAACATGAATCAAAGAAAAAGTCCCTCTATTTATAATTTGATCAAGCCAACTAGACCAGACGGATATCAGCACACTGATCTCTATCCATATGTGGGATGATTCAAAGGCTTGTGTAAAGAAAATCGATGAATCATCAGATATACAATCAGACACACAAATAAAAAATTCTGCTAGTAGCCTGAGGCATGATCTTCCCCACCCATTACCAAGGCACTATTGGTCATTCAGTGGAAGAGGAGGAGGAGGAGGGGGGACGCAAGTTTTAGAGTTGGTAATGGCGTACACTGAAATGGCTTGGGAACAGAGTGCGGGTGACGAAATTCTCCGATTTCACGCGAGAGCTGAGATTGCTTCCGTCAGCTGTGGATGAGAGTATACACGTTTTTCCAGTCGTTCCAGCACCTGCACAAAAAAGATGTGTAATCAAGTATAGCAAAGGAAAGCAAAAATACGATAATCTACCTGCTCCCCACATATTTCCAGTAACGATTGTGTGGGGAGTTTACTAGGTCACGTGCGACTAGCTAGTAAAGGTAATTTGCAACTCCGTTCCGACGAAAGGCAGCTGCGCTGTCCACTGCCAGCCAGTGCTCGGGAGCCATATTGATCCAGATAAGCCCAGCTGGCGTTCGATTAACGTTTAAGTAATATTTATTCAGTATTTAGTCGATATTTAGTCGATATTTAGTCAATATTTAATCAGTATTTAATCAATATTTAATCAATATTTAATCAATATTTAATCAATATTTAATCAATATTTAATCAAGGTTTTATCAGTAAGAACTGCCTCATGGCTCTCTTTTGGCCATCCCAATATTCAGGCTGAAGCTCTCACAGCACCGACATCTCTGTCTTTCGCTCCGCTTACTAGGTGTTTGCAGCATTACCTGACCATCACGAATTTCGGAACGCTGTTGTTGTAGCTTCTAGTCCCTGCTTCTGCACTTGCCATATGAAATTGTGGGGAAAGAACAATACCTGGGAGTTTCTCCATCTTTTCATTTCTCTTTGCTTGACTTACGTACACAGTTCGGATTATTGAATGATTATTGAACGATACTACCATCACCACCCTGACAAAGTCGCACCCTCTTGCTTTGGCCTTGTATATAGCTGGGGCCGGCAAGTCCTCAGCGCGTCTTCTTCGCAGCTGCGCAAGCTTGTATTTCTTACCCCAATCACATCTTCTACCCCGATCGAATCGGGAAACGCCACCCGCAGCCTGGGTTCCACGAGCAAATTTGCACGTAGTTGATCCGGAGCCAATCAAATCAATCCAACCAGCCAGTTCGGCTAAATGTCCCAAATATCTCAATACCCATGAAATTAGCCTCAATTTCTTTGAAATACAAATCGACCAAGACACATGTGTAAGCTTTGGGTACGCCTAGTCCAAAAAAATCACGTCAGCGTGCCCACTGATCTTAGTAAGCGGAATTACCTGGTTACAGCTTGCATAATGTCATAAGTCTGTCATAAGTCTGTCATAACTATGTCATAACTTTATCACAATTTTGTCACAATTATGTCACAACTCTGTCACAACCCTCTCTTGATACATCTAGTGTAATATAATGCCAAAAGCCACTCCACCAAAACTTTCTCACATCTCCAGCTTCTTGTCGCGTTTCAACTCTCAAAGGATCTGAGTTTTCAATTCTATTTTCTCATCAATCCTTGAGGTCGCCGCCTTTTAAAACCCTCTAATCCTCCTCCTTCTCTTCTTTTTCCCACCACCATCTCCAGCCGGCTCCATTTTCACCTGCCTGCCTGCCACTTGCCCAGTGTTTTCCGTGTTAACATCCATACCCGCCCTTTGCTCTTTACCCATCTCTACTCCAATGTCCCATGGCCATTTCTGATTCAACAAACTCGACCTTTCGCCCTGCGACGTCGGTCTCGTCTTTTGATTGGAGTGACTTTCTCACAAACTTTCTATCTACTGCTCTTGTGTTTATTTTCCAGCAATCCTCCCAAGCAATCTCCAAGCTTGGTATTTATTGGCGTACGCCATTTCATTTTCTCTCCACCTGGCTTTGCTCGGCGTACGCGTCTGTTATTGCAATTTCCACCCCCATACTCAATCTAACTGCTCAATTCCTCCACCTTGCTTATAAAAATTTGCAACCATCTTGCAACTACCTCCTGTCAATCAGTTATCTCTCAGGCCTTGCCTCTATTCTATCTAAAGTTCAAACTCGTCTTGTCCCATATATTGCTCTAACATTAACATCCTCTTTCGACATGCTACTACGCTTAAGGATGGCCTTCTCCAATAGAATCCTCCCCTTCTTTTCAACTCTCTCCTTTTCCATTTTCCATCTTCTTGGCTATGCCGTTTCTCTCACCAACTCCATGTTCCACCTGATCAAATCTCAACTCTTTTCAGTGCTTTCTTTCATAGCCACTTGCATCTCGGCGACCAAGACCTTGGCATTTGTAACCATCTCATTTGTCATGCGGCTGTCATGGTCTTGCTTCTTACTGGGCTTCCAAATCACTTGGGCAATTTTGCGCTCAGTCTTTGGCATTTTCCCATACATCGGAAACCTGTCCATAATGGTTCTCTACATCAAGCCTTTATCATATATTGCAATGATTGCCCTTCTTGTGGGCGCTGGAATTGGAGTTATTGCCGGCTTGGTCATTCTTGGCGTACAAGCTCTCATTCCTTTGTCAAGCACCACTACTTCCAACCAAGCAATTCTGGATATTGAAACGGCCAAAATTAAAGACCTGGAAGAAAAAGAGGAAAATGTAAACCTGATGAGAAGACACACATTCAATCGACTCAACCAGGCTAGCAAGCTTGTTAGTGGGACTACAAACCATACACAACCATCTAAGCTTCCAATCCCTACATCAAAGCCCCAAAAGATTGAATTGGACTTGTCAAAAATTCGCCATTCCGTTTATACCCTTTCAACTGGCTCTTCTCCATCTTCACGACTTGAATTTGAAAATGATAATAAATCCTACGAGCCTTCACCCTCAAATCCTGACATGGTGACAAGCTCCACAACATTCAATAGTAACCCCACAACTTTAACAAAAAATACTCAATCAAAGTCGTCGGTACGAAACATTGAACCTCAAGTGAAGCGTCTAGCTGAAACTCAACTTGAAAATCAGAGTTTACCAACTTGTAACATTGTTGATGCAGACAGGTTAGAAATCGATACCCAAGACATTTTAACTGATAGCTCTGCTGAAAACAATGTACCATCTTCTCAGTCTTCTAATGAATCTCCAGCGTCACCAACCTCTACATTTTCTGGTCAGTCTGATGAAGATGGGGAAAAGTCTCAAAAGGAAAAATCTCAAAAGGCTCGCAAAAAGAAAGACACAGCAAAGAATAGAGATATTTATGAGCATACAGAGTCAAAGCAAATAATTTGGAAGCCTCAATTTTCACCTTTGAGCAGCGAAATTCCCGCAAAAGACCTTTCATACCCCGTTGGCACTGTGTACTTTTCCAACTCTGCCATTGCTTCGAGCACGCCAAAAAAGTCCATTTCTGAACCAGAATCCACCGCTCATCGCAGCTTTTCCAACACAAGTGACAACAGTTCCAGCCGCAAGAAGCCCAAGAAGAACAGATCTGTGGTGTTTTCTGTTGATATAAACGAAGGCCAGTTATCACCGCATTTGTATGAAGACGAAGATGGCTACTTTAACGATAGGCTTACAAATCTAGATCTACCGGCTGAAGTTGCTACAACGCAATCTACACCACAATCACCCACTTGCCTAACCCCACTTGCTGATACAAGCAATACTACTCAGGAATCAGGAATTAGTGCAACTTCTAGCGGCTCTTCATCTCCTGTTCACCACATCCTGTTATCTGAATCATCTAGTACTACAGATTTGACCAGTGTCCACCCTGACGCCGCTTCCAGTGAGCTTTTAGATGACAAATATGATTCTAATGGTTCCGAAAGCAACCGCCATCACATACGGTTGATGATGCGACCACCTAATTCTCGCCACGGTTCTGAGCCAAGCAGTCCAAGCTCTCGCCGTTCCAACACATCTCCAGTTGCCACTAGCTCCAGCATAAAGCGTGCCGATTCCAATGCACGCCTGGTTTCCCCACGAAACATGTCATACTCCAACTCGCCTATAAACTCGGAATCTGCGTCGGTTGAGAATCTGGATCCTGTCCGGGATGCGCTAGTAACTGCGGTTGCTGGTCGACTTGTCGGATCTGTTGCTGCGCAGCCGGGCATGAATGGAACGGGGATCTCAACTCTTGCTCCTGTCAAGAGAAATTCCTCATTGACCAACATTTTTGGCCCCATTGCTGAAGAATGAGGAATTGTGTGAGCTGAACGAGAAAATTAAGATACCCGAATAAATATAAATGTTATTTAGAAAAAAAACATGTTTGATAATGCCGTTTACGATACCCTTGCTTTTATTTATACACTTGCATTTTATGATTTGCTTAATATACTTGATTTATTTATTGCTTGATTTAAACTTGATAAAATATGTATACTTTTGGAGTATATAACATGAAAATAGTCCAACGATGAACATGATCATGCTCTTGCAGCTACTACATTTCCTTTTCAATGACTCAAGAGTTGAAGTTTAAGAGGCAATGTGGTTACTAAACGCGCTGAAGTAAGATTAGGTAAAATGTTGTATTCTTTGATATCAGAAACCTTTTCATTTTGGAATCTAGAATCTGGATTCAAACTGAGGTGAACAGCTGCTTCATACAGTTGACGGCGTGAAAATTTGGCCTCATTGCCGATGGCGGCAAGCATCTTGACGTGTATTTCAACAGCCTGCTGGGCTCGATACTGAACGTCTATCATTTTAAAGTATATCTCTTGCTCGTTGGGATTCATGAGGCTTAAAATGGCATAGTGGTTGAGCGACGAGTACAAAGATAGAAGGACATTGTAGTGCGTGTGATTGATTGATTGATTGATTTGTAGAGACTGAAGAAATTAAACGACATTTTTTTTTTGTAAATTATTAAAAATAGGATATTGATACGTGTGTTGTATAGATTTGGCCGGCCCAAAAATGCTTCTTGAATAGGCTTTTTTGGAAATCAATTGTCCAAACAGAGACTAACTCCTACTAGCTATTGGCAAGCTTTGATTTTACATTTAATCCATGCCGTTCGATTATTTCATGTAGCACCAAGTGGCTCGGTTCAACTAAGCTAGTTTCCAGTGTTGGACCATTAAACTACCCTCAGCCGTATGTAATCACGGCTTTCACGTCAACTAATTTGTAATCCCAAAAAGGCGAAAAGGAAAAGCGACAAGCGACAAGCGACAAGTTTAGTGTCCGCCACACATAAAATGAAATATAATTGGCCACCGCTCTCAAACTGTATTTAATGGCAATATCTTTTTTTATATTCTTTTGGCTTGTTATTATCTTTTAGATTCTTTGCAATTTTTTCTTTACCAGAAACTTAATTTTAAGCCTCTTTTTGCTAATCAACTTTGCTGTTGTTCAAGGTTTCCTTCACCAATGGCCATCTCCCGTGAAACCCTTCGCAAAAGAAGAGCAGAGGCTGAAGCAAAGGCGGCAGCCAAAGCAGCGGTTGCTATTTTTGTTGATGCTACGGGCTCTCTTCAGAAGGAAACACCGGTTGCTTCTGAGCTGGTGCCACAACCGACTGACAGTATTGCTTCCAGTTTGAAATCAGAGGGAACAGCCAATGGTCAGGCTGCTGATAAGCTTGAATATTCCAAAGATGTTGATGAAAATGCTCATGAGAGACACTATACTCATTCCAAAGAGCATTCGCAAGGCAGGATGGGAGCTGTGCCTACAGAGTATCAAGAGCATGAGAGTGAAAAACGGGAATGGAAATCCAATGGTAAAGGACAGAATCAAGCATGGAAGAACAAAGACAACAAGTTGAAGAGAGCTGATAAGAATTCTAGAAACCAAAAAGGCAAGAATGAATTTATTGGAAAGGCGGGGTTAAACTCTTACAATAACTATAAGATTCAAAAGAATAAGGCCAATGGAGTTCCCAATGCGTACAGTGCTTCTAGAATAAAGTCTAACGATGATTATCAAAGAGGAATACGTTATTATGGCGATAGAAAACAGCTGTATGAAAGAGTTGAACCAGGCCGTTTTGAATTGGAATATACTGCTCTTCACTATGATAACACTCTTTCAAATGCTAGTCCAGCGCAACCAATTGAGAGCACAAACTCAGTGGAAACAGCTACAAAGCTGGCTCAGGCTCAACCTGCCGAGCCTGCCCAACCAGTCCAGTCCAATGTAATTAACCAACTGGACGACCTTTTGGCCAAGCCCAAAAAGTCCTTCCCCCAGTTTCCCAAAGAGTGCAAACGAATTCCCTTTAGCATTTATAAAAGACTCGCCAATAATGGTGTTTGCAATTTCTAGTTTCTAATTTCTAATTTCTAATTGATCAATATAAACATCAACTAAGCTTGCATTTTTGTGGCATTTAAATTGAATCTTTGCAAGGTTTTTTAAACGCCCAAGTCCCAAGTAACAAAGTATAAGCGTGCTATAGCTTTACGAGGTATGCCCGGGATACAAGAAGTAGCACACGTAGATTATAACAAAACATATAATGGCATAATTGCCGCACTCACAAAGTTCCAAGTGAGATTTAAAAGCATTCATACCAAGAGACAGCGTTACTACCCAGCGTAATTTGTGTTACATGCCTGGAGTTGTTATGATACTACTAGTTTGAATCTTTGGTGCGCACAATAAAATGGGAATACGACAGGCAAATGTCAAAGCTATTACCAACACCTTGTTGTCTTTTACATCTGCACTTTGAAAACGAATATTTCTTTCCCGTGCCAGCGTCTTTCCTTCTTTCTTCTTGCCATCCACCTCATTCACATTCATTTCCTTTTGCCACCGCATTTATTTACATTTATTACTCATTTTACCATCATTAGCATCCTTTGAAAAGTTCATCATGACATGTTTTTTCTCCATGACCACTTTTTAATACCATTTGAATAAAATTTCTCTATTGGTTGTTGTCTTGATGTCAACATTACATTAATTATTTTATCTCTCCTCACTTGAACTTGACAATCTTTTCATTTCCCATTTCTTATAAGCTTGGTATTCTAATCTGACTTTGAATTCCTCCACCTGGTTTCTCAAGTCATGGCCAACTGTCTGTTTCCAAGTTTCCAAGTTTCCAAGTTTACCTCACGTTCCATGTGATGGTATGCAGCATTTCTGGACATTTTACTCACATTTCACACACATTGCCGTAATTTTGTGACTCTTTATATGTGGTGTGCATTTCCTGGCCATTTATTCAGTTGCTGTCTATTGATGCCTGTCTTTTACATCCAGAGTTCCTACCGTTGGTGTACTGGCCTATCTTTTTAGCTCTCCTAATCCCACACTGCTGACCTTGATGGTTGCCCGCAAACTATGGTTGTTGAAGCCTTGATCTTCAGGTTGGACTTTGGCTTCTCCAGTTCAATTTACTTTGGCTTTTTATTACTCGCACAAACTCACTTGTGCTGATGCCCATTGTTTCTTCAATACTTTTTTTGGTAGAAGCTGATATCATTGACTGTTGACGGTATCAAGTACTGGCAAGGAAAAGATGTGCATTAATGGTAAGTACAGTATCTTGTGGGGTTGCACCCGTGTTCATTTATTTTTAACTAACCTGACATTTCTGTTTCTCTTTGTTAGTTATAAACTGATATTCTCTTGGCTTGAGCTTGTATATGGTTCCATGTTTGACACATTACATTGAGCATTAGCACACAAGTCTTAAGACTTGAAGATTCTTTATTACAGGCTGTTGTTGGTTTCCTGCACACAAAATGGCTGCTTGGTTTGGAATATAACGCATTGGCTGTCTCGCCATGCCTGGTAATATCTACCAGCTTGATGCTACACATTATCAAGTACATGCCATATTGACTATATTCGTGATGGTGATTCTTGCTTTTTGGCCCACTGCTGATGATAGAGTCGGTGACAGACTAATCAATCATATATCCTTTCCATTCACCAACAATCTAGCTCATGTTGCTTGTCGTAACTCGTTACATTGTTCAGCCAATTTTGTGACCATTGTGAACGGAATCAATTGATGAATATGACGATGGAGACTTGCTTTGCTGAATAGTATTGTTGTCCTGAATGACTTGGTATTACTGGAATCTAACCTATCAATATTTGCCATTTTACAAGAATCTAGCTCATGCCGCTCGTCAAAAGTTGTTGTATTTCTAAGTCATCTTTGTTACCCCTATGGAGTGGAACAAATGGCCAAGTATGACGACGGATGCTTGCTGTGTTGACTAGTAACGTTGCGCTGAATGGCTTGGTATCATTACCATTGTGCGCTGCCAGATTTGCTATCTGGCTGAATATTGTTTACTGTCACATCTACCTTTTGTTGTGACAAGAGTTGTGTGCTTTTGGTTTGAGCGCTATCACCTCCCGCCTTGCTAAATCCTCCCCTGCTTTGAGCTCCCTCATTCTCCAGATTGTTTTGTACTTTCTGAGAACTGTTTACTAACTATACTTTTTATTGTTTGTGCCTGATCTTTGGATCAATCCATCTTATCACTTTTACTATTATATTTTGTTTTTACTTTCAGAATTTGATTCTGCTTTTATTATTTTACCCTAACCAGGTTGGCAGTACTTTCGTTTGACTGGATCATTGGCTTCCAAGGAATGACTGTTGTTATTTACAAGGTTACTTGCTGTTGTGGTCTTGAAGCATGAGTCTCTGTGGATTTGTTCGACATTCTAGGAGAGCTCCGCTGACTAGGCCCTTCAGTCTTTTGGGCCATTGCGGTTCCCACCTGTACACGCCTAGGGCGTTGGGTGGTTTGATACCTCTGCCATTCTCAGCAATGGGGATGCTGGGGGTTTTGTTTTGTTCGATTCGTCGTCCAAACTAATTCAGATCAGATTTCTTTTTGGTAAGTCCGATCTACATTTTTATTTTTTTCACCTCGAGCTGCCTCCAAACCAAGGTGGCCTAGCAAACCACCTGGCACTCGAGTTATTCTGGAGAATGAGGGCATTAGTATAGGGGAGGTCATGCCCATTTTTTTGGGGAGCATCACATCTGGGTTGTGATGTTGTGATGCTATCCACTGGCTGATCCACCACTAATCCTACCCCTCTCTTTTTCCCTATTACTGGTTCCGCTTTCCTCCGCTTCCATCCGCTCCCCTCGCCTCTCTTCCTTATTACTCTTTCCTATTACTCTTTCCGCGTCCCTCCTCTCTCTCTTCTTTTCTTCTCCTCTCATTTTGTTTCATTTTGTATCATTTTGTATCATTTCGTTTCATTTTGTTTCATTTTCTCTCGTATCTGCCCTCTCTTGTTGTCGCTTGTCGTCCTCATCTCTTTGCTGGTTCCTTTTTGTCCTTCTTTACTTTCTCCCACTGGCTCTTTCAGAGTCGTTGCTATCAAGACCTTTTATTCTCTGCACATTGCCGACAATAACTTCTCCACAATGACAGTCCTTGAGTCCTCCTCCACTTTAGTGATGCCTATTCCAATTGTTCTGTTCGACTTTTTACCAATATATTGTTATAATACGAACTTTACTGAGCAACATTAGGAGTTGAACAATCTCTTTTTGCTTTTATCATTTGTTTTTACGAAGCTGCCTGCTAATTTTTATGCAATCTCCAATCATATTTATCGCCTTGGGCATTGCCATTGATCAATCTTTTTAACTGGACTGTTTTGGCGCCTTGTTTTAATTAATATCTTCTCCCCAACAAAAGTCATTGAATCATGGATTCTATTGATCTTTGGTGCTCACATTCACTTTTAGATCCTTGATATTTGCTTCATATTCGATGCAACTATCTTTTATTCAACTTGACGTTATTGCATTCAACACACTTGCCACAATGACTTTTCTGTAACAATAGTCCCCATGGGTCCTCTTCTATCATACCATTTGCTTTTTGAAAACTTGACAGGCATGCAATATCATGAGCGCAATGATTATTTTATTTTTTGTTCTCTCATTGTCCAGGCCAGCCGACACAGTTTTTACCCACCTATAATTCCATCTTTTTAGTCACATCCAACCTTTAAAAAGATTTTTCTGGTTCACGATACTCTAGGACACACTCAATTCTACTGTCTTGTTCTTGCAAGCACTGGCATTAGTATTCACGAGATTATATTTAACTGATCAACCACCTTTAATGTGATTCTACAGAGAGCTTTATTTCCTTTTCATTGTGCAATTCACCCATTTACTTGCTGTTCACAGTCATTTGCCAATTCATTGTTTAAATTCAGAGTATTTGTTTACGTTACAGTTCTATTAAAGCATCAGTTGCTAATAGTCTAAACTTCAACAATTAAGCTGTAACTTTTACAGGCCTTGTGCTTTGACAATTGTCTTGTTTACTGCTTGCCTGATAGTTGTCAGTATTTGAGAAACATTGTTGGAAGGGTGAAGGTCAGTTTTTAACTTTTGGATCAACACGATGTTTCAAGTTGTAAAGGTGAGCTGTATTAAACAATGAATTATAAAGGAAGGGGCATATTAGTGCTCCAAATGAATTTTTTTGTTTACAAGTTACTAACATCTTGGGGGTATAGTGAAACCAAAGAACCAAAGAACCAAGAAACCATTGATGCCAGAAGAAGTAAAAATCTCGTTTACTCTTTTGGCATCAACCTGTTACAATAGCTGGTAAGGTGGTGTTTACCATTCTTATCAGTGTAAATCTCCTGGACATGATTCTGCTTAAGGGCAGAAGCATTGGCATTCTTGTCATTCTTTGCTGCGCGCAAAAAAGAAGACCAAACTTTCTAACCTTGTGTGAAACAAAAACCTTTTGGTTCTGAACAATTTCTTGAGTAGCACCATTGGTGATAGCAGCCTGGGCCAAACAATTCTTAGTGCTAAGAGAACTTTTTCTTTCCAGTCATCAAGGCTTTCAACCTTTTTTTTTTTTTTGAAATCAATACCCATCATCGTAAATAGGTTATGTGAGTACCAATCTTAATGTAGAGGGCAACATTTAACACAAGGCTCATGACACACAGAAGAACCCAAAGGTAAATAAAGATATTTGTGAGTGTACAGAGTCAGATAGGTTTACTTGAGCACTGTATTCTTCTTTTGATATTAGTAAAATACCCAGCAATGCAGCTTTTGCTCTATATACCCTGTTGAAACAGTACCCATACTACAGAAGGGATTAGATTATATGAGCTAGTGAGAACAGATTAAAATACCTGATTGAATATATACCTTTGATGCATACTGTATATAGTATATTAATGCTAGTTATAATACAGCTTGACTTGTACCTCAGATAACCATTTTGACTTTTTTTCCATGTATGACTTGGCGAGAGGACCTCATGAGGGTTGAACCTCTTTCTATACCTTTAAAAAAACAAAAGATTATACCTCTGCTCACAGTATAGCTATGTTATATACCATGTAGTGGAAGTATATATTGAAGGTTGAATCGCCTCCTATATTTTGGGTAGAGTTGCTAGTACTGGTGTCTGGTTAACCATAGTTATGTCAAGAGGTCCGGAGTACACGACACCCCTCGGAGCCAAGAGGATACAGTGTGATCAAGCCTTGGTACTCTGGTTGAGGGTCAAGATCTCACTACCGTCGTAGGCATGGCCAAAATGGCATGCCATAAGGATAAAGTCGATTTCCTGAGGAGTATATAGGGCCCTGAGTGTGATTGTAAAGTCGACTAAGATAAATTTGTTTACACCTCGGCTATATGCCCCTAGACACGCTAGTATAGTAAGCAATATGGACACCGAGCTAGTACCAATGCGATCTTATGGAGCCTCATGTGTTGCTATAGAGTCCACTAAGATTAATCATATGCCTGAACATGAAGTGCCAACAACTAGTTATGGACTCACATCTTGGTTATACACCTTTAAAGGTGTAAGCCTGTAGACAGAAGATACAAGATACAAGGACTGATAGAATAAGCATTGAATGTACCCAAATTGATAGGGCTTTTGCAAAGAGATATCTGATAGTTATATTCTCTTCGAGATTCAAATACCTGGCCTAGTTAATACCTTACTTTGATGCTACAAATTAAATACTGTCAAAAACTCGTTTGTATGTCTATGATGTCAGATTCAGAAGTGCCACATTGCGTTGGCTGTAACTGAATTACACTTTGGACAAGCCCTATCACTACATAATGCGCTACCTACGTCTTTACAGGTTGTATATATTGTATGGGGGTTGTCAGTTAAGTAAATGAGTCTTTTGCCGGCTTTGATAATATCTCTAATAAGAGGTATAGCACTTGCCGTGATTTGGTAATGACGGTCACCGAGTCAGTGAATTGCGTCACTGTTGTAATGGTTAAACGGAGAACTAACTCAATCAGGAATACATACAAGCAACCTGGTTAACACCACAACGTCATTGAAGCTGCTGAAATCACGGTTGATGATATTCGAACAGAGAGTAGTCTCTTAATTGTTAAATAGATTATTACTATCTTTAGTGGCATTTTTTTCTCTCAATGAAACAGTGCTGTTGAAGCTGTTGTAACATCAACCATGTGAAGCACAACCAGGTTCTATACAAGATCAAGCACAAGTAAACAACTAGCCTGTTGTGGTTTCGACCGGGTTACCAGTATTACATTATGAGTGATGTGTTTGCGACTCAATTGATCATTCTAAAATCTGAATTACAATGCCATTGTTGTCATGGGAAAGAGTATCGATATTACTAATATGCACATTCCCAAAAAGTATATAAAGACCAGGGGGTTTCCTCTTTTATTCTTTTTTCTTTCTTCCTACCAACTACACCATTCATCCCAATTCATCAAGTACCTTTCCCCTTTTTATTCAATAGTATTCTAGAACACCAAACAGTTTTACTATTATTGGCTTACCAGCTTCAACTCTACAATAATACCTCAATATATGATGCCTACCTTTCCGGACTACCCAAATCGACAAGATTCCATTAGTCACTGCAATCTTTCTGGTGTCGACTATCCTTGTCTCCTTTTGGTTTATCTCTAACATTGAGCTATCACTTGAACACTACCATTAGTTCTTTATGACCTGGTTGCAACTAGTTTCCTCTAGATTGTTGCTTACTTTTGTTCATCCCTACGTCATCCCCAGGGAAGATTCATAACAACACATGGCTACTACACTAGATTTATCATCTATCGTGTTTGAAAACTGATTTGGCCTGGTCTTATCCAATACATTTTCTTTACGACTATCTTTTGACCTTTTGTTGTTGGTAAATACCCCTCACTCTCTACCCTTTGAGTTGTTTACAAGATGGTTGTTGAATGAATACCATTATGATTTGACCTGATATTCCTCAGGCTGAATAGAGTCCTTGAGTTGAAAGTTTGGGATTTTTATGTGCTGTTGCAACTTTATTCATTACGATGTATTTCAGCTCAGCTATACTTTGTGGTAAGGATAATTCTGTCAGGGCCTGACATCTGTTGGAGATGTTGCCTTTGATGTTGGGGGTTACTAAAAAAGATTCTGTTGTTTTGGCTTTGCTGAATTGCTCATGGGCCAGTCTTGATGTTTTTGAACCAGGTAGTTTGTAGATTGTGCTGGATTCTTTTTCTGGTAGGATTCCCCACGGTGCGTATGTGATACTCATCCTCGAGGTCACCTCTACTATCCGCGGGATGCTGTCTCACTCTTTGGAACAACAGTCTCGTTAGTGCACCCCTCACATTTTCAGAGGCGTGGTGTAGATGGGCTCGAGGATGGGGATCCAGGATCTTGAAGTACACGAACGTGTAGAGCGTGTACTGAAGGTTCCATCTCTAGATCCACACAAGTAGAGGGACTGCACTACGGATCCATGTAAAGGCCCTCTGTCTGTGTGCACCTGGAAATGGATTCCATATAGAATCTTGAGGGGGACCCTGTGTTGGCCAGCACGCGGCCCTTCTCAATGAGCACATATAAGGTCTTTAGGGGACCCTGTTGTGTGGCCTCCCTTTGGATCGGTGAAGAATCAAGGGGAACCCTCGTGTCGGGGTTCTTCTTAATTCTAGGGAAACTTTCCCTATAGGAAGTTTTTCTAATAGAAGTTTCCTTAATGGCAGTTTTTAATAACTGTTTTTAATAGCAAGTTTTTTCAATAAAAGTATCTTTAATAGCAAATTCAACAAGAAGTAGGAATAACAAATAACAAGCTTCTTAAAAAGCACTGTATTTTATAACTACATTTAAACAATAAAAGGATTCAATCTTTTTGGCATGCCCGCCTTACATTTACATGTTTTCTAAGAAAAAGTTTAGCAGCGTACCCCTCTGCTATTTTCTTTAGAAATTACACATCCTGGGTACATTATCTAAATAAAAATAAGAGTTAGCCAAACTGCTTACATTTAGTGTCCTCCATACAACGCACGCCCACAATGGCGATAACCCAGTGTACAACAGCGTTCAGGCATTTCAGCATCACCACAAAGCATCCCAAGGGTATCAGCAAACAAAATGACTATACATATACGCGGCAAACAAATAAAAAATTGCAATGCCATCAACCATATCATGGCCAAATCATTCATAATCTAATGATTATATATTCCCGACAAAGGGAGTACCCTCCATTGTAACCACCAACTCAGATCTAGGCGCATGTAATTGCTCAAAATAATAATAGCAAACACAGCTGTCCGTAGGCTGTGGATTCTGAATTCTCATTTTAGAGTATTAAACAAGACAAAATATTTGAAAGATTACTGGGGTATGAAAAGGTGACACTCTAGCAGAATCGTACTCAATAACTGCCATGGAATATAGACCAATCAAAGCCAAAACCCACATATCCAATATACTCATTTCAACTTTGAAAGCAGTCTCACCAATGTTGTAGCACAATTGGAAATAACCAAACGTAAAATTTACTGCGTATGCCACTGGGGTATTTGAAAAGTAAATAGTTCAAAACATTAAAGTGGCTGTAAAAAAATAGACTAATGACAACAAACCCTCACTTGCCCCATTCCCATCCCAGTAATAAAATGCAATTGGCGTGTGTTATCTGAAAACCTCGTTTCAAACTTGCACTGCTGCTTCTTCTTGATAGATTGTCCAAAATCAATGCAGCGTCTAGTAAACAAATCAACAAATAATAAGGATTAGGTATCGGATACAACAGTGCGTAAGCAAGACAGCAGGAAGAAATTAACAAACAACTTGTTTGTGAGCAGAGAAAAAGAGTCACTAGAATAAAACCTGCAACTGAGCAGGACAAGCACACTGCTCTGATAGAATGACCACTGCTGGCGAATCTTTAAACCAGAAGACGGAAGAGAGAGAGAGAGCAGACCAAAAGCATTAATCTCAGATGCTTCAAGTCACAAGTACAACAGGGTATCGCTTAATCATGACAGAGAAGGTGTTGTTATGGGAGACTAGATAGAACAGTCAGTTGACAAACAAATAAATTGCAAGCTGTTAAATGAATAAACGAATAAATGGTATGTGTGAAAATTAGAAACATTAATGTAGAGCTTTAAATTTTTAAAGGAAGAAAGTTGATAGGAAATAAAGGAAAGAAATCTTTTTGTAGATGCTGTAGAGGTGTAGTGAAAAGAAGAAAGAAAAGAATAAATTGGAGAAAAAACCATGGCATTAAATAGTCAAACAAAAGTGGGTAATTCAACTTGAACGCAACAGATGTCAAGTAACTGAATTGTGAATGTGCATTTTGATAGATTTTAATAAATTTGAATAGAGCTCTACAAGAGCACATTGCAGCACTGTAGCAGAACTTGAAGCAATTAGAAATTTTTAATTGATTAATCAAAATTAGTGAATTACTATTACCATGACTTGTAGCCCTGTTGACTAGTTTCAAGACGATAACTAGGTAACTAGGGGCAGTAGCTTTGTTATTTCTGGATAAATGATGAACAGATTCCTTTTGTAACGAAATAGAGATGAATCCAGGGCACAGAACTGGTGCTAGCCAAAGCGAGCTTTGTTTGAATGGTATGGTTGTATTCCAGGAACGTGTATGAATAATGAATAATGAATAATGGAGGGAAAGGGTGTCTGTATTTTATGCCAATTTGGATTCCTAGTTGTAAACACGTGACATTAGTCATTCCGCCGGCACTGGTTACATAATACGCGCAACGCAACACTATAGCGGTGGTTGACAAACTTTTGCTATCACGGCACTCTATTGCACTGGCAAAAAAGACGTTTATCTTCCACAGCGGTGCTGGAGGGGTGAGCCCAGTTCGGCGTGCACCAACGAGAGGCCCAAATCTGTTTTGCAGGACAGTTGGCAGCACAAGCACAAGCACAAGCCAAAGCCAAAGCCAAATACGAGATGTACAAGGAAAGAATGGGGAAGGAGACTAGGAAGCTGGGGCGATAGGGGAACAGCACTATTATTAATCAAATATTATGGTATTATTCACGGCTCGTGTTGCGTCACCAAAAGTGATGAGCCATGCAGGTATGACTCGACGCATGGCGAGACAGGGTGGGCGGGGCACCTACCGTTTGGTGAGAGGTCATGGGGTTAGGAACTCAAGCCGTGAATGTTTATTATTGATTCAATATATAGGTGATTATTTCCAAGGTTTTAAATTTTATTTTTCAATTTATTTTTCAATTTCAATTACCAGCTCTCGAATCCAATGTCAGGAGCAAATATAGGAGAAACGATACGACTGATTCCGTGCTTTTCATAGAGCTTGTCGAGCACTGCCATGTCCTCCTTGTCAAGCTTGATGTACGTAGCGTTGCTGAGAATCCTGGCTGGCGTGATCGACTTGGGAAGAGCGATTCTGCCAGCATTGACGTGCCAGGAGATGAGAACGTTGGCAATCTCAGTGCCGTGCTTCTTTGCAATCTCGCCAACGGTTTCGTTGGTAAGGAGGGCTGAACCGCGTCCGAGAGGACAGTATGCCTCGATATAGATACCCTTCTTAGCACAGTACTCGTTGATGCCAAAGTCGGGCAACAGAGGCTGGCTCTCGATCTGGTTGACTGCGGGGATCACCTCGGGCTCGGAAGCAAGCAGCCTCTCGAGCACGGGAATCGAGTAGTTGGACACGCCAATGGCACGGGCCTTGCCGCTCTTGTACACCTCTGTCAGCTGCTTCCAGTTGTCCACGACGTCAAAGTCTTCGTGGTTGCCGGCACTGGGGGGCAGGCGGGTGATGGGGGAGTTGGGGCCCTGGTACTTGAATCCAACCGGCCAGTGGATGAGCAGGAGATCGACGTAGTCGAGGCCCAGCTTGCTGAGCGACGTGGCAAAGCCCTCGGCAACGTGCTTGTGGAAAGCCATGTAGACCTTTGTGGTGACAAAGATGTCTTTGCGGGTGATTTTTCCAGTCTTGATGGCATCAGCAATGGCCCGACCCACCTCGTGTTCGTTTTCGTAGGCGTAGGCGCCATCGATATGGCGGATGGGGGTTTCGGTCAATGCGTAGAAGACGGCCTTGTAGACGTCGTTTGGTTCAGAAAGAAAGGTTCCTAAACCGATTGCGGGAATCTTGACACCGTTATTGAGGGTATAAATGGGAATGGACATTTTTGGGTATGTATAATATAATAATATAATAATACAAAAGATTGAATAGGTGATGAAGGTTGAAAAAAAAATATTAAATTAAAAAAATTAAACCAAGTCACTGGAAATAGGCTTGTTTAAATATAATTTATAATAAACAACACAATATGAAATTAGACAAGGTTGTAAACGTTTATCCATCACTGCTTATCACGTGGAGGGCGAATACACTGTCGGATCCCAGCCTTTACAGAAGACCCGCATTTGCGTGGGAGGCTCGCCAGTGCGGTCCGAGAAAAGGATCCGAGTATGACGAAATAGAAACAGAGGAACAGCACCGTGTTTGCGTGTTTGCGTGTTTGCGTGCTTTCCTGCTTGTTTGTTTGCAGGCAATGGTTGAAAAAGCGTTGGCTTGCTGGAGAGAGAGAGAGCGGGGCATTCAAAACTAAGCACCAATCACGGGACCATGGTTCCTGGAAAGTGCATGGTTACGGCGAAACAGCCATACATGACATACGTTGCTTTGTATCCAACCAGTCACATGACGTGTCTATTCAGCAGTCATGTTTAACTGATTCAGTTTTTTATTTATTTTTATTTTTAATAAATTTAATAAACAGCATCAGAAAGGTAGCTCCAATCTTTTAATGTCTTCCTACGTATGCATGCTTTTGAAATTGCCAGCTGTTGGATATACGGCATAGTCACGTGTACAAAACACTGTCCCTACAGTCGAGCCAAGACACACGGCTGAGTCCACTCTGTCCCATTACACGTCCTGTAACAGCCCGGTGGAAGCTGGTAGAACAATGCAAGCAGCCCGCAACGCTGTCTCCACGCTGGTGAACCCCCACCAGAAGCGAGCGCACCCAGCGGCATCTCGGGTTATGGGGGGGCGCATGGCTGGCAGCTCCAGCTCTATTACTAATTGGCTTTTTAGGTGGCAGCAGCACGGCCAGCTGGTACAGTGCTTTGTGCAACCAGACAGCCAGGGCCTGTCTATAATCTATATACAAGTAACAACAGCGCACTTCTCAAGAAATTGAAAATCCAATTGAATACAGTCAAAAATCTATTAAATAAGATTAAATAAAATTAAATAAAATTAAATCCAACTAATTCCAATTAATTCCAATTCAAATCAAACCAAATCACTCAAAAACAACCTTGCTCCATTGCTTTAAAAACACATCATTTCAACCTCTCATACGGAGACCCACCACGTGACTGGCCATTCCGGGATACTTTTTACCGAGTGCCTACCGTGTCGCAATTGGTTATGTAAGACTGGCCAAAAGTCTCTCTCTCTCTTTTTCTATCATTTCATTTCTCGGCAGCCTATATAAACCCCCAGGTTCTTCCCTCTTTTGCTCTTTTTTTTTTTTTTTCTTTTCTTTCTTCTTCTTTTTCCTCATCCCCTTTTACCATATTCCTCACTATATATTATATCCACAATGCCTATTCCCAACATTAAGCTTAACACCGGTGCCGTCATCCCCATCCTTGGTCTTGGTACCTGGCAATCCGA
This sequence comes from Magnusiomyces fungicola, assembly GCA_900654225.1. NCBI lineage: Eukaryota > Fungi > Ascomycota > Dipodascomycetes > Dipodascales > Dipodascaceae > Magnusiomyces > Magnusiomyces fungicola. The sequence goes on from CAACAH010000005.1 coordinate 942,824, forward strand.
CAAGGGCCTCGTTCGTGAGGCCGTCAGATACGCTTTGACCGAGACCCCTATCCGCCACATTGATGCCGCCTACGTCTACCAGAACGAGGAGGAAGTTGGTCAGGGTATTGCTGATGCCATCAAGTCTGGCAAGGTTACCAGAAAGGACATCTTTGTCACAACAAAGGCCTTCCCTTCTTACCACGACCGCGTTGAAGAGTCTTTGGACAAGTCCCTCAAGTTGCTTGGTCTTGACTATGTCGACCTCTTTCTTTCCCATTGGCCCGTTGGCTTCAACTCTAAGGGCTCCCACGATCTTTTCCCCAAGAATGCCCAAGGCAAGATGGACATTGACCCCAACTTTGACTTTAAGAAGACCTGGAAGCAGTTTGAGGCCGTTTACAAGACTGGCAAGGCCAAGGCTATTGGTGTCTCCAACAACTCTCTCATAACCTTGTCCGATCTCCTTAGCTCTGGCGTTGAGGTTGTTCCTGCTGTCAACCAGATTGAGGTCCACCCCTTGCTTCCCAGTGCTGAGCTCGTCAGATACTGTGAGGAGAAGGGCATTGTTGTCGAGGCCTACTCTCCCCTCGGTTCCACTGGCGCTCCCCTTATGGACAAGGAAGAGGTTATTGCTATCGCCAAGAAGCACAATACCACCCCTGCCACTGTTCTCATTTCCTGGCACGTTAACGAGGGCCGTGTTGTCCTCCCCAAGTCTGTCACCCCTGCTAGAATTGCTGCCAATGCTCAGTGGGTTCACCTTGACGAGGAAGACCTTTACACTCTTGACAAGCTCTCTACCAAGTACGGTCTCTGGCGTGTTGGTAAGACTGGCTGGGGTGTTGACCTCAAGTTCCCTGACTGGAAGAACTAGATTGTAAAAAATAAATGTTTGAGCATATTTGCACACTTTTAATATTATGTTTATGATGTATGATTACCCCTGATATATAGCGACGTTTTTTTTAAAAAAAAAAATATAATGCCGTGTATATACATGATTGCTCCATTGCTCGTTTTTTCAATATTGAACAAGCCGTGAATGATTCATTATGGACAAACGCTCCCCTATTATGATTACTAAGATAGTTTCGTTTGCTGCTCAAACACATTTTTCCAGCACCTGCGAAGGCCATCATCCAAGCCATCCATCGTTTTAGCCACTTGTGCAAAACCGTCCAAATCGCTGTAGCCCTGTGAAAAATCGGCTGTTATCTGTTTTTCCAGCGCACGTGCCAGTAGCCGTGTGTCTGTGAACAAACTACCCGTTTACAAGCGTTTACAAGTGTTGACCAGGCCGGAACAGATATCACGGAAGAACTGCGACTGCCAATATACAGCTCAACAACCTGTTGGATCAAGAGATTCCGAGCGAGGTTTAATTTTAATTGGTCTCAACCAGCCAGGAAGAGAAAAAAACAGATAGCAGATCAATGAATCAAACCGAATCAGACCGAGTCAAACCGAGTCAAACCGATTTCGGTTATCAATTACAAATCGTGAGACATTTTAATTTTAATTTCAATTTTGTTTTTTACTTTTTTAATTCTTTTAAGCCGAGCTCAGGTATACAACACCACCGCATTTGTAATCTTTGGCCGGCAGGTGGTGGCGTGTGGATGATAAATGTTTCTTGATTATACTGGATCCGCCTGTTTTCTTCTAATAAAACGATAACTAATAGTAATACCGCTTGTATAATATAGATATGTATATAACACATATATATATAACGTGTATATATATATAAAGTGTATATATATAAAGTCGCGCAGCTTTTATATATATACTCTCATATTTATAATATAATCATACCATTCATACCATTCATATAATAATGGAGCCATGATAATGATCCTATATACCGAAAGGTCCGGTTAGTCTCATTTGGTTGAAATACGGCTGATATTACAAATAAAATGGGGTTTATTTACTTTTACTTTTCATTTTTATTTATTTTTCATTTATTTATTTTTTATTTTTCAATTTTTTTCAATTTTTATTTTTCATTTCATTTTTTGTCCCATTATCAGATTCAAACCACCCAAATCACGCAAGTAACTATTCTGCTTATGGCCTTAGCTTACTTGACTTTTGGTTCCTTTGGGTCTTGTCTTGCAGATATATACATGTTTTTTAAAAAATGGTCTTAAATTTAAATCCGTTCATTCATGGCAAGACACTAAGCACCCAAAGTAGAGATAAACACTCAAAAGAAAAAGAAAAAAAGAAAAAGAAAAACAATATCCCCAAAGCGGTGAATTAAAATATACCAATTTCCAATTATAAAGCATAAATATACCATGTATTATATTACAAGTAAGGAAAAAAATTCAAGGCAAAAACACAAAATACAACAAAACCCATAAAAAATAAGTACAACAATTACACAAAAAATAAAATAGTAAAAATAGTAATAATAATAAAACAACAATATGCAAAACCAAAAAAAAAAAATAAATACAAAAGTACAAAAGTTACCATAAAAAATAAATCATTTAAAAAAAAAGAATAATCATATCATCCAATAAATACAAACCAATTTCAATTGGTTCCACCTATCGCTACAGAAGGCGTAGTAGCGGTAGTAGTATCAGTAGTTGGCCCAGTTGCTGAGGTAGATGATAAAGGTAAATCAACACTCTTCAGTACATCATCCGCCGACATTGCATTCTTAATATTAGACAAAGTCGCACCTCCTGATGATCCCTTATCATCAGTCACTCCCGCCTTTGATATAGGTGTTGACGCCGTCAAAGTTGGACTGGCAGCAGCTGATAAAGATTTGGCAGACGCCGATCTCTGAAGTCCAGTTGTGCCAGAACTACTACCCTCTGTCTTGGACTGCAACAACGCCGAGTTGGTACTACTTGCCGAAATTGATGGACTTCTTAATCCAACTGTACTAGTAGATCCCAAAGTAGGACCAAGCCCAAGACCAAACCTGTGACCAGCCATCACTCCACCACTCAACAATGAAGGTGGGGGTGTTAACCCAGTAGTGGCAGCTCGGAAAATTCCATTTGTGATAGAGGGTGGTGCTGTTATTCCACGGCTAAAATACGGCTTGGTGGTGCCTGAGGATTTAGATGCCATAGCTGGTGTTACTGCCGCCGTACCTCTAGCGTCACTAGAGTTGGACCCAGTCACTCCACCTCCAGTAGACGGAACAGCAGATGGCTTAACATGTGTCTGCGGCCCTCCTAAAATGTTCGGTGCATTCAAGTTGAAGCGAGGGAATCGACTTAAAAAGGCTGGCTTATTGCCACCTCCAAACATTGGTGCAGTAACACCGCCAAATCCTCCAGTAGAGCCCCCAATAGACCCTGGCCCAGAAGTAGCAGCTTTAGAGCTTGCAACAAAAGGGAGTGGCTTTGGAATACCCTGTGACAAGTTTTGAACCTGGGCAGGAGTCAAACTACCAATAAGGTTAGCCCTGGGAGCATTGATGTCTGAGGTAACAGTCCTTGGAATCTTAGCCAGGCGGTTAATATCAGTTAAACTGGACTTAGCACTACCGGGTGGAGGACGTGCTGCAAGAGATGAAGGGGGCCCAGTAACAGCGGGGGTAGTAAACTTGATCATTCCAGTAACTCCACCAACAACCGGAGGGGTAGTCGTGGTTCCATCCAACGAAGGCGATCTCTTTCGCTTATTTGGCGATACGGGAGCCGAAGATTTAAATGTTTCACTGGTATCAAGGCTAGTTTTCTCGGCATGATCAGTCAAATCAATCATTTCAACGTCATCTTCAGTCAAGTCCATCACTACAGGAGTCGAATTGGAAACAGCCACTGAATTTGTGGGGCTAGCCGAAGATACAGTAGAAGCAGATTTCCCAGATATGGCAGCAGTAGCAGCTACAGCAGCAGCCTTGACACTTTGAGCAGTTGATTCTGCTTGACTAGTAAACTCTTTATTCCTGGCCACGCTGAATGTCGGAGAAGTTGATAAATTTTTGGAACTGTTTGACAAAACTGAAAATGACGAAGATTGAGCCCGACTTGTAGGAACCATTACCTGCATTCTCTGCTGATTACCATTACTGTCAACTGTTGTAACTGTTGTTAAAGCAGAAACATGCATAGTCGCATTGTTTTCAAAAGGCTTACCAGCAGTTGAAGTTTTGTCCAATCTCTTATTTCGTCGAACATTAAACTCATTCTCGATCCACTTTTCCTTTTCTGGAGTACTTTCTGCACCAAATAATTGTGTAGCACGACGCACAACTCGAACTCTTAAATCATTGTCACGATTTTTGTCAACATTCTTGAATCTCCATCTCTTCTTACGAATTCGACTATCCAAACGTGCCCGTTCCTTCTCTGACAAACCATCCACGTTTGGTCTAGGAAACAATATCTCTTCAGGCTTGGGAGTCGATCTAGCTGGGGTATCACTCTTTTCACTAGAAGATTTAGATTGACGTGGGCGTGAGGAGGTACGAGGACGGCCACGAGGCTTGCGGACAGCACTAGGTGGCTCCCTACTTGAATCTGACAGTGCCGGAGAAGCTCGGCTGGATTGTGATCCAGTCAATAATGAATCAGGTTCTGCTAAATCTTGACGCTGTCCCTCTCCATCAGAGTCACCTTCACCAGCTCCTTCGGCAAGAATAGCTTGAATCGCTTCTTGAATAACCTCCATAGTGCTAGAATCCACCTCCAACATATTCTCATCATCTTGGTCATTATCGCTTGGCTCTGCTGGCGGAATCTCAGCCATTTCAGTATCACCATCTTTATCAATATTTGCTGCAGATTGGGGACCTGGCGTAGTTTCTCTAGATTGATCAGCATTTTCAGTACCTTCATTCTCTTTTCTTTGACGAGCAGCAACAACCGACCTAGCCAATAACAAAGCAGCCATTACATTAGCGGCAACACCTTTATTACCTTCTTCACTAGCTGCTGATGCAACATCAGAGCTATTAAATCGATTAGATGCATCTGAAGGACCTACTGATCCATCTCCATCCTGTAAATTTGCAAAGTTTGGCATAGCCCTTGAGGTAGCAAGAGCAGCTCCAGCACCGGCAGCCAAAGTTGCGGCAGTAGCATTTTTAATAGAAGAGAGACTATATGATGGCGAGGAATACTTGGGCACTGTACTAAACGATGGGGCAGGCTTGTCGGATCTTTTACCACTAGCAGAAGGGGGAGTATAATAAAAAAACTTAGCTCTTGCACCTGATTGAGATGATGGGATTCTAGAAGCTGATCCTTCCGCAGGGCCCGAAGAACTTTCCGAAACCGATGCTGCACGAGACGCAGCCACTGCTCTTGATGCATTAGCAAGGATATCAGAATTGAACAATCGAGAAGCAGCACTCGCAGCAATAGCACCAACAGCAGATACCGCTGAAGCTCTAGCTGAAAGAAGACCTTGAGCATTGGTTGCTGTGTTTGGTCCAGATTGAGGGGTATATATTTTGTACTGCGTTTGTGTAGAAGGTGGGGGAGATGTTGAGTTACCATTTCGTACAAATGAATGATAATATGCCGATTTGGAACGTGAATCTCCTTCGGCAAGTTCATTGTTTGATCTGGAGCCAGCCTGGGGCCCAGAAGTTTGTTGTCGGGCACGAAGAGCGGCAATTCCCATTTCCCTGCGTGCAAGCATCGGATCAATTTTATTCTCAGAACTACTTGGTCGTAATCGCATATTAGCACGTGCTCTAGCTAAAGTTTCAGCTATAGACAAGGATGCAGAACTAACACTGGTCATTTGACCAGACCTGGCGGCTGTGGAATTATCAGTAGATACAGGTCGAGAAACTGGCGCCACAGTTGCAGCTGTAGCCAAGTTATTATTCAAGCCAGATAACTGAGATGTTGAGGATGCTGGGGTCTGAGATGAGAAAGTTGTTGCAGGTGAAGTGACAGCCTTGGAAATCTCACTTTGAACTGTAGTAGAAATTGTGGATTGTTGCAGAGGAGTGACCGAGTTTGAAGGAGGAATACTGGGTACATTTACAGGAATATTGGCTGGGAGTTGACTTGTGATTGGTGTTTGAGATTGAGGCAATGTGGTAACAGGTGGTGATATTTCTGGTATTTGGATAGAACCCCGAATTTGGCGTTTAGGCTTTGGAACTGTTTTACGGAGCTGAGAAGGGGCCTTCTTTTTGCGAGAAGATGCGCCAAGTGAAGAGGGAACTTTTGGAACATCAGATTGAGTTGCTTGTGTGAGACCAATGGAATCCTCAGAATCTCGGTTGAGGGCAGCAAGCTGTTCTAAACTGATGGCACCGGACTGAAGTAGTGCTTCTACCATACTTGCAGTGGATTGCAAAGCCATCTCTTCCTCAGTAGCTGGGGGTTGAGAGGCTGGATGGACTTCAGAAATGTTTTCAAGCTCTGGCTCGTTATCAACACTGATATTAAGTGTGCCGTCTGGCCGAAATAACGAGTGTAAAGCGGCCTCAATGTCTGCTGAAGAAAATCCGTCATCCTGAGATGACGATACTCTTCTACTAGCTAAGCCAGATACTTGTGACAAAGACGAAGAAGATATACTAGAAGAAAGAAGTCGCTGAGTAAATCTTCTGGATTTAGACCTATGTGGCACAAATGGACTTTTATCATCCTCATCGTCTGACTCAAAAACTGTTGGAAGCAATCGAGATTGAGATGAAAGTGAAGGCAGGTTAACGGTAGGGTGAGAAGCAGACGAAAAAGTTCTACCTGCGGCTTCTGAAGCGACGGCAGCAGCAGTTGTGCCAGAGACTTCTTCAATAGCTTGTTGCAAAGCGTTCAAAAGGATCTCATAATCTACCGCAGGCTCAAACCCTTCAGTAGATTGGGAATGGTCAGCAGGGGGTGATGCAGGCTGGGTAGGTTGTTGAATTGGTCTAGAAGAGGGAAGTCGCTGTTGAGATGATGGCAACGGTTTTTCAGATTCAGCTTGGGAAACATGTACTTCAGATTGAGATTCAGATGCCTCATCATCACTTTGAGGAAGATTGAGCTGATCCATAAGAGATTTGCTAATAGCCTCGGCCAATGCTAACTCTAAATCAGATATTTGCTCACTCTCACCGCCTTCAGCCCTTTTTGGCTGTTCTTCTGGCTGGTCATCTGCTCCTGGGGCCATAGAGGAAAAATGATCCTGAGTTTGATCATCAACTTGCAAATCTGTTGTTTCCAAATCATCTGGTTTCTTTTGTAAAAGAGACATCAGTTGGGCCATTATGGCCTGGCCTTGACTTTCTGAGTCTTCGGTTTCTTGCATCTGCGAATCGGCACCCATGTTGGCGTCTTCATCCATATCCCCTTCTGACTGAAAAAGCCCTTGTAAAACTTTTAAGCTTTCAGCAATATCAGCTTCGCTATATTCATCTTGTATATTCTCACCAGGGGCTATCTCAGCAGAAGCAGATACCGAGTTATTTTCATTAATAGGTATAATTTTGGTGTTATCGTGAACTGGAGTATATTTATTTTCCAGATTTGTTTGTTCATTAATATCGTAAGTCATTAAAATTTGAGAGTCATCATTTTGGTTGGGTTCGTTATTGAAGTCATTAGATGTCGGGATAGCACTCAATGTGTGATTAGATTTATCATTTGAGATAGAAGAGTCCTGATCAGATTGTAAAAGTTCTAAGTTGTTCATAAAAGAATCTGCAGTGGTTTCAGGTGCTGTAAGAGATATCGTATTTGTAGTGGTAGTTGTAGTACTAATATTTTGAGAAATAGAAGAATCAAGCTCAGGGTTGGAAATCCCTGAAGTAATTGAATCAGAAATCCCATGATTGTCCTGAGTTTCTGTTGAACTTTCCATAGCCATTTGAAGTGCATTTAACAACATCTCTTGAAAGTCTGTGCTTAAAGCTTCGTCATCATCAGCGATAGCTGAGTCTTGCACTGCAGAGGCTTCATTTTCAGATGGTATTGGGTCAGATTGAGCTGCATTCAGATTTGGAGATGCAGACTCCCTTTCCTCCTCTTCTATTATTACACTGCTGTCATTTGTGGTCTCAGAGTCACGGACAATAACGTTTTTTAGCTGTGTAAGAAATGCGTCATTAGAAAATCGTCGCCGGCTCATACTGGCACGTTTAATACGCTGACTGAATTCTGAGATACTACCAAGCCCATTTATGCTCGGCCGCCTGTTAGTACTTGGCCGTCTAACAAAACTCGATCTTCTATTGCTGCTGAAGCGACGCTGAGACACAGGAGGTTGTAGAAACTGTACATTTTCGGAAGAAGTGTCTGGCTGGCTCGACTCCACCAAAGGCTCTTTTGCGTTGCTAATTTGATCTTGGACAAATTTTAACGTTTCTAAATCTTCATCAGTAAGGGTATAATCAGAGGAACTAGGCTCTAATAAATCTAATAAAGCGTTTATGTTAATATTCTCGGGTATCTGACCTTCGGTTTCGTTTTGACTTTGCAGTTGCTCCGTAACCGAAGACACGGAATCAAGGAGCTCTTGTATTTCAAACTCAGACATTTCCATAGGAACATCATCTCCAATTTCTGTTTCAGAAAGGAGTTGCGAAAAATTATCTTGGTCACCATGTGATTCTTGTAGTTGTTGTTCTTGGTTGCCACTGGTTATTATAGGCGGTGGTGATGGGGGCGGAAGAATTTCAGGCACATTCTGAGATGAGTCGTTGTTTATCGTATCAAAAAGAGACCCAGTAACTTGGGCAGAGGTAGAAGAGGTCGCAGAGAGAGAAGACTGCTCATATGTTGTTGAACTTAGCGTTCGAAGAATTTCATCTGACAGTGCAACGGTATCGAGATCAAACGGTTGAGAAGTTCCTGGAGATTCAGAGCCTGTATTGGAGTTTTCAGAGTCACCTACAGATGCCTCAATTTGTTGTAAAAGAGCTGCGAGTCTCTCTGGTTGAAGAACATCACCAAGAGACGCGTCATCGTTAAACTGCCCGTCAGAGGGCTCGTCGACATTGTTGTCAATACTATGCGTAGAGTTGTGCTGCAAAGTGTCATTGGGGTCTTCATTAGCCTCAGTTGAAGAGTGCACCGGAGAGCCTACAGCAGAAGATGGATCATTGTATACCGGTGCCGACATGAGAAGCGTGTTGTTATTGATTTAGCAGTCGGTATAAATCTTGTGGACCAAGACAAGGTTAGACATTATTTGGAATAAATTATTCAATACAATACATACAACACGCTAAAGGATATGATAAATAATTATGGGGTATTTGTAAGCTGATTCAAAGGTTGGTAAGCTGAATGAAAGCAGTAGGAAAATAAACGCGCAAAATTATAAAGGAGAAAAACGCAAAACAGTTGACAGTGGGTTCAAACGCGTTGGTTGAATAAAACGAAAAGCTATGATGGTATTTGAAGTTGGCGGTTAGGAAAATAGTTCGAGCTGCAGGTCATATGACCGTAGCATGTGACCGCGGGCGATCCACGTGAGGCGGGCTTACTTCAGCCGAGTGGCAATTAGTGAGATACATACGGTTGTGCTCCCGATATGAGCGTATTATGGTACGAGCGTCTGAAGACCGAGTACAATTGCTCAAGCAACACAATGGTCCGCTATAACGCCATGACCATTCTGTTACAAACAATGTCACACTATACCCCATAAATCCTGCACACCTATAAATATTGGCCAAATCCCACCTCTTCTTTTTCTTTTCATTACTTTTCGTTTGGCTTTTTTCTCCACACTCATCATCTATCTTTTATACTAATTACCTATTAACCCAATTTCAAAATGACTAACTCTCTCGAACAATTGAAGGCAACCGGCACTGTTGTCGTCTCCGATACTGGTGATTTCGAATGTAAGTTTTATAACGGTTTTTTCTCTCTCTTCCGCTACTTTGCTGCTCCTTTTACATTTCTGCGTGAAATAAAGACGAAAAACACATACACGCAAATCAATTGACATGAATCATCTACTAACAGCAATCTTAATTTATAGCAATTGCTAAGTACAAGCCCCAGGATGCCACTACCAACCCATCCCTTATTCTTGCTGCTTCCAAGAAGGCTGAATACTCAAAGTTGATTGATGAGGCCGTTGCTGCTGCTAAGAGTGCTCCTGGTACCACTGCTGAGAAGGCCGAGAAGGCTCTTGACTACCTTTTGGTTGAATTTGGTACCAAGATTCTTGAGATTGTTCCTGGCCGTGTCTCCACTGAGGTTGATGCCAGAATTTCTTTTGACAAGGAGGCCACCATTAAGAAGGCTCTTGAAATCATTGAGCTTTACAAGAACAAGGGAATTGGCAAGGAACGTGTTCTCATCAAGATTGCTTCTACATACGAAGGTATCCAAGCCGCTCGTGAACTCGAGTCTAAGCATGGCATTCACGTCAACCTTACCCTTCTTTTCTCTTTCGTTCAAGCTGTTGCTGCTGCTGAGGCCCATGCTACTTTGATCTCACCCTTTGTTGGCCGTATTCTTGACTGGTACAAGGCCTCTACTGGCAAGACCTTTGAATCCCACGAGGACCCTGGTGTTCACTCTGTTCAGAAGATTTTCAACTACTACAAGAAGTTTGGCTACAAGACCATTGTCATGGGTGCTTCTTTCAGAAACACTGGTGAGATCAAGGAGCTTGCTGGTGTTGACTTCTTGACCATTTCCCCCGGTCTTTTGGAGGAGCTCTACAACTCTTCTGAGCCTGTCCCCAAGAAGCTTGACGCTAATGCTGCCCAGTCTCTTGACATTAAGAAGGCTTCTTACCTTGACAACGAGGCTGCTTTCAGATTTGACTTTAATGAGGACCAGATGTCCACTGAAAAGCTCTCTGATGGTATCAGAAAGTTCTCTGCCGACACTATTGCTCTTCTTAAGGTTCTCGAGGGCAAATTTTAAATAGTGGATTGATCCACATGGTGAAGGAAGGATAAAAACTTTGCATTAAAGTATTGATTGTGTGAAGGGGGTATTTATAATGTGATTATGACTTAAAAATTGTTATGATGATTTGCTTGATTTTATTTAATTTGTATAAATAAAGAATATATTGTTCATTATTTTGTGAAAAATGTCGAAATCGGCCCATGGATGAAGCGACTAATGCTTTGCAAAGTATCCTAGAATTGCCTTGAAGACGAATTGGACCAGTGGAGGGCTTGTACCCCAGTCTAACAGAACCAGGCGGGTCCTGCATGATCCCTACCGAGGGAAATGGAGGTGAGTTTGCGACTAACGTTTTTGGACATGAGCTAATTAATTGAACGACGGCCAAGTTCCGTTGACTTATAAATCCTTTACAAACCAAGAGTCAAACCAAGGTGAACTCTGGTATTATTAATGAGAAACACATGTAGTCACTTAATAAGAAACAAGCCAAGCTCCTGGCTGCTATCTTTTCACCGCACGCACAGCAGCGAAAGCAAAGGAAATTTAAAAGAACGACCGCGCGCCTCACAGAACATCAAGGAACATTTCCTACTTGGGAAATTGCCATGGCGTAATTACATCATGTGCCCCGGGAGAAGCCGCTACGGCAAGTAACAGGTCAAATAATTGGTTGGGGCAAAGCCAAAAAAAAAAAAAAAAAAAAAGTGGTGTCACGTGTTATCCAGCTGTGCCAATATAGGCCAAATATGCCTCCATAGCACCTAGGCTTGTTTGTACCAGCGGATTTCAGTGTCCTCCGAGTCCGTTTCTTCAATGGAGGTTGGGTATCTTCTCCTTTTGGGTGCAGGACTGGAGGACGGTGATTCGAGCTCCGTCTGTCTCAGCAGCTCTCCCGGCTTTGGCAACTAGCTGGTTGAACCCAAAGACTGGCATTTACCCGCCATGACAATACCACCTTTCGAGCGTCTCGGTAAAAAAAGTTGTCATGCTCTTAGGAACCTGAGAGTGAATACCAAACTGTGTATGATATACGCTACTTTTCATGGATCTGAGAGAGAAAAGGTCTGTGTGCGGTTGCAGCGATCTCCAGCTGAGACGTGTATAACCATTGGCTAATTTCTCGAGAGTAATGTATATTTCGGGTAATAAACCCCAACTTAATATCAAGTAACTAGAGATTCCCCTTGGTGAAGGAACGGGTCAAGATGTTAAGCAACCACTACTGGCTCGTAAGGACCAGAGGCATACTTGCTATGGTTCAAGGTGAGATGTTCTCAGAGATTTTGGTGCTTTAATTGAAAGTCGTTGGGCCCAAAGCTTCTGTTGCTCTTCAGATAGCACAATCCCAGTGTCCAGACCGGCAAATTAGTATCAAATGCAACTCCCTTGAGCTTCCCCAGACTCGGAATTCCCAAGAGTTTTCTGTAATATTATATGACTGTAAATGGTATTCGGAACTCGTCCAAACGAGCCATAGTGGCGCTGCTGCTCCAGTTCACGTGACTCGTTTTTGTTCGATGTTAGGGCCGCGTGCGCGCGCGTATCACGGATGACTCAGAACATTTAGGTCCGTTCTAATCTCATCTTTGGTCTATCTTTCTTGCCCTCTCATTTCATTTACCCAATTGACCCCAATTGCTTCAAATATGACGACCGAATACACCATTACCTCGCTTTTGGATACGGATCTGTACAAGCTGACTATGCAGGCTGGCGTGTACACCACGTTTAGAGATGCGGGTATGATAAGCCGTGATCAAGTTTATTCATTCATTTTCAATATCCGACATGTCTAACACTGAACAATCTTTCCAATAGATGCCGAATACAGCTTTACCAATAGATCTAGCGAAAAGAAGTACACCCCTGAAGCTACCGAATGGCTAAAATACCAAATTAACAGTATGTCATTGGCTCCTTTTCTCCTTGAAACTTGTTGCTAATCACCCAATTGACCGTAGGCTTGGAAAATTTGAGATTCACTGCAAAGGAAATCGAATATTTAAAGGAAGCGATCCCTTATCTCCCCAAGGAATACTACAAGTACCTTGAGACATTCAAACTTGACCCAAAGAACCAGGTTTCTGTAAATTTTTCAAAAGAAGACGAGAATCTAGACATTAAAATTAAGGGCCCTTGGGTTGAAACTATTCTGTATGAGATTCCTATTTTAGCTTTAGTTTCTGAAGGCTATTTTAAGTTTGTTGATACCGATTGGGATTATGAAGGCCAGTTGGAAAAAGCCCAGCACAAGGGCGAGTCTCTTTTGAAAAGAGGATGCGTGTTTAGCGAGTTTGGTACCAGAAGACGAAGATCGTTCAAGACTCAAGACACAGTCATTCAAGGGCTTTTAAAGGCTGCCGCTCAGAAAGATGGTAAGGTAAACCCGCTGTTCATGGGTACCTCTAATGTCCTCCTTGCCCAAAAGTATAACATTAAGCCAATTGGCACTGTTGCCCATGAATGGATGATGGGGATTGCTGCTTATACCCAGAACTATACAGAAGCTAACAAGGCTTCAATGGATGCTTGGCTCAAGGTCATGGGTAATGACGCTGCAGGCTTTGCTTTGACTGATACCTTTGGAACTGACGACTTTCTCAGATCGTTTGTTCCACCATACTCTGATTCTTATCGAGGCGTTCGTCAAGACTCTGGAGATCCTTTGGAATATACAAAGTTGGTGGCTGGTCACTACAAGAAACTAGGATATCCCCCTAACAGCAAGGGTATTATTTACAGTGACAGTTTAGATGTTGAAAAATGTGTCCTTTATAAGAAGGCAGCCGAAGAAAATGGCTTGGTTCCATTCTTTGGCGTTGGAACTTTCTTTACAAGTAAGTATATGCATATATTTTCCCCTTTTGACTTGAACGTGAACTAAAGATACTAACACTGATATGATTAGATGATTTTACTCTTAAGAGCAACCCAACGCAGAAATCAGTTCCTTTGAATATTGTGATAAAAATTTCCAAAGTCAATGGAAACCCAGCAATCAAGATCAGTGATAACTTGAGCAAAAACACTGGTGATAAAAAGACAGTCGAGGAAGTCAAGCAGGAGCTTGGCTATGTTGAAAGAAAGTGGGCTGATGGCGATGAAGCTCATCGTTGGGATAATTCCAAGGATTTACAGTGATATTAGTAGAACCAAATAGATAGAAATTGACAGAGCCTGTGCTTTGAAATGTCAAGTAAAATCTTGAGAATATAACCAAACTCGTTTTGCCTAACAGAGATAAGACGCGTTGATTTGTCATGATCACGTAAACATAGTATAATATTTACGCGTAGAGGTTTGTTTACTTTCGGTTGGTTGGTTGTGTGGTCTTTTCGCATCACCTCATGTTTTCTTTCTTCTCAACAAGTACCACCTGAAAGTGCTAAACATCACCAATAACAACAGAATTCTACTTTTAGTTTTTGAAATACTACCCAATCCATTTTCGAGATTTTAAATACCATGGAAGCTTTGGTTGAAAGTTACAGATCTCCTAAAATGAAAAAGAAACATAGCGACAGCACCAAGGAACCTTTGAAAAAAAGAAGGCACAACGACGACAATGTCGAGAATGATGAAGATGGAGACGTCATTTTTATGGGTGAAACGTCAGATTCAGAAAATTCAACCAATAGTTCTCGTGTGAAGCGTATAAAACCATCAGATTGTGAGATAAATCCTTCAGTTGACTCTGATTTGCTTCAGTCTGTCACCAGCTCCCTTCCGAAAGCAATGAGAGATCAACTTGCGGGTTCGAGTGATTTAATCGCAATGGTTGCTGCCAAGATGGCAGAGCAAATGGCATCACGGAAAATCCAAGAAGAACTTGAAAAACGCGACGATGAACACCAACAGCCCGCAATTCAAACACCAAAAAAACCGACCTCCAAGTCAACAACAGCATCCACAACTTCAACACCAAAGCCTACATCAAAACTTTCATCATCAAAATCTCGCAAAGCAGCACATACTTTGACTGACATGTTTAAACCGAAACATGCGGCCGAGACATCAAAAACAAATGATAGTAACTCACATGCATCTAATGCTGATGAACCACCGAGCGAGACCTCAAGTACCAGTACCAAAACTTCTAAATCCAAACTTACAGATGAAGAAAAGAAGAAGCGAGAAGAAGAGAATCAACTAAAGCTTAAAAAGAAAGAAGAAGAACGACTCGAGCGTGAACGAAAGAAAGCAGAAGAACGGCTACGGAGAGAGGAAGAGAAGCTAGCGAAAGAACGAAAGAAAGAACAGGAAAAGTTAGAGAGAGAGCAAAAGAAGGAACTGGAAAAGCAAGAGCGTGATCGGAAAAAGCAGCAAGAGAAACTTGAACGAGAGCGAAAACGAGACGAAGAAAAGCACAGAAAAGAGTTTGAAAAACAGAAAAAGGAAGAGGACAAGAGGAAGGAACAAATAGCCAAGGATCGACAACAGTTACGCCTTGGTGCCTTTTTTGGTGTTCAAGAGAAACCAAGTTCTACTGGCACAATAGAAAAGTCCAATTGCGCTGATTCGACGTCTCAGAACAATAATACAAATCAAAGCCCTTTAAACAAGAAAGAAGAATCAGATTACGACAAACGATTCCTGTCGTATTACAAGAGAGCTAATGTTGAAATACATCTCCCTCTTGAAGGATATGAGCGAGAATCCTCTGAGATTGTCACTATGCGAATGGACAAGGATTTTAAGGGCGGCCCAGATCTGATGTCCTGGCTCAAATCTAAACGCACTGAAAGAGGATTTGAAATCAAATTTACTGCTAACGAAGTTGTTAATATTGCAAATTCTGAAACGACCACTCAGGAAGACATTGAAAACGCTTTAGCATCTCTTCCTCTGAAGCATCTCCAGTTTTATGAAAACGTCAGACGGCCGTATCAAGGCACATTCTCTAAAGTCAGACAAGGTGGAATTCCTCCAGGGAACCCATACTTTACTACCGGAACCGGACTCAATTATTCATACGACTCGGATCTCGAATGGACGCCGGAAGACGAAGATGGTGAAGATCTTGATAATGATGATGTTGTGAGTGAAGATGATGACGAAGCTGATGAAGAGGACGAGCTTAGTGATTTTCTTTCTTCAGACGATTCCGAAAATTCTCAGCCACATCGCCGACGAATAGTTGGGCCTCTAAATACATTCACTACTTGGAACGATGGCACTAATGACCTAGAACTGTTTTCATCACTAGAGGTTGATGTTCTGTCGTACAATAACTGCACCGAAGGCATTGACCCTTTTAAAGATTATTGGACGATACCCACAGAGCAGCAAAAGTCTAACAACCAGCAACAAGCTGCTGGAGCCCCCAAAGCATCAGCAGATAAGAAGCTGGTGAATGCTCCAGATATTAAAGAATTTTTTGGAAAGATTGAAGGATTCAAAGGCAATCAAATACTACTGATAGAGCTCTTGAAACAAGACTTTCCCCAGTATTCCAAAGAAACGATTAAAAATACGATACGTGCGATTGCTAAGCGAGTTGGTGCCAAAGAACCAAAAACTTGGGAGATTAATGCTGAAGCAAAAGAAACGTACAAGTAATTTATCATATTCGTACATTAGCATTTTATTATTCACGTACATTTTAATGATATTTTATTTGTCTAATTGATTTTATATCTTTGTTTCTATGTTTGTTCTTTTGAATTCTAGTCGGGCCGTTCGGTACTTTGTTTGATGACGTAAGGTAGTTTGGGCGTTTCCGAAACTAGTTATTTAAAAAGAAAAAGTCTTTTCAAGTGGACAACATCAACGTAGTTGCAAACATGACTGCTTTAGATACAAATTGTTGTATAAAAATACTAAATTATCCCCTCTTTCTTTTTCTTCTTCTTTTCCTTTTCTTCTTCATGGGCTTCGTCGTACCCGTGGGAAGTTGTCAACACTTCCGCTACATCTCCATATCTCTCAATCTCTCAATCTCTCAATCTCACAGCATTTTCTCATTTTTTAATCAGCCAAGTCAATACCTAGGCTGTCTTTCGACTATCATCATTCTTAACCTTTTGTTATTATTATTCTTACCCTTTATTCTTAATCTTATTCTTTATGTGAGCTCGGCAGTCATTTTCTTACACGTCTCACAGGCCAAGAACTATTCGTTGCCTCTCTTCTACATCTCCGCAATTATCCATCTACTACCTTATTCATCGACCTATTTCAACAACTATCTATCTGTTATGAGACTTTACTTTTCTCTCAGATCTCAATTTGTGGAATGGAACCCCCCCCCCCCAAAGTTTGGCAACGACCTATCTGTTGTGAACTGTCTTCGACTCAGTATCATTGTGCTCGCCTGGCTACACTTCTGCGAGCTGGCCAAATATGATTTTGCTTCTCACTAGTAGTATTTTTAAAATTGTTTGGATATGGGTATGGATATGAATTTATGGTTTATCATTATTGTTGTTGTTATTTTGCATTTCATTCTCACACCTTACCTCTCACTCGTCTCACTTATAGGCTTGCCTTTATATCCACCTTTCTTACATGGCACAACAGTTTGTCAGCGTTCCATCTTTTCGCTTTGACAGAAGCACAAGCGCTGTGAGACTTTTAAACCCATTCTCACCTCTGTCTTGACAACTGGTTCTTTTTTCTCAGAGAGCTGCATCGATACCTACTTTTGTTTTGTGACACTTTAAATTCGCCTATTTATACTTTGGCAGACTTTTAATTCATTTTCACTTTTCACATTTCGACGGCCCATTACCGATTATTCTACACGGGCAACAGCTTGTCACCTTCTCATATTGACAACCAACCACTCTGAGAAAAAGATGTCGATAACTGTTTCATTTATTCTCACATGTCATCTTTAACTTATAAACTTGGCTATTACCAACTTGCCACAAACCATCTTGGCAACCACCAAAAAAAAAGGCGTCGATAACTTGTTCTATCATGAGACTTTTCATTTGTTCTCACTTGTCGACAGCCCATGACCACTACATGGGAAATAGCTTGCCACTTCTCCATCATAATAGTTCCAAGAGAGACGTCGATAACCCGTTCTATTTTGTGATACTTTTAATTTATTCTCACCTGTTACCCTATCCTCATCAACTTGCCTATTATGACTCCTTCTACACAAGCAACCTTTGTAACTCCGTCTTGAAAAATCTTTTGAGAGAGATATTACAAACTAGTTTTACTCTGTGAGACTTTTGAATTTATTATCTATGAAGTGAGGCTTTCAAAGTTGTTATATTCCGTGAGACTTTGGCAACTATTTATGAGAATTTCTGGATTTGTTGGATTTATGAGAATTGAGCCTTTCTTTATTTTGAGAGTTTCGGCAGCTATATGTATATACTAATCATCCCACTGCTCGAGCGGTACGTCCCTGATTGTCAATTCCTTTTGGTTGCTCTAGCCCCAGAGGGGTTTAGGGTCGGAGGGCCTCTGAAGTTGATCCCCGGTCTACCAACCCGAAAGCTGCTGTTGCATAGACCTTGTGAGTACTGGCTGCTGACGGGCGCCTTTGCTTCTTGGAAAGTGCTTCAGTGGTCTAGGACGTGGGCCCGGTTGCTTAGGGGAGCCTCAGTAATGGATCACAAGTTATCGAACAAACTATCATGTCTGCTTTGTTTCTAGGGTATACACTAGTTGCCGTATGGCGGTTTCGAAATGGAGATTTAGTCGGTGCTTTCATGATAGGCGGTGCTTGTGTGAAGTTGCTGGGGCTCTCTGCTTGAAGCCATTGAGACTTTACACCTGACGGTTGACAATTTTGTTGAGGAGTGGGATCTTACTGGTGGCCTATCTGCCGGGTCTTTATACCCGGTACTTGTTGCGTGTTCGGTTTCTCGAGCCCTGTTGAAGTATCCGTTTCTTGATTTAGTACGACGGAGACCTTCTCAGGACCTAGCTCAAACTGCCAAACTAGTTATTTTAACTGGAGACACGAAGCAGACTCGGTTGCGTGCTTCTGTACAAGGCCGTTATGCTTGGGTATTATGACTACTAGCCTTGTGTTGGTACGAGTGCTCGTGTCTGCACTGGACTGCAATGCCCTGTCAGGGAGAATTCAACTCAGGTGTTTAGAGTTATCTTCTCTCGCGTTTGTGAATCGACGCTTCTGCAGTTCTTTGTATTTGGCAGAGATTCTATTCTTTTCCCGTTGATCAACAAAACCCAGGGGAATGATTGTGACGGTTGACTTTGTTTGTTTTGTTAGACATTGTTTTTCTTGATCAGCATTTTCCTTGTGGCCCTTCACCGAGGTCACTAAAAGCCTGTCTCTTTTTTTTATCAAGTGGTTGCGTTCGGGGGATTTACTTCTTTTTTTTCACCTGTAGTTTACATAGCCGAGTCAGATTTGGTGACAATCTTCTGATCTTGTGGTCAGTAAGACACAAGCCATGAACTGTTCTAGAGCGAAAATGTGACTTGGCTGTCTATCGAGGGAAGAGCTTCCATCTCTTTTGTCCAGATGCCCGTCAGACACGTATGTAGGCTATTACCTATTATTGTTTGTCTTTTGTTTTTGTCTTTTGTCTTTTGTTTTTTGTCTATTTTCTTTTGTCAGTTATTTGGTTTGTTGTTTTGATTACTTTTGTGTGCTTTTTTATTATTATTATTGTTGATTGTTGATATCAATTACCCATAATTGGGATGCTAGTTAGGAATATGAATGTTGTGTTTACCAAAATACGTGCGGCTGTGCGTTATCATGTGATTTCACATATTATAACTCGTGATAAATTGAATTTTATAACGTGACTATGTATGTGCAATCCAATCAACTCGCATAACTTTATTTGCCAAATAATACTCCATTATCCCACTTAAATTACCCAGATGTCAACACTAGATGAAGATTTAATTTAAATGGTTTTGTAAAGAAAAATATGTATTTTGTCCTTGACTGAATCTAGATCGTGTATCATGTGATAAAAGCGCGGCTATGCTGATAGATATGGATCACGTGATGTTTGTTTTGTTTTGATTTTTTTGTTTACATTGTTGAATCAGCTAAACATTTATTCGACTTTTGTCTTTCAAACTTTCCATCTCCAGGCTACTGTTCACCCACTTTCCTTTCGACCCCTTTTTCATATATCTCCTCACACTTAGATTTTTTAATACCCTTTAACTACACCTAATATGTCTGACAATGATAGTTCTAGAGCAAGACGCCAATTATCGTCCATGCTCAGTGGAATGTCCTCGCCTTTGGCATATCCTTCATCTCCTGCTACACAAACACCTACACAGTCACAGACACCTAGAGCTTCTGTAAGATTACCTAGCAGCAGTTTACGAGGTAAGCATTTTTTTTTAAAAGGAAATTTCATTTGGTGATTGAATCGATACTAACTCTACTTATATAGGTGATGTGTCGTCTCCCTTAAACTACCCATCTTCTCAAAATGATCCCATTGGATCGCAAAGATATGGCAGTGAAAGAACCCCAGGATCTCATCGTGGTGATGTGGGTACTGACTATAATGCTAACCTTCCTCGGCTTCCTCCCGCTCAGTCCACCCAATCGGAGGCAGAAAGCGAAGAATACATTCGAGTTGTTTGGGGTACAAATATCAATGTTGCTGATATTATCAACGAATTTAAGGACTTCCTCTTGTTTTTCAAAACAAACGACCGTTATGAATTTGAAGGTCAAGAACCCACCATTGAAGGCGAGGAAACTTTTTACCGCAAGATGCTTAAGCAGATGCTTGATATGGGTCTTGCCAATATCAATGTTGATATGCGCAATTTGGAGGCTTTTTATCGAACAAGAAAACTTTACCATCAGCTCATTAATTATCCTCATGAAATCATTCCAGTATTGGATTCTACAGTCAAGCAAGTGATGCTCCAACTTGCTGCTGAGGAAGAAACTGGTGGGGCAGAAAACCGTACCTCAGAAGTTGATGCCAAAGAGTACAAGATTAGAGCATACAACATGAAAGATGAGCGTGCCTTGCGTGACCTCAACCCCGAAGATATTGACAAGCTTGTTACTGTTAAAGGTCTGGTCCTTCGAACTACGTCTATTATTCCAGACATGCACACTGCCTTTTTCCGATGTGCTGTTTGTCATTATTCGATGCAAGTTAATATTACTCGTGGTGTTATTGAAGAGCCATCTTCTTGTCCTCGTACTACCTGTGGTACTCCAAATTCAATGGAACTGATTCATGAACGCTCACTGTTTACTGACAAACAAATTGTTCGTATCCAAGAAATCCCAAGTCATGTTCCTGATGGTCAAACCCCATACTCTTTGTCAGTTGTTGTTTACGATGAGCTTGTTGACGTTTGCAGAGCCGGTGATCGTGTTACAATGACTGGTATTTTCCGCTCTGTTCCCATTCGAGTCAACCCTCAACAGCGAGCTGTGAAAAGTCTATTCAAAACGTACATTGACGTTTTACACATTCAGAAGACCGATGACAAGCGATTAGGGTCTGATACCTCAACTTTGGAAAACACAAACTTGGAAGCAATGTACGCAGATGAGATTGCTGCCGAGGATGAACGACGTAATGGTATTTCCAAGGATGAAGAAAGTGCTACTGAAGTTCGACGCATTTCTCCAGGACAGGTTCAAAAGATTCACGATATTGCCCAACGAAGTGATGTTTATGATTTACTCTCTCGTTCTATTGCTCCTTCTATTTTTGAACACGAGGATGTAAAGAAGGGTTTATTGCTGCAGTTATTTGGAGGTACCAACAAGAAGTTTACTAAAGGTGGTGCTCCAAGATACCGTGGTGACATTAATGTTCTTCTCTGTGGTGATCCTTCCACTTCTAAATCCCAAATCCTCCAGTACATTCACAAAATTGCCCCCAGAGGTATGTATACCTCTGGTAAGGGTTCTTCAGCTGTTGGTTTGACCGCCTATGTCACCCGTGATCAAGAAACCAAGCAGCTTGTTTTAGAATCTGGTGCATTAGTGCTCTCTGATGGTGGTATTTGCTGTATTGATGAGTTTGATAAGATGAATGACAGCACTCGATCTGTTCTCCACGAAGTGATGGAACAGCAGACTGTTTCGGTGGCCAAGGCTGGTATTATCACAACCTTAAATGCCCGAACCTCTATTTTGGCATCAGCCAATCCAATTGGCTCCAAGTACAATCCCGATCTCAGTGTCATCCAAAACATTGATTTACCACCAACTTTGCTTTCCCGTTTCGACTTGGTTTACTTGATGCTGGACAAGGTAGATCAACAGTCTGATCGTCAATTGGCTAAGCACCTGGCCAGCATGTATTTAGATGATGCTCCAGAAAATGCCAACAGCCTTGAGATCTTGCCTGTTGAATTCCTTACACTTTACATCACATATGCTAGAGAGCACTGTCACCCAGCAATTACACCCGAAGCTAAAACTGAACTTATCAAGACCTATGTTGAGATGCGACAAGTTGGAGAGGATGTTAGAGATAGTGAAAAGCGTATCACTGCAACCACTAGACAGCTTGAAAGTCTTATTAGATTAGCTGAAGCTCACGCAAAAATGCGATTGAGTACTACAGTTACTCTTGAAGATGTGAAGGAAGCCACTCGTCTTATTAGAACTGCTATCAAGGACTACGCGACGGATCCTAAGACTGGTCGTATTGATATGGGAATGATTCAGACTGGTACTTCTGCTCTCCAGCGTGTCATGCGTATTTCTTTGAAGGAATTCATGATTAAGACAATTGATGAGATGACACGCGGTGGTAATTCTGTTGTTTTGTCGGACATTATTAGGCGCACCACAGAGGAGCATCCAGTGTCTCGCGATGATATTTCGGAAATTTTGAAAACACTTGAAAAAGAGGGCTTGATTACAACGCAAGGATCAGGACCTAATAAGCGTATAAAACGTGTTACTGGCCAGGCTAATTCATCTTGAGCTTGAGAGGTGTTAGAAAAAAGAAAATTATAGTATTTAATGATTCAATTTTTATTTTTTATTTTTATTTGTGTTTTTGGTTTTGTTTCTTTTCTTTTGATTTCAATGTATTTCTTGGGGTAATTTACTATGTTAATAATGAAATATATTAATCTTTATCATTTTTAAACAAAGTGGAGATTGGGAGGGTGGTTGTAAAGGTTATGGTCGTTACCTATTGTACCAGAGACAGAGCCTTTTGTAACTTGAGTGTGAAACAAGGCTGCGCTCTTCAAGACAAACACATTTTGAAAAAGAAGATTAGGTTAAATATCTAGCATAGCTTGACTCATTAGCTTGATTGAATTGTATTGCTGAGAATAAACAAATAAACTCATCATATGTATAAGCTTTTCAATGTTGTTTCATATGTGGATCAATCGCAACGGCAAGTTCCATTCAAATGTTTACCCAATATTTACAAAATTTTCTATGAAAGTGTGAATTGGACCATTGTTGTCGACATAAAACTAGTGTGTTTATATATTTGGTGATAATAGCAATGCGCCCACTGTATTCGGTCTCTCTGTTGTCAGCAAATCAAAGTTATTAGCAGCAATTGCAGTGGTTGAAAGCTCAATTTGAATACCAAGTCCGGTGATGAATTTTCTAGAATTTGGATGAAGCATTCGAGACTTCTTTCCCAGGCCAATGACCAAAATCTCTGGCTTTGGGTGGATAATTTCCAGGAATTGTAAAACCGATTGTTCCAGTTCAATAAAGCCGGTATCCAAGCCCTTTAGTGGCGCGACCTCAGATGTTGATGTTGAGGACTCAGACTTGGGCTCAGGAGATAGGTCAAGCTCAAACGCTTCAGATGCTAAGCATACTAAAGCTTTTGGATGATTTATGGGGTCTCTGCAAGTGAATCGTTTACCGCTTTTTAAGCGAAATCCGTTGGACAAGACAACTTCGATAGAGTTAAGAGGGGTTTGTAAGTCTTGGTAGATATCAAAATCGGAGAGATTGTTCTGGTTTATTCGTTCCGTTTGACTGTGGCTGAGTTTGGGCCGTGTCGGAATCTCTAAACGAGCTTTCATGGATTTGATTGTTCGAACAGAGGTTCTGGAAGCTGGGGAAGGCTGGGGCACCCGGCAAAATGGCTTTGCCGTCTGGAAAAGAAGAGACCGAGATAATCGAGAAATCATTAATAAACACTTTGCCTTTATATGGCGATTAACTAAAAATGGGTGAATTAATCAGTAATCAATGAATTGGTGATGCGTGCGTGATAAGTGATGGTTGGCCGATGAGTGTGGTCGGGTTGTGTGGAGGTTACCCTACCTAGGCTCCCCTCGACCTCCAAATTTTTCACCAAATCAACCAACAGCCATTCGCGCGTCATCGTCAGCACACCCCAATACTTGACGTCTTACTCACTGGAAACAGCACCCATCCCAGAAATAAAATGCCTGTCAAGGTCATCCCCAACGTCAAGCCCATTGTTCGAAACGGTGTCGGCTCATTCATCTTACAGTGCAGCAAGCTCACTCTTCAGTTTTGCAACTGGGGTGGTAGCTCAGCTGGAATGAGACAGTTCCTCTCTTCTCCGGAATTCAAGAGATTTGCTACCGAAAACCCCAAGGTCGAGTTTGTTGTTCAAGAAAAGTCTGGACACCCCCAGGTCATTGGTCAATATGGTATGTTACACTTGAAGATTTTCTAGTAGGCATGGCTCGCGAAACACCGTAAACCCTTTTAATGTGTACATTCACTAACTTTATATCACAGCTTCCGGCGCCACCAAAACCTTCTCTGTCCGCAACTTTTCATTAAAGGAGGTCAAGAGCCAGCTCGAAATTGCTCGGGACAACTCTGGTAAGGATCTCCGAGATTACAAGCAGCCTGTCCGATCGGTAAACGAATCCGTCAGAGGTGTTTGGTCCCCAGTTCACCAGAAGAAGGAACACCGATTCCAAATTTAAGGGTTGGGCAGTTGTGTGTTGGATAATTTGCATAAAATACGAAACAGAAAGTTGATACCCCCAAGGATGCGAATGACTGTTAGTGTCATCTTTTGAATGACAGTGCTGCATATTGGTATCTCATTCTCGCGACTATAAGCCATTAGACCATAATGGATACCAGTCATTATTATTGATTATTTTTATTTTTATTTGTTGCGCTACAGAGGTAAAAAAAAAAAAAAAAAGTAACGTTATATTGTCTAGATTTTCTTGTGTATATATTATTAGTCTCTATTTAGACCATCTAAATTTTGTTTATTAAACCCCCATTACAGTTTAAAAAAGGGATGTGCTAATGCCTCAGGTGGGGTCAGTCGTTTATCAGGATTCAGAGCCAGTAGTCCATCTAATAGATCAATGAATTGGTTCAATAATTTAACATTTTTCTTAACTTCAGGATCCTGGGAATCGACCCCATCCTTGTCCTCCATTCCCTGCAACCTCTCCTTGATGGTTTTCCCTGGAGACGGACCAACAATTTTCAAATGTTTAGTTACCCGTTGTTTAGTGACAGAATCAGTCTCTTCGCTCAAAAAGTCAAAAGATTGTAAATCAAAGTGCTTGGATGAAAACGTACCTTTCTTTATCATTTTATGGTTGAATTTTCCCTTGGTTTCCATCATGAATTTCAGCATCTCGTTGTTGGACTTACCTGGGAAAAGAACCTGGCCAGTATAAAGCTCGTAAAGTGTGCATCCAACAGACCACATGTCAATTGGTAGCCCGTATTGCAATCCTAAAATTATCTCAGGTGCGCGATAGAAACGTGAAGCTAGGTATTCAGTTATGGGATTTTCATTTGCATAAAGCGCGCTTGAAGAAGATCCTAAATCACATATCTTTAGTATGTTATGTTTGTCATTAACCAAGATGTTGTCGGGTTTAAGGTCTGCATGAATCACTTTTGCAGTTTTAAGTAAAGAGAGACCTAGTAAAAGCTGGCGGGAATATGATTTGATGGCCGAGATGTTAATACCAATATCTTTTCCAAATTTTTTGAGTATATCGCGAAGATTGCTCTCCATATTCTCAAACACAAGACACAGGTGATTTTTGTGATCAAAAGATGAAAGTAACTGGATAACATGGCCGGTTCCCTGAGGATCAAAGTTGTGAATTTTTTCAAGCGTAGCCAGTTCCTTTAAGCCTTCTTTGGTCATTGTCTCATTATTCCTAATAATCTTGATAGCAACCTGTTGAGACTCGGGTAATAGTGCGCTCTGGTCGATTGCGCGTACTACAGTGGCAAATACACCTTTTCCCAGTTTGGTAGTAACCGAGTATTTTCCATCAAGCAATTCACCTGGGATCGTTCGGTAATACCCTTCCGAGTCGACCCAATTGTCCAGGAGATTGGAATCCAAGTGCTGACCGGCTTTTGTCTGGGTATTTGAAGCAGATTTAGACTTGCTCGGTGGTGGAGTATCGGCAAACATATCGTCTTCGCTTTCGCCATCACTGTGCGGGATATCTTTCTGAGAAGGTTTATTATAGTTTATACTAGAAGCCAAATCTTGTTTTTGTTCTGCTTGTACAACGACATTTTTCCGGCTAGTTGGCTCTGTACTAGGTTTAATATCATTCAAGGGTACTTTGTCAGTTTGTATCACTGTATTATTAGTAGAAGAGGCTTCGTTTTCCGCAGGCTGAGTGGAAGCAGCAGACTGTTTCAGGCTTTCGACAAGTTGAAGCCGTTTTTGACGACGAAGCTCGATTTCTTCTTCATCAGTAAGGGGTCTAATTAAAAAAACGTTAGAGAGCAGGCAAGTAAACAGGCAAACGAAACGTACCTCAGCCTCTTTGCCTCCGATTCAAGCTCACTGCTGGAATTAGGGCGCTTTCGCGACATGATGGATTAGCGCGTTGTGTGAGAAGTGGAGCAAGGAAAGCAAAAACGCAAAGAAAATGCATGTATACTTCGACATACATACAAAGTAAGGTATCCCCACCACTTTTTGCCTTCTTCTTTGTTATTTTCTTACTCTTCTTTCTCTTCTTCTTGTCCTTCTTATCCTTCTTTTATTTTATTCGCGATTCCCTTTGCCCCCTCACTACTTGGTCTTTTCTTCGTTTCCTGTCCGCCATGTCTTCGAGTCAAAGCTTTGGCTCTTCGCCGACAGCGCCATCAAACATCTTTTTCTTCATTGCTATGGGTGTTGGCGGTGTCTTGGTCACCATTT
This sequence comes from Magnusiomyces fungicola, assembly GCA_900654225.1. Taxonomy (NCBI): domain Eukaryota; kingdom Fungi; phylum Ascomycota; class Dipodascomycetes; order Dipodascales; family Dipodascaceae; genus Magnusiomyces; species Magnusiomyces fungicola. The sequence goes on from CAACAH010000005.1 coordinate 969,672, forward strand.
TTTCCGTGGTTGGGTTGCGGCATTACTACAATCGCCGCCGTCGTGCGCAGATGGGCCTGGATCCGTATTCTTACAACGCCCCACTAGCTCCTCTCAGGACCGTTCACGACCCGAATTACAGCAATCGGCCAGGCGTAGGCGATGGGACGTATCCATACGCTATTGGCGCGAACGGCTCAAGAAGAGGAAGGGTTGTTCGTCGCAAAAAGCCTTTAAAGTTGATGACCCGAGCACAGATTGATGCCCAGTTCCCCGTCAAGGCTTTCAGTGAAGCAAAACTCGAGTCACAGCTGTCTTACAAAGGCTCCAACAAAACAGACTTGTCTGAAAATAGCGAAAAAAATGCCGTCACCTCAACTATCACCTCATCATTCGAAGACGATTCCGAAAAGTCCCAGTCTGTTACAGTGAATGAGCTCCGACCCCAGTCTTCAATTAGTTCGACTACCGGTAAGGAAAAGAGCTGGGATTTTGAGTCTCAACACATGCTAAACCACCATCAGCATCTTAATTTGAATTTAAAGAGTAAGCACCACAGCTTGTTGATGCTCTCCCAGCCTGGCCGCAATTCGTCTAAGCACAGTCTTAACGCTAAGGAAAACCGTCGCTCGTTGCTATCGTCTTTAGGAATGAAGTTTGGAGGCTCTAGCGAAAACGTCAATAACACCCAGGCCTCAAGCCGACCTGTTTCACAAATTGAAGATTTAGATAGTGGGGCTTTTGTTGCCAGTCCTGCGCCTGTTCAGCATGCAGCACCCTCTCGATTTTCTACCCCTGTGTTTGGCACCCAGTATCACTATGACGATGAAAACGACGATGAAAACGACGAAGGAAGCTCCTCTGCAAGTGAAATTGAGGAGAGCGATAGCGAACTCGACATGCCTACTCCAAGCAATGCGGACGACAGTGACATCTCCACGTGCGCCATCTGTATTGAGGATATGGAAGACGCAGACTTGGTCCGTGGTCTTACGTGCGGTCACATTTTCCACGCAGACTGTATTGAGCCCTGGCTTTTGAATCGAAGCGCCTGCTGTCCCCTTTGCAAGAAGGATTACTACGCGCCAAACACTGTTGACCCTCTTGGGCCTGAACCCATAGAGGAGGTTCCTACATCACATCACCGTACAAATTCCACTAGACGTTCCCATCGTCGCCGAAGCAGAAGAGCAGGAAATAGCACCACCACTACCACAGTCCAAGTTATAGGCGAGAGCAATGAACAGCCTAGAAATTTAAACGCTTCTCGATCTACAACTTCCTTAAATCCAAGCGTCTTTTCCTTTAATAGAATGTTCCGCAGTAGAAGCAACCTTCGCTTGGATACTGTACACAGCATGAACGAAGCTGAGTCTGATCCTCGTGGCCCAAGCGACCGTCCAGTTGTCGATTTAAATGTTACACCAAGACAGCTTGAAGACGGTATTCCTAGATATCCTGAACCTGCAAGAGTCTGAGAAGATCATGACTAAATGTTCAAAACCACCTGGCTTTTCTTTTATTACACATGTTATACATTGGGTAGACCCAGCCTTTTTATATTGGTTACGATTATGATCCTTTTTTTAGTCCTACTATTTTGTCACGTATTATGTTTTTTTTATTTATTCTTATTTTTGTTTTTTTTTCTGCTTTCTTGATGACCATGCTGCTATCATTCATTTCAGCATATATGCATTTGTTGATCTCTTTCTATATTCATTCGCTTGTACCTTTTTGATGTGAGGTTTTGTATATTTTTTTTTTGTTCAAAGCTTTGTATTTATTTATAATTATGTTCTTGTGCCTTTTTTAGAATATGAATTATACTTTTTTTATTTTACTTGGTCTTTGTTTAGCTACACAATCAATACGTGACATGGCGATAAGGCCCAAACGTAGGACATGAGTAAGTGTCTCTTTGGTCCAAATGGGGTAAAGGCCAGGACAAATAAAGCACTACAATTGCGGTATGTGATGCTGTTTATAAATCATCCTAAGCCTATAGTGATTATCTTGGAGCATTTGCTCATTATGTACCGAGCTGACGGTCTTGTGTTTGAATGAGGAGAATGAGAAGAATGAGGAGGTGGGTTGGCTGTATGTTTTATTGTTCATGGGTTATATGTAGGTATTGTTAAAAAAAAAAAAAGGAATTTCAAAACAATGGAGTTCCAGTCATGTCTTTAAAGTCTGCAATTGAAGAGGTGAGAGGTTTGAAGAACCAAAATCAGACGATATTTTAGCTGGCTGCTTATCTGTATATCCAAATCCAAAGTTTAATGTTTCATATATAATTGTTAAAGAGACTGGATTTTAAAAAGTGTAATCATTTTGTGCGGTGATGGTGTGTGTGGGGTTATATCTCACCATTTGTGCCAAAGTGCTCGAGCACATGTGTAATATTTCAAGATGTTGGTTGGTCTCTGTGTTGCATTGATCAGGTTTGACCAGCCTTGACAGCCATGTTTGTTATTATTATTGTTTGCCTGGAGTATTCGTGTTTGGAGGGTTTTGGGTATTGAATCAGATCATAGAAAATCCAGAGGTGTGTATGAGTGGGATCGTCACAACAGATTTCTCAGTTGGAAATAATCCTTGACTTTGCAACACACGGTTATACATCTCACAGACCCGGCTGTTAAGAAAGAATGATGGCATATTGACCACTTCCTTTTCATTCTAGATAACTAGGCAATCACCCATCGCTGACCCCGTCATCCCTTACTCGAAACCAGCTTGTCCATACAAATCCAGTAGTTTCTATGACACTATTCAGGCACAAATGCAGTTTGATAGGTAATATGCCTTTTTCAATAGTCTGGTATTAAGAGGTAGGTATATGTACATACAAATTCAACAAACAGTCTCCCAAACCAAAGGGAATGACACTGACGATGGCAATGCGTGAATGGGTGGGAATGAAAAATTAGACGAGAGAAATAAAACCCAAAAGTTGTCAATATTTTACTATCATCGATTGACTTGCGCTTACTAAGGAATTCCAAAGCATGTGATGTTGTGCATACATTCACGTGAACGTAATTTGTTACATACATGCATTTATACATCTACACAGCCGTACTAGGCACATGATCTTGGGGCTATTAGTAATTTTGTCAAGCCATACGGCTGAACTAGCTAGTCACTTAGTCACGATATATCCAGCACATTGCTATCTGTAATAAATTAGTAAACCCAGTAAATGCCTACTCGAGTGCCGCATTCATTTGGTATAAATATCACACATTTCCCAGTTTAATTTATGGGTCCCTATTTTTTTATTTTTCATATTCATCATCAATAATCTACCAATACACTATCCAGAGCCACTATCATAGCATATCAATTGAACTAAACCCAACTGTTATATACACTTTATAGACATGGTTTCGTTGACTCTTAAAACTGTGACAAGGTCATTTCAAGCCAGAGAGCAATCCGAAGGGCATGGAGCTAAAGTGCGTCGCTCAATTGGTGGCGCGAAAGTTCGCAATTTTACACCCTTCCTTATGCTGGACCATTTTAAAGCCGAACCAAGCCCAGATTCTGGCTTCCCTGATCACCCTCATCGAGGACAAGAAACCATTTCTTACATAATCTCTGGACATATTGATCACGAAGACTTTACTGGATCTTCCGGATCTTTGGGTCCTGGCGATTTGCAATTCATGACGGCTGGCAGAGGAATTGTCCATTCTGAAATGCCTCGGGTTGAAATGGACGAAGATGGAAATATATTGACCATTGAAGGACTTCAACTTTGGGTTGACTTACCCGAAGAGTTAAAATACTGCGTTCCTAGGTACAGAGACCTTCGCGCTGCAGAAATCCCAATCATCCATCCCAATCCTAAAGTCGAAATCAAAATCATTTCTGGCGAGTCTCATGGCACTGCCTCAGTCAAGGATTTGGCTTATACCCCTATTTGGTTTCTCGACATGAAGGTTCAACCTGGAGGCAGAGTGGAGCAGCCAGTTCCTAAAGGATTCAATACGTTTTTATACGTCATGGACGGACAAGTTTCAATCAACGGCAAGGTTTATCCTCAATTTGAAACTGTCTTCTTTGATGTAGATGGAGATGGAGTTGAGGTTCTTGTTCCTGAGGATTCTCAAGAAACAGCCAGATTCGTTATTATCTCTGGCCAGATTTTGGATCAACCAATTGTCCAGTATGGCCCCTTTGTTGCAACTTCTAAGGAAAAAATCATGGAAGCCTTTATGGATTATCAGACTGGAGCTAATGGTTTTGAAAAAGCAATTGGATGGGAAAGTAAGATTGGCCAAAGGATTTTGAAATATTTTTAAATAATAAGCATGTATCTTGTGTAAGATATTTAGAGTCGCTTTTTTTTAAAAAATAAAAATCAACTTATCATTCCATTTTGTGTTCTATTTGCATTAGAATCTTACCACTCGTAACTATCTAATTAACACGTTGCCTTGTTTAAATTATTTTATGTGTTTAATTGAATCTAGTAATTACATGTCCGTTATGACATATAATATCCTCTGGTGAGATAACTCCAAGTGTTTTTCACGTCACGCCCTTGCCAATTAATTCTTTCCCATTTGCTTTCCTTTTTCGGATACACTCTTCTATTGAAGCTTAGGATTTGGTTCAAATGTATGTTTCTCTCTTGATGATATTATGATGATATTATGATAATATTATGATAATCCTTTTGGTATAATAGACTTGAGTATTCTGCAGATTCCTGCTAAATGACACCTTTTTTTCCAGGGTTGTTTAACATTTAGAAAAGGATGGTTAGGGTTCAGCTTTGGGAACTCAATACCTGTAATTCAAAGTACCGGCAAGCCCTTGGACTAGCTTCCATCTAGTTTTATTTCATTGTCTGTAACTTTCGTTAATTGCTATGTAATTGTTGATAGCTCAGGCGTGTTTCTTTCACTAATGATTTCCCTCCTCAGTATTTCTAGGTAAAGCATTGATTTTCTGGTTGCAGCAACAGATTCCTAGTTGGATTCTCTTGGAATTTCTTCCATTCCACTAGCCAAAGATCTGCTCTCCTAACATCATAGTCACTGTTAGTTATAAAAAAATGTAAAAGTCAAATATTGAAATGGGTGAATCACTTCTAGGGGTATGGTTTCATACATGTTGTCCTTTTGACAAAAATTTCTCATCTCATCTCTATCCAAAAATTCTGTCGACAGTGACTGGTTCAAATGAAAACAACTGAATTGTAATATGTCTAAACGTCATAACTACTTTTTCAATATCAAAAATTCTTTTTTTACTCATTTCATATATTTAATATCTGTTTTTAAATTTTGGCAAATATTCTTTTATTGATATTTTAAGATTCAACACATGGTCTAAATGTTTAAGAAGTTTACTTCTTTTGTATTATTGGTTAATATTACTTTTTTCTCATGTTTACTAGATACTAGGCATCTTTCCTATGATGCACGCTAAATTATTTTACGTATGCTCAAATCGTCATTTTTAAAGCGTGTAACTACAAATTTCAGCCCATAAACGTTGAAGAAGTAAAGCAAGAATAGAAACTGTTGCTCTTAATAATACCAACATTGACCTTTAGCTGCATCTGTTAGAAGTACATGTTTTGAAAAAACATAAAACAATTTTATTATAGTTAGGGTAAATCAGAGCTTTGCATGTCATAGCTTTAGGGCAGATGAGCAAGTTCTTTTTTATAACAAGTATCCAATTAGCAAAACTTAATCTTGCCGTTGGATCTTCAAAGCTAAATTTTGGTCTGGAATAAATAAAATAAAAAACGTGCATGTGCACTATGAGTAATCAAGGCTTTTTTAACTTATACTTGGGCTTAGTCTATACAGAATCATGAATGTTTCTGATAAAGGGTTTTATAATCATCATAAGGGAAGGCTCTTTGGCGTAGTATTCTCTCTGAAAATGACTTTGTATGATTTTACTATATAGTTCCAGTGAAATTTCATCATTATTCGATTTGGACGGTTATAACTCTATTTAGAACTCTTCTAACCGTCAACTCTTTTGTTGAAAGAATATTGCAGCTCATTCATCTTGTACAGGTATTAAAACTTTCCACTAAGTCAACTTTAAAGTTGAGTACTCCAATGTGCAATTTCATGGCCAGTAGCAAATGCTCAAACTCAACTTATTCTGGGTCGAATTCAGGAGAATACAGGATTGTTTGGAGTGTGGAACATTGGCACTTACATCTTCACCTTAGCTGTTGGTCTAGAGAATTTAATCATCCATATCTTTGCCTAAAATCATTTCAAAGAAAAGTCTCATCAGTACGTTATTCTAATTCTACTGAGCTTTTAGAAGCTCTCTTTGACCGTATATGATACTAGGAGATGAAATCTCAAAGGGTAAATATAATCGTAATGATTCTGTCTGAATGATAAAGCTTCTCTTTCTCTATTTTTGGCTATTAGACTTAAAAACTTAAATATGGTGCAACAATTAAAATTTTTAGACTCATTCATCTTAAAAGCCAATCAGGCCAAGATGGCAATATTCAGGATCGATGTTTATCAAGTCATAAGAAATGACATTTCCTTTTTTCTCCAGCCATATTAAATATAAATAATTCTCTTTGCCTTACTACTTGCTTGTATCTAATCGTACTTATACTTTTTCTTCTGTTAACTTGATTCGCTTTGTCTAAGATCCATGTGGTAGGATGAGGATATAATTTCTGGATTGGGCGTTGCTCCATCTACAAATATATTTTTGGAAGAGCGCTACAAAATGGTCACTGACTATTTACCGCAAATATATCAAGTTTGTAAAATTACGTGTGGAAACAGTTGTAATATTTTGTTTACAATAAATTGTAACAGTGGCGTTGCTCTTGAACAATCATTTTGAAATCTATCTAATTTGATAGTATAGACGTATTCAACTTTGTAGTGCTACAATGGCTCTGTGTTTAGCTATTGCCCAGCTTTATACAAAAAATTAGGAAAGTTGTAATTAAACAATTTAATTACTTCTTTATTATGTCGATGAAGTGCTCACTCTTTTTACTGAATTTTTCAGGCGGTCGCTGGTTTAACTTTTAGTGAAGGTCAAGTGAAATTTCAAATTTCATCTTATTAGTAAAATTGAAAAGAAAAATAGCATCTTAAATAAAACTTCCACTTGATCGAATCTCAATGATCTCTTGAAACCCCCCTTTATAATAAATCTCCTTTTCTTTGATAGCTAATTCAATCTCATTGAATCAGCGAGAGTTCCAAGTTCAGAAGAGGTATGGTTCATATCCTGTTGATTAAAATATTACAGGTCTTAGTATTCAGTACCAGCCCCTAAATTTTTATGTCTCATTAAAAATAATGGCAGGTAACGAAATTTTACTCATAACCCTGCCCAACATGTTGTTATTGATGCTAATGTTTTTTTCACACTCAATATGTTACTATGGTCCCAAAAGTTCTTCGTAGCGATATTTGAAATGTTGAAGAAAGCAAAACATACTTGTGACCGTTTTTTTGAAATCTAACATCATCTAAATAATATATTGAAACCATTAATTATAGTGACAGTATTTGAACGGTCGTTTGGTGCTCGCCAAACTTTTCTTTCATGGTACTGATAGTGATTAACGGTACTCACTAAGCATGGTTTTTTTTGACTTTTTGAAGCATTTGTGGGCTCAAGTTTATAAAAGAGAATTTCAAGACCAAAGCTCCATCTATTTAAAAAAAATGCTTTTACAATTGTAAAGAGAGTTTCATTTTGTTTGTATAAACGTTTGTGACAAGATAAAAAGCGGAATAACAAAATCTCACCTTTTTAAATTATACGGTAATTACAGCAGAGCAAGCCATTATGTATATATGACAAACTCATTCCAAGCGGGTACCTCATATACGTTGTTGTGGTGACCTCAACTAGAACATTTCTGATTCAGTTGAAAAAAGTTTCAAGCTACCCGTATCATATTCTTAGCCAGTCTCATCCAAGTTTTTAGTTTTTATGATATTAAGTGAATAGGCCCAAATCAGTGTTTTTCCTGGTGTACTATGATGGTTTCATTACTTGTGATACCCAGCAGTATCATCATTTAGGAAGATATACCTATATACATATAACTGTCAGTCAGATAGACAGCTGTTATTTGAATTAATTTATTGGAGCTTATACGCAAATATCCATTTCTATAAAATCCTGATCCTGATTTAAAACTTTTAAAAAGTTTTGTAAAGTATGACTTTATGTCTATTATTATTTATTTTTTTCCTGATGGTTTCTGTCTTTAAAAGGATACTTTTAACACCTTCTTGTTTTCATTCTTGGCATACCAATATTGAGATACTTTAAAAGAAAATAGTGTACCAATGATGAAGTTCAACTTCCTTAGTTCATGCTCAGAGTCTCAAATTTTGAAACAACCGTATAATGATAACTAGGCTAGTTTTAAAACTAAATCTGGAATGGATTTCTATGAATTCAAGTGTGGGCTAATTTCATGTTATTTGAGAAATTAATTACTCCCATTGTTTAACAAAATGGTGGGAAATTTATCTCTGAAGCATTCAAAAATCAGAAGTTGTGTAAGGTTTCTAGAATAGAGAGCATCGTATTCTAGTTCACTTTAATTTCACGGGACTGTAAAGACATTGCTCAACTACGATAGTTATCTTTTTCTGTGAAATGCCATCTTTGTGTAAAGCAGTATTATATTAAAGATCTTCAAATCTTCCAAGAATAAATAGTCAGGGCCAATGTTAAAAATAATACTTGAAATGGCTTGTTAATATACTATATTTAAAGTACAAGATTCCTTTCCTAATCTTAGATATTTAAACAATGTCTTTGGTTCACATCCAACTAATCTGTCCACCCAAGAGTTGGCAGAATATATATAGCGAGCTGCATCTTGACTGTTACCACATTGTTTTGTGCAATAGTGGATGTAGTTTTCTTTTATAGTACGATTTTGCTCAAAACGCTTTTGATTAAATTTAAAAATAAAGTACTTTGCCTTTTAAGGTGGGCGATTTCGATCCATAGGTTAGCATCTTCAAAATCAGTAAATATAATGAATTCTTGTATGGCATCTTTACCTGAAAGTATGTGAAAATAAAGATATTTTCAGTCTGCCAACAATGGAAACACTGCTGAAATTATAAAATTATGGAGCTGGAATTTTATTTGAATCAAATCCAGTTTTCGGATCCTGCCCGGAGCTTGCAGTAAGGATAGTGAATCGAATTGTATTTTTTTTCCTAGTTACACCAAAAGAGTTGCAGAAATTACCCTCACATTACAATTACTAAAATAGTTGTGTATTTTGATCTAATAGAGTATGTCATGTGCATTATTTCCCGTTTGGGAATAACTTAAATGTAAAGGCCGATATTTTTAGCATCCGGAGCTGACTGCTGCGATTTCATTACATTTGGATAAAAAACAAGATTGAATGCAAGATTATGTCAGTAATTTTCACGTCATCTCCTATCTTTAAAGAATCAGTTCGACAAAGTAATGAGTGTTTCTCAAGGTACATATGCATGAAGGTAGAGGTGGAAGTTAACTAGCAAGACTATTTTGAAATTTCCAAAACAAGATTGATTCCTTTTATATATCCAAGTTACTAAAGGCAGGGTAGTTATTTTACTTGATCAAACGCGGGTTAATATATTTCATTCTGAAGCTTTTCACTCTTTATGAAATTGGAAGGGTTGTCACTGGTTTTGTCGCTAGATTATAGACAAACATCGTATTAAGGCACATCCCCAAGGCTTTCAACAATGATGAAAGTTTATCAAAACTAGCCAATACTATTATTTTTCACTCAAAAGCTACTATTTTGTTATTTAATCATATACCAATTTAAAAGTTTACGTAAATTTTCAAAAGAATCCTAAACATACAAGGCAGGTTTACTCACTTGAAAGAAAAGACAGTGTTTTTTAAGTAAATTTCTTTCAACTGGCAGCTATTTCAACATTTTAGTAAAAAGGTTTTCATCAAACGCTTGTTTTAAAGATCCTTCGATGCAAGAAACCTAAAAGTTAGAGTTGTTGATAAAAAGGCTTCATAGTAAAAACAAAAAGGAAAGCCTATTCTTCCTTGGGTAGTTTGTCAAATTATTAGGCATATCCTATTTTTCAACTCTTTGAGACTGACTCTCTTTTCAATTCTCTCAACTCATCTCAAAACATTAGAACTCCAGAAACTATATAAATGTCTCTTTTTCTGCTTTTCTCGAATCTTTTTTTCTTTCTCTCTTCTCATCACCGCTTCAAACAATAAATCCCCCGTTTAAGCTGCCTCTCATTTGCTATTTATTTATTTATTATTATCTATTTGTTGATTAATATTAACGACTACTAAATCTCATTCTTTTATTTATTATTTATTTATTACCTACTCATCTATATTGACTACACGACAATCTTTATATCAAAATGAAATTGACCAACACTCTTTACATTATCCTCATCACATCAGTCTTGGCTGCTCCAATTGCCAACCCTAATGCCATTGCCGAAGCCCAGCCCAATGCTTTGGCATCTGCTGAAGCTAATGCCAACGCTGAAGCAAGCATTGATGACCACTCACTTTTCCGATCTGTACGTGGATTGAAGAGCAGTCTCCTCAACCTTACCGGCTACTGCCCAACTGACAAATCAGTAAAGACTGTATATGTCTGCCCTGATGGGCGCCTCACTTACGGTTATCAGGTCCCTGGCTCTGTCGTCTTCAAGGGTACCATCTCTCAAGGCAAATTACTCTGTGGTAGTGGCGGCTCCTCATCAACAGGTGGTACCAGCAGCTCTCAAGGCGGTACTAACTCTGGTAAGAGCGGTTCTGGCAACTCTGGTGGTTCCAGCCCTCAGCCAACCTCTGCCCAGCCCACTACTCCTGCTCAGCCTACAACTCCTTCTCAGCCCGGTGGCGGCTCTGGAGGTTCTGGTGCTGGTGCCGGTGCTGGTTCTGGAGGCTCTGGAGGCTCTGGTGCCGGTGCTGGCTCGGGTTCTGGCGGCTCTGGTGGTTCCGGATCGGGAGCTGGTGCTGGTTCTGGCGGCTCTGGCGGCTCAGGTGCCGGTGCCGGTTCTGGTTCCGGTGGCTCGGGTGGCTCGGGTGCTGGTGCTGGTGCTGGCTCTGGCGGCTCTGGCGGATCTGGTGCCGGTGCCGGTTCTGGTTCTGGCGGATCTGGAGGTTCTGGTGCCGGTGCTGGTGCTGGTTCTGGAGGCTCAGGCGGTTCTGGTGCAGGTGCCGGCTCTGGCTCTGGTGGTAAGGGTGGTTCTGGTTCTGGTTCCGGTTCTGGTGGCTCTGGTGGCTCTCCCCCTCCAGCTTCGACTCCCGCTCCTCCTGCTTCTACTCCTGCTCCTCCAGCTTCAACCCCCGCTCCTCCCGCTTCTTCTCCCGCTCCCCCAGCTTCAACTCCCGCTCCTCCCGCTCCTCCCGCTTCTTCTCCTGCTCCACCAGCTTCTAAACCCTCTCCTGAACCTCCTAAGAGTACTGCTCCTGCTCCTCCAGCTTCGACTCCCGCTCCTCCCGCTTCTTCTCCTGCTCCTCCAGCTTCTACTCCTGCTCCTCCCGCCTCTACTCCTGCTCCCCCAGCTTCAACTCCTGCTCCTCCAGCTTCGACTCCCGCTCCCCCAGCTTCAACTCCCGCTCCTCCCGCTTCTTCTCCTGCTCCTCCAGCTTCTAAACCCTCTCCTGAGCCTCCTAAGAGTACTGCCCCTGCTCCCCCTAAGAGTACTGCTCCTTGTCCCCCAGCTTCAACTCCTGCTCCCCCAGCTTCAACTCCCGCTCCTCCCGCTTCAACTCCTGCTCCTCCAGCTTCAACTCCCGCTCCTCCCGCTTCTTCTCCTGCTCCTCCAGCTTCAACTCCTGCTCCTCCCGCCTCTACTCCTGCTCCTCCAGCTTCAACTCCCGCTCCTCCCGCTTCTTCTCCTGCTCCTCCAGCTTCAACTCCTGCTCCTCCCGCCTCTACTCCTGCTCCCCCAGCTTCAACTCCTGCTCCTCCCGCCTCTACTCCCGCTCCCCCAGCTTCTACTCCTGCTCCTCCAGCTTCTACTCCTGCCCCTGCTCCCGGCTCTGGTGGTTCCGGCTCTGGTGCTGGCTCTGGTTCTGGCTCCGGTGGTTCTGGTGCTGGAGCAGGCTCTGGTTCTGGTGGCTCTGGTGGCTCTGGTGCAGGTGCTGGCTCTGGGTCTGGTGGTAAAGGTGGTTCCGGCTCGGGAGCTGGTGCTGGTTCTGGCGGCTCTGGTGGTTCCGGAGCTGGTGCCGGTTCTGGGTCTGGCGGTAAAGGTGGTTCCGGTTCTGGCGCTGGTGCTGGCTCTGGAGGTTCTGGAGGCTCTGGTGCTGGTGCTGGTTCCGGTTCTGGAGGCTCTCCTGCTCCTGCCCCTCCAGCTTCTACCCCTGCTCCTGCTCCACCTAAAAGTACTGCTCCCGCTCCCGCCCCTCCTGCTTCTTCCTCTGCCCCTGCTCCCGCTCCTCCTGCTTCTACTCCTGCTCCTGCTCCGCCTAAAAGTACTGCTCCCGCTCCCGCCCCTCCTGCTTCTTCCTCTGCCCCTGCTCCCGCTCCTCCAGCTTCTACCCCTGCTCCTGCTCCACCTAAAAGTACTGCTCCCGCTCCCGCTCCTCCTGCTTCTTCCTCTGCTCCTGCTCCCGCTCCTCCAGCCTCTTCCTCTGCTCCTGCCCCTGCTCCTAGCTCTTCCGGTGGTTCTACTTCAAGTACTGGCTCTGGCTCCGGTACTGGTTCCGGTACTGGTGGTGGTAGCGGTAACAGTAACGCTAACCCTGCTACTGGCTCCGGTTCTGCTGGAGGTAACGCCAACTCTTCTTCTGAAGGCTCTGGTGCCAGTGGATCTGGCGCCTCTGGTGGTACCGGAAACGGTAATGGTAACAGTAACGGTAGCGGTAAGGGCTCCATCTCTGGTCCTGGTGTAGAGGCTTCCGGTGGTGGTACCGCTGACAGCACTGGTAAGGGTACTGGTAGCAGCAACAATTCTGGTTCTACTGGAAGTGGTGCCGGTACTGGCTCCTCAACTGGTGGCGGTGAAGGAAGTGGTTCTTCCACCAACGGTGCTGGTTCTGCTGCTGCTTCTGGCGGTGGTAACGGCTCCGGTTCTGGTAACGGAAGTGGAAGTGCTGCTTCTAGTGGAAATGGTGGTTCTGGCACCGGTGCTGGCAACGGAAATGGTGCCGGTCAAGGTCAAGGTAGTGGTTCATCTACCAATACTGGTGGAGCCGGTATTGGTGGTATTGCTGTTTCCGGCACTGGTGGTGGTTCTGGCTCTGGCTCTGGTTCTGGTTATGGCGGCAGTTCATCAACTGGAGGCAAGGGTGCTGCCAGTACTGGTACTGGTTCCGGTGCTGGTCAGGGCTCTGGTCAAGGTTCGGGTTCTGGTAGTGCCAACGGTGGTGGAGTCTCTCTCACTGCTTCCGGTGGTGGCTCCGGCTCTGGCTCTGGCTCTGGTACTGGTTCCTCTACGGGTCAAGATGGTACTGGTTCTGGTGCCGGTGCTGGTTCTGGTTCCGGTACTGGCTCTGGTTCTGCCACTTACGCTGGTCCCAGTGGTTCTGCTGCTGCTTCTGGTGGTGGTTCTGGCTCTGGCTCTGGTACTGGTTCTGGGTGGAGCGGTAGCGCTCAAGGAAGCGGCTCTGGTTCTGGTTCTGGTACTGGTACTGGTGCTGGCTCTGGTTCTGGTTCTGGCTCCGATATTAAGATGCTCTTCGCTCGTCAGTCTGACTCCACTGATGCCTCTCTCACTCCAGTCTCTCTCGGCTCTAACAGTGGTCTTACTGTTTCTGACTCGGGTGCCAGCACTGGTACTTGGTCTAACTCTGGATCTAGCCTTGATAACTCAGATGGTGGAAACATTTACTTCTGCCCTGATGGTTACATCTACCAGGGTGGTAATGCTTGCAGCGGTCAAAACAAGGACCTCACCTTTAACCTTTAAACAGGTATAACTCCATTAGTCTTTATGCAAACTTATTAATTGGTAATATTATTTATTGGTAGTCAAAATTGTTATTTATAATTAAAATATTAGTCGTTTATTTATTCTGAATATATTATATTAAATTTCAAATAGTCACTGGTAATCCACGTAGTTTATATTTTTTCTTGATAAAATTTTGATTTCATCACCCAATCTTTTTTCACCATAGTAAGACCTTCAATTATCCATTCGGAATCTCTTTGCTCAACCATACTGGTATAAATTACCCAGTTGGATTCGGTTGTCAGATCAGGTATCATTCCTACACTAGAATCATGCGCTTTTACTAAAGTGATATCGTGATCAGTTCCATTATCTTCATTTACAAGCTCATACCGAATACCTGTATCATTTTCTCTTCTTCCATGCTCATAATTAGTTGCATCTGGAGCAACAGTTTTCCGAGCAATATTTAAGAAAAATCCCTCACAGATACATTTGCACAACCTTTCAGTGATCTTATCTTTAAGATCTAATTTCCCACTTTGTATAGGAAACGTTATGTTTTCAATTTGTCGTAGTATTTGGGTTCTTATTCCTTCTGCACGTAATAAAGCTCTATAATTGAGATACTTTGATGCAGCCCACTTAACTGTTCCATTCCCGCTTGCTCCACCATTTTGTCGATATGACTCGTACACGTTTAATAATGTTAAGGCATCTCCTTCGCACACTTGAAACTTTCTGTGCTCATTGAGAGCATTATCGCGCTCATCTTTCGCTGGGTTAACGAATATAGTGGATATTCCTCCTGCTAAAAACATTGCCGTTATTGTTACCATTTCATTCAGACATCCATAGTTGTTGGCAGAAATGATCGAACGAGAAAAATTAATGGGAATAGTGGCGAGTTGTGCAACTATTTCTCCGATTTCTGTTATCCCACAGTCCGAATCAATACATTCCATGAAAAATAGGTATAAAAATGAGGCTCTAAAGCTACCTTGGAACTCGTCAGTACTGGTGGTAACACTTAGCGGTATTGGTGGGAGAAAGTCAAACTGTGTCAAGGGATTTTTAATCTTTATAGAAATTAACATAATAAGTATATCTGCCAAAAGTGAATTGCTCACACATGGCTTATCTTCAAATCCGGCAAGAACAGTCAGTTCTGGATCATCATTGTATGGTAGTTTGGTATAATAATCCGATCGATAGATTCTAAAGCACTTGCTGCTGACAACATGACCTAACATGTTGTTTCCAGCCATCCCACGTCGAATTTCGGCTTTACTTTGAGAAATAGGGCGAAGAAAGGTTTTTTGCTTGTTGAACAATGAAAACCTGACAGCTTCCAAACCAGAGTCAATAACAGCCATAACACGACCACTTTCTAGTAATGTGAAATCGTTTTCCGCTAAAGATGTACAGATGATGACTCTCCATATAGGGACATTCGATGTTTCCAGATCATCTTTGCTTCGAAGTTCTTGTAATTCTGGCACACTTAATGATTCATGAAATGCAAAAAATTTAATATGTGGCTGTTCTTCTAGCCTTTTAAAGCTGTCCAAATGATGAATTTCGTTTGACGCCTTTTTAAGTACCGAGTTTACATCCAGCCGGGTTGGTAGAAAAACCAAAACATCACCACCTGCTTGTAACTTATTTGTTTCAGAAAAATAAAAGTGTTCAAATAAAGATAATACAGTTTCTGTCGCTTTCTCGAGGTAATTACTAGTCGGAGAATCAAGGTAATATGTGTCAATTCCAAAACTTTTACTAGTCTCCAATTCCACAACATTTATAACCACAGGTTGGCCTTCATTGTCAAGGAAAAACTTGACAAGTTGGTCAACTAGCTGTAAGCATGATTGTGATATGCATAAAATGGTTTTGAATCCATTGACAATTTTTTGCTCTCTCCGGTATCTGGCAACATTCTTCACAATGCTCAAAATCACGTCAGTCCATTTTCTCCTGAGATGAACATCATCAATTATAAGAGCACTTCTAGCTTTTAGGAAGGGGTCAGCAGCAAGTTCATAAGATACAAGCGCGTCAGTAGCATACTCTATCTTTGTCAAAGAACTTGTAACAGAAAGAAACGGCAAAGAAAATCCCACAGTATGACCGATTTCTGATGATCCATCTTTTAAACCTCTGGAACTGCGCACAGTCAGTTCTTTAACCTTCTCCTCACGAGGGTTGCTGACTAGAATTGATCCATTGTTTTTCAAAAAGCTAGAATCGTGCAAAAGTTTGGGTATTTCAACAGCAATATCCGATAATGGAGATGCAATTACAATGGTAATATCTGATTTTTCGATAGCCGGCAAAACATTATCGATTGGCATTGCGCGATACAGCCAAAGAGTGTGTTAACATAGCAGTTGGTGTTGAGAATAACTAGTAGCTGGGCGTATGGAAGCGAGTCGGTTATGACTCAATGTTTTGGTTCACGTGATATCCCGATTAAGGCATATAAGCTTTATCAAACCAATCAGTGCCTTAGGGTTGTTAAGCTTCTTCTTTAAAAAATTTCAAATATCAAATTTGATCATCTTCAACCTCTTTATTGATCTGAAATCCTCAGCGATATAATGATTTCTATGCGTGTTTCTAATATCAGGGCTTTGCACCAAAGCTTTGTTACCCGCCGTTGCATGGCTACTGCCAGCAGAATTCCCCAGAACCTTACTGAAAAAATCGTTCAGAAATATGCTGTCGGTCTGGCACCAGGCAAGAAAGTCCAAAGTGGTGACTATGTTTCTGTTAAGCCCTCTCACTGTATGACACATGACAATTCGTGGCCTGTTGCTCTCAAGTTTATGGGTCTTGGTGCTACCCGCGTCAAGGATACCAAGCAAGTTGTTTTGACCTTGGATCACGATGTTCAGAACAAGAGTGAAAAGAATCTTGAAAAGTACCGAAACATTGAAAACTTTGCTCAGAAGCAAGGACTTGACTTCTATCCGGCTGGTCGCGGTATTGGTCATCAGATTCTGGTTGAGGAGGGTTACGCTTTTCCTTACTACTTGACTGTGGCTTCTGACTCTCACTCTAACACATATGGTGGTGTTGGCTGCCTTGGCACCCCCATTGTTCGAACTGATGCTGCTTCCGTTTGGGCCACTGGTCAAACTTGGTGGCAGGTTCCTCCTGTTACTAAGGTTGAGCTTCAAGGAAAACTCCCAGCTGGTGCTTCCGGTAAGGATGTTATTGTCGCTCTTTGTGGTGTCTTTAACAACGACGAAGTCCTTAACCACGCAATTGAGTTCGTTGGTGATGGCTTACAACACCTTTCTGTCGATGAGAGATTGACCATTGCTAATATGACTACGGAGTGGGGTGCTCTCAGTGGTCTCTTCCCAGTTGATAACGTTCTTTTGAACTGGTACAAAAACCGTCTCCAGGTTCTTCCTCAGCCCCACCCTCGAGTTAACGCGGAAAGCATCTCACATATTGAAAATAACTTGATTGAGGCTGATACTGATGCTAAATATGCTAAGAAGCTTACCCTCGATCTTTCTACTATTTCCCCCATTGTTTCAGGTCCTAACTCTGTCAAGGTTTCTACTTCCCTTGCTGAGCTTTCTGCACAGAACATTGCCATTCAGAAGGCATATCTCGTCTCGTGTACAAACTCACGTTTATCGGATATTGAATCTGCTGCCAAGGTCGTCAAAGGAAAGAAGATTGCTGACGGCGTTGAATTTTACATTGGTGCTGCTTCAAGCGTTGTTCAAAAGGATGCTGAAAAGTCCGGTGCCTGGCAAGACCTTTTAGAAGCTGGTGCCATTCCACTTCCTGCTGGTTGTGGACCCTGCATTGGTCTTGGTACCGGTCTTCTTAAGGATGGTGAGGTCGGTATCTCTGCCACTAACAGAAATTTCAAGGGCCGTATGGGCTCCAGAAACGCTTTAGCCTACCTTGCCTCACCTGAGGTCGTTGCTGCTTCTGCTGTTTTGGGTAAGATGGGTTTCCCCGAAGAAATTGAGGGTAAAAAGCCTTCTGTTTCCGGTCCCATTAAGCACACCATTGAAATTCCTTCTTCTAATACATCTGAGGTACCAGTTGAAACTTCTTCCGGTGGTATTCTCGATGGCTTCCCTGATGTAATTGAGGGTGAATTGGTTCTCTGTGACGCTGATAACATCAACACTGACGCTATTTATCCCGGAAAGTATACTTATGAGGATGATGTTCCTAAGGAAAAGATGGCTGAAGTCTGCATGGAAAACTATGATACTGAGTTCCGTAACAAGACCAAGGCTGGTGATATTATTGTTAGTGGTTTTAACTTTGGTACTGGTTCCTCCCGTGAACAGGCTGCCACCTGTATCCTCCATCGTGGAATCCAACTAGTCATTGCTGGTTCTTTTGGTAACATCTTCAGCAGAAACAGTATTAACAACGCATTGCTCACTCTTGAAATCCCTGATCTTATCAACAAGCTTCGTGAAAAGTATGGTCAACACAAGGAAGCTACTCAGCGAACTGGCTGGTTTGCCAAGTGGGATGTCAAGACTGCTACAGTGACTGTCACTGATGGTCAAAACGGCCCTGTTATTCTTACCCAAAAGGTTGGTGAACTGGGTAAGAACTTGCAGGAAATTATTGTTAAGGGTGGTCTTGAAGGATGGGTCAAGGCTCAATTATAAACTGCATATTGTAGAGTAACACTTCTTTATATATTTCCTACTATTCTTTATATCTTGGTTATGAAATTGCATATAGTTTTAATGAATATTTTTCAAATTCACTCTTATAAACTATATAATTGGATTCTCTAAACGTGCAACAACATTTATATTCTATTATTTATCTAGGCAAACATTTATAAATAGCTAATTTTCAGTAAGAAGACATGATATAGTACATTACATTAACGGTAGAAAACTCAGATATTAAGTTTAATAGTTTTGATTCATTTCAAATGGTATTTTTTATCCTTTTTCTCATTATTTTTGTGTTCGTCAGAAACTCGTATCGGCATTTATCGTAAACGGGGATTAGTTTAGGCGACCAAGGCACCAATGTCCTTAACAATCTCATCAAAACCTTCCTTGTACTCCTCAGTCTTATCCTTACTATCAGGTCTCTTCTTAGATCCACCAGGGACAACCATAACGCAGGAGGTAGGACGCTTAGTAGCTCCAGCAGTACCCAAGTCATCCTTGGAGGGAATGAAAACGTAAGGAACTCTGTTATCTTCACACAAAACAGGAAGGTGTGAAATAACATCTCCTGGGGAAATATCACCAGCAATGATGACAACACCCTTGTCACCCTTTCTGAGAGCCTTGACGACTTCCTTAACACCTCGTCGAACGTGCTTAGCTTTTGAGGCTGTAAATAATAAAAAATGTAATGTTAGATACGATATCCTCAGGATAATGAAACAATAGGTTAAACAAGTTAATGGGCTTCAGCCTGATGCATACCTTTCTTTACAGTCTTCAAAACCTTCTTGTTGAGCTTCTTGGGGGCCAAAGGTGAAGCAAATGGAAGAAGAGCTGGAAGCCTCTTCTCATAGTTGGTTTCAGATTGCTCTGACTTTTCAGACTTGTCTGATTTTTCGGACTTTGACTTGGCCATTTTGTGTGAATGTATGCAAAAAGATCTTTACGTGAAAGAACAGGTTGTGTTGTGAAACTAGAAAGTGTGGTGGAGGCGAGTAAATTCTCAAAAAGAAGAAACTTGAATAGATTTTTTTTTGGTGAGTTGACAAAAAATTTTCTATGGTGGAAACTGTCGATCATGTGACTATATTTTATTCGTGGTAAAAGTTGTGACATGTTACAGCCTTATCGATGTACTACATAGTGTGTAACACAGTATGTTTTGTAAGATAAATAGTGAGTTAAATAGGAAATAATTAGTTGTATATATTTACAACAGTAAAGTTATGAGAAAGAAGCTGTGTGTAAAAACAATTAGCTGCAGTATTTTTGACAAATATAATCCTTTTCTAAAGCTATAATAGAATGATGATATCGATTCATATATACATTTACTCACAGTAACATTTATACTAGATCTAATCTAAAGAATAAAGGAAAAGAAGCGCACGTAATGGCTTGGTAAACTTGTTCTAGATGAACTGAAGTAAGAAGAAGCCGAAATTTAGAAAGATATTAATAAATATCAAAAAGTATCTGTATTGTGAACTTGTTGCTAATATGTGTCTCGGTAACTATGTGATAATATCGGTTATAACTCAGGAAATGGTAATAGCTACGGTAGATTACAACCGCTGGCAGCTTATTATGCTGTAGAAGAAAAAAATAAGATTGGTTGTATTTCGAGTGTTACACATCAAGCAAGTCTTCATATTGCCTTTATCCTTTTTAACAAAACTGGTTCTAACTATCAAATAAATATCTGGCATCTCATGACGCATTCTTGAACTGGCTTACATCTATCAGTTGAGTATTGGCAAATCTGAATAAACATTATAATGCTATTCTAAATATTAGGCAATACCATGACTATTTTATACTTTTGGTATTATTATTTCAATGTCACTCAAGCTCTCAGAGCTACAAGGACTCATACACACACTCTCTCTCTCTCTGGCTTCCCGAGTTGCCAGGCTTTGCAAAGGAATCATTGAAAAGAATCCTGCGTAATCTTGTAATTTTCTTCGGTAATTTGCTGCGCCTATTGTTTTCAGGCACTTTTATCTCTGCTGAATTAGAGCAGTGTAAGAAGCCGGGCTGGTATTACATTTCCCTGTTTTGGAAACTGTTAATAAAGATTGGTTTGACCAGCGCTGATGAACTCAAGCCCATCTGCCGTACACGTCTAGTATTTCAATGCACATTCGAGGGATATTCTTTTTCCAGTCACGGATCAAAGGTTTAGGTATTTGTGTTGGTAAATCAGCATATATACACCAGCCTTTAAATGTGAAATTCGAAGTCTCCAATGAGAGATTAGAAAAATAAAAAGCAACAAGAAGCTGGATGAATGCATTGTTGATAAAGTAAGCCAGGTGTGGGAAATTGGGTGTAAAGTTTTCTACATTGCACCTAATCCATAAATATGTCAGCGCAAGACAAATATTCCTTTGGCCACTCCAGATTTCGTCAATATTTGTTTTATAAAAATGTGATGATCTATCCTGTTAGTCGAGTAGTTTGCAATTGTAATAACTATAACCTGTTTTGAAACAACGCTCGCTATCATATCAATATTACATGATTCTTCATTTTGGGCAATTTTGACCCATACCTTCTCCAGTTCTGGGTCGGTAGTTTTGAACAATCTAACCTATGGCTAAGTACAATGAATAAAGATAGGAAGATAATATGTCCTTCTGAACCCAGAGGTATAGAATTTTGTTTTGGAAATCTTTTTGAAGGGAATATATTCTATTTGGTGGCTGGTACATTTAATGAATCTTGAGGAGAGTGTTCTGTAAGTCGTCGAGAAACCAAAGTACTTTTTCTGGAATGATTATTTCGACATGTCGTAGAATATGTTCCTCCATTACCTCTGTCACTAGAATTTGGATAGGAAGAATATAAGGAACTACCAGTGGAACTTTCAAAGCTGCCAACAGCAAATGGTAGAACACCGGTCCCAAGAATGTCCCACCTAGTTCTGTGAGGATCAAGCTCTTAAGCCACAGTATCTCCATGGTTGCAAAAAGTTTCCGATATGTGTTCTAGTCTGAATGCGTTCTTCACCACTTGTTAAAAATCGAGGGCTTCCATATTCGTAAAAGTTATCATTGTTGGCAACTAGAGGTATATATATATCCGCAGATCCTGGTATTATTCTGACAATGGTAGTCACGATATCAGCTAAGTATTAACTAAATATGGTGTACTGGTTAGTTTGTAAACTAATAAAATCCAGTTGATAGTAAAGAAATAATGATCAAACTAGTTTCAGAATCAAAAAGTGGGTATTATAAGTTTAAAAAATGAGCAATAAAAAAACGCATCTGATGAAACCCTCTTCAATATGAAAACATCAAGGTGGATGATTATTATTTAGGTACATGTTGGATATCTGTGTTTTCATATTTGAAAGTCACATTAGACTTTCAGGAAAAAGTGGTATCAACACAACTCTACGAATGAATCGCACATCGCTGTCATGAAAGGATGTCATAATTATTATGTTTAGATGTCATTGCTGTAATGTACTGTAGGATTTGGTATTCGCTTGTTCCAAGGAAATTCTAATTGGATTATTCTAGACTTTGAATCCAATTTGAAGCCAACAAAATAGTAATTTTAGCAACTTGCAACTAGTATTAGATTAAAATAGGAAATTTTGGAAAAGCTTTTTCCAAGTTAAACCGAGGGTACTTTGGTGTCATGTGACTGTTATCGATTGTATTATCACGTGAATGGCATACAGAGCCTGAGCTCATTTTGATTTCTCCGTCACCGCCTCAGCAGCACTAGCTATCGTCGCCTCAAGCTGACTTGAGAACTCGCCTTTCGCTTTCATTCTATATTGTTGGTATTTTTCTACCATTTTGTTTCAATATCGCATTTGTTATTTTTCATCAACAGCGCGCTGAAAGCCAGTAATTGTTGCGTTTCTTAAACCCTACCATCGAGATAAGGTCTAGAGGAATAGTGCAGTTGAGTACACCTTCTATTCTTACCTGCTGTTTTCCCCCGCCACACGCTGTCCTCCTCATTATCTTTTTGATTTATTTACCATACCTGCGATTTTAAATACCCTCATTTAATATATATTCACCATGTTGGGAATGCTATTTGGAAAAAAGCTCACCCCAGCTGAGCGGTTACGCAAACACCAGCGATCTTTGGAGCGCACTCAACGAGAATTGGATCGTGAACGTAGCAAGCTTGAAACTCAAGAAAAGAAGCTTATTCAAGATATTAAGCGCAGCGCCAAACAGGGTCAGATGGGAGCATGTCAAGTTATGGCTAAAGATTTGGTTCGAACTCGACGATACATACAAAAGTTTTACCAGATGAAAACGCAACTCCAGGCTGTTTCCTTGAGAATCCAGACGGTTGGAACGAATCAGCAAATGATGCAAAGCATGCAAGGTGCTACTAAAGTAAGTTTGGTGATATTCCCTCTTATTCAACACGTCTTCTAACAACTCTTTAGTTACTTTCATCAATGAACCGTAGCATGAACCTTCCCAGTTTACAGCGTATTGCTATGGAGTTTGAGAAAGAAAATGATATCATGGACCAGCGTCAAGAAATGATGGATGATGCTATTGACGACAGCATGGAAATGGACGATGAAGAAGAGTCTGAAGAGATTGTGAACCAAGTCTTTGACGAGATAGGAATCGACCTCAATCAGGCCCTTGGAAACACACCAACAGGTATTGCCTCGGCAAATGCAGGTGTTGCCAACGAAAATGGCAAAGTGGCTCAGGCTGTTGGTGGTGGAACTGATGACGATGACTTACAAGCTAGATTAGACAGTCTGAGAAGATAGAGATATTCTCATGGTATGTCAGAAATTGTGTGTGTTGTGTGTTTCTTTGTTTTCATGTATTCTTTGCTATGATTAATCGGGTGAATTAGATTTCATTTTATTTTACTTTATCTTTAAACAAATACTTTTCGTAACCACATTTATGTTCATTTTCTTATGTGTCAAGTTGGCAGCTTATGATGATTTACACTGAATTTAACTTTTCTATAAAGTGCCGGGTTAAACCTTGGCAACCCATGAAAAACTCTGAGCAAAATGATGTCATGGCATTTATCTTTATTCAAATGGCATTTTAAATGGTTCATGAAGATACAAACAGGTTTGTAATAATTGCTGAATTCTAATAATTTTCATAATCTATATACTCCAGTTGTGGTGGTGAGTCGTCATTAGGAATTCGTAAGATGTAACTTTGGGGCATGGAATCTAGACAGAGATAATACCATTCTTCTGCAAGTAGTCAGTGATTTGGGCAACAGCTTCCTCAACAGACAGCTTGTGGGATTCGATTAAAATCTCAGGATGTTCGGGGGCCTCGTATGGTGCAGAAATACCAGTGAATTCCTTGATTTCTCCAGCACGAGCCTTCTTATAAAGGCCCTTGGGATCTCTCTGTTCAGCAACTTCGACAGGAACGTCAACATAGACCTCAATAAAGGGGAGCTTGGAATCCTCATGGAGCTTGCGAGCAGTATCTCTGTCTTTCCTGTAGGGAGAAATGAAAGAGGTAATAGAAATAGACGTTGAATCAGCAAAAAGTTTGGAAACCTCGCCAATTCGACGAATGTTCTCGTTACGGTCGGCCTCGCTGAAACCAAGGTCTTTATTAAGTCCGAATCTGATGTTGTCTCCATCAAGTCTGTAGGAGTGAAGACCGAGAGAAAGCAGGTGCTGCTCGAGAGCAGTAGCAATGGTGGATTTGCCGGAAGCACTCAAACCAGTGAACCACAGAGTTGCGCCCTTCTGCTTGCGTAAATCAGCGCGTTCTTCGTGGGTAAGACCAGCGTGCCAGGTGATGTTGGTAGCCTTAGTAGGAGCAGTAGACATTGTGGAATTGGTATTGGGATGGGGTTATGATAATAATGAAAGCAAGGTATGAACAAGCAGCTGAAGAAAAAAAGAAGAAGAAGAAGAAACGCAATGATTGCGGATGTACGTAGGTATTTAAACCCGTTCAAACGTTAATTGCGAAATTTCATCATTTGGTCTTGACTTTGATTCAAGTGTTACCTAATGCATGGCGTAATCTGGTTATGGGATTATACATACGAACCGTAGTTTACCCTCGCAACCTTCGGGCTAGTGCGCCACTGGCCAATAAACGTGCTTTTTCTGTCATCAGCCACATTTTACCAGCCTCATCGCCATCTCCATGTCAAAAATCGACATTTCACGTGGCTCAGCGTGTTTGTACACTCAGAATGGTTAAAAAAGGCATCTGCTTAAGGAGCCTTGAATTCCCTTTCTTTCTCTTCTTCTTTTTCTCTCATAGCTTTGATTGACATTCTTTGATTCATTGTGTTTTCGTGTTACTCAGGGTATTCCAATCGTCTCATCCAAGCGTGGGCAATGCTGTCAACCATCCACAACGTGAAATATCAAGCACTCGCCATTCCACAGCTACTAATACTCAATTATGAGTATACCTCGAACTATACCACTTTAATTGTAAGTTTAATATCCTCCAATCAATCCAAAAATATCAATATTTAGCACTGTTCGCTCACTTAATACCCTCGCAAACTCTGATCACCCTTCTTGGCATACCTACCTTCTATCACAGTGCTCAAGCTCATTGTGGCGAATGTTCTGTTTTGCATAAACTCCTAATACACATTCAATCATAATTGACTATCATACGGTTGCTAGAAAACCACTCTCGCATTCATTCAAGTTAAACTACCTTGACAATCTAATAAGACGACAGAGTCAACTTTGTCCGACATCGGCTTTTGTTCGATCATATGTGCTTATGTCAGCATTTATACCCATTTTTAAACTTTGAGGCGAGTGAATATGAAGCATAAATGTCAAAAGGAGCAGTAGGCAGGCAAATAGCTGATATCATACCCTGTTCTACTTATACCACTTACATGTTGACTAGTTATTTGAAGCAAAATAATATTCTATATTCTATTAATAAATGCAAATATAAATATCTCGAGTAGTTCATAAATAACATGATACCAAACAATAAGATAAAAGGGAAAAAAACAAAAAACGGTTCAAGTCATAACATCATGAAAATTGTCTAAAAAAATAAGAGAATGGTTCTTGGAGTTCAAATCTCCAATTTACTCGTCAGCCGAAGTTTCAGCTTTGGTCTGCTTGAAGACCAAGTCGTCCATAACTGCATATTTAATCGCACCGATTGAGCAAACAGTGACAGCAGCCAGAACAACACATCCAAAGATAGCACCAATATATTTCAAAGCTTCATTGTTGAACTCAGCGTTCAATCTGTACCAGCCCATAGTCATAGTGCCGATTGGGAAAGTAGTGGCCCACCAAGACATGTTGTAGCAGGGAGGAGGGGTTTTGATGGTAAAGCAAAGGGCCATGACCATCCAAAAGATACCTACGCCAAGGAGAAACAAAGCGATACCCATTGTGACAAGAGTAATAGCATCAAGACTTTCCTCGTGTATTTCAAGCAATCCAGAGTAGTTTGGCTTGGTGACATATGGGCGGAAGACAGACTTGTAGAGTTCGCCAAGTAACAAGATACCAAAGGCACCTTGACCACTAGGACCAACAGGTAGAAGAGTAGAAAGAACAATGGCACGAGGCTGAACATTGTAAATAAACAAACGAGTGATATAAACAGCCATGCAGATAACAGCGAGGATCAAACCATTTGCCCAGAGGAGGAAAGAGACGATAAGAGAAGTACCCTGTAATCTTTGGGGGATACCTTGAGCAATAAGAGCACCTGTAGCAGAGGAAACGACAAGTGTAACAATGGGAAGCAAAATAGTTGCATTGATTGCGTCAAGAGTTGGTCTCTTCTGGTAGGCAAAGTAGGCATAGCAAACACCCCAACAGCATGCCAAAGAGATAATCACGTCAAACCACCAAAGAGCATAGCATACCTGCCAACCTCCTTTGAGATCCCAGTCCACTACAATGAGATGAAGGACATTGATAATGGTGGAGTATCCCATAGGGAAGCATCCAAGAAAAGTAGATTGGCCAGGATGAAGAAGCATGCGCTTAAGTTGCTCAGGATACATGATAAATCGGAGAACAAACATTGTTGTAAAGAGGATGAAAAGCAGAATGTTGATACCCCAAACTGCCATACCAGCATATTTTAAACCCTGGTGTGGAAAAGGAAAAGAGTACAAAATGGCAGAGGAAACGCCAATACCCATAATTGCAGAAAACCATGCAGGAGAAAAGTTCTTGACACGGAAGGTAAAGTAGTTGTACTTTTCTGTTTTTGGCTCAAAATCAGTTGAGTCGACTGTTGGTTCATATTGAGGCGCTTCGGCCATGTTGGCCTCCAAGTCGTTGGAACAGTTATCACTTCCAGGCATGGTCCGCTCGCTTGAGCTGTCATACTTTTGAGATTCAATCATAGACATTTGGTTTAGAAAAAAGAGATAGGGATGATTATTAGAGGAGAATATAAGATGAGTTATAATGCAAAAAGCAAAAAGAGAAGAGGGTTGGAATCTTGTCTTTATTTATACCTATTTGGTGGTTGGCCGTGTGATGTTCCCAAACTT
This sequence comes from Magnusiomyces fungicola, assembly GCA_900654225.1. NCBI lineage: Eukaryota > Fungi > Ascomycota > Dipodascomycetes > Dipodascales > Dipodascaceae > Magnusiomyces > Magnusiomyces fungicola. The sequence goes on from CAACAH010000005.1 coordinate 996,730, forward strand.
CATGTGGCGCATGACGCAGATATGGTTTATCCAATAGGAGAGTGTTGTTGCAGTGGCGCATGGTGAGTTACAAGCCATTCTAAGAGCAATGAACCTTATTTTATTATGTTTTGGCACTAGCCACGGCTCCATTATTGTTACAAACATACTGTTAGACATGTATTTACCAGCGTGGCAAATTTTTTTTGGTTTCGGATAAGCTTCCAGCCAATAAACGACGAGAAACATGCTTTGCCACAAAGATTAGATGGGGCGGAGCAAAAGGGGTTTGCCCTATTCCCCCACGCAGCACCACAAGTTTTTTCCAAGGTCTGATATACTTGCGTCCTTGTGGCTAGTGACCCAATGATATTAGTACCGTACCCTTTTTATCAAATATTTATCAAGCAGTCAGATGCGAGACAAGCTATATGATATTTTTGACTTTTGTGCTGCGAGTAGGTCTTTGTTTTGGGGGGTTTAATGTCTTACTGGTGGTTAAGACTTTACTTCCTATCTAGGTGCTATTGTTATTACCACAGGCTTTGAGATAACGAGAAAAGTGAGCTCCCACTTTGCCACACATGAGCAGTAAAATTGCCTACCGTCATACCCGGCTTGCTCATTTCACGATTCTCACAACAAACTGGTTGGAAACACCATGAAATCACCTTTAATAGCATATCTGTGGCTCATCTGGCGGCTTGTAGAGCCTGTATATACTAGTGGGGCATTAAGAAACAACTGTTCGGCATTTCTGCGAGATTCCAAAGCCCTTCTGTATCAAAAATAGTGTAACCGAGATTAGCTTTAGTTTGGCTGTTATCTTGGGTTAATTTGCCACATATTTCTATCTGACTTTCAACCCATATTGGAAGAATTCCCCTGTTAATGGAGATTTCTGTGGAATATAGCTGCCAAATTCCCAAGCCGCTTGAATAAAAGCAGTGCAATTATGAGTTTTGAGTTCGTGTTATTTTAGTGTGCTTTTACTGCAAAGATACCAGTAAACTGGATTCGTATTTGGAAACTACAGTGCCCAAATGCTTCATTTCTTTGTTTGAAGCAATTGGAAGCTTTTTAACAATGAAAGCTACCAAGCCCAGAACGCCTATGGCTGTGGCGGCGTAGGTGTTGCTAATATTTGTGAAAGTAGGTTGCAAGGCTGAAATATTTCTCCAGCATTCGCCACAGTCACTTCAGCCGTCTGAAAATAACGGCTTTTGAACATGAAAACCCACATATCTGGAAGATAAAATACATGGCGCAAGTTAGTTTGTAATATGAATGGAAATTTACACGCGTTTCTTGAAAATGCTTGGTCAAAAGCGTTTCCAAGAATTGCTTTAATTTGCCTGAAAATATTAAATTTTATTAAATAAAGCTACATAAGATATATATACATTCCCCCATTTTGAAACAATACTACTGATGGACAACTTGCAACCTGAAAAAACGCTTAAAAGCTGAATGTGAGTTAGAACCAGTTTTCCAATAAAACGACAAGTAAATTAATGGAACTTTTCTCAATCCTTTGTTGGATCAGAGATCTTGGTGATAATTACAGAATCTTCAATGTTATTGCAGAAAAAAGTAGCAGGTAAAGTTTTTCATCATTAAAGGATTGAGAAGTTGCTCCAGTACTCAAAAAAAGTAAAACATACCCTATTCAAAGTGAACATCTTGTTAAAACCAGAAAACCATCAATTAATTGACCTATATACTGGATATGATGTTAGAAATACTAATAAAAAAGATGGTAATAAACCCACAAGCCAACATCAACTTTCATGTTATCAGAATAAATTTATTATCAAATCAGTACGAACCCATATGAAAATAGGCGAATTTTCGAGTAGCGTACATCGTCAATCGCAAATTAAATCATCATTAAGATAAGTGTTGAAATGGCTGGCGGTTTTAAACTAAAGATTTGGGATTGTATACTCACATTTTACAAAGTTAAAGCATTTCAACTTCTGAAACACAAACAATATGTCTAAAGCATGTTGGCAATGCTATTGTCGATGAAATATTTCGTCTTATTCATGGCAATAAAATAATATAAATGAAAATGCTTTTCCAAGGTATCTTTCTTAACAGAATAAGTATATGGTAGGCAAAAACAATCCTTTTGAAGTGGTGTATCCTATCCAATAGTGGCCATATGTGATTGTTTTAGGGCTTAGCCCTAATGATTTACTCAGTATATTTCAGAACGTGATCTTTTAATCGCACACAAACACAACCCTTAAGTTTTCCAAAATAAGTATGCTTATGTAAGAGTAATAATTTAATTAGTAATACATATGAAAAATTTTCACCAACCAACTCACTAAAATACTCCCTCAATGTGCCAGCCCCCCGTGGACTACAACAGGAGTGCCAGCAGCTATAAATTTACCACGGGAATTTTGCAATCTAGTCCATAAACTGTAGCAAATCTGTCAATTTTATATGCCCTTTACCCGTACCCTCACCCAACGTAGATAATAGGGCCGTGGTAATTCTAGAGTTTTTCTTGTTTACTTTTAATTTTGCATTTCTAGTCACGAGACTTGCAGCCCACCAACTCAGAACATAAAATTTTTCCACATAACCAACGTGCCCAAACCCTGCGATACCGTCACCCACACACTCTGGACCACTCTTCTGAATTTTGCACTCTTTTTTTCCTTTCACCTTTTTCTCACTGTCGTTGTGTCGATAAATCACTTTCACCCTTACCACACACACACCATATATCAGTCAGATATTTGCAGTAACAATGTCGATCACTATCGAGGAAACCCAGTGGAAGTACGTTGAGCTTGGCCGCGTTGTCTTCATCGAGAAGGGTGCTGATGCCGGCAAGCTCGCTACTATCATCGAGATCATTGACGCCAAGAGAGTATGTCCCAGCTACCACAAACTTGTTCCCCAACATTGATACTATAATATTCGATAATGACAAGGATTCAGCAACCAGTTTAATAAGGTCTTGGATTGTAGATGGATTGGTTAGGATTATTGAACCATAATATATTAGAATACCCAAGGTTGATTTTGAGATTGTTGGAATTATAATGTATATATGGTTGAAATGTTTCAACTGGTTGTTCGATTGCTATCCTGTCATTATGAATATAGGTCTTCAAGGGTTGGAGTATATTATGTACTAGTAACTAACAGTATTATTAGGCTCTCGTTGACGGTCCTCACGTTGCTCGTCAGGCTGTTTCCTTGACTCACGTTGCTTTGACTGAGTACGTTATTGAGGGTTTGGAGCGTGATGCCCCTGCCGAGGAGGTTGAGAAGCTCTGGGCTTCTGCTGGTATTGATGCCGCTTGGGAGAAGTCCGCTTGGGCCAAGAAGATTGCTCAACAAGAAAAGCGTGCTCAGCTCAATGACTTCGAGCGTTTCCAGGTCTCTCTCCTTAAGAAGCAGAAGAAGGCTGCTGTCCACAAGGCTGTCCAGGCTTAAGTACCATATGTATAATGATACATATACAACCTCTATCAGAAAAAGAAAAAAATCTCAAAATCTTTTAACGGGAAATGACGATGGTATTTATTAGTACCAAAAAGCTTTGTTAATGAAATCTCACTTGCTTTTATGACTACATTTTAGATGCATAATATACTTTACTGAATGTGCTCTCAATCTTTTATTCATTGAACATTGCTTATTGATTGTTGTTCATCATATTGTATTGACAGAACTTTTTGGCGTAGGTGTAGATAGTAGATAATAGATGATATTGGTCCTGATTATCAGATCAATTGAATATGTTTTTTAAAGTGCTAGTTATCAACGTTTATTTTCATTGGTAATATATACAGTAATGGTGCCATTGGTATGCAATGGGCACATGGCTCTTTGAATTCTATTAATGTTGTTCATTTCATCTTAGTAATCTCATCCCTACTACTGCTGCTGTTCCTTGCTTTTAATTTTCTCCCATTCCTCCTCTGTTCTAGTTTTCAGGGACAAGGCATGAACACCGTTCTTCATAGCAAGTTCTTCCCCCAAAACCCCATACACCAATCTGTGGCGAGCAGGCATGCCTTTTCCCTTGAACTGGTCAGACACAAGTTCAACACGGAAATGTGATTCCACTTTGTTGCTAGAATGACGCTGTTCGGCGTGGTGAGCGTGTAATCTAGAGTCATTGTAAATGGCAAAATATGTGGGTTGAAAGGTTGACTGGAGCTTGGAAATAATAGTAGAAGTGATTGGGCCTCCGTCAACATCGCCAATGGGAGTCACTGGAGTAGAAGAGCTCATTGTGCGAGTTATTAAATTGGGTGATGTGACAATGGAGGATCGAAGGGTTCGAGAAAGAACAGGAGTAACGGTTGAGGGGAGTCTCATCATTTGATAATGCTGAGATGATTTTGGATAGTGAATATTTTGAAGAGGTTATTCTGGTTAATACTAATTCAAAAGAGGACTGGGCTGCGACGAACTCTAGGTTAATTTTCCTATTATGTAATAGTTATCTAAGTAAGTGACATTTATTACAAATCACCAAATGATGCTAAAATTCAATTCTCACGTGTGAGGCCTTTATGAAAGGTATATAAGCACCACACACAAAAACTCAACTAAAGCTGAACATTGTCTAAAACGATATGATTGCCAGTATGGATTTGGATTTGAGAGATCTGGAGACGGGATTTATAACTTTGTAAGCAGCTGATGCGATACACAAGTGATACGTGACTTGAAAGTATGATCGTTTTATACGCTGCCAGAATCATTATTAGTCGTAAGATCATTTTAAAGAATGCGTTCATTCAATCAAGCCCAAGCCTAAGCCTCCAGGTGCAACTTGGTCATGTTCCTAGACCTTGCATCAAGCTGAGCACTTTACACCAAAATCTGTTTGCCACCCCACAACAGTGTCAAAAGGAGAAGGATATCTAGTTGACAGAGCCTACTAGCGAGATATACAAATAACTAACGATGGCCTCAAGCGCCAATATCTGATTGTCCTTAAAAACGGTTTGATGGGCACTGTAAACACACGCTGGACAAGTTCAGGCAGAAAATCTCTATTTATAAATAGTAGGTGTTACCCGGCCTCCTCTAGAATTGTTTATCGTGTCCCTTTTCTTCAACCACCTTTTTTTCCCTCCCCCCTACCAGGTCTATCTCTGATCTATCTTTCGCACTTCAACTAGGTTTTTAGCCTAATTTATACTCGTTTCTCGACTCACATTTTTTAACAATGGCTTCAAGTGTTCCTTACGACCCTTATATCCCCCAACAGCAATCAAACCTGGGAGGTCCTTCCAAGACCCAGGCTGTTCAGAATGTAAGTAGGCGTATCTTTAACTAACTACCTACCTATCGAAATACTCTAGTCTTCATTTCTATTCGTTTTACATGATGCCGACTCTCAAAGTTGCTGTTCTTCTCTCTTTAACACTCCTTTTTTGTGCTTGGTGAAAATTATTCTTTTGTTTACCCTTTGTTTTTGATACCCTGACCCTTCAGTTATATCACCTTCACCCTCGACGCCTTTCGAGTTTCTGGTGTTATGACCTGCAACAATATATTAGCTGGATAATTCATAGACTCTGGTTTATTACTTGTGTTTTGCAACAATTTTTTTTGTTATGGAAAGGGAAGTTTGCCTAGAGATAGAGTGTGGCGTGCGACGTATATCTAGTTGCTTGGAGATCACATTCGTATTTACTTAGCCACTTTTTACACGAACAGAAGCTGTGTTTTCTATTTTGAACATTTTGCCACCAGTTCTTTTTACGCGTTTGTCAAGAACAGTCTGTCGAAATATGTGCTACATTTTGAGTGGTTTACCTGCATCCTGAGAGTGCTATAGTTCTAGCGAAGTCAAATGCGAAATGTTACAAGGACTGAAGAATCCAAGGGCACCATTTTTCAAGACGAGTAAATAAAGACTGGCGCACCATTAGACACTCTTGGTATTGGCTTTAAACTGTGAATATTTGTTTAACAGTTTGGAATTGGTCGCTAGACGCTAACATCTGGCTATCCTCATCTGAAGCTTACATGCTAGGCTTTGTTCAATTACGACACTATGAAAGATTGGAGAACGCATTTAACGCGTCTCTCTTATTACCACTCGATCTGGAATTCAAGCTGTACCTTGCCAATATGCCGACTTGTTTCAGACTGTGGTTTTTTGTTCAATGTTATCGATGGGGCATTCTGCTTATGCTTCACCTTGATATTCCCTATAAATACCCTTTACACCCAATACCAGATATTGTGAAGAATAGTTGAAGACTATATATTTCAAGGTTACTTTTTTTTATTATCTCTAAGGGACAATTGTTTACTAACATTTCTAACCAATATCTTTCAGGAAATTGATGGTACTGTGAACCTTATGCGTGATAACATGCACCAAATGGCCGAACGAGGTGGTCAATTGAATTCGTTGCAAAGCAAGACCGATGACTTGGAAGGTGCTGCAAGGCAGTTCAATCACAAGGCTTCAGATGTTCGCAAGCGCATGTGGTTGAAGGACATGAAGATGCGCATGTGCCTTATTATTGGCGTGATTATTTTGATCATTGTTATTGTTGTTCCAATTGCAGTTCACTTTAAATAACAAAGATAAAACTACAGGAAAGACAGACGAAAGATCAGAATCGAAGACACTTTTGCTACAATGCAACAAGCAGAAGGAATGGCAATGGAAAACGACATTTTTTTAAATTATTTTTAAGGAATCATCTTGTCTCATTTTATTTTATTTTATTATTTTTCATTTTTCAAATATCGTTAAAAGAATGGATAACTAGGGGTTTTTAAGAAAAAATCAGAATAGAAATAGCTAACTGAATGAAAATGCATAATGTGGTGTTAATATGAATGCTGGTAAGGACCAAGAGAAGACAGAACTGTAGAGTTGATTTAAATGAGTGTTGGAAATCGTATTTGAAATAAAATGTAAGGAGAACAAGGTAGTGAAGGAGTTTTAAAGTTGGTAAATACGACTGCCAGGCCATAGATCACATGATTTGATAATACTAGTCACGTGTGTAAATGGTACGTGTATGAGTAAATGTAAATATATTATTTAGGAAGGCAGTGGTAACAAGACAGATTGAAAGGAGGACAGTGCCAGCCCAGCAGTTTTAAGGTCAGTTAAAGAAGAGATTACCAAGGTTGGTCGTATTTGCATTTGTAACTGACTTGATCTACACGTTTGAAAAAAAAAAAAAAACAAAACAAAAAAAGATAAAAAGACAATGGAGAATAACAGGAAAGAGCTCAGCCGCATACTGGCAGCTGACAAGTACAATGTGGTCGGAGACGACGGTTGAGACTCCGAACGAGCAACTGGTTTTTACCTTTATTTTTATTTTTTTGGTTTTAACAAAACATGCTAGTGATTCTGGAGAACCATACGGTTATCATGGCACAGGAACATAGCATGTCTAACAGATTGAGCAATGCTAAAGTCAAGGACCGGCGTTTGATCACGAGTTGGTTGGTTTGCCAGGCATTAAGCCTTGCAGCGCCATTCATTCATAGAAGCCTCTACCCATACTGCACGCTAGCAGACGATTCCACAGTCAAATCTAGAAACCTCGGATTGAAGAAGGTTTAAGGAACGATTAAAGAAAGATGATCCGGAGAACAGGAACAGCTGGAATGGTCCCATAGCCAAGGAAATTCGTGGGGGAAAGGAAGGAGAGAGACACGAAGCTAGAGGCTCAAGTCCGAGCGTCGGCTGAGAGAGACAAATGAAAAGACAGAAGGTTTATGCTTTGGACCTGGCTGGTATCACGGGACCCGTACAAATGTTAATATCCGGGGGTGGGGACGGAGCTTTTGGGCTGGGAGCTGTCGGCACATGTGGGAATGGCTAAGTACATTGGGGCATGGGGCGAGTTAGCCGAGAAGGCTACTTTCGGCTATTACCCTCTCTTCCCCTCAATTTACCGTCACTGACCGAATTCGAACAACAATAAGGTGAAAAAAAAACACCCCAGGCTGAAAAGTTGACGAGAACAGCGTGCAAGGAACATATCAATCAGGGAGCTGGGTGCCTAATAAATCCAATTATCATGTAATTCCTCTTTTAATTCGAGTCTGACGCGGAGAAAACAGAGCAAACGGTAAATAGCTATGCGGGCAAGAGGTGTGTCAAATCCTTCCATGACAGCTCAACAGATTGATTGATTAATTAATGGTGATCTTCCCCAAGGAAAAGAAAAAAAAAAAAAGAAAAAAAAAAAACTTCCATTCATATAAAAAGCAAACCCAATTCCCTTGTCCGCTTTTTTTCCTTTCTCCATCCTTTTTCCTCCACCTCATCTCACTACCCTTTCTAATATATTAACCATGTACAGATCTACTGCTACTAGAACTCTCAAGGTTTGTTGTTTTTGATGCTTTTTAAATATATCTCTTTAGCTTTTTGTTGTTTCTAACCAGTACCGCCTCTCTCTCTCTCTTTTTTTTTTTTTGGCATTTCCCCGCAAATATAGACTCTTAACGCTACTGCAGCTGTTCAGAAGCGAGGTGTCGCTACTTTGAAGGAGGCCCTTAAGGAGGTCATTCCTGCCAAGGTTGAGCTCTACAAGAAGGTCAAGTCTGAGTACTCCAACAAGTCCTTGGGTGAAGTCAAGGTTGAGAACTTGCTTGGTGGCATGCGTGGTCTCAAGTCCATGCTTTGGGAAGGCTCTGTTTTGGACGCCGATGAAGGTATCAGATTCCACGGCAAGACCATTAAGGAATGCCAGCAAATCCTCCCCAAGGCTGAGGAAGGCGGTGAAATGTTGCCTGAAGCCATGCTTTGGCTCTTGCTCACTGGAAAAGTTCCCACTACTGCTGAGGTTCGTCAATTGTCTACTGAGCTCGCTGAAAAGGGTGAGCTCCCCGATTACGCCGTCAAGGTCCTTGATGGCTTGCCTCCTACCCTTCACCCCATGACTCAGTTTGCCATTGCTGTTTCTGTCTTGAACCACGATTCTCTTTTCGCCAAGGCTTACGAGAATGGTATCCACAAGTCCAAGTACTGGGAGTCCACCTTTGATGATAGTATCAACTTGATTGCTAAGCTTCCCCAGATTGCTGCTAAGATTTACCAAAACACTTATCTTGGAGGTGGTGCTCTTCCCGGATCCATTGACGTCAACCGTGATTGGTCTTACAACTACGCTGCCATGCTCGGTAAGCAGGACAACAAGGGTTTCATTGACTTGCTCCGTCTTTACTTTGCCCTCCACGGTGACCACGAGGGTGGTAACGTTTCTGCTCACGCTACCCACTTGGTCGGCTCTGCCCTTTCTGACCCATACCTTTCTTACTCTGCTGGTCTCCAAGGTTTGGCTGGTCCTCTCCACGGTTTGGCCGCTCAGGAAGTTTTGAGATTTATTTTGGACATGCAGGGAAAGATCCCCAAGAACTACACCGATGAGGACATCAAGAGCTACTTGTGGTCTGTTTTGAACTCTGGACGTGTCATTCCAGGTTACGGTCACGCCGTTTTGAGAAAGCCTGATCCTAGATTCGAGGCCCTTATGACCTTTGCTAAGGAGAGACCCGACGTTGCTTCTGACCCCACTGTTGGGCTTGTTCTTAGAAACAGTGAAGTTGCTCCTCACGTTCTCCTTGAGCACGGAAAGACCAAGAACCCTCACCCCAACGTTGACTCTTCTTCTGGTGTCCTCTTCCACCACTATGGTATTACCCAGACCCTCTACTACACTGTTACCTTTGGTGTTTCTAGAGCTTTGGGTCCTCTTCCTCAACTTATTTGGGACAGAATCTTGGGTATTCCAATTGAGAGACCTAAGAGTTTGTCTTTGGAAAAGATCATTGAGTTGGCCAAGTAAATGGAACGAATGTGTATATGAATTACGACAATAAATTATAGATGTGCTTTTATAACTGAATGGTATTATTAAACAAATGAAATGATTAATGAAAACAATGGATATCTTATTATTACATCTATCTTATTATAAAATAAAATGACAGAATACCCTTGATAAAATATTTGTTAAATCAATATCATTAGTTGACTTACACTTGTCGATTCAAAGTAGCAACATATTATTAGCTTGGGTTGCTTCATTAGGATTAGCCTTAGGAGGAGGTGCCGCCGCAGGTCGATCAAGTGGGCCAACTTGTTGAGATGAAGCTTGATTATTATTATTATTATCACGATTCTTATTTCTGAAATGAATGAATATTGGGATAATAATGATGTGACGATTGCTAGACCGACCAAAATCCTGTTTATCAACATTCTCGTCTGTATCTTCTTTTGTTCTTCATTTGACTACAAACTCGTAAGCCCTGTTTTCCATGGCGTTTTCCTCCTGGGCCTTTGGTCCATTTTGAGCCAGTGCGAAACCATTGTTTGTTATGACTTCAAGTGTGTTATCTAAATTCTAAATATATATTATGGAAAAAGTATGGTAAGTACTCTAATAATGAGCAGGAAAAAGAAAAAGAAGAAGGAAAATACCAAGCGGGTAAGTTTCGTCACTAACAGGGTACAAAATGTGGAGGGGAATAGGAACATACCTGCTGCAATCCCTATTGTCTATTTTGAGCTGTGGGCTGTAGAGAAGTAATGGGATTGTAAGGAATATTATTATTATTTTTATTTTTATTCCTTTTTCCCCATTTTGAATATGAAAGTATATATATCGAATAGGGTGTCTAAAGTTTGAGAGATGGAGAGGTATAGTCGGAAAGAAAGAAGTAATATTGAAGAGTAAAAAGAAAAAGTAACTTTACATATAAATTTATACACAAAAAGATAAAGAGATGAAATTTATAATAAATATGTTGATTGATCAATGAAAAGCGAGTGGGTTGGGATATTTGGTCAAATGGATATTATGTTAATTGGTAGGCACAATGAGACTTGATAATGAAAGCGCCTCTATGACAGGTTGTTACAGAGGCATTGTTCATCTGGTACTTGATAAAATATTGGCCTGCATGTAATATCGTATAACTGCATTTATAACGAAACCTTTTGCAAACTTTTTTAATAAAATTTTTGCTATTTTATACATTACAATTTTAATATGAATCTCTGATAAAAATTTTAAGAAAGCGTTAGTGGTTTAGCGGTAAAATTCGACGTTGCCATCGTCGAGCCCCCGGTTCGACTCCGGGCTAACGCAATTCTTTTTTCCTTTTTGGGTGTTTACAAATCCTTTTTATTTTACTTGTATCAATCATTCAAGTTAGATCATAGTTAGGGTTGTATAGAATGCCCTTTAAAATTAAAAAAACTCAATTAGGCATATTTTTTGTCAAACTAGTCTAGTTAAATCAACTTGGCTTGTGTTTTTAGTTCTAGTAAATTGGGTAGTACACAACACTAGAGGTTTACATCTATTTGCGAAAATTAATATTGGCCTTGAAAGATGTATAAATCCCATTCAAGTTCCCACTATAATTGATTTTTCTTTTACAAAAAAGTACAATTAATACATTGGAAGCAGTCATCAACCATTACTTGTTACTCAACAACAAAATCAAAACCATAGCTTACTCAATGTCTACTGAAGTCAATCACTATGATCCCACTGAAGACGGCTACAGCATTCCAGAGATGAGCCAATTTATTGCCATCAAGACTGTTGAAATAAGCGGCATCTTCCCACTTTCTACCCAACATACTCTCGCATATAAAAAGTTTGTGGGAGCCTTGACCAAGTTTGCCAAAACCATTTTAACCAGCTTCCCGATTCCCAAGCGCACAATATTTCTCACCATATCGTATCTTGAACAGCGTTGGAGGTTAGGCAAGATTCCATTTACATGTTCATTATATGACAAATGCTATAAGCTTTTGACAACGGCCTTTATTATAGCAACAAAGTATGGGTTTGATAATCCGTTTCGCATGAAGGACTGGGTAGAAGCCACACGCTTCTCGTACCACGAACTCACTGGTATTGAAAAGGATTGGCTATGTAGGATTCAGTGGAACGTGATTCCCAGAGGCCGTGATGATATATTTCGCTGGAGCAAAAACTACGATTCTTGGTTAGAATACATGAAAAGGACCAAGCCACTAAACAAAGTGGCCAAGGTCTACTTTCTTCAGGAATATGGCTTGTACAACAGTAGTTATGGCTGCACTGGAATGGAAAACACAATGTTTCCCAAATTTATGGCCTTACAAAAGCCAAAAGAAACGCATTTGCAAAGAATTAAACATAAACTTGAATGTATTTTTAAGCGTCGTTCCAAAAAACAGTATGAATGGGAGTCGTACAACCCTCTTTACAGCATCAATTGAGAGACAGTATTTTCTGAAAAGCAAAATCAAGGTGTGAATATAACATGTTGATTTTTTCTTTACATAGTTTGTGTTTAGATGTTTGTTAATTCTAATATAATCGCTAAATGGGGTTCACAAAGCTTTGAAAGAAAAGTTTCTTAAGAGATTTATTATTCTCATCTGTATAATATCAAAGTGACTGAATCAGATACCTTGGTATCAAACAATCTGTAACACTCTTTTTTATATACTTTTATCTAGTGATTTCTTCCCTCCATCTGGTAACTTGCGTCCTGAACATGCTTTTTTATTATCTTTAGTTAGCTGTAAACAGGTGATCTAGGTACCATATTAAAACGTTTGGAAATAGAAATTTATAGCCGACCCTTTAGAAACCTCCAATCTTATTTTCTTTTCATTTTCTCTCTTGTTTCTTTGAGCACATCTTGAAACAGCCTTCTCTTTTTCTTTGCAACAACAAAGTGGTAAGCTCCAGTTCTATGCTGCTTTTGGCGCTTTTAGTTCTTCCATTGTTCGGATTGATATGCTCCTATTTTAGTTGTATATCTATCATCTTTTTGGGTTCTTTTCTCTTCTCCAACTACTTTGATCACTCTGTTTGGTTCCATGGTTCCTTTATTGGTTCTAGCACAACACCTAGAGCGCTTCTAGCTTTGTCTTTCACCATATTGCCCGCCGAGTAACATGCCAAGTGTAAGAGCTTCGCTTGCATGAACATCTGTGCACTATGTTCAAAGGCATTAGGCTTGTGTAATTTGTTTTTCCCGATTTTGGGGCAATAAACCCACAAAGCCTATATAAAATTTCTCTTGTCCAGTGTTCTCAAACCAACCAGTTATGACAGCCCTGGAAAAAAGTCCCCCTAACCCTTGAGAACCCGGTGGGATTGAAGCCAAGGATACCCACTGTATTGGAACACCTGCCAAAAAACGAACGACGATAACGATACTGCCATGCGTCAAACCAAAGGTCAAGAGGGCCGGTTGAACCCATGAGGCGGCAATAGGCATCTCCCCGGTGTGCCAGTTGTTGCACGTCACTATGCGTAAGATTCATAACCTCGCTAATGTCCTGTAAGATGCTAGGTTAAAAAAAAAAAAAAAAAAATCAATAATTAAGAAAAATTAGGAAAGACCGAGTGAACGGCACACAGCCGCCTTTGATTATAACAATCGTGAAGCATGTCTAAGATCTAAATCTCTATAGCAAAAAGAAAAAGGCACTTGTCAGGCTCTTCAATCGCATTTGCATCACATCACATCACACACACACGCACAAAACCCTCCACAGGATACAGAGCATGTTTGACCGTTAGTGGAAGCTGCGAATCAAGCGGCGTGGTCCCACACAATCCTGATATACGTGCTTCAGACGTTTGGGCTTCCCTACCTGTTCAACACTATGACAACCGGCTCACAATTTATGGACTTCAAGCCCTCTTCTATTACCCAAGCAAAAACTCTCACGTAATTTATCCACACCAGCCTTTTACCTTTCCCCAAATGTATGAACAATAGTAACCTTGTCAACGAGATCACATTCGCTGTATTTGAATTAAAGAGCTATACGCTGGCCCTGTTAAAAAATAAATTTATTAAGACACAAGACAGCAAAACGTATAAAAACAAATTACTATTACAAATTATTGACAAATTATAATTCAAGTTTATGTTAGCCTGCTGAAAAATATTCCCAACTAAGGCACTATGGCCGAGCGGTTAAGGCGAAAGACTTGAATAGTTTAGAATGTTTAAGGTTATCTTTTGGGATTTTCCCTCGCAGGTTCGAATCCTGCTGGTGTCGATATCTTTTTTGTTACTTTTTCTGTTTTGAATTTGCTTTAAAAACTATTTATCAATCATATTCGAATTCTTCGTTTTAGGTCTGATGAAAATTTAATGTTATTTAGGGTTAAAATAATCCATTTAATAAAAAATATATTTATATTTATCATACATCACTCAATCCAGGTTTTTTGAAATCTAAAAATGTGAAATTACACTTGAATCCTAATGCTACATCAATTATAGCATTCCTTATTCTTTAAGAGTAACGTAACTAGATGGGAAAAGACCCTCCTTATCAAGATAAGTTCCAAGCCACCAATCTTCATCAACAAATTGGATACTAGTAATAAGAGCTCCCTCAGGGAAAGAAATTTCATTCTCTTCTTGTTCAGTGTATTCAAACTCGGCAGTAGCCACAGGAGGTTTCAACAACTGAACATAGTCAGCAGGAATCAATCCATCCTCACCGTTTTCATCTTGAGCCTGCCACCACTTCTCATCGGGGAATCCAACAATGGTAACCTTGTGGCCTTCTTCAAGAGACAATTCATTGTCTTCATCCTTGGCATAGGTATAAATAACAACAGCTTCTAATGGAAGTTCAGACTCATCAAGGGCAGCTTCAGCATGCTCCTCCTCGTGAGCTGGTTCAGGTTCAGGTTCAGGTTCGGGCTCAGGAGCAGGGGGAGGCTTAACACTGGAAGGAGCAGAAGGAAGAGGAGGAGTAGCACCTGGAGCCATAAATACTGGAGGCAATCCTCTCTTAGGCAAATCACCACCAGGAGGTGGAGGAAGGTTTCTAGAGGGGAGAGATGGAGGTGCTGCCTCTTCTTCTTCTTCTTCTTCCTCAGGTTCAGGAGCAGCAGGTGGAGGTGGAGGTACGCTACGAGATGGTAAAGAAGGTGCGGAATTGGCAGCAGGTGGAGGTGGTGGTAAGTTGCGTGAAGGAAGAGCAGGGGAAGGCTCAGACTCAGACTCAGAGTCATGAGACTGAGCAAATCTTTGAGCAAACTTGGCCTTGAGATCAGAAACAGCAACCCCATCTTCTTCTTCTTCTTCTTCTTCTTCCTCAGCTTCTGGTGTCGTTCTCTCTTCTTCCTCATCCTCATCCTCTTCATGTGCAGGAGCAGAACGAGAAGGCAATGATGGTGGTGGAATACTGCGAGCAGGTTGGTGCGGCTTGAAGTCGTCCTCATCATCAACAGAAGCCTTGGCAAATCTGGATCTGATATCAGAAACATGGTGAGGCTCTTCTTCTTCTTCTTCCTCATCAGCAGGTGCTGATGAAACTGATGATTTAGATTCAGGATGGCTTTTAGCATGCTTTTCAGCCCACAGTTGAGCAGGAGTCTTATTTCCCTGTGAACCAAAATCTCTACTAGCACCACCAACAATCTTAGGGGCAGATGAGATGCCAAACTCATTTGGAGGAAGAGGTGGAGCAGTACCGGCACGTCCAGAAGGAGCAAACCTGGATGAAACAGCACTCTTAGTCTTGGGCTTTGACGATGAGGAAAGAGGCTCAGCCTTGCTTTTATAAGCATTCAATCTATCCTTCAAAGACTTGGGATGGAAATCCTCTTCCTCATCATCGTCATCCTGAGCAGAAGATGCGGCACCGAACGATGTCTTGGGGGCAGGGGCAGATGAACCACCAAAAGACTTCAAGCGGTCCTTGACACTCTTTGAGGATGTGTCTTCTTCCTCTTCCTCTTCGTCGTCTTCATAGTCCTTAGGGGGAGGAGCAGCCTTTGGCGTAGGCTTAGGCTTGGGAGTAGTGGCTTCAATTTCATCCTTCTTATTAGCCTGAGCACGAATAGCGGCAATATCAACCTTTCCAATAGGTTTGTAAGAACTTTGGAGCGGCTCTGGCTTAGGGTTAAACCTGTCATCACGAGTTTGAGATCGAAGAGTGGCAATATCAACCTTTCCAATTGGATTGTAAGAGCCCTTGACAACCTCTGGCTTTTCGGAAGAGCTAGGTTTGGCACTAGAGTGAAATCTATTGCTGGAGAAAGAGGCAGGTTCCTTAGCTTGGGACTTGATAGCACTGATATCAACCTTTGTGGGTCTATATGATGATTGAACTTTAGAGACTTTGCCATCGTCGGAAACTGGAGGAGCATCACCCCAGTCATCTTCGCTAGCTCCTGTTGAAGATTGGGCGTAGTTGGGTTTGCGGGGCAGGGCCTTATTAAGACCTGCGGAGTAGTTTGCTCCCGAGGCGGATCCAACCTTTTGGAGGATTTGCTTCACGCTCAAGTCGTCTTGAGATCTTGCAGTAATCTGAACATGATACCCACGAAAGTACTTTGAAATAGAAGAAAAGTGAGCATTGAAATAGCCCTTGACGCGTTCAGGAATGCCTTCACCGACCCAACCAATAAGCACAAACTTGGGAAGGTTTGAGTTAGGGTCAATAACACGTGCAAAACCGTACTGAACCTTTCCATCATCAAAGGTGTCAACAAAGTCTTGGAGGTCGTCAGCTGTTAAAAATTTATAGATGTACGTTAGTAAATAATTAGGCAAGTAATTGAGTTATTGTAGAGAGTTCAAGGGCCACGTACCGCCATGCTCAAAGGGCTTTAGAGTGCTGGAGCTTCCTTCATAGTTGAAGATAGCCCAAGAAATTTCGGGGTCGTTGGAAACAATTGAATCATAGAGGTACTTGATTTCCTTTCCATTAGTGGAAAGGTCAACAGAGTAGGACATTTTGAGAGTAGAGGATATAATACGGTGGTGGAATTGAAAAAAAGAAAAAGATGAGTGAATTGTAGTGAAAATTGCAAGAGTGGCTTAGGCCAAAGGCGGAGAGGTTGGAAAGCGCAGTATGAGCTGTTCATCTGGCATGTGACTGAAGTCATGTGATATTAAATGATATAACTGATGTGTTCTAATCACGGGACTAAAACCAACCCCCCGCAAATTTCAGGTTGCTATATTTTTTTCTACTGTTCACACTGTTGGCGGGTGTTTCAGAACTAATTTTTAAACGTTGTGATTCAACTTTTGTGACGTTGGCTATTGACAGAATGCCTAGATATATATTTTACCAATGACTAATATCTTGATTACCAATACCAATGACAGATTCTGTGAAGAGATATTGTGAAGGCGATTCTTTTGTTTTGGAAAACGTACTTGATCCTGAGCTCGCCAGGAAAGCTTTTGAGGAACTTCAAACTACTACGCCATGGACAACTATGCAGCATCGAGGTGGAGATATTCCACGCTTGATATCTATCCAAGGCTCATATGAGCACAGAAGGATAGTAAAACATGATGGCGACAGAGAATCTATAGAAGAGGCTATGTGCTACCCGTTATACCGCCACCCGGCTGACAGCCAGTTGATGTGTATTCAATTTACTCCAATGGTTCAGAAAGTAGCCGACGTTTTGAATTCAAAATATTCACATCTTTTACCACCTGGTGGGAAGTTCAACCATGTTTTGGTGCAATACTATCGAACAGGAATCGACATTATATCCGAGCATGCTGATAAGACTTTGGACATTAATAAGAATGCACCGGTTGTCAATGTGTCTCTGGGAGCTGCACGGATAATGACTCTTAGAACAAAAGATAAGGTATCAGAAGATGTTTCTTTTCTCACAGCGTCCCAAAAGAGAAAGCTCCAAGTTGATAGGGATGGTAAACCCGTGGCAAAAAGACTATCAGAGACGGTCCTGCTGGATCATAATACAATGTTTGTTCTAGGGATGGAAACCAACAAGAAGTGGGTACATGGAATTCGAGCGGACAAAAGCCAGGTAGGAAAAGATACGGAGAGTATGCAATGGGACGGACGAATAAGTTTGACATTTAGAAGCATTGGTACTTTTGCAACGAAGGACACTAAATGGATAATGGGAATAGGGATCAAGAAGGTTGAGGGAAATAGCTTGCCGAATGATAATGGCTTGGACGCATACCTAGTCAATCCAGGTCCAGAGGGTCCTGAGGTTGAAAGCTTATTCCGCATGTTTTCTGAAGAGAACCGATCCAGTATTCGTAGCCGTGAGGAGATTTACCAACAAGGGTCTAATGTGATCTTGGCTTGATGGATCATGGCTGAAATATTTTCTCAGTGTTTAGTGAAATCGATATATGTAACCAGAGGTTACTATCCAAGTATACAATTTGCTGGATTTTATAGTGTACCTGTTAATGTAGCTTTATGTTTGGATTTTGGACGAGATGAACAATGACAATGCATTTCTCGGTATTTGTCATGATTTAAAAGGAGTTGGAGAATAGGTAAATGACCCAGGCACAGACGGCATCAGATATGGAGAGATTATGCGAATACAACAAAATAGAGGCTAATAAAGCACGAAACAATGGGATGTATGTTCTGTTGGTACTAATGCCTGGTTGATATTGGACGCGAGTTGAGCCGCACATTAGTGAGCAAACCAGGCGGGCTTTAGACGGATTAGAATAAAGGAATTGGACCTATGGAAAAGTAATAGTCTCATCACCTGTCAAATCTAAATACTTTGTTTAATACCCACTGGCAGCCTCTTTCCGGGCTGTCGTTAGTGGGCTTTGACGCCGTCTTGAAGCCATTGAGCGTATAGTTCTTTATTATTTGTTTTTAAATAACGGTATTTCTTTATTAGGAAGAAGGTAAATATTCGATATGCTGTTAAAGGTTAGGTGGTCTCGATTAGTTTGTTTTTGGTCGACTAGTTTATATTTGAAAGATTATTTTAATTTCTAATAAATATATGAGCACAGAAATAAATAAAAAAGAAAAGGAGTAGGAAAAAAAACATATGAAGACGGGTGTATTGGTGTTTATGTTTAGGCTACTTGCTAGCTTTTCCCAAAGTGGTTTCTTCCATTAGTCCAACGCGAAAACACTGCCATGACTTTCAATATGATTAAGAATTACCGAGTAATTTATGGAAAAAAAAAAAAAAAAGCAAAGGTGATCATGAACTACGCAGATCCACGGTCATTATAGAGCAAGCGTTTGATTAATTTTAAATACTAGATGAATCCAATAACGGGGTTTTTTAAGATTTTGATTCATTTCCAATGATTTCCAAAGGTTCATGCTATTGAAAAAGAGGACATAAGCACGTAAAAGGTTTAAAATCATGCTGAATATATTTAAATCATGGAAAAAAAGCCGTTGAAATCAAGACAATAACCTGGAACAAGAAACACCGTTGGAAAAGAAAAGGCATTTCCAGGAATTAATTCGTGTAATCACAAGAATCCTGCAAAAAATGTAACTAGGCATTTGTATTGAATGAGTGATATAATATATATATACAAAGTGGCAATGGGTCTTTTGAACATTTCTAAACTTTTGGATTATTATCGACCCATTTTAAAAGATCAGGTTATATACAGAAATATCGCGTGTGTATTTGTAGTACTAGTCAGTCAATTGAATAAAATGCCACTGGCAACTTGCTTCTAGCTCGAAAGACTTGTTCACGAAGGAGAAGCATAGAACTTGAGCGATCAGCCTAGCCGTTTCTAGCACATTATATAATGCTAGCAGCCTTTAGATTCCAAAGTCTTTGCCCAAGCAAAAGAGAACGAGATCCCGTATAATGCCAAAATGGCAATAAAAGCCATTTCCATTGTTTAGTGTTTTCAGAGTTGGAATACATGAATTCACCAGGCAGATACAATTTAATGGAATTGCGTAGCTCATAGTGGTATGGCTGCGTGGTTCTTTCTCCTTGGCCTGGATTCATCTCTTGTAATTGTATGTAAATATTGGGTTTTATGAGCAAAAGTCAAATTGACTCATTTATGCAGGAGCTTTATAAGGGATTCCTGTGTAATATACGTGGATAACAAACGGTGGAAAAGCTTTTGAAATGCAATGTGAATCTCTGGATTGAAAAACTTGCGTAGACTGAAGTTGAGACTTGACAGGTGTCTGATGATGTATCGTGAGCATTTGTATAAACATACTCCATGTGAAATAGTTAATGGTTTATTTTAAGAAATAAAAGCGGCTTACGTTTACTTTTAAAAGTAAATCAAACTTTATATATTAATTGATTGAGGAAATTATTAATACAACAAAATTCAAAACGTCTTTACTCACAAATCAACACGCGCGGCTGCCGGACCCAATGTCAGCCGCGCGGGCCTTTTTGTCCTAACCAGTTGGTGGTTTTGGCATAGACAGACACACCCAGTTTGTAATTACAAGACCTCTTTGAAAGCTGCGACATCTCCTTTGCAGCCATGGAGTTTATCAAGTAATCGAATCAGTCCAATCTTCTCCTGGAATACCATTTCCATCGACGTTTCCAAAACACACTCTACGTAGTTTCTTGATTCCATCACAAGGTTTATGGTTTTTTTTTTATTGACTTTGAATTTGACTTTAACTGAACTTTTTTCTTTTTTCTTTTTTTATCCACTTGGGTTTTTGTTCATTTTGGGGTTAACATGCTTGCATGTCTTGGAGCTTAACATCCTTTATACCTTTGGACAGTTTTAAAACCTCCCAATTTGGGAACAGGTCATTACGTTGGCGGACATGTACGTTAACTTGTATTTCATAATTGCTTTAAATACAAAATATGGGTAAATGTATTTCTGACACATTAAAATCGATTTCAAAATCGTTTCGTTTCTTGTTTATAGTCCTGGAGTTAGTACGCATTATCAATTGGTGTATCATTGACCGAGCGGCAAATAGTAATCCATACTACAGTTTTTGATTCATGTTTTTTTTTTTTTTTTTTTCATTCAAGGTTTTTGAATACATTGTCCAGAAAAAATGATAATACTGTAGCACATTATAAATTGAACTCTCTTTTAATTTTTCATTTCTTAATTCTAACAATACATCATAAACCCACTTATCCTAAAGTTTAGTGCAGTATTTCCATTTTGAAGAAACGGGAAGTCGAATCCACATTTCCCAGAAAAAAAAGTCATACATTGCAAACTGACTAGCAAAAAGCTTGTGATACATTATTCAGACGTGTATGAAATTTATGGCAGGTTGTAAGCCAAAACGTGAAGAGGACCTACGTCTGGCTTTCATGATTTTTTCAAGTTGCAGCATTTTCCATGAAACTCGTCTCCTAACAAAGTCATGTAACCATTGAACAAGTAACATGTGCACCAGGAATGCCATTTTATGTTTTTCGAACAAGCTCACGCAGAGTTTGAATTTTCTACACGTCTCAGAATGTCTCGTTTTTCTTACAATTCATCGTTCGCTACCACGTGTTTCCGTCAAAATCTTGAAACTTGTACAACTGAAGATTGCCCTTTTGGTTGGAGAAAAACCATCCTTCTTACCTCATTCACGACTATTGATTCACTTTTAGGATTATTATTATTTTGTTCTCTTTTGATTCTCGCTTGGATTCAAGACTACAAAAACCTTGCTTACAAAATTTAAAAGGTTCTGGTTTATTTAAACACATGAAGAGGCTTGCTGTGACATTAGATTTTCATTGAAATACGACATGATTAATTTCAACTCGTTGAGATTTTGAAAATCATGCGCAATTGAAAAGATTGACTTAGTAAGGATGGTTTGCATCACAGGTCATATCTTCCATGGTGTATTATTTTGATTGTTACTTGTTTAGAGCATTTCCCTCGTATTTTTT
Source organism: Magnusiomyces fungicola (assembly GCA_900654225.1). Classification (NCBI taxonomy): domain Eukaryota; kingdom Fungi; phylum Ascomycota; class Dipodascomycetes; order Dipodascales; family Dipodascaceae; genus Magnusiomyces; species Magnusiomyces fungicola. Next base: position 1,018,368 of record CAACAH010000005.1, read on the forward strand.
TCTTTTTGTGTTTAGACACTACTCAAACATGAATGTTTGAAAGAAAACGGCTCAGTCTTGCTATGGAACTTTTGCAAAAAGTTTTTTAGTTTGTGCTTTTTTTTTCTTATTAGTGTCATAGAATTAATGTTTAGCGATTTGTAGAGTGGCTAGTTCAGCTTGGTCGAGGTATGATGGTGGCATGCCTAATTGTAGAAGGTGCTAAGTCTGTACATAGCTTCAGGTTCCCCGCAAAGGTTACAACTCGAGGCTATTTGAGAATTTGAGAAAAAAATAGTAAAGAAAACATATTCAAAATGTACAGGAAAAGTTAAAAAAAAAAAGAAAGATTTTTTTCATCTCTGTATTTAAATTATGGCTACGGGATAGGAGCTATAAAAAGCCAGTCGTTAAAACTCACTTGAATTTCTGAGTATAAAGATTAAATGAGTTTTAACACAATACTGAAGTACTAACTAGTTTATAATTTTGTCAAGGAACTTGATTCGTCCCAACTCTCTCCAAAGCTAGATCTAAACTTTACTGTGTACACTTGTTGAATTGTATGACAGTTAAAGGTGATATGCTAAAGACCCTAATTCAAAGGCAATCAAACTGGCTACTAAACAAAGCTTGATATCGTGTAATTTTATCTAGGCTTGAATAAGCTGTCATACCAACCCGATCATTCTTTGAATATTAAACGCTTTATTGTTCAATATGAGTGAGGAGTTGGTGCAGTCAAGCTTAGCAAGCTTTAGTGGTGGCTGAAGTAGTGACAGCCTCGGGGAGTAGCGTATGAGAAATTCAAAAAGATGCGCAGAGGAAAAGAGCGAAATACAGTACTAAGACCAGGCTATGGATCAAAGAACGAGCAAAGGTTTGATATCAGAATAGAGACTATGATTTGTGAATAAGGGAACAAGAAACAGTTTCTGAATATCCAAAGAAGAAAAAGACAAAAAGGTGGGGATATGACATCCAGACTCTTTGTTATTTAATAACCTCCAGCTTAGGCGCATTTGAAGCCAAACATTGCTAATAAACAACAGTTAGAAGGATTTCGAAAAAGGTGGGTGGTTTAAAACTCGTAGATGATCCTTCAACCAAAGGACTTAGTGCAAGCCTGTCTTTAATAGTCTCAAGTGAATAGCCAAAGGGAGGTTGAAAAAAAGGTCTAGGGTGAATCAGACTGGTTTGAGGTGACAAAGGGTATCAGATTCTTTCAAGAGGGTATTAAACAGTGTGGACAAGGTGCAGATGGAAAGTAAACAAAGTAAACCGGCTGGTATTTTGTCTTTTGGTGTGAATTAGATCGACAAGGTATGCAAATGTACAGGCATATGTGAAATGTTTAAAATATGTCAAACAGTTCAAGAGATTGTCACAAGGAGCAGACATGAATAGACATGAGCAGACATGAGCAAATGTAAAAGACTGGAAAACTAGTTGAAATGCGATGGAACCAACCGCTGGAGGAATTATGGAGATGACTGGTGTGTGGCAGTCCACACAGCTGTCATGTACTTGTCGCCAACCAACCGGTTCCCCCGTATGTTATTTGGTTGATAACGTGGTAGTAAAACAATAAAACAATAGCAATTGTAAATTCGCAATACCGGTTTGTTTACATTTATTTGATCCAGGAATGCTGGAGCGATGTTTACCTTTTGGCACGGTTATAGTGTACTGACGCAAAAGCACCTTGATAACAAAAAAAAAAAAAAAAAATAATTGGAAGCAGCCATTGATTAGATAGTGATATTACATGAACAGGTTGTTCGGACTCTCCACTGCAAATCAAGTAGTTTAGCCATTGCTAGTGTTTCCAAGAAGAGACAGTCGTTTGGCAATAAGCAAATGCGAGAGCGGCAGGAGGAACATATATACAAGAATACAAGAATAACAAGAATACAGCATCGAGACCAAGAGTGGAGTGATTATAAGGTGGTTGCAGCAAGAGAACCAACATGACGTGAGAAAATAATAAAGTAGCAACAGGAATGATAGAAATAAGAATTATCAGTTCAGAACTGCTAGTTTAATCTCCAAGGCCCTTCTCGAACCTTTACGTCCAGTCCAAGCCAACATGGACATATTATCAGGGGTGCATTGGTCATGTGACATTTGTGTTGATCCAAACGTGACCTACTCTGCACTGTCTGGGCTGCTGGCGAAGCAGTTTGGAAAAGAACAATGGACTAAAGACCCGGCGAGCATGGCAGTACAAGGTGGTTTTCTCTTTCTTTGGGCAAGTCCAAGGAAAGTGTAACATAAGACGACAACAGATGTCACCTTGAAAGTGCCCGTACGAGGAGCTGTTTTCACACCGTCTTCCTTTTGTGCCTTTTTTTTTTGTATTTTTCCTGTCGCATGGCTGGAGCGGGACGGTCCAAAGGTTAAATAGTTTAGGAGCACTATAAGGTTTGTGTTTTGGAAACTGTTGAAATTTTTCTACTCTGCAAATATTCCTGATTTGGTCCAATATAGCGAAGACGGGTTAAAATAGGTTTAGAAGAGGGTTTGAAGCTTACATAGCAGTTATCTGTAGGTGCTTCCAGTGTGTAATCAAATCAAATCAAATCAAAACTAAACTAAAAGACGTGAAAATTTTAATTAGCGCAGTACAACACGCTATGCTCCTCATCGCCAGTTGAAATCGAATGGCCCCGTTCTGGGCCGCTGTGGTGGGATCGGAAAACATTGTAGAGAACTAGTCGAGCTAAAAGTAGACATTGGCGGAGGGTGATAAGGACAGGGTTAGGGCCAGAGTTTATCCTCCATTAATTGCATTCTCGTTATAATGAAGGTTTGGTAAAGGCTGGCGAAAGGGGTTTTCAAAAAGAAACAAAAAGAAAGGAAAAGAAACAAAAAAGTAAACATAAATACGAGCATATAATGATAATGATAATAATAGTAATGATAGTAAAATAATAAATGCATGTACATATAAATACAAATAAAAGTAAAGAAATGTCAAATGGCTAATAAATTATCAATCGTTCACTATTCTTTATTTGATTCATTTATTAATTGCTTTTCGCCGACAACGACTGTCAACACTTGTGACTAAGCAAGCGCAGGGCTGACGTGAAGACTCCTCGCTACCCCTGTGGAAGCCCGTCATGTGACCGCACTAGCTCCTTCTCTTGTCTTGCCGTGAGGGTGCCTTGTGAACGAAGAACATAAAGAAGAGGTTTCATCGACTGGCCAGCAAGCGTTCTTGTGTCCCAGAGCAAAAGTAAATAAACGGTGCTTCTGCGCCTGGAACTTGTTTGGCATTTGGTGCGTGCTTGTTTAGAACGCGGTTTGTGCAACAGGTGGAGTCAATTGTCATGGTGTGTGGCTTTTTCGCTCTTACAAAGAACGGGAACACATATGCAGCCGGATTTTAAATGGATTGTTCGTTTTGGTTTACTGGTTACTGTTTTTTTTTAGTTTTTAAACTCTTTGCTATGATCACACTGTTTGACATGCCGTGGTATTCTATTCTTCCCCTGTTCCCTTACATGGACTGGCCTACACGATTCAAGCCGACGCCAGGCTTTTGGTTAATCAGTGGCCGATAATCACAAGAGACGCCTGTGTTACTGTCTTTTCTACTGGGTGGGATAAAAAAAACTTTCTTTTCCTTGTTGGATGCAGTATTCCGAATATGTTTGTTTTGTGGCAATTTCTTTGGATTTGATTTTTCTTTTGAAGATATCAAATGATTTAATTGCACTTTATTTATAATTTATAATTTATAATTTATTGTAATTTATAATTCATAACAGCTTGTACTCCAAATAATCGTCGTTCAGCTCAAAGGAGTCATGTGACATTCACATGACTCGATGCATTTTCATAACCCCACACAATAGAAGCGGCTATAATCCCAGTCTTTTTTATTGTCAATTATTAATTATTATTTTTTGTTATTAAAATACAAAACATTCAACGTAGTAATCTCAGTTTCTATTAAACTCCATTTCCAAACAATTGCTATCGCCAAACGAATATAAATATAAATAAATATAAATAAATACAAATACAAGTAAATCAAGCGTCAAAACTCAAACCTTTTCTAGTCCCACGTAGTAACCAACAAAGAAGCTCGTATGCATCCCGGCACGTGTGGAAAACACGTCGCGTATTATTGTCACAACAGAAACGCGTTTCCTTCACGTCACATGACAAACGCATGACTTTAGGTTCTTGTTTTCCCTTCACCAACAAAAATTAAAAAAAATTAAAAAAATTAAAAAATTAAAAAACTAACAAAAAAATCCCCAAAAAAGAAATCATATCTAAGAATGTGATAGCTCCCCCCTATTACATTCATCCCAATATAAATACAGACCTTCGCCCTCCCCCTTTTTCTTTTTAAGCAGGCTTAGCCCAAATTTTTTTTTCTTCCCTCTTTCTTCAAACTCACCTTCCTTCTTTTTTCGCAGTCGCTCCTTTAGTTCTTCTCTCCCCTTTCATCTTTCTGTCATCTCTTCCGTTTCCTTCTTCTTCTTCTTCTTTTTCTTTCGTCCTTCTTTTCTTATATTATGCTCTCAAGCCTGTAATTTGCATTTTTCTATCCAACTTTTGCCGCTCTTTTTCATATAGAATATTTTTCTTCCGTTATTGTTTTAGTATTCCTCGTTTTAAACCCACCCACAATCTCAAACTATCATGGCCATGGCTTCTGCGAAACAAATCCCTACTGACTTTTGCTTCCCACTGCGTCCACCGACGTCTGATGACATCTCTACTTCCATCTCCCCCTCCCCTACTCGCCGAGCCTTTCATTCTCGTCAATACACCGGCATAGAGGTTCCATCCCTACCCCCTCAACAACAGCAAACTCTTCCGACTCCTCCGCCAGATCTCCCCACCGCAAGCATGCTCATCGACGTTCCGGTGCAATCTCTGTAGATTTTCGCTTCTCACCAGGGCTGGCCCTTGGTTCCGGTCCCTTGACATCTCCAATAAACCCTTCCTTTTCAAACTACTCTACTTCACCCTCATCTTCATCTCCTACTGTTCCTCCAGATACTCCTAGATCCATGTATGCCCTCCAATCTCCAGCTCTCACTTTTGCATCTTCCTCCTCTTCATCTTCATCGTCTTCGTCCCTGCCACTAAACGAAACGCCTGCATCTCAGCCCCCTAAACCTACCCGCGTTCAGTTTGCTGACGAACTTGAACCCTCTAGCATAGAACTCAACAAACCTAGACACACAAAGGTCAAGTCTTGGGGTGGCACTTTTCTCAAATTCCGCAGGCAGGATGATGACAGCGATGAAAATGAAACTGACGAAATTGAATTCAGCGACATTGACGATATTGCTGACTTGGCTATTCTGGCTCCTCCAGAGTCTCCTCCATGCTATCACGAACCAACCTCCTTCAACTACTCTTCTTCCTACATTGACTCCTCTCAGCTCGTGGGCAACCCCATTGTCGCTCCTGCGGCCCCCGGTGTTGCTGTTACTGTAAACTCCATTGCAGAGCCCGTCATCGACTTAGATGCAGCTCTCGGCCCCTTTCGAACTCCTTCTTTCAAGAACTCTCCGTTTGAAATCTCTCACCGCCGCACCGAATCCGCCCCCGAGTCTGTGTTTTCAGAGTCTAAGCCTTTTCACTCTTCAAAGTCTTTTAAGCGTCTTGCTCCCATTGCTTCTGACGATGAAGATGTGATTATTGAAGAAGAAGAAGACATTCCAATGTCACCATCCTTGGACTGCCCTACGCCTCCCTTTATGGGTAAGAACCGCAGCCGAAGCTTTGGCCAGCAGCATGAAGCGCATAATTCTAGCATTTCCCTTAACAGCTCCAGCAGTAGTTCCGGAATTTCTTCCAGCAACAGGGATCGAGATCGTGCCCGCAAGGCTCGCAACTATAATTCTCTTTCTCTCACCACTACCGGCTCGCTGCTTGCGATGAGTCTCAAGAACCACAGCTCCAGCTCGTTACTGTCTGAAGTTTCTGCCAATCTACATAATAGCTCCAACAACACTAGCTATTCTAATGTTAATTCCGTGGTTGCAAAAGATGAGGTTATCCCTCGAACCCTTCCTCAAGACCTGACCTCCAAGGCCCTGCATCGTCTGTCGGCTGCCACCAACGACACTTTAACTCCTTCAGTGTCACACCATGTTTATGATTATGATGAAAATAACGAATTCCCCACGTCCCACCCACACAACAATAACCAAGACACTTTGTATGATACCAATTCCAGCAACATCCGTTCCGTGTCTGCGGATGAATCTATGACTTCTAGACCTTTTCATCTCCAAAATTTGAGAAATGTGGCTTCTTTTGAAGAAGCTCAGACTCCTATTATGGTTGCACAAGCTCCTCCTACTCCCCCTACGTTTTCCACGCTTGAAAAGCTAAACCCTTCCATGCTCTCTCTCTCTACTCCCGTTTCTCTTATCATTGATACTCCAGAGCCAGCCCCAGCGCCCTTTCCCGCACCACCCAGCTTTCAAAAGCGAGGTTCTATTTCTTCGGCATCGGTCAAGTCTCGTACGCCGTCGTCTCGGCTTTCGATTTCGTCCATTTCCAAGAGCCACAGCACATATGGTCTTTCGTTCTTTACGTCGGCCGCCATTCCCTTTTCCAGCTCGCATAAAAATCTTGCTGTGCCTCCAACAACATCGTCTGCTTCTAGTTACAAGAAGGGACACCAGAAGCGCGGCTCTAAAGTATGGAACTGGGTTCGGGGTCGTTCTCAGAAAATGGAGTGAAATAGATTTTATACATGCACGAAATGTTTTACATGATTTTGTTTTTAATGCTTTTTATTTTTGTTACAGGTTTATATTCAGGCTTGTTTTGTATACATAGTTTCATTCATTTATATATACTCTATATATATTAGATGTAAAGTTTGTGTCAAGATTTCAACAGGTACCGAATTTGCAATTGCAATGCAAATTTTTTTAGATAAAAGTAGTGATGGTTGATGGGAAGGAAATATAGCCAGGACTTTTTGAAAAAGGTTGAAAAAGGCCAATGTGTTATTATTGTAAAAAAGAAGGGGGGGAAGAAAACAAGTAAAACAACAGGCAAATGGTGTCAGGTTCATTCTTGACAAAACGGCAAATGACAGCCAAGAAAGATTAAAAACGATTAATGGCTACGTAAGAGACTAAAGAACAAGTGAGACGAGAGATTGATAAGAATTAGGATTGAATGCAGGTAGAAAGTTAATGTATATATAAATAAATAAATGTGAATAGAAAAGTATTGGATATGACAATTCAGCTGGGAGCCTGGATTCCAAGCACGTGACGAGCGTACGAGGATCAGGGAATGTATGTTCTTTTTAGATTAGAATTTGGACAATATATCCACTGGGAAGAGCGCGTTAGGTTTCATTACCCTTTTGTCTAATTGAAAAAAGATGATAAAAATGATAAAAATGATAAAAAAAATATAATAAAAAAGATATATAATAATAAAAAGATATATAATAATAAAAAAGATATATATTAATAATAAAAACCAGCCAGCGTTCTGCGACAAGCAGGGCAGGCAGATCGGCAGGAATTCTAAAGTTGGAACGGAATGCAGGTTTTGTGTGGCTGACGTCATATAAACGGACAAGTGTGAAATAATAACTGAATTGGTTAATATATATTACATGTTATATAAGACTGTGTTATATTTAGTTTTTTGTGTTTTTGTGTTTTTGTGTTTTTGTTTGGTTTACAAAAATAGACTACACGCTCCGGCTTGGGTTTGTTTCGGTCTGGTCAAAGTGTTAATCAATACCGTGTCTGTACCGTGTTACGTGGCCATGTCGCACCATCTCCGGGCCACGCGGTCACGCGATACTCACGCTTTGTTCACATGATATAAGTCAGTTCCATGTATTTTTTTTATTTTTTTTATTATTTTATTTTAACGTTTATTTCTATTTCTACATCTTGCATAGTATAACATGTATTATCTTTGTCTTTATCTTTATCTAACATATTCCAACAACAACACATTTGCTCTTTCCCTCCGATAAGATAAACCCCCCGTTACCTTACCCGTTCCCACCCTTTGCTCTTGTCGCTCCATCCCTACCTCTTGCTCGTTCACCAACATCTGGCCTGCAATCCCACAATGCCTACTAATGTCCATTTGGTTGTCCTAGTTCATGGGTATGTATACCATAATCCGGATGTAATCCAGATGCGCAATCCTTTCGTTATCATTGTCTTGTAATCACTACATCTCCCTAACACTTTGCTATTATTTATTTTATTTTTTATTTTTTTATTTTTTACTGTATTCCTAGACTATGGGGAACCACCGAACACATGGCCTTTATCAAAAAGTCTCTTCTTGATCACCATGCCTCGTCACTCTCCAACTCAGACACCCATCTCGTCGTCTATTCCGCCAAGTCATTTGAGCTCTACTACACCTATGACGGTATCGACGTCTGCGGAGCCCGCGTGGCCAACGAAGTCGAGACCCAAATCTCTCTGCTGCAGGCCGCCGACAAGCTCGTCACCAAGCTGTCCATCGTGGGCTACTCTCTTGGTGGCCTCATCTCCCGGTACTGCATCGGCCTGCTTTACCAGCGCGGGCTCTTTGATCCCGTTCCCGACAGCGACCCCGACTCGCCTTCCGCCTCCATGTTCTCCGAGTCTGCAATCGACGCCCAAAATAGCCAAGACGGCGCCCGAACCCCGCGGGGCATCAAGCCCGTCCTGTTCACGACCTTTGCCACGCCCCATGTCGGCGTCGTTTCGTTGGGAGCGGGCCCGCTGGCGACCGCCTACAACTTTGTTGGCTCATACGCCCTATCGTACACATCCAAGCAGTTGTTTCTAAAAGATGCCTATCTGTTCCCACCCAATCCCAAGTCCAATTCTGCATCGGCATCGGCAAAAGCCCCTCTGCTCCAAGTCATGGCCGACCCAACCCGTCCGTTTTATAAAGGCCTGGCCGCTTTTGAGTCCCGCGTGCTCTATGCAAACATCGTTAATGACCACCGTACCGAGTGGTACACGGGTGGGATTTCCACAATTGATCCATACAGTCCCAACGTTTCTTCCATTGTTGGGCCCTACATACCAGGATACTCGCCTATAATTATTGATACCCGAAACTCGGTCCCGCTTCTAGTTTCAACCGGGCAGCAGGCACTTGCAGCTAAGCACGATACCGGTCTGGAAGGCGCTTTGGATCCACAGGCTGGCAGCGTCTTCAGCAAAGTGTGGAAGGTTTTCAAGAGCCAGGCTAAACGGGCTGGCCGTCTTGGTGCCGTTGGGCTCCAGGTCGTAAAGCTGGCAGTCGTGGTGCCCGTATGGTTTGTCGCCTTTTTGGTCAACGCTACGTATCAAACGTCAATCTCCATTTGGCGCAAGCACTGGTTTACACGGTCGGAAATCTTTGAAACCTTCAGCCAAGCGCTCACTTACTTTGACGGCACAGAGGCTGATGTCGAAGCTGTGGGAGATGAGAACACACCTGGCGAAACCAACATTGTTCCCAAAGAGATTGAGGAAGAAGAACAAGAACAATTAAACACCAGTGCGTTTGGACTGTCCAAGATTTTGCGAGAAGATGCGGGTGAGGCTTTGGACCGGGTCATGGACGCTGTGAATTACCAATCGCACACCGATCTACCCGCTTTACTCCAGTCCGACCAACACCAACACCAGTCCCCGTCATCTTCGTCATCTTCGTCAGCATCTTTGCCCGAGCAGCTACCACTGAATTCACAAGTCGCCCGCATCAGCCAACGTTCTGGCCCCCAGCACCTGCCTCTGCCCCCCGGCCACACCCAGATCATCAACAACCTCAACTCGCTCGGCTGGTCAAAGTACCCTGTCCACATCACAATGGCCACTCACTCGCATGCCGCCATCGTTGTCCGCTTTGAAACAAGTCAGTTTGCGGAAGGCGAAAAGGTGGTCGACCACTGGACGAGGCATGTGTTTAAATTGTGAGTTGACATATAATGCATGCTGTTATTATTCTTTTTTTCTTTCTTTTTGGTACTTTGGGTAATTGGTTTTAATAAGACTTTTTGTTTTTCAATCTCGTTACTTTCTTGGCTGTACTAGCCATTCATTTTTTGTGGTTATTTTTTATTTGTGTTTTATTTTTATCACTTTTTTACATCATTTTCAAAAGATTCTATTTCATCACCTTGGGTATCGCATATATAAACATATATATTTAATCATATTTAATCATATTTTTTTTGAAATAATAATCAAGCCCCTCTTTTATTTAATCTTCAGTTTTCAATTTTCAATTTTCAATCTTGTCAGCATCGACTTGAGCCTCCACTTGGGCAGCTGCTGCTTGAGCAGCCTCTGCAGCCTTTTCAGCAACAGATCCATCCGTCTTTTCTTCCTTCTTTTCCAAAACAGCAGGCTTTGCCTCTTCCGCCTCCTTCTTTTCACCCTTTTGCGCAGCGGCAGCGGCAGCGGTTGGGTTGGCAACGACTCGGTATTCGGTCGTGGCAGCAACACGCTTCGCTTCAATAAACACATCCTCAGTAGACTGTTGCTTGTTCACAATCTTTCGCTCTTCCCCAGGCTCCGTTCGCTCCCATCCAGTCTTGAAAACTGAGCCCATGGAAAACGTGGGGAAGGGGTGTGCTTCCGTGCTGAAAACAACCTGGGACAAGTCAAGTCCATGGTCATCATCGTCAAACAAAAGATAAAGATACTTGAGGGTTTCAGAAAGCCAAAAGGACTCCATATTGTCGCGGTAGTTTCCACTTACTGAAGTAACGTCATCCAAGCTCGTGTAGCCAGCATCTCCAACAAGAGCAGTATACTTCTCAAAGGACTGGAAAATTTCCCAACCCCACTCGCGGTAAATGGGATTCTTGGTGAGTCTCCAAAGAATGAAAAGAGACTCAACAGTCTCTGGGCGCTGGAGATTGTGAGCGTCATGAGGCTTGATGTAAAAGTCCGAGCTGTAGGTACCTGGCTGGTCATGAAAGTGAACAATTTCGGGAGCCAAGCCGGTCTTGGTTTGCTTGTACATTTCATAACATGTGCGGGTAAGCTCCATGCCCAATCTAAAGTCATTCTCTTGCGTAGTGGTCCATTTTCTGCGGCGAGCAATATCAATAGGAAGACCCTCAGTAGCACCAAGAGCAAACATACCACCAGCAAAGCAAACAAGGTGGTCCATCTTGGGAGACAACTTGGGATCTTTGGGAATGATTTCACCAATGTAAGTAAGCTTGTTAGGCTCAGATTGTGCAACCATCTTCTTCTTGATGCCCTCAACGGCCTCGCTATACATGGCCTTGTAAACATATTCTTGAGACTGAGTTTGGAGGTATTGCTTAATAAGGTATTCATAATAAGAGTCACCACGAGATCCCAAACGAATAGTGGATTCTTGGTATTTGCCAGACTCTGGGTGGACGTAGATAGGAACCAGGCCATCTTCTGGGTGGTTGTTATCCAAAGCGGCAATCACTTGTTCAGCCTTTTCCCAATACAAAGTTTCACCTGTGAGTTTAGCAAGGTACTTGAATTCAAGCTGTAAGGTTGCAACTTCAGCAGTTGAGCTGGCGCCCATGTCAGTGTGAGAGCGGATGCCAACTCCGGAATGAAGATTAACAGATGCATAAGGAATACCAGTAGGGGAATCAAAAGCACCGATTATTCGGTTGGCCAAATCGGTGGCTTTTTCAAGGAACAAGTCATCCAAAGTAAGAAAGTGAGTCGACAAAAGGCCACCAAGCATTCGGATAGTGGTTTCAAAAGTGTTGACATTGTAATCCATGTCGTAGTTTAGTTCATTCTTGACCCAATTGCGAGCCCTGTCAAACTCTTTATCAAGACCCATAATCTTCATGGTATCAAGAGAATCAACAATTATCCAACCCAATGGCTTTGGACCCATATTAGCGCCTGTCTTGGAGATGGGCTTGTAAACATCTTTACCCCATGCATACTTTTCATAGCCATGCCAGGAACGCTGGAACGCAGTCTTGACAGCATCTCGACGTTCATCCCAGGACACTTTAGGCTTGCTTTTTAAGAATGGGAGATAGTCCTTGATGTTTTTCCCGGGGCCAGCAGAGCCCTCCGAGTCTGGGTTGCCAAATCTATAGAGAAGATAGAAGATGGCACCGGCCATGGCCAGCAGCATGAGAACTTTTCGCTTCTTTTTTGTGCGTTTGTGGCTGTAGTCAATTCCATAAGGCTTATCTTTGTAAAGAGGCAGCTCTCTGTCAGAGGCCTTGCCTTTGGCGGCCCATAGTCGGTTTTCCACTTCTCTGACAGAAGCAGAAAAGTCAGGGACGTTTTGAGGTATGGAAAAACTCATGATAAGCGTGAGAATGGTATGAGTAGTAACCTCGAAAACAGAACAAGAGTGGATTCCTGCAGAATCTAGCGCGACAACTCTAGTTTATAAGTAGGCGTAGAACTGATCAAAAGTGAGGAAATCAAGGCGCATGGGACAAGTTACAAGGTTTAGAAAAGGGTTGGCGTTATGAACAAATCATCAAACTGGTGGTCACGTGCGTTGCTACATTGTGGTAGACTGGCACAGCGGGAAGCTTTTTGCATAGTTTACGGTTTAAGAGGGATCTTGTATAGCCGGAAATGTTTCATATCCAGCGTCTTCTCTGGATATTTGGAAAAACATGTATCTCGCTGTTACGGAACGCTGCGCTTTGAGTATGCTCTTTGAGTATGCGCTTTATACGCGGTTGCTACCACTCGGTTGGTGATGCGACAGTGTTTCAAGACTGGCACGTAGTTTAGACAGTTTAGATTGTTTGGAACTATGGCTACCCAATTGAACTTGGTTTGATTAACATTCAGAGAAGGTTTCCAAGCCGAACTCTAATAGGAAAAGACTGAGTCTGCGTTTCCTGCATGGTTTGATAGAGTTGCACTGGTTCAAGACGAGGAGCAGCTATTGGACAGCACAATGGAGATTAAGAATTAAAGGACGAGCGTCTATTGACATTGGCATCTAACAGTGAAAGCTGTACCTTGCAATCTTGTCTCATGGTTGCTAGGTTTGCAGGTTCCAAGGTTCCAAGGCTCCAAGGCTCCAAGGCTCAAGTTTCAAGTTTCATATGCTCAGGTCGTTCAAGAATCTTGGTAACATGATAGTCCTGTGATGTGCCAACCCTAACCCCTCACGTGCTATCTTTGACTCTACGTCATTGGCCTGACACCCGAAACTGGCATGGGAAAAGCTTGACCGAGTAAAGCCCGGAAGAGCAACGGATGGTTGTCAGCATTCTCTGGAAAAGAACGTCCACTAAAACCCTTCGGCAAAATCGATACAGCGCATAAACACGGGCTCCACCACCAACCGCTCTACTAGTTATCGTGGCTTGGGTCATGGCGAGCCTGGTCTTTGCACCCCAAACGGAGCGTTCTAGCCTTCGACGCCGTGCTGACGAGAATATGGCATTGGAGCAGTACCACTCTAGCGCAAGGACTCGCGCGGCCCGTGTCAGCCCATCACAAATGAGACGTCTGGAAACTGTGAATCATCAAGTCACATGATACATATTGGTTTTCTAAGTTTTACACTATATAAATGACGGATCTTCCTCTCTTCCTGTCTTTTTTTTCTTCTTCTTCTTCTTTCTTTCTTTCTTTCTCTCGTCAAACTAAAATTATATACCTTTCAGTTTTTTCTTGTGTTGCTTTGCCTTTGCTTAATATCTAACAATGGGAGAACCTTCTAATCCTGCGGCCAATGCCATCCTTTACCTAAGCTACTCTGCCATGCTTGCTTTGGGTCTCCTTATTTCTTGGAAATTCTACCAGAATAAGGGCTTTTTGTCGGGAAACCGAACTCAAAAAGCTATTCCTCTTGCTTTTAATTTCGTGGCGTCAGGTATGTACCACCATTGTTCTGCTGTTTGTCTATTGAGCTTTTATTTGGATCATTGTTGAACTGTAACAGTTGTTGGGTCTTTTCGTTTGGAAAAGCCCAAATCCCATGTTCGTTTTGGTATTCTCCAAGGTTTATCGTTTGTTGTTCATTTTTGGTACAGCGGGTGCTACTTTTTTTAATGTAAAGTTGGCTGAGATTATACCGTTCTCACTCGATCAAGGTAATACTTGCGCGGGAACAGTACCAAGAGCACATTCTTAAACTACGGAAATACCACTTGTTTTAATATCCTTATGATCTGATTTTGAGCTGTTTTGTATATCTGGATATGGATTTTAGTGGAGATTATATTTTCATGATACCTCCCTAATTTTGGGCCTTTCTGAGCTACCTATTGAGAGAAGTGTGCTTAAATTTACCATGAAACACTAAATTATTCTCTTTATTAAATATTTTAAAGTACCACAAGTCTTGCATCAAACATCTAACACTCTATCCCCTCATTGGTTTTATTTTTGTATTTTTATTTTTATTTTATTTACAGCTATGGGTTGCGGGTTAGTATCATTATACCATTTTAACTTTATATTTTTCTCTACAATCCACTAACTTGCTATTGTTTTATAGAGTCAGTATTATACCATTTTAACTTTTTTTTTTTTTTTTCAATTGACTAACATGTCATGGTTTTAAAGATTTTGGCAACTTACCCCCAGATTGGAGCGATTGCTGGTGTGCAGGGTATTCTTGTATACGGGTTATCCTCTGCTTTGCCTATTATGATTTTTGCATTTTTTGGACCCTATATCCGTCGCCAGTGCCCTGAAGGTTTTGTTCTTACTGAGTGGGCCTTTCAGCGTTATGGTGTTATCACTGGTTTATACCTTTCTTTTTTCACGTTAGTATTGATGGCTAAAATCAGATTTTGATTCCCTTGCTAATTTTTTTTTGTCCAGTATTGCTACCATTTTCTTGTATATGGTTGGTGAACTTTCTTCTTTACAACTTGCCGTTGAATCTCTTACTGGAGTCTCTGCTTTGCCATGCATGATTGTTGAAGCTGCCGTCACCACTATCTACACTAGTTGGGGTGGTTTCCATACCTCGTTTATTACCGATAACATTCAGGGAATGATGGTTTTTATCCTTTTAATTGTCTGCACTATTGCCATGGGTGCTAAAACCCACATTGATCGTGATCTTATTGATTCCAGTGGATTGTTAAAGGCTTCCAAGCTTGGTTGGCAGTTGATTTACATTCTTCCTGTTGCCATTGCCACCAACGATGTTTTTTTGTCTGGTTTCTGGCTCAGAACGTTTGCTTCTCGAACTGACAGGGACTTGTTTATTGGATGTGCCATTGCTACTGTAATTATTCTCATCTTTTTGACCGTCACTGGTGTTGCTGGTTTGCTTGCTGTTTGGGCTGGATACACTACTCCCACGGCAGATAATAGTGCAAATGCTTTTTACTTGCTATTAGTACAGCTTCCTAGTTGGGTCGTTGGCTTTGTTTTGGTCTTTATCGTCTTTCTTTCTACTGCTACCTTTGATTCCTTTCAATCTTCCATGGTCTCTTCCATCTCCAACGATCTTTTCAGAAACAGACTTCGCTTGGTTTGGGTCCGTGCCATTGTTATCATCACCTTGGTTCCTTCCATTGTTGTTGCCTTGAAAGCCCCCAACATTTTGCAAATTTACCTCATCAGTGACCTGATCTCTTGTGCAGTTGTTCCTTCTCTTTTGCTTGGTCTCTGGTCCAAGATGTATTTCTTGACTGGTTGGGAGATTGTCATTTCTGGTTTGGGTGGTATTCTTTCTGTCTTTATTTTCGGCACTATTTACTTTGGCAACGCGCTTGAGGGAGCACAGCTGCTTATTCTTGAGCAAGGTCTTTATGTTGATGACTGGAGTGCGTTTGGTGCGTTTGTCTGTGCCCCAGGTGGAGGCCTTGTGTTTTGCTTCCTAACTTTGGGTGTTAGACTTGCCATTTGCTGGGTCTACTCTAAAGCTACTGGTGCGCCATTTACTGCTCTTGACAAGCCTGCCAAGGTAGTATTTACCGATTATCTTCCCCAGCCCACTACTACATATGGAGCTACCGATTCTGGAAGTATCAAGGCAGTTGACGATGGCAACAGTAGTACCGAGGGTGAGCCGAGCAAGCACGTTGTTGAAGAAACCATTTCAACCGCCAAGCCGATTGGAGGGCCAATGGGCGCCTTGGTTGACAACTTTTTTGACTTTGATTCCACTACCAAGTATGGCCGTATCAAGAATATTTTTTTCATTCCTTACAGTGAAAAGCCAAAGTAATGAGCCATTTGTATGGCTCGTTTCGGGTAAGGAGTGATCTTTGCTCTTAATCTACAGGGCTTGATTTTTTTGTTGAGTGTATAAAAGTTTATAATTTCATGTTTATTTTGTATCGAGTTGAATGAAATTTTATTGGTTTGGAAAATAGTGTTGTTTAAATTGGAAAGGCTTCCGACGGGGCCATATATCCTACTGATGATGATATACAGTGTGATTGGAACTATTGGATATAAAAATGACTCTTTTGCAAATATTGGCAGACTTGGTGATGCTACTTGACGTTTAAGGAAGCGTCGAAACTGCGGACCGTTGTGATGCACATACACTATTATTGAACTATTGAACCTGGCAGCCGCTTAGTCACGGCTAACGAAGATTACACGGACCTGTCACATATTACATACAAAGGTTGAGGCAACTGGTTTGATATAAATATGGGCGCATTTCCTCTTGAATTTTTTTTTTTTTTTTTTTTTTTCTTCCTTTTAACCAGTGCGCACTGTTTGGTCTTTTGTATCTTTTTCTTTTTATTCTTCATCGATACACTTTTTTTTTTACATTTTAAATGGGACAACCTTCTACTGAAGCAACTCACGCCATCCTTTCGGTGGCATATGTTGCTATGCTGGCCCTCGGCTTGCTTATTTCATGGAAATACTATGAAAAGAAGGGATTCTTGTCTGTTAATGGAACACAAACTGGTAATTTGATTTGATTGTTCATTTCATTATGCTTTTGTTACTAACAATATATTACTGTCGTTCTCTTTAGCCATTCCTTTGGCTTTTAATTTTTTGGCAACTGGTGAGTTTTGAAATATTTGGTTTTTTTTTATTTGTATTTTTTTCCTTCTCTTTGACGTTACATTTTATTATTGAAACATTATTTGGTATTTTCGTGCTGAAGTGCCATTTATCTTTTTATCAGTATTATTATTATTGTTCAAATATAATGTCACCTATTTGGTTCGACGGGTGCTGAATCGTTTATTCATTCTGGATAACGAGGATGCTGAGATTATACCGTTGTACTCGATCAAGGTAATACTTGCGCGGGGATTGGTTCCAATGACATTTATTTGAAGCTTAATAATATAATATATATTTTGAAATATTATGGTTTGTTTCTTGTGAAACTCAAGTGTCTATATTTGACATTTAAATACCTATTTCTATTCCTTCATACCCCTGTTTCTAACCAAGTTTTACTATTGGTATTGAACTTTTTTTTTTTTTAAACAGCTACGGGTTGTGGTATATTGCCAACCGTGCCGCAGGTGACTGCTATTGCTGGCCTTCAGGGTCTAATCATCTATTCTTTGGCTGTCGCTGGTCCTATTATGGCTTTTGCATGGCTTGGGCCCCATATCCGATCCCAGTGTCCTGAAGGCTTTGTTTTGACAGAATGGACTTATCAGCGTTATGGTTTTATGACTGAACTGTTCATTTCCTTTTTTACGTTAGTATCAATCTTTTGATTATTATCATTATGATTAATTCGTTCTAATTTTTTTTTAAAGATTTGTTACGGTGTTTGTGTATATTGTTGGTGAGCTTGCATCTCTAAACCTTGCTATTGAAACACTTACTGGTATCAACGCCCTTCCTTTTTTGATTGTAGAAGCTGCAGTTACTACCATTTATACCAGTTGGGGTGGTTTCCGTACGTCATTCATTACTGATACGGTTCAATCCATTACGTTTTTCTGTCTTATCCTTGTGATTACCATTGCTGTTGCTACACAGTTTCACATTGATCATGATGTTGTTGTTTCCAGTGGTTTGCTCGATAGCTCCAAGCTTGGCTGGCAGCTTATCTGGATTTTGCCAGCGGCTGTGGCTACCAACGCTGTCTTTCTTTCTGGTTACTGGCTTAGAACATTTGCTTCTCGTTCTGACCGTGATCTCTTGTACGGCTGCATTCTTGGATTTATTATCATTTTCATTTCTCTTATGCTTATCGGGTCTACTGGTTTGCTTGCAGTTTGGGCCAATCTCGTTCCTAGTGATGGACCTGACACTGGCAATTCGTTTTTCTATGTCCTTTTGCAGTTGCCATCTTGGGTGATTGGGATTACTTTGGTATTTCTTGTTTCATTTTCGTGTTCTGCTTTTGACTCTTTCCAGTCTTCTATGGTATCCTCTATTTCCAATGATGTTTTCCGCAACAGATTGCGACTGGTGTGGGTGCGTGGAATTGTCATTGTATTGATGGCACCAACAATTGTTGTGGCACTTAAGGTTCCTAACATTTTCCAAATGTACTTGATCAGTGAGCTCATTTGTTCCGCAGTTGTTCCAGGCTTATTGTTGGGAATTTCTTCCAAGTTTTACTTTTTGACTGGCTGGGAGGTTATCATTTCAGGATTGGGAGGTATTATTTCGGTGTTCATCTACGGTGCTATTTATTATGGCAGTGCATTTGAAGGTGCCCAGCTCTTGATTGTGGAGAATGGCTTGTATGCCAAAGATTGGAGTGCCTTTGGAGCATTTTTGTGTGCGCCCGGTGGAGGTATTATTTTTGGAGCCATATGTTTAGCTATTCGGTTATTTATTTGCTATGTTTATTCCCGAGTGAAGGGCACGGCATTTACTGCTTTGGACAGGCCAAAGAATAGATTCAAGTATGTGCGCAAGGCGGCATATGATCCTACCGAGCTGTTTGAAGGTTCTGCAGGAGAAGAAGCTACGGTTGGAGTTGATGATGATAGCAAGAATGAAAAGATGGTCCTAGAAAAGGTTACAACGAGAAAGGCACAGAGTATGAACAAGTTTTCGCGATTTTTCGACGAGTTTTTTGAGTTTGATACGAGCACTAGAGAAGGAAGAATCAAGAATATGTTTTTTATTCCGTATAGCGAAAAGAGTCGTTGATGGTGATATATTATAGTTTTTACTTGTAATGGTTTAATGGGTTTAATTGAGTTTTAATTTAGTTTTGGTATTTTGATGGTTTTGATTTTGGTATAAAAATGGACAAGGAGAAACTAAAAGTAAAACTAAAAGTAAAAGAAAAAGACGAGAAAAAAAAAACTGCAAGGCCTAATTCCTATTTCATCCCCTATTTTTGAAAAATAAAACTTGGTTATAAATAAAACGCATATGCGATATATTAGTTAATAAGAGGATGTTGGAGCAAACATTCCATGGCAAAAAGGGAAGAATTTTTTTTTTTTTTTTTTTTTCTTTCTTTCTTTCTTTCTTTCTTTCTTTCTTGTGTAGATTATTTATCAATTATGTGGATATGAATAAAATGAAGATGAATAATGAACAAATGTGCAAATGTACATTTTGAATGATTTAAACAATATGCCGGTTCAAACTTAGTAATGTTATGTGCTAGTACTTTAGGATTAGTTTTGGGCTTACCCGGCCGATTTATTGTGGTATTACCGAGCGGGTTACAAGGCGAGATGCACAGGCGACAGTAGCTGGCACACCTGGGTACGTCTTGCTACAGGGGGGGGTAATGGCGGGCGTTACCCGTTAATTAATTACACGAAATGATTACACTGCCCAAGGGACAGTCATTGTACTAAAGAAGCGTCCATGCTGGTCGAGTACGTACTCTTTCCCCATGATGAGTAATGGATTGGTCAAACTGGGATTTCCAACAATGGAAATGGCTGAGTGGTCTTATTAGCATTGGTACTACTGATGTTATTGGTTTAATTATTTGTTTGTTTATTCATCAATATTAATAAAATTGAATAGATGTGAGAAACACAAATACATACAAGTATAAACAAACCGGGCTTTTATTGCACATTTGTCACTCTTATTCTTCTGTTCAAATTCAAATTCAAATGCCAGTGTCGTTTGCTTTTTTTTTCTGGGGTATTGTTTGATTTCTCATCATATCACTTTTGTGTGGTCACACGCAACCGCACTACAGACCATCCACACGGCTGCAGGTCACGTGCGCCACGTACCATGTCTGAAATGCTGTCATTGTGTAATATGTAATTTGTAATTTGCCCAACTGGCATTAATCCAACAACAAAAAAGCAAATGCAAATGGGGTGGTAAATTGTTGTAGTTACAGTTGTTATTTTTTTTATTTTTTTTTATTTTTAGTTTTAGTTTTAGTTTTATATTATATTATATTGGGCATCTCTCCTCTGGACTGTTTTGGGCCGGTGCTTTGATCCACTTGTCAGGTTTTAGCTTGAGTATCCCTTGTAGTGCTTGCTTATTAATGAAGCTGTGGGGGAGTGATTTAATTTGTATTTTATTTATGTGTTATTTGCTATATACGTCTCGTTATGGAGGTGCAAATTTGTGATTCTAATACTTAATAATTTAACAATGCATTCAAAAGGGAGTTCTTTGTCATCTAGGCGCCTTCTGTGTATACGCTGCTTGGTGAAGCGATGAGAACGATGGTCTGTTTGTCATAGGTTTGGTGGGAAAAGAGCTGGACCTGGGCAAAAGGATTAACAGGACTAGAGCATTACCATGACCATTGGCGATTCTAGCTGTGTTTTTATTTTACGCTTCACACCTATTCTTATTCCCACTCTTATATCCTTGCTCCTATTCCCATTTCTGAACCAAAGGCTCAGGGCATTGCCGAACCAGCAGATGCGATTCTTGTGTAAGCACTGCGGACTACGAGTCCCGCCTGGAGACCTTCTGCTCACAACCAGAAGCTGTATGTATTTTAGTAATGGGATAATAACGATGGTGTTGAAATAAATGCGAAAAGAAGGCAACAAAACGAATAGCTTCTATTATACAAAGAAAAGAGGTATATAAAAAATTAATATTAAAAAAATTAATAATAAAAATAAAAATAAAAAGGCCAGCAAATATCGAAATGCCATTGACATGTCAGTTTGTAGTGCACTAGTCAGGTAGCAGTGTTGCTATTAAATCTTGGATGGAAGCAGGAGTTGATTAGAATCAAGGTGAACAAACAGATATAATGGCAATAAGAGCTAATCTGCTAGTTGGTATATTGATAACCAAGATTCTAGTTTAGTTTGCAACTACTCAAGCTCACATTGTTTGTTCAAGTTGGAGATTGATGGTTGCCTAGACCTTTTTTTATTTTTGTATTTTGTATTTTATTTTTATATTTTTATATTTTTTAGAGTTTTTATTTTATTATATTTTGTATATTGAATTTGAAAACCCCACCAACAGAAATTCGGAATCCGGAATCAGGAATCAGGAATCAGGAATCAGGAATCAGGAATCAGGAATCAGGAATCAACAGTGATAACGTATAATAAAAGGTGATAAAAGATGCGGTTCTCTCATTCGCTGTAGATGGCAAGCAACCCTCCCAACGAGCGGGAGTCGAATCGAGTCCCTATACAAATACGGCGCTATTTTGTGTATATTTAAAAACACAGTCGGTCCGATATTCCGAATCGGGACTAGAAAAGACTTGTAAATCACTGTAATGTTTTGGTACTTATTAATTATTTTTATTATTTCTGTTTCTATTGTTATTTTTGTTATTTATTTTTTGGTATATTTATTGTTTACTTTATTATTATATCTATAGGTAGAACTCAGTTGAAGACATAAGACGAAGCCATCCTCGTATCTGTAGAGCTAATCAATACAATGACTATAATAAACTCTATTGGATAATAGATTTAAAGACCCAGTTTTTAGTTTATCGAATAAGGGTTTGACGTGAAGGAGTTTGATGAGTACGATTGGAATTAGGACTGTTTAGAAAACTAATGGGATTAACTGTGGATGGACACGGTTTTAGGGGTTGATTTTTTATTTTTTATTTTTTATTTTAATATTGGTAATAATATTGGCCAATTATGAGATGGTATTCGGTTGGTATTAGGGGTTACGATAGCAGCAACAATGCTTGTCCTTATTCCTACTGAATATATCGACATCATTGGCACTAGTACTTGTCCTTGTCCTGATATAGATATTGATACTGGTATTGATATTGATATTGATGTTGATATTTTATAAAAGGGTTGTAGTGAATATTCAGATTTTTTATTAAAGCCAAGAAAGCCTACGCCATATAGTCGAAACAAGCCTCGTTTAGAATATTACATAAGGCGCTGAAAATGACTAATCTTGTAAAGATTACTAATAAAAAGACCCGTGTGGTACTTCTGAGGCTAAAGGTCTTAAAGGGGGAGGGAAAAAAAATATTTATTTTTAAATTAAAAAAAATAGGAATAACCCCACCTTTTTGGCTGATTTTGAAATGTATCTGAATGCAAGTTTGTTGGATTTGATGGGCTAATCAGAACTGTATTGAAAAAACTAAAAAAACTAAAAAAAATAAAAATTTTTAACAAGATGAGAATATGGGGATGTGGCGATACTATTACTATAACTCGTAGTATGTTTATGTTTACTAGTAGTTTACTAGCAGTGTATAGCAGCCTATAGCAGCCTATAGCAGTACGAGTTATATAGCAATTAGTCATCTCCTAGTTATGAGCATCGCCACAAAAAGGAAAGAAACTTTGAAAATACGAGCAAACGCAACAAAACTCGGCAGAAGTAAAAAGGGCAACAGCAGGCCGGTTTATTGAGAAGAGTAGGACAAGGAATATATATAACTAGGACGACTGGGCAGAGGAGGAGCGGGGCAGACCGTTGTTGATATATCGAATAGAGCGGGTAGAGCAGACTGGCTGGGACATTGACAGGCTTGGAGGAGAGATGGTTTAGATTAGTGTGATACCAAGAGGTATAGCGTGCAAGTAATGTGGGATAAGTGATAAGTAATATGTAATCAGTTGAGTTGGTAGTCCTTATTAAATTTGCAGTATTTTTGCAGTATTTTTGTAGTATTTTTGTAGTATCAATTTTGTAATATTTGTAATTTTACCTCGTTCATTTCGTCCCCTTTTAGGTTGTCTGCCGTCGTCATCTCATCTCGTGGTTTTGAGCTGCTCGACTCTCCTGCTCCAGCCATCATGTGAGAATTACGCCACTAGCCGAGTGTTAAGGCAAACAAAGTCTGGTTGGGCTCTGCATTCCTGGAATCACTCCATATGATCGCAGCCCTGGGTGTGGCCTTATTATTTAGCACGGTAGTAGCAGTGGCGGCGGTGTTAGGTGCCAGGTGCCAGTAGCAGAAAGCAGAAAGCAGCAATGGCGTTACAGTGGTAACCGTGGCCATGTACTGCAGTTACACGCTGGGCTTGTTACACGCTTGATTACAATTCAGCAATTCTCTCGACGCTTTTGGGCAAGTCATCAGGCACCACATGGAAAAATTTTCAATCCCTTCCGTTTTGGGACGAGCTCAAAATTTTATTTGTGTTTAAGGGGAACATCTGCAACAGGGAAGAAAGAGAAGAAAAAAAAAAAAAAAAAAAAAAAAAAAGGCAACAACAGTAGACAAATAAATGAACAAAAACAAACAGCAAGGAAATCAAAATTTTCCTATGATTGATTGATAAATTTTGGCAGTGTTTGAATATCCGATGGTTGATTGAAATTTTGGAACGGGATATTGCTACTGCTATTGTTATTGTTATGATTATTATGATTATTATGATTATTGCTGTTATTCAATAAAATATAATTACAGGGCTCGGAGAAAAGCCGTTTCGTAAACAAGATAATCCGGAGAACGTTACAGCATTAGTAAATTGTATGTCACTTTGTTTAGGGTTTGTAATGTGCCAGATTTACAGGCGTAAAAAAACACGAGGCAAGCGCAGTTTGTGGGGTCTCCACATTATTCATTGTGGACTCTGGCAGAGTGCTAACAAACAATTAAAAACCCATCGGTATAGTGTAACGGCTAGCACGACTCGCTTTGGCTGTGCAGCTCGGTGTTCGAATCTCCGTCTCTGAGCGTTCTTTTAAGGTTGTTGAGGAGCCTAATAGCTATATTGTGGACGGTCCTGTAATTAAAAACCAACAATATTTATAATATTAAAAAAAAATTAGAAAATTAAAAAAATCCATATTAAATCAATAAAAGGGAACCACGCAAAATTCCCAATGGCTCCGATTCGAGTTTACCTTGCTCAGTCTCAGTCACCCTATAGTTTATATCTGCTGCTGGATTTCTGTATGCAGTTGCGTACATACAAACTCTTAAATTCCCAGCCTTGGGGTTACCGGTTACATCAAGAGGCGTAAAGCGCAGTTAGTGCGGGAGACCTCGGGACTAGAGCCAGAAACAGAGCAGAAACAGAGCAGAGCCAGAGCCAAAACCAAAACCAGAACGAGGCAAACCATATTCGTGGTTGTGATTAGTGGTTGGCACTGGCGTGGGTTTGGGTTCGGTTTAGCAAGAGGCACGAACAAAAAGAAATAATAAATAAAAATAAAAATAACAATAAATAAAAACAAAATACTGCCTCTACCAGGGGTTTGAACTCAGCAAACACAAATTAATCAAACAAAATACAATACTACATGACCACGTCTTTATCGACCTGTTTTATTATGTTTTTTATTATTTAGTTTACTATAAAAGTCCTTTTGTTCTAAACCGCTACTGTATAAAAACCAATGCAGTTTAAACTTCTCCACAACGCGAACGGCTGGCTCATCCTGTGACTGGAAAAAGCGTTGAGGGCAGGTACATGCATACATACATATATACAGTTGTCAAACGCGCGGAGGAGCTGCCTGTCTGATGGAACGCTACGCCCGTTGCAGAGTAACTAGTCATGTGACGTGTTGTTTGGGTGCTGGTCATGGGACCTGTCGAGTGTATTTTGTAATAATATATTCAATAATATAATCTATTCCATTGTTTATATCCATCTTCTGTATTCTTTTGGACAATTCCAGTCGTGCTACTAGCTCGTAATACCTATTTATCAATAGTCTGTCAATCGCCTGTCGCCTCTGTTTCAGTCGCGTGTTATCATTCTTTCGGTTACTCGCATATTCCATATATCTGTACATTTGCACGTTCAATACACTCAATCATGTGTGTGTATCATCTACATGTATCTTGAATTTTAAACCCACTTGTCCAGCACTGTCCGACACTATTATTTTTTTTTTTTTTTTTTTTTTTTTTTTTGTTGTTGTTGCCTCCCCCCTCAATGCCCAATGTCATCACCACACCCCTGCTAGTGTAACTTTGGTGCTTCTGGCCCTCACGGCACCAATATTATAAATCCATTATTGTCACTTATTAAATAAATTTAAAAAATTTAAAAAATATATACAGCCATATCAACCTTTTGTAAATTCGCTTTCAGCCTAATGCTCTCCCCACATCGTCAGCTTGTGTATTTTTTGGTTTTTTTGATTTTTGTGATTTTTTTGATTTTTCTGTTTTTTGAATTGCCCCGCAGATCTCATCTGCCCATTTTATCACACGGTACATCTCATCACTACCGCGTACATCACCGTCTGGACTGCTATTAACCAAACTGCTTATTTTGCACGTTATTTTTTTTCTTGGTCTGTGACTCTTATTTTGTATTTTTGTATTTTTGCATTTTTGCATTTTTGCACTTTTGCACTTTTGAGCTTTTGCACTTTCTGTATATACTTTTGCACCTTTTTTTATTTTTTTTATTTTTTTTATTTTTATTATATTTATTTTATTTTATTTATTTTTCTCGATTGTTTCTTTTTGTATTACCGCTGTTCGAACCCTCATTGTACCGAGTCGCCCCTACCTTATCTTTGGCTTCCTTGTCAATTACATCATCACTCCAAGATAAACTGCTGCTCGGGCTGTGCGGTTTTCAGTAACAAATGCCAGCCTCGACGTTGCTGTTCGTCCTCGTACGAGCTGTGAATTGGATCATGAGTTACAGATGTTCACATTAATTTAACAGCCCACAAATAGTGAAAAAATAGTGAAAATGTCAAAAGTCCGGGGTACGTGAGCTGTTGGTGACTGTTTTTGCCACTACCTGTAGAGATGAAACTCGCTCAGGCCAAATTTGGCATTTGTTCCAGCGGTACGTGGCTTACTCCTTGGCTCACGTGAGAGAACATAGGTTGCTCAAACAGCAGCTGCAAATAATCAAGTGGCTAATTAGGAGCTGAGCTACAAGCCAGTATATATGTTGTGTTCAACAACATTAAAAACGAGACTCTAATGCTTTCAATTTCAGCCAAAAATCACAAATGAAATTGCAGTCAAAGATTCGTTGTGCTCTTTATCCTAGAACAGTTTATTCTATCTCGCCACGTCAAAATTACCCATTTCAGCAAAGCGAAATGAGAACGTCACGCGATGATGGGCAGTAAAATAACATTGGAACAAGGTGATTAAATAAAAATAAAAATAAAAATAAAACAGCACATTCTAGCCAAAAGAACATTTCAAACCTAATGCAATCCTATTGATTCAATCACATCCAAAATCACAAGACTTGAAAGGACCAACTAGATTTTTTTTTTTTTTTTTTTTTTTTTTTTTCCCCTTCAAGCCTACGTCTACTGTTTATTCCCACCGACGCGGAAAATCCAGCCTTGTATGTAAGTGTCCATTGTAATGCATTGGTTACTGGATCTCCCCCTCATTGTAACATTGTAACGGTCCCAGAGCGGAAACGAGGCCGGATGGAGTAAGTGTGGCTACAGCCTCAAAAAGAAAGGAAAATGTAAAAACGCAGCCCAAATAGTATTATGATTATTATTAAACACAGGTTTTTACTTGGCATGCTCGGATGTGCCTATGGCGGAACATTACCACAGTAGCCCAAGGCCTGGCTAGTTTTGGCTCCAGACGCCTATCCAATTACAATTTGTATCACCTTCTTTTTACCATTTCTAATGCATTACACACGTTCCTCTCGCCTTGTACCAAAGTCGGCCATTACAGCACAAACTTACGCTGTATTTCAAAGTCTGCTTTAAGCTTTTTTACTTGTGGAGAACAGGCTGTTCTGGACGGCGTTGCAAAGCATCAAGCTAGTTTAGCAGGACCTGTTCAGCGTGTCTCAGCTGGAATAGCAGAAAACGCGATTGAGCTGTGTTTATTATTGTTATTATTGCTATTATTATTCTCGTAATACTAATAAAAAATAAAATGCACCGTCGTCACCCTGAGTATTTGCAAAAAAAAAACCACCCAGAGCCCGCTCTAATCCCCAAACTGTCAAAATCTTAATCACTTGATGTAAATCCCAAAGCAGCTTTTTGGGGGGTTACCAAATAGTCACGCTTCAAAAATTTCACTTTTCTGCTTTTTTCTTTTTCTGCCTTTTCTTGTTGTTTGTCTCATCTTCTCTTCTACCCTGACTATTCACACTTTTCCCTTTTTTATTATAAATACCCCAAGCTCCCACCTTCCTCATACCCTTTTTTTTCCCTTCTCTTTCCTTCTTCTTTTCTCTCATCATTCTTTCTTCATCCTTTTCTTTCACCCCTAATTCTTTAATATCCTACGCATTAATCGGGTGTTCAACCCTACGCATTATTCTATCATCAAACCTAATAACCAACTTACACCCTACTAATTAACTGCTACTAATTTCAAAATGGGTTTCGTCATCTACAACCCTTACGTTGTAGCTATCATCGCTACCATCGGTGGTATGTTTTTCGGTTTCGACATTTCCTCCGTCTCTGCCTTTGTCGCCCAGCCCCAGTACCGTGAATTTTTCCACAACACCGACTCTCTTACCCAGGGTGGTATCACCGCCTCCATGGCTGGTGGTTCTTTCCTCGGTTCCCTCGTTATTGGTTTCATTTCTGACAAGTTTGGACGTCGTATGTGTGCTCGTCTTACTGGTGGTATCTGGGTCATTGGTGCTGCTATCCAATGTTCTTCTAGAGACCAGGCTCAGCTCATTGTTGGCCGTGTTATCGCTGGTGTTGCTATTGGTTTTGGTTCTTCTACTATCCCCGTCTATCTTTCTGAACTCGCTCCCAAGGATATCCGTGGTAGACTTGTTGGTTGCTTCCAATGGTCTGTTACCTGGGGTATCATGATTATGTTCTACATTGGTTACGGTTGCTCTTTCATCAGCGGTCCCGCTTCTTTCAGAACCGCTTGGGGTATCATGATGGTTCCCGGTTCCATTCTTTTCCTCGGTACCTTTATCCTCCCCGAGTCTCCCAGATGGTTGGCTTCCAAGGACAGATGGGAAGAGTCTATTGAGATTATCTCCAAGATCCAGGCTGGTGGTGACGTCAACAATGAGACTGTTACCATTGAGATTGAGGAAATCCGTGAGGCTATCGACATTGAGCGTCAACACAAGGACTTCTCTGTCTTTGACCTTTTCAACCGTAAGAACATCAACAGAACCATGGTCGGTATTTGGGTCCAGATCTGGCAACAAATGACTGGTGTCAACGTTATGATGTACTACATTGTTCTCATGTTCGAGATGGCTGGTTACACTGGTAACACCAACCTTGTTTCTTCTTCTATTCAGTACGTTATCAATGTCGTTATGACTGTTCCCGCTCTTCTCTTCCTTGACAAGTGGGGTCGTCGTCATGTCTTTATCTTTGGTTCCATTCTCATGATGGGTTGGTTGCTTGCCACCACTGGTCTCCTTGCCCAGTACTCCGTCCCTGTTTCTGAGGTTGCTGGTAACAACCAGATTAGAATTATCGTCAACGACAAGCGTGCCTCCAAGGGTATCATTGCCTGTTCTTATCTTTTCGTTGCTACCTTTGCTCCTACCTGGGGTCCTGGTGCTTGGGTCTACTCTTCTGAGATTTTCCCTACTGGCCAGCGTGCTGTTGCTGCTGCCACTTGTGCTTCTGCCAACTGGGCCTTTAACTTTGCCCTTGCCATGTTTGTTCCCTCTGCCTTTACCAACATTACCTGGAAGACCTACATTATCTTTGCCGTCTGCTGTTTCGTTATGACCTTCCACGTCTACTTCCTCTTCCCTGAGACCAAGGGCAGAACTCTTGAGGAGATTAACATGATGTGGGACTCTGGTGTCCCTGCCTGGAGATCTGCCAGCTGGGTTCCTCCTGACTTTATTGGCCGTCAACACGCTATTGAGGAGAAGGATGCTGCTGAACACGATGAGAGTCTTGATATCCCTCATTCCGATGGCACCAAGGCTGTCTAAATTGGACATGTTTTATTGACTAATAGGACTAGTAATTTATGACATGTCTAATTTTGCACAAAAATTGGTGTCATTAATTTTATCAATGATTTTATATCTGTTTTTCATTTTCTTTTCTTCTCTATCTTGATTTTGCTTTTAGATTTCAAGTTTCGTTTGTTTTTAATTCTTTTGAAAAGTACAAAAAATTGTTCTTGTTTTTGTAATGTGATTTTTAATTTATTAATTTTAAAAAAAAATTATATATACCAATACTAATATTTATACCTAAGAAATTTATGATTGAATTGGATGGGATATTGTCAAGAGCGGAAGAGCAATCTTGAAACAAGAGGCAAGACGGAGTATATTTTGAATACCAGTTTATACCCAAGTAGAGTTGTAAAAAAAAAAAAAAAAAAAAAAAAAAAAAAAAAAAAAAACAAAGCCCAAACAAACTAACAAAAATGGAATGAGCAGACACAGGTGATGTGTAATAAGCAGTGGATACATACACCGGCTTGGGTTTACATAGCAATGCATTACATAACAAATCAGTCCATTCGCGGTTCTGGATCCGTTGCAGTGACAAGAGACAAGAAACCGAGGATGCACGTTATTCATAAAGATTCATACACATTCAGACGCATCCACACCAATGCATTTGTATCCGTACTTTGTTGGATGTTTTTATTATTTTTATTATTATTGTTTTATTTTATTTTTTATTTAGATATATAGGCGAATGACCGCATGCTTTCGAAAAGGGTCACAAAATTCACAAAGGTGTGGCAAATGTCGTGTGTGCGAGGGCTGCTGAGCCACACGTGATTGTTACTAAGAAGGCAGTAACCGTACCAGGCTACTTGACTATTTGACTATTTGACTATTTGACTATTTGACTACTTGACTATTTGACTATTTGACTATTTGACTATTTGACTATTTGACTACTTGACCATTTGACTATTTGACTACTTGACTGCTTGACTCGACTGCTGCGAGCTTTGTATAATCATAAAGTCACAGAATGTGCCAGATAAAAATAACAAATGCCATTCGAATCAAATTGCTTTTATTATCATGTTATACATCTCTTCATTCTTTTTCTGTATTACTAACCGACCATTTTCTTATATTTTTTTTTTGGTTCTTGTCAAAATTTGCATTTTCAATTGTTTATAAATGTATGTTTTTTTTATTTAATTTTTTTTTTAAATTTTTTTTTTTGCTTCTTCCATCTTTTCCTAATTGGGAACTACGGCCGCTCCCCACACACGCTTTGGGATACAAGGTTGCGGACATACATGCACTCACGTTATTCCGGGGAAAGCCTTGTTCGCTGGTCGAGCTCAACCTGGAGCTCCAGCTAAAAGCTAAAAGCTAAAAGCTAAGAGCCCAGTCTCAGGCTCAGGCTCAGGCTGTTCAAGGGGTGCGGCAAAGAAAAAAAGGATAAAAATATAAAAATATAAAAACATAAAAAAAGAAAAGAAAGAAAAATACAACACACAGCACATTACACCGGTTGGTAACAAATAACCAAGGAATTTGCCTAGCTGCGTAAAAAAACCTGTTGCATGCCTCCACGGTAATAAAGACGTTGCATTGTAATGCTCACTTACTTTTTGTGCCATTTGCATATTTACAACAAGGCCTTGACTCTTCTTCTTCTTGGTGCCTAACTCTCAGTTCTTCTGGTGCTTCTCTTCCCTCTTGTAACTGCTCCAGTCCAGTCACACCCCCTCTTTTTCGTCATCCATCCGTTCTTCACCGACTGCCGCACGCGTCCTTCGATTGCCTTTGCCATTGCCATTGCCATCGTCCCGTTCCTCTCATTGTCAGGAAAATGGTCAAAAGTATCATCAAACGTCGCGCCGGCACTCACTTTATTTGCTACTTCCAAGATTGCAAACGGTATCATGAAAAGAGGGTATCAAAAGAGGGTATCAAAAAACAGCATCAAAAGACAGCATCAAAAAACAGTACCAAAAATAAACTTACCCATCACGTATTCATATTGCTGAAAAAGTCAAAATGGTTTGAATTTCAAACCTTTTTTTATTTTTACTTTTACCTTGAAAGAAAGAAGCAAAAAACTTTACTACAACTCGCCTTCCCCCCATTTTGCCGGCCCCAACCCCACGAGGTCTCATGGACGAGACTGGCCCTTTACCCCAGCTTTTAATTTGCCTTTGCGGTCAAGAGAAAAAAAAAAAATTTCCATCACTAACAAAATTTCTGGGGGAGAAAAAAATTAAAAAAATTAAAAATATTAAAAATATTAGTGGTATCGTGTGTATTATACACATACACACTTTCTGGGGAAGATGACAAAGACCTCTTCCTATTTTGTACGGTGAAAGGTGAACAAGGGTTTGGATTGTTTGGATAGTGCGGAGGGTCTTTGGGTCTTTGGGTCTTTGATTGGGTATATGTAGCAGTAATAGTGTACATGGTCTTTGGTTGATGTAATCATTGTCGTTGTAGTCCTAGGGAATAATCACGGGATGGGTATTGCCAAGATGTGTCATGCCGTTGTCACGTGTGGTATTTCAAGAGATGTCATGTCAAAGGACAAGGTGTAACACACATGTACTACACATGTAACAAGTCCAAGACACAAGTTGCAAGTAACAAGGCAAAAGTCATGTGGGTATCACGGGGTGCTCCGCATAATGTGTGGGTTTGGATTTTTCGTTTTTCGTTTTTCGTTTTTTTTTTTGCAAATAGGCGGGGGGAGGGGTATAGTTTGGTGAGACATACAAGTGCTGATAGACAGAGAGTTGTTGGAAAAGACAAAGAAAGTCAAACAGACAATATCGAGTGAAACAAACCGAACAAGTCGTGTGTATGAGTCTGGTAGAAGCACAAGTAGTATGCGTTCTGCAATACCGTCCAAGAAACACCGAAAACACATCAAATACTGGGCGCGTGATTGTTCATTACCGAAAAAGCAATAAGGTTGAAAACTTATCAGCGAATTGTCGAGCAAAAGCCGGAAACCGCGAAACTGGGAAAGCTGCGTTTTGGCCGAGTGAAAAATGAAAAAGATGCTGAGCAGCTGAAGTGGGGGAGGGGTGGATTTAAATCGCGTCGGATAACACAAGTGGAAATTTCACTGTCGACATTAGCAGAGCCATATTGGTGCTAGTGTTGTAAGTACCGAGTTTTTCATGATTGGAGAGTAGAGATGGTTGGGGTTTGAAACGGAAAAGCGACAATATACACACAAAAGGTGTGCAAAGTATAAATGATAATAAAAAGGGAAAATATAAAATGAAAGAGTAAGAGGAGAAGAAGAAGAAGAAGAAAAAAAAAAAAAAAAATTTCAATGGGAAAGGGTCTAGTTTTATATATATCTCTCATTGTGGATTTGCCGCGACCTGACGATAATTGAAAGAGACAGAAAAAGGCGCTACACCACGATAATTAACAATTGGAAAAAAATCAACAAAAAAACAAAAAGGACACGGAGCCATGAAATCCAACGGACTGTGGATTATTTTTTTGAAACAATAATAACGACATGAATGCCTAAAACAGCAACAAAAGCTTTATTAATCCGTTTCTTTATTATCGCCTTCTGCCAGTCCTATATGGGCTTGCTTTCCTCCAGTGCAGTTGCCTGATATCACCAAAAAACACAAGCAAACATGGGGTAGTAGAATACATACAAAATGCGTCCGAGACGGAACCGTGAGCGATAATCGTCTTTGAGACGGCCAGTACAACCCCACCACAGGCAGCTATATACAATATAGACGGTACAAATTATATATACCTGAGACATCTACACCTCTACACCGTCCGTTTTGTCTAATCTAGTGCTCTAACCGACGGACTTGTAGTTGCGAATCGGGCTGAATCCATCCACCAGCTATCTGTGTTATCGCCTTCAACGTAGACAGGCACCTCGAACAAGCTGCAATCGCTCTTGTTATCTGGCGCTCTCGGACCAATCTCACACGAATGCTTTTGTACAATCATACATGTGTTATTTTTTGCCGACAATAGTAAATTAAACAATAATAATAATAATAATAATAATAATAATAATCAATTAAATAATAATAATCAATCAAATTCACTCCTCAAAGCTTTAATCTGTAAACCGCCTTTCCTCGTCTTCTTTTCCTCTGGTTATATAGCCGCGTATATATATAATCTCATCTTGTATAAACCCTTTCAGTCAAACATCCCAATACGCCATATGTTACACGCTATACCCCTCCATAGATCCATACATCACATACTCAATAACGCCTTCTGTCCCATTCTAACGAATCAAATACCCTTCCGCGCCATTTGCAGCCAGTTTTGCAATCTTTTCCCGTCGCTTTGCGCATTAACTAGTCACGTGTTTCCCCGGAGTGGGTGGAGTTCTAGTTTGGGAAACCTTAGCCTAATTGTGGGGGCGCTATGGACCGGAACCGCGGCCACATGACGTGAATGTCCGTTTGTGGAGTAACATACATATAATGTAATCACTCTGTCATCATTAGTAACAGTCACGTGATAACAATGGTTTATCAGTTGCATATCACGTGCCACATCTTATCAGTTGATGAACAGCACCTACCTCCTACTCGTCCTCGTCCTCTTCCTCTTCCTCTTCCTCTTTTTTGTCCTTTTCATCATCAATCCTGATTACAGCTTCCAACCCTTTGTCTACCATTCAATAATATTCGTCCAAATGCCTCCAAAGTTTGTGGCATCGCCTGGATCCTCTTTCAGCCCAATTACTTCTGAAACAGTTTGCCAGCTGCTTTTCGAGACTTCGCAACTCACTTCCCATATTCAATTCCTACTCGATGCCCAGTCATCTCAACTCTTGGGAATACCTCCAGAGGACACCGATTTCAATTTCAATTCCAATTCTAATTCCAATTCTAATTCCAATTCCACTTCCACTTCTGATTCCAATCAAACCATTTCCAAACACAAACACTCTTCTTCTCAAATAGCACACGACGCTCCTACTTATACCCTCCAAAACACCAGTCCGGTGCCACTGCTTGATTCTCCTTTAAAATCTCCCAAACCTTTGGACATTCATAAAATCCGTCGCCACTTGCGCAAAACAATTACAAAACTCGAATCTTCTACCGCTGCCCTGGCTGATACGCTAAAACAAGAAACCGATCTGCAACATCATCTCATTGGCACCATTGAAAAAAACATCAAACAAACTCAACGGCTCCAAAAAAAGGTTCAAAAAATCACCCAAGACAGCGACGATGCGAAACAGCTCAAAAAAGTGCTCGAACGTGAGCAAAATGTCAACAACGAAATTCAAGTCTTGCAACACAAGTTGGCAAAGCTACAATTGGAAAAAAAGGAAATTGAAACTTTAAAAGACCCTTTGCAATCAATCATCTCAGCAAAATCTTCCTCATATCTTGCAGAAATTGATCAAATCCAACAGTCACAACAACAACTCTTGAGTGATTGCCCGCTACTCGTTTCCTCATCAATACATTCAAATTCAGCCATTCATCCTCGCATTAATCAACTAAAAGGAAATACCAAAGACCCTAGACATAAAGGAAAACGCTTGACTCAACCCGATTGGGGTCCAGCTTTAAATATCAAGGACTTGAAAAACCCAACCGAGGTTCAAACCGCTATTTTGGAGTCTGCTGAGATTTTGCGAATTCAATTGAATGCTGTAAATGACAAGTATCTGCAAGCAGTCAAGGAACGAGATGCCCTGCATGATGGAGGAATCGTGTGGAAAGACGTGTGCCAGATTGTTGATGATGTGGAAAAAAAGATTCAACAAGTTGCTGTGCAGACAATGACCAAGTCTCAAAGGCTCCACAAAAGTTCGTTAAACTTTGTAAAGGACTCTGATACCAAGCTAGAAAAGGGAATTGAACTCGATGAATTACCAAATGATGATGAGATTATCTCCACGTCAAATGACCAAATGCAAAAAGCATTGACATCAGCTAGAGACTTGTTAGCCCATAGATTAGAACTTGCTATCAAGAATAACTGGACTCTTTTGGTTGTTGCCATTTCTTGCGAATTGGAAGCGACGGACCGGGCAATCACCATGATTCAAAATCATTCAACCAAATCGTCTGCATCCAATAGCAATAGCCATATCACCCAAGAAACCAAAAGCCCCAATTCTAAATCCAACCGCAAAAACTCCCGTTCGTTTGTATCTTCATTCTCTTACTCCACATCAAAGTCTTCGACACCCGTATCGGGGTCTCCATCTTCTGCATCCCCACCGGCATTTTTGACAAACTCGTCTCCTAAAGAACAACATACTCCGCCCATAGTAATATCGTCTCCCAAATTTGGAGAAAAGCTTGCATCAACCACTTTGAAATCTAATCTCAATCTCAAATCAAACTTATCCGCCTCGTTATTATCCACTTCTGCATCTGCATCCACATCTACATCTACACCTCCCACTCCTAATCCCTCTTCATTACCAAACTCGAAATCAAGTTCCTTGTCCAACTCTATAACCAGCTCGTTGAAACCCTCATCCGTGCCAAAAAATCATAATAGTACAACGGAAACAGAAACTCAAAAACAAAAAGGACATGAAACAGAGTTGGAAAATAAAAACAAGTAAAATGATAGTTTTATTTAAATTTATACTACTAATATTAATAAGATTTATTAAATAAATAATTTATTACTCAAATGTTTTTTAATGCTACTGCATAAAGATACCTTTTGAGTGATTGGAATACCACAGACGCCAATAGCTGGATTTTTTGGACAAGCAACAGTGTTGGATTTTGGTTCTGGCTTTCTTAGACTGTACATCAAGTGGTCAGCTTTTGATATTCTCAAAGTAGAGCTGGCGTTGACTGGGTAGTCAGGAATATCAAGAGTGACAAGTTCCATCTTGTTGACATGATACAAGCTCCTCAACATTTGATTTGTAGATGAAGAATCGTTGCATTTCATGACAGAGTTGACTTGGCCAACGAGCTGCATGATTATTTCAGCGCAATCTGATTCAGTGGCTTTGTTACCAATAGAGATTGAAGACAGAGAAGGGCTAGAAGGACTAGAAGGACTAGAATTCATATTTCCATTGTTGAATTGGCCTTGGCATCCGTGAGAGCAGTTTTCCATTGTCATTTTGCGTGAATGATACATGTAAGATGCTTTCAAAACCTTGTAGCTCTGACACTCTTGCTCAAGTTTTGCCAGCTGGGTTGATATGCGTATTCTGCTGTTATTTACCAACACGTCGTGCTGGCGATAAAACTGGCCCAGTTGCTTGTCGGTTGGATTTTCTTGGAGAAACAGCAGCAGCTGGCGGCCGGCAAGCTTGAACTTTTCCTTTTCGGATTGCAGCAGCAGCTTGGTGGAGTCAATGGCGCGCTCGGTGGATTGGATGCTTTCGAGCACGCTGAAATAGCCTTCCTGCTCGCGTGGCGTCATTCGGGATATAATTTCCCATTCAGCAAGCTGCTGGCTGACGGGCAAGTTGTTGATAATGGAAGTCATTTTGGTTTGAAGTGGGTTTAATAAGGTTGAAAAGATAGCAAGTTGGTTTGAAATGGCTGGCAATAACAGAGGTTAGAAAAACGAATAACAGCTAATAATGTGAGTAAGGAACAAGAGGAAAGAAGAAGAAACACTTTGAAGAGGAATTGCCTGTGTATTTATAATTTTTGGAATGGTGTAATCCTGGCAATGTCATTCTTATGGACAGACCGAGTGTGGCTAACTAAAACCAGTTACTTGAAGGCGAAAATTATTGTGGTAGGTTGGGATGATTCAAATGGATAGCTGATGTGTAGTATGGTCAATGCGATGGGCAAGTTTAACTAAAAAAAAAAAAAGACTAATGGACTAACGGACTAATGGACTAAAATTCTAGAAGACCAAGTTAGGCCAAATTGAGTAACTGTTTACAGGATGTTTACTATTATTATTCTTTTTTTTTTGTCATTCTTGACGAAATCTTTTTTTGTTTTTTAGAAACTTGTAAATGCGCTAACTGGAATAATTTTTACCAGATTTATTCCAAAGTAAGATGAGCCGATTTGATATAGAATCGGATACCTTCAACAAAATCATTCCAATAACCATGTGGTCATTTCTAGTTGCCGGTTGATTTTGTGATGAGACCTTTGGGCTGCCAGAAATCATATATTTATCAACCATGCTATGTGTGTGCGTATTACAAAATACAAAAAAGATTTTTGTCCGCAAGTTGAAAAAGAAAAGGCAAGCCGTTGGGAATGAAAACGAGCCTGTCGGAGGTTGTTTCCCGCAAACTAATATTGTACAAACTAATTAACCAATTCCCCAATATCAGTAGTAGTATATTACTAAAAAAAAACTAAAAAAAAAACCTAATGAGATCTTCATATCAAGAAAATATTTATTGAGTATATATAATGTAACATCACTAAGAACATGTAACAAAAGAAGAATGATGAAAAAGAAGCATGTAAATGACAAGGGTCAAAACAGAAATTTACCTTTTTGGCAAGTCAACAGTTGATATAGAGAGATACAAATAGAATAAGAGTTATATATATATACTGGATATATATATGCACACAAAATCAAGATAACCAGCTTGATTCAAGGGGGGTTTGGTCAAAATGGTGAATATTGATCAGCTTACCAGGCAGGCTCACCAGGGAAAGGCTGCCACCAGATCCATCTAGGAGAGGCCTCAGCTTCAGGAGCAGCATCACGCTTGGTCTTTTTCCAGGCAGGCTCGCCGGGGAATGGCTGCCACCAGATCCATCTGGGAGAAGCTTCAGCTTCGGCATCGGGAGCAGCCTCGGCAATAGCATCACGCTTGGTCTTCTTCCAGGCAGGCTCACCGGGGAAAGGTTGCCACCAGATCCATCTGGGAGAGGCCTCAGCTTCAGCGTCAGGAGCAGCATCAGGAGCAGCGTCAGGGAGGGCGTCTCGCTTGGCCTTTTTCCAGGCAGGCTCTCCGGGGAATGGCTGCCACCAGATCCATCTAGGAGAGGCCTCAGCCTCAGCCTCGGCTACAGCTTTGGCTTCAGGAAGAGCGTCACGCTTAGCCTTTTTCCAGGCAGGCTCACCGGGGAAAGGCTGCCACCAGATCCATCTAGGAGAAGCTTCAGCAGCAGGGTCACGCTTTTCAAGAGAATCAGAGCCAGACTGAGTTTGGACAAAGCTGTTGGTGTCAATAAGGTAGATGTTGTAGTGAGTACCGTTGGAGATAGCAAGAGGGTAGGCATTGGAAGGAACGTCATAAATTCCGAGAATGTCAGCGCCAGGAAGAGTAGTAGGAAGAGGGCCATCCTGGTCTTTCAAGGAAGAAAGCTCTTCGTCAGTAGGCGTAGTAGCGGCAATGGGAGCAGCATAGGCAGTAGAAACGACCGCCAAAGCTGAGATGACAGTAGACAATTTCATGGTTGATTCTTGAAGGAATTGAGTAGTAAAGAGTATTCTAGACAAAGAAGAGAGTAAAGAAGATAATGAAGAAGAAGAGAAAAAAAAAAAAAAAAAGAGCAAGTTGGTAGGATTGGGACTTGTTTAAATACAAATTATGACTGATACGAGAAAAGGTATAATACGGTATTATTGATCGTGTAGAAGTTCAATGAAATGCAAAATAGGAAAAGAAAAAAGAGTAATTAATAGGACATATACTTTTGAAACAAGTATTTATTGAACCTCAAGAACGAGAAATGGCCATGTGTAATATGAAGCAGACAATAGCTGGATGCTATTAAGCCACCTAATCACGTAATTCTGGTTTGAATTGATTTGCTTGGTTTGTTCTTCGTTGTCGGGGAATCGAGCGAGTTGGAGTTTGCCTAATCGGGGTGTCAATGAGGAACGCCGCCATGGCGCTGTCACAGCCGCACGTTACATGATAACCAGCAAGCAGCAACAGCGACGACAGCACCAATGCAAAAGGTATTATTTGGTTATTAGTTATTTTGGTATATATCTTGAATGTGTTAGGAATTGAGTTTGGATTTCAAAAAGATGTATGGATTTATTATTAATGAAAAGTATGTATATATAAACTAGCAGTACAATAAATAATTATAATTATATTGGGTGACTATTTACCAGGCTGGCTCACCGGGGAATGGCTGCCACCAGATCCATCTAGGAGCAGCTTCGGCTTCAGCTTCGGGAGCGGCATCACGCTTAGCCTTTTTCCAGGCAGGCTCACCGGGGAATGGCTGCCACCAGATCCATCTAGGAGAGGCTTCAGCTTCGGCATCGGGAGCAGCCTCGGCGATAGCATCACGCTTGGCCTTTTTCCAGGCAGGCTCACCAGGGAAAGGCTGCCACCAGATCCATCTAGGAGAGGCCTCAGCTTCAGCTTCAGCTTCAGGAAGGGCCTCAGGAAGAGCCTCAGGAAGAGCAGAACGCTTGGCCTTTTTCCAGGCGGGCTCTCCGGGAAATGGCTGCCACCAGATCCATCTGGGTGCTCTCTTTTCAAGAGAACTCTCTTCCTCAGTCGTGTTGCTAAAGGAACCAGCATCGAGAACGTAGATGAAGTAGTTGGTCTCGTTGGAAATGCCAATGGGGTACTGGTTGGCAGCAATGGGGATGATGTCGACAATGTCGACACCAGGCAAGGCAGTAGGAAGAGGACCATCCTGGTTTACAAAGTCCGAGGGACTGAGAGTGGTGGTAGGCTCAGCGGTCTGAGCATAGGCAAGGGAACCCAAGAGGGCAGTTGCGGCAATAGAAGAAGTAATGGCCTTCATAATAATATCAGAAAGAGAAAGAAGAGGAATAATAAATAAGAGTGTTTTTGTTGTTGTTGTTGAAGAACAAATAATTTAAAATTTCAAAGAAATTGGCATTCTTTTATACTCCCCAAACTGCGGTGCAATAGATAATTGGATAGTTCTATAGAAAAGCAACGATAACTAGGATATGTCCGTCGTTGAAGTCCCAACTGGGCAATTATGCAAGGCTAATGAATGAACAGGGTCGTTCTCGACACACGCCTAGTTACAAAACCAAGCATTTGGTTTAGTTGCAGGTATGAAACATTTCACCTGGGGCTGTTAAATATAAATACCAGTAAAGTTTACGCGAATTGCGGTTCATCGAGCCTTTTGGACTTGATTTCGGGCTAATGGTTTTCATTTCCTCTTGTTGTTGTTTGGTTCCAGTAATTTTATTGTCATTCAACTAGTAATCTATTAATCAGTTTATCAGACGATTTACTTCAGTAGCGGTTCCATTCTTGTCAAAATGAATTTCATGTGTATTGCTCATCTCGTCACAAAAAGAGACCGAATGACCGAATGACCTAATGACCTAACCTTGTGACTGATCATTATTTGATAATTAAAATTGCTCAAGCCACGAATTTCCATGGTTATAATATAGATTGAGCTTCAGAGAGGTGTGACCAATGGCTCGGTGTTTTTGCCATTGTGTGTTGTCAGATTTTTCAAGTTTTTTTTAATTATGCCAGCTAGCTGGAGTCTGTCCGGTCCCTTTCACAGATTAATCTATCATCCAAACCACCTATTCCCCAATCTTCTTGCTAGTGTTGCTTGTCATAAGTTGTTGCATTGTTATTGTATTTTCTTAACTACAAGAAATTTGCAGATTGTGAGCTACCTTATTAAAAAAATATATTGTATTTAATTAAAATGTATAAGCTATTTAGGTATTTGTATATATAAAGAATAAAAATTGTGGGCGTGAAAAAAATGTCACTTTGAGTACTCCCTAGCAAGTAATGCTTGTTTTACCAAGCAGGCTCACCAGGAAAGGGCTGCCACCAGATCCATCTGGGAGCAGCTTCGGCTTCAGCTTCGGGGAGAGCGTCACGCTTGGCCTTCTTCCAGGCAGGCTCACCGGGGAAAGGTTGCCACCAGATCCATCTAGGAGAAGCCTCAGCCTCAGCTTCGGGAGAGGCTTCAGCAAGGGCATCAGGAAGAGCGTCACGCTTAGCCTTTTTCCAGGCAGGCTCACCAGGGAAAGGCTGCCACCAGATCCAGCGGGGGTCACGCTTTTCAAGAGATTCACCTTCATCATCAGCGGAAAGGGCTTGGGTGTTGATGAAAGAAGTGGTGTTAACAAGGTAGATGTTGTAATGGGTACCGTTGGAGATGGCAAGAGGGTAAGCATCAGAAGGGACATCGTAGATTCCAAGAATGTCAGCGCCAGGGAGAGTAGTTGGAAGAGGTCCGTCCTGTTCCTTGAGAGAAGCAAGCTCCTCAGAGGTTGGGGAAGTGGCAGTAGGCTCAGCAGCGGGAGCAGCATAAGCAGCTGCGATCAAAGAGGCAGCGACAACAGAGGTAGAAAGCTTCATAGTAAAAACGATGATGAAAAAGCAATAGAAGCAGATGAACGAATAAACCAGTGGAATAGTTTGATGAGAGAAGTAAAAAGAGAAGAAAAATAAAATGAAACAACCGAGAAATGATTGGTCTTAAATAGTCATGATCTTGGGAAGATTAAATGACTTGGATTAGAAAAGTCTAACAGGATATATTGCAGAAACTGTGGATCCAACCTCTAGCAGCTGTCGTCAGAAGAAAACCAGTTTGCTTTGACAAACCAATATGGAAATTTCCCAAGATGAAACCATTCCTACCCTAGCAAAAAAAAAATATAAAAATATAAAAAAATAAAAAGGCGATAATAATAATCATAATGATAAATTAAAATGAGTGATAGGAGTGATAGGCGATTAGTCTAGGTTAAAGTTTCCGATCATTGACCAGGGGCCAAGCAATATGAAAAGACAAAAGAAAAAAGGAAACTGGAAACTGGAAACTGGTGCCGGCTTGACAAAACTATACATCTTGTCTATTCTTTTTTTGAATTCCGTATGACCGGAATATGATGTGCTCGTAGATCTGACATGTTTCTTTGGAAATGAGATTTTGGAAGAATTCCAGATGATAAGAATAATTGATATGAACTATATAAATTGTTTTTTTTTTTCCTTTTTATTTTTCGAGAATACCGATTTTCATAATCTAGATTAAATTGTACTTTGCATTAAGGAATACGAAAGCCAATTGTTATGACATTGTGCACCCACCTTTTTGCAACGCCATTGTTATTTTGCAGAATACCTCTGAGCTTTTGTTATGAAAGTGGAATCTGAGTTTTATTACCTTTTTAGTCAGAG
The DNA here is from genome assembly GCA_900654225.1 of Magnusiomyces fungicola. NCBI lineage: Eukaryota > Fungi > Ascomycota > Dipodascomycetes > Dipodascales > Dipodascaceae > Magnusiomyces > Magnusiomyces fungicola. The sequence continues at coordinate 1,060,538 of CAACAH010000005.1, forward strand.
TTTGAAAATAATAAATATAGACTTGAATTTGACGTGTCTGCAATGCTAGGCTTTAATACTTGATATGCAAACGATATCATATCATCAATGGAGAAGAAACTAGCTGATTTTAAATATCAAACAGTTTTGAAGAACAAACAAGTGTATTAAAAGTAAATAAAAGAAGGAATTACAAATGAAAAAGAAAACAAAATAATCAAACTAGTCAGAAAAAAAAATACAAAAAAAATACAAAAAGGTGTACAGAAAGCTTTACATGTTTAATAGAGAGAAATAAATGAATAAATAACAGCTGAAATTACAAAACATTAGTTGGAGCTAATGCTAATGAAAGCGTAGTAGCAATAGAGGACGCGTCAAAATCTTCAGGCTGCGATCGTTTTGCTTTCCAGCTGGGAGTTCCGTAGCCAGTGGTCCAGAAAATCCATAAAGGATTTGCCTCAGGGTTTGCTTCAGGAATGGCATCGCGTTTCCAAGCAGGTTCACCTGGGAAAGGCTGCCACCATATCCAACGGGGGTCGCGTCTTTGCAAAGAGGAAGAAGAGGAAGAAGAGGAAGAGGAAGAGGAAGACTGAGAGCTGATAAGAGAGTCAGTACTGATGAGGTAGATGTTATAATGGGTCCCGTTAGAAATGGCCAGAGGGTAGAGGTTAGGAGGAACATCGTAGATGCCTAGAATGTCGGTACCAGGCAAGGAGGTAGGAAGGGGCCCATCTTGAGCCAAGTCCTTGAGAGAAGTAGGCTCTTGGGGGGAGTTTCCAAGGGCGTAGGCCGTTGGAAAAACAGAGGCAAAGGCAGCAAGAGAAACAAACAGCTTCATTTGAAAAAGGGTTTAGATAAGTTTGGGTTGAATAAGTCAAGTTTAGTAAAAGTTTAGACTGAAAGAGTAGAGATTGAATATACAAGAAGAATAAAAAAACTGTATGAGAATTTTAATAGAAAAACCCGTCTTATTTATACTCTTTGAAAACCAAATTATTATATCTTGTATATCTTGTATATCTTGTATATCTTGTATATATATGGTAAATACTTTTTCTGATATGGTCACAAAGTCAAAACAAACAATATGACTTTTTTTTTTTAAAGCTCTTCAATAAAAAGAAATGCAAAAGGCAGCCGGTTATCTGTTACTAATCCCGTTTAATACCTGTCATTTGTTGTTATCAACTGTGTTCTTATTCAAAAATATTAAATGTTTCAGTAACCTATATCACATTTATATACTATATTAGCAAATGATTAAGATTGACAGGTCATCAGGTATTGATCATATTGCCTCTTCAACCAAAAACTAGTACCAGCTCTCAATACAACAAAATAAAGCAGATGAAAGTATTCACAATTCTTAACAACCTTACCAATATTGCCAATATTGCCAAGTTCCAAAATTATTAAAGGTTTTAAAAGCTCTAAAAACCCTTTGATAACCCTTGAAACTGCTCAAAGAATGTAAGCGTATCTGCAACATAGGCTATCGAGTATAATGTATCAGAAGGACAGGTTAGACTGGAATGATCTGCCTTTGGTGGAAGCAAATGCAACAAAACTAGTCGAGTAAGGCTTGTTTCTTCACTGTGGCATTCAAACATTCAAATCATTCGTGAACGGGCAGACACGACATGGGCCTTGTGGTGGTGGAATTGCGCACACGGTTGGCGTCCCAAAGAGGTAAATTTCTGCATGTGGCGGGTATGTATGTATGTATGCATATGGCACGGGTGTATCGCTATCCCAAGCCCTCTCTCTATCCAAAACCCCACCACCAGCTATTTCTTTATTGTTTTTTTTGCTTAATATTTGAAATTAAATTCAATTACATGGTCAATTACATTACTACTACACACTCACTTGTTTAATGAAAACGTCACAAGCTTCTTGTACCCGTCAACGCTGTCGTAGAGCTCATCTACTGGCACAAACTCAACTGGCGAGTGAGCAACATGGATAGTGCCCGAGCCATACAGGTATCTGGTAAAGCCGCCCTTGAGGTAAGGAACGTCGGTGGCATAGGCAAGGATGATGCTCTCAAATCCAGGCACCTTGTAATCCAAAAGCTGCTCCTTGACAGTGTGAAGCTCTGTAATCTTGAGGTGCTCACTCTCGCTAGCAATTTGTTTGACAGTGGCCACAATCTCGTCTAGCCCAGTGGAGACGCGGATCATGACAAAGGCCTCGGCATGGCCTGGAATCACGTTGGGAGCAACACCGCCTTTGATGGTGCCAATGTTGACGGTAGAAGGGCCGAGCAAGTCACTTTTGGGAAGATCGGCATGGGTGAGCTTGTGCAAAGCGTCGAGCAAAATGGACGTGGCATTGATGCCTAATTCTGGGTAACCAGAGTGACTATAATAAGATTAATAATATCAATAATACCATGTTAGATATGACTTTTAATAGACGGATATCATTTCGTTGCTGATACTTACGCAGGCTTTCCTTCGGCAACATAGTTAAACATAACCACACCTTTATGGCCGACTCCTAGTTTCATTTCGGTAGGCTCTCCAAAGATGACAGTGTCCCAGGAATTAATACCCAGGTGCTCGTTGGCAAACTGCATACCAGGCCCGCCAACCTCTTCCTCCACGACAAACAGCAGCGAAACGTCTTCGAGCTGAATCTTCTTTTCGGCAACAAGCTCCTGGTGGGCCGTCACCATAGCAGCGACACAGTTCTTGTCATCGACGGAGCCGCGGCCGTAGATCTTGCCGTCCTCAACTCGGTAAGGGAAATACGGAGGAACGGTGTCGATGTGGGCGCTTAGTAAAATCTTGGTGTCGCGCTTGGAACCAAGGTATGCGTAGAGGTTGGCACGCTCACGGCCTTCTTTTTCAGGAACAACCTGCCATTCGACAGTGTAGCCAAGTTTTTCGAGGTATTCCTTTAAAAAGACGCCGACAGTTTTTTCTTTGAGAATTGTTAATTGTTAATTGTTAGTGAGGTGGTGATTATGATGATGAAAACTTCATCTTGGCTGGTGCTTACCATTTCCAGAAATGGATTCAATCTCAATGAGATCCTTGTGAAGTTTGAAAAGCTCCTTTCGGGGGCCGTTAAAGTAAGATTCTTGTGGAGCAAGTGTTAGTATAGATGGTGCATATAATAGGATTATAGATCAAGCAAGGGTAGGGGATTTCATACCGACGTCAATGGGCATTGCGAATGATCGATGGGGGGAAAACAAAGGGGGATTGAAAGGTGATTGAAAGGTGATTAAAAGGCAATTGAGTTGTACTGAGCTGTATATACAAAGCGAACTGGGTTGAAACAGAATGCGATAAGAATCAAGTGGTGGTGGTGGAATATTGTCAGGTACCAACTTGGGTGGGGGGTAGATCTGGGCTATGTGCGGTGTTGTATATATGCCATGGCTGACTGAAACAGACACCCGTATGGAAATCCATCATGACGAAAAGTCACAAGGCAAGCGGAAAGAGATCGAGCAAGCCTTATCTTAGCCGCCGTCCGCGATGTCTCTGGGAAACCGAACTGAGCAGGCGAGGAGAAGCTGGTTGTGTTACAGCAGCATGTGTTGGCAAAACAACGCGCGTAAAAACACACGCAAGAATGGGGCATCTGCAGCCGACAGCACAATCACGTGAATATCACCACTCTGTTTGGTTTGAACATGGCCATTAATATCTAATCTAATATAACAAGTATATATATATATATAATACACAGTGAATGCGATAATGTATAATCCCATGGTACTACACTATTCCAGTACTTTACTCTCCGACTGATTAGGCAATATAACACGACATGCCTCATAATTCCATCATATTCTCTTTTCCACGCCTCTGATTTGCCCAAAACCCCGTGCTGCTCAAACATCAAATCAAGTCTTGTTCGCTTCCCAAACAGGCAACTTTCCTTTACAACAAACGTCAATAACCCAATCCCATCCAACTGCCGTGTCAATTTTCTGTTCGGCCCCTAGACAGCCTTATAATGAACAATCCGTGTATTTAGAAATATGCAAGAATATAATATTAAATACTTAGACTAGCGTTGGCTTGCCTCGTATTGACATGTAATACCAAAAACATGAAACTTTTGTTCGATTTCTGGTCTGTGATGAGGTTTTTGACATTCGTTTTTGCTATTATTTTACCCTGAATAAACCTCAACCAACTCATCTTCATTTCGTTAACATGAACCTATATCCATCAAACCCATCTGGACTAACCGACCCATATTAATCCGCATTTTCTTTCCTTTTTCTTTCTTTTTTCTTTTTTTTTTTTTTTTGACCTGAGCTTGTTTCTCCAAAATAGGATGCCAATGAAGTCTTTGACCCTTGTCAGTCCAAGTATCACATCGATCCTTAATTAAATGAGTCCACCAACTTTCAATATGGCTTTTCCTTTATCAAAAACAAAAAACAAATTTGATTGTAATTATCTCATTCGTGGCTTGAATTGATTTTCACTTGTCATTTCTAAAACTTGGTTTGCCAAAGGTTGGTTCTTCAAATAGGATTATACAAAAAAGTATATAATCAGCCTGTTTTTTCCCAAAAGTCAAGTTGATTTTTTTTCTTTCTCTTTATCAAATAACAACAACAACAACACTCTTATTTATTATTCCTCTTCTTTCTCTTTCTGATATTATTATGAAGGCCATTACTTCTTCTATTGCCGCAACTGCCCTCTTGGGTTCCCTTGCCTATGCTCAGACCGCTGAGCCTACCACCACTCTCAGTCCCTCGGACTTTGTAAACCAGGATGGTCCTCTTCCTACTGCCTTGCCTGGTGTCGACATTGTCGACATCATCCCCATTGCTGCCAACCAGTACCCCATTGGCATTTCCAACGAGACCAACTACTTCATTTACGTTCTCGATGCTGGTTCCTTTAGCAACACGACTGAGGAAGAGAGTTCTCTTGAAAAGAGAGCACCCAGATGGATCTGGTGGCAGCCATTTCCCGGAGAGCCCGCCTGGAAAAAGGCCAAGCGTTCTGCTCTTCCTGAGGCTCTTCCTGAGGCCCTTCCTGAAGCTGAAGCTGAAGCTGAAGCTGAGGCTTCTCCTAGATGGATCTGGTGGCAGCCTTTCCCCGGTGAGCCTGCCTGGAAAAAGGCTAAGCGTGATGCTATCGCGGAGGCTGCTCCCGATGCCGAAGCTGAAGCCTCTCCTAGATGGATCTGGTGGCAGCCTTTCCCCGGTGAGCCTGCCTGGAAGAAGGCTAAGCGTGACGCTCTTCCTGACGCTGCTCCCGAAGCTGAAGCTGAAGCTGAAGCTTCTCCTAGATGGATCTGGTGGCAGCCCTTCCCCGGTGAGCCTGCTTGGTAATCAAGTCCCTCATCTGGCCTTTTTATCTTCCTCAATTGGATTAAATAAATTCAATTACATCTTATCCTTTAGTTTTTATTATTATTATTATAGTCTAGTGATATTCATCCAACGTCTTTTCAGCGTTTGCCAGTGACATTTTATTATTTATATATATCAATCAATTTCAATAAATTTTATTTCAAAACCCAACCCAAAAAATATCGGGATTCACGGTATTAGAACTAACTGGTATAAAACATCTCAGGTATCTAAAAAAACCAATATCATTTAAATCTTTGATTCCTTCTTTCTTTCTTCATCCTGTGCCTTTTTCGTATTTTCAATCAACCACTCATACCTCTCCTTTTCCTTTGGCAGCTTGTCTAATCCCGCCGTTTTCAAAATGCCATCCTGCATAAATGAAGCAACAAGCTCATTATCATGGTCATATATGCGGCCTTGGAACAATCCCCGGTGGTCTTTTGCTGCCGAAGAAAACGTCTCCATCACGAGCCAGTCAACGTCCACCCGCACGTCGGGCTTGTGCAGCACAAATGAATGGTCGATAGAAGCCACTTGCCGAAGCGCATAGTTGTCATCATGAAGGTTGACAATCGTGGGTAGCGAGTTGCGGTCTGAGATGTATATTAATGCGGCAACGTGTAAATTGTGATCAATCTTTCCGTCCTTTCTCAATGAATCAATAGCAATGTCGGGACGATGTCGCAGATAGTGGATTTGAGAACGCTCGGAAACAGGTTTATTTGCGTTGTAGGACGAATTGTCAAACTTGCGAAGCTCAATTGAATGGGCTTCTTCTTCAATGCCGTAGTCTGGCTGATTAGCCAGCTTTATCCATGTGGGGATGTCAATGTCTGGCGCGGGCGGAAGATTGGATATGAAATGCTTGGCTTGGGACACAGAAAAGTGGTCATGCAAATCATGCTGGTGACTGATGTTCTTCTCATCGGTGCTGGGTCTCTTGAATGACAGGATGCAGATGTAATGGATGTACTTTTTGTTAAAGTCAAAGTCATTGTAGGAAACACCTTCGGGGAGCTGGTAGACATAAACCTGGCGGGAAATGTAGTTATAGCCGTTCCGGATGACAATGATTTTGTAGTAAAAGGGGGAATCGATGCGACCGGGAAGAAGAAAGTAGCCATGAAGATTCTTCAAGTTGGATTAGTTAATTTCGTCATATAATCAAAGTATAATCATGAATAGTAGCTACAAATATCAATACTTACATGACAAACGTATCCAAACGGAACAGTTTTAGAAGCCGCGTAACAAGCCTGTGCCATGGTGTGGCCGCCAAAGACGCCTTTTGAGATGATTGGCTTGTACGCAAAGACGAGCGATCGGAAGTATGTAGTATCTGGGTCATTATTCTTATCGGTCGTCGGGGGATCCAGCTGTTCTACTGACATCTGTTCGCCAAACGACTTGTGCTTGATAATTTTTAGCGGGTGTTGGCTCATCTCTTGGTTATGGATGCGGCGATACTGAGGCTAGTTCTAAGAGATGTGTGTGGGAGAATAAATAAACAAAAAGTGATAATAAAAAGCAAAGCAAAAAAAAAAACAAGAGCAGGGATCAACAATGACAGTCGATGAATCCAAACGGTGGAAAAGGTTATGGTATATATAATGAATTGTTGGTTAATAAAAAGAATGTTGGTGTGGGGGAGATAGAGAGAGAGAGAGAGAAAAAAAAAAGAAGACATTCCAGGGAAATGAATGCTAGCGGGGAGATTAACGGCTTGCGTATTATATATATATATAAATATTATATATTATAATCTCTATATCTATACCTATATCTACTGCAACGGCTAAGGTGACATAGTGGGTATATATTGTACTCTTGTTCAACGATCGCTTTGCTGTCCAGTATGAAATGGCGGGTTTGTGGGGAAACCGGACCGAAACGGACATGCCCAAAACTTTGATCTGGGTGCGTTCTTAAAGTCGCCGGCATTTTTGCATGAAAAGAAACGGAGAAAAAGGGAAAAAAGGGAAAAAGGGCAAAAGGGCAAAACAAGAAACGCATAGACAGAGACAGAAACAGAGAGATAGAGGGGCAATCTCGCGTAAATGCCGAGGTAAACTGATATCCCAACACCAGCACTTATTACGACACAAACCGATCGGAACCCTGAGCAATGATTTGTTGTGAAAACTTGAGTTGATTTTGTAGAAATTGCAAGGAAAAATAAAATAAAATAATATAAAATAATATAAACGTTGCTTAAAGGGTTAAAACTAGGCATTTCGTATGGAATAAATCAAATGGTTACGGTCTTTGAAAAGTCACGTGAAATTCACATGATATGTATATATATTCATCGGCCTTACTAACAACCGCTACACAGCACCAAGATATTACATCTAATACCAGTCCCTACATTGTCATACTTTCTTTACGTTCAAACAGTATATATATATAATTAAAAAAAAGTCTAACTATTGACTGGAAACAAAAACACAAAATTAAAAAAACAAAACATAACAAAAACGATAGTGAATGTAGTAGAAGAATGGAAAAAAAAGGGTGAGAGATGGAGGAAAACTTCCAGAGGGCAGGAGGGAAAAAATAGAGGTGAACAATCATTAAATAATAAAAATTTTAAAATAGGTGGTCTAGAGTTTTTATTTTATTTTCATGAGAGAATGCGATCAGGCCAAAATAGGAACAAGGATTTGGTGGCTAGAAACCAAACCAGCTTGCTGAGATTCCAAAAACTTGAGAAGCTCAATGACCTTGGCTCTGGACTCGTCAGTCTCAAAAGGAAGCTCAATCTCAGTGATACCAGTAGTAACATTCTCAAGTTCAAGCTTGGCAACTCGCTCTTGCTCAAAGACTTGGGCAAAAATGTTGACAATCTCGGCACGGTGCTCAAGAACAGTGGGCTCCTGGTTCTTGAAAAGCTCAACCAAAAGGTCAAAGACAGGTGCATTCTCTTCAAGACCTTCTACCAAAGGAAGTCTGGTAAGAAGAACCTTGACAACATCAGAAACAGGAACGTTGTGAGGATGCTTGAGGATCATACGAGAAACACAACCACAGGCGTTAGAAAGACAACGAGCATTGTTGTCATCACTGTCGCTGTTGGCATTGATGGAGCGAGTAACTGCCTTATCAACCTTCTTCAAAAGACCTTGAAGTCTGTCCAAAATAACAGGGTAGTGAGAAAGAATCTTTTGAGTGTCTTCACTGTAGTAGCACAAAAGACCAATACCGTAAGCAGCGTTACTTCGGACCTCAATGTTCTTGTCAACAATGCTGTGTAACAAAGTCTGCATAAGATCATCAGTGTATTGAGTAACATTAGAGCCCATACCATTGATAACCTCGGCAATAGAACCAATAGCAGAAGCACGCTCAGTAGCAGTACTGGAAGCACAGAACTTGGAAATAGGACCAAAAAAGGTAGGGAAGAGAGGAATAAATTGAGAGCCAAGAGAAGCAGCGATCTGGACAACAACGTTGAAAGCAGAGTCAATAAGGAGAGCATCGTACTCAGAGCTCTCTTCAAACTCACCATCTTCCTCAGGAGCCTCGTCTTCCAAACCGGACTGGCAGCGGTGTTGTTTAATCAAAATGGCACCAATCTGTGTAACGAGCTGCTCAAGGTTCTCGTCGTTCAAGATGACACGAGGGCCAATGATTCTAAGACCTTCCTCGATTCTCTGACAAACAAGAGTTGCAACATCACGGTCTTCCTCGTTCTCTAACATCTCAAGAGAGTCGGTTCTAGTAATTTGGGCAATAGTAGCAGTGATCTCGTTGGGGTGCTCTGTGGTAGGGATACCAGGGACCCACTTGCCTTCATTGTCAAGCTTTACCCAGGTTGTGTAAGCACGCCAGAGACCAGAGACTGCAGCCTTTCTAAGACCTTCACTGTAGTGCTGTGCTTGGCTGGCAAGGTATGTGACAGCCTTTTTGATATCGGGGAAGTCACCCTTGCAGGCCTCAATGAGGTCACCAAGAGCATCGGCAGCATATTCCTTTTCAATGGCAATGGCAGAAGAAGCTTCAAACTTCTCCATAATGTCATTTTCATCCTCCATACCAATGTCTTCAACTTCATTGGGGAGCTCGGCAAACTCGTCCTGATCAAGACAAGCATAGAGCTCCTCAACAACCTTGGGAGCAACAGGAGCAAACTCCTGGCCGTAGATCTTGGCAAGAGTACCAATGCAAATGAAACTGGACTCACGAGCCTTACTGGACTTAGCCTTCAAGCACTTGTAAGCAGCCTCAACGAGGATCTCGACAAAAGGCTTAAAGTTCTCCTTACCAACGGAGGCAGCGATAGAGCCAATGGTATCAAGAGCAGAAGCACACAAGTCAGCCTGGTTTTCAGGAAGGTTCTCAATGTTCTGACTGAGAGCAATGTATGGCTCAAGGGCTTGCATAGTGTTCTGGAAGTAAGGGAGGAAATTCTTACCGGCAGAGTAAGCAGTGGAGGAAATGGTAGCACTGATCAAGGCCTTGAGAGAAACATTGGTAGTGGCAGAGAAAAGATGTAAAAGTTTGGGGACAAGAGTGTCAAGGTACTTTTCGGTAATGACGTGGCGGTCCATGCATTCAAGAATGGCGTCGAGAGCCTGGAAAGCGTTCTTGCCAACCTTGAGGTTAGTAGCTCTCTCCATGATGCCAAAGACAAGAGGAAGAAGAATCTCGTGCTGCTCACTAATGGATTCACGGAGTTCAACACCAAGGTAGCAGAGGGCAAAAAGAACAGCGCACTGGATGTGAAGATCAGGCTGTTGGAGACCAGCAACCACTAGTGGGAGAATGTGCTCAATGTGGGTAGCGAAGAAATCAGGAGCGCCTTCAATGGCATAGGCAAGAGCCATGAAACCAGCACGGGCCTTGGAGACGTCACCAGAGGCAACAAACTCATTGAGGGTTTGGAGAAGAGCAGTGTTAACCTGAGTGGGAGGAAGGGAAGAAGACATGTTGTCAATGAGCTGGAGGGAAAGAGTAGCAGGGTTGGTCTCAGCAAGCTCTTCTTGATCTTCTTCATCAAGATCCTCGTCGTTTTCTCTGTAGTAGTCTGCGAGAATGTTCATGGCAGCACGGACCATGTCAGATCCAAGTTTCAAGGATTGGAGCTTCATCTTCTTGGGTCTAACAGCGTTGATGAGGTATTGGAGAGCTGGAACTCTGAATTCATCACTGAGCTGGTTGTTGGCAGCAATGTTATTCAGTATGAATTTAACAAGGTCGCCAAAGTATTTGGAGGTAAGGTTGGAGTCAACAACAAGAAGGAAAGAGAAGACTTCAAAGATCTGGCTGACAGCCTTTTCATCATTGGCTTCAATGACCTGGTTAAGGACCTCGACCATGGAAGGAACGGTGGATCGGAAGATCTCGTCGTCGGAGTTGTCCTTGTTGTCAAAAGCAGAAAGAACAGATGAGATCTCACCAAGAGCCATGATTGTGGAGACTCTAACCTGGAGGGATTCAGGATCCTTGATGGATTGAGCGAAAAGGTTAAGAAGATCAGTGATGTGATCAGACATGACGCCAAGGTCAGCCTCAAGAAGAGTATAAAGAATGTAAACAGAAACTTCACGCTCAGCAACATTGCTGGATCGGACAGCAGATGAAAGAGCAGGCAGAAGCTCAGGCCACAAGTTCTCGTCAAGGTCCTTCTTACCAATGGTAGAAATGACTCTGGAAGAGGTGTGGCGGACAAGGGACTCGGGCTCGGCCATGGTGGTCTGAAGGATATTAGACTTGACAGAAGTCTTGATGTCATCTCTAAGGTCATTCCATCGGTAATCGATAAGCTTTCTGGCCTCAACACCGGCAAGCTGACGGATCTGCATTTCGGGGTGAGTCTGGAGAATATTGACCAAGGCAGGAACAATGAACTCGCTCTTGTAAAAGTTATTTTGGAGGGCTTGCGAAGCTTCCTGAATAGCAGTAGTATCAGGAGCAGTGACCCTTCTAAGGGTCTCGACAAGCTGCTCAGTAAACGCTGGATCCATTTTGCCTAGTATATGGGTATTAAAAGACTAAATGGGTATGTAAGACTGGTCCAGTGCTTATTCCTTTAATAGGGGAAAAGAGAAAACGTAAAGGGTGGCCCAAGAAAATTTTTTTAAAGTAGGGAGTCAACGGTTTCTAGGAAGATACAGATCATAACCAGTCGGGTTAGGGTGAAAAAAATTTTTAAGCCGCAAAATTCAGCGGTTACCGAAACAAGACAACAAATATGCACCGTGCTTCAAATGATATATATTACATTACTTTGGGTGTCCATCATTTGGAACATAGTTCGCTGCTTTGTCCAGCAGTTTTTCATGTTTCTAGGCAGAAGGAGTCTGGGTGTTGGTTAAAAGACGTGGAAAAACAGGGTGTAGATTGTGAGAATCGTTTTTTCGTAATTGAGGTTTGTTCTTGTGGAGAAAAATTGAGAAGCACTTGCGAGAGTCGAACCCCAGACATTCGTGTTTGTCCTAGTGGTTATAACGTATGTCAAACTGTGCATACAACCGCCATAAGCAGTTTGTATGTAAAAAGCGTGCCACCGCCAAAAACGTTGATCTGATCACGAAAATTTGTAACAAGAAGATGTACACCAAGTGTCTCAATATGAGTTTAAAATTCGCATCAACTCGACACTCAACAACCAAAATTAAGGGCTTAGGATGGCCCACACTTTGGGACCAGCCATGCCGACACTCTCAAACCAGATCGGTAGTCATGCACTCAAGAGTTGGCACCAAGCAACGAAGGATTCCAAAGGTCTCTCCCAAGGCTGAATCTATTAACAAATCAATGCAAGCCGTATCTCACAATCACAAAGTATCGAATAATACACTAGGTGGCAATGCTTCCGAAGAACAGGTTCTTGCAAATATTCTTCTTCCAGAGCCACAATCTTTCGATCCGCTGGGCCCAGCCATTCTTGATCAACTGTTTGATGACACTGATTATGCGATGGTGGATAAACAAATTTTGAACCTTGGTCTCAAACTAGAAAAACAAGTTCTTCCAACGTCGCCTGGTGCTCACAGCACCCGCGACTTGCGAGGCGTACTTTGCCAGGCATTAGAATACGGATTCAAATACAAGTTTCTAAACATTTCGCCAGTTCATAACTGCAGATTCTTCACCGCATACTATTTTCCACCATGGCATTTTCTTGCCCACTTTCGCAAAACGCGGCCCAGCTTTGTTGGTTTAACATCAGGAACCCAGCAGTTTAACGGTAACGCGGAAATGAAGGCATCAAGGTTATTAACTCGGCGATCCAAGAATCCTTCAGACTATGCATTTCTTCGTGGAGAGATTCGCAGGCAAACACGGCTTGCTCTATGGACATCGTTAAGGCTGCAGCCCCAATCTGTGGATGGCGTGTACCTGTTTTTCTCCAGAATGTATCCATACCCTAATAACGTAGTAGGCCAGCGAGAAGTAAGAGACTTGCCGGGGCTGAATGGAGAACCAGGCAAAGTTCATACAGTACCACTAACTGAGCTGGACGTGGAGATGGACCAGGCAGTTGCAAGTGCAGCCAAGCTTGCACGAGGGCCAGAAAAGAAGTTAAAGTGGGTAGACAGTTTCAATCGCAAGGTTGATTGGAAAAAGTTTGAAAACAAAGCGTTGCATAATAAACTCAGGTGGACTCGAATTGCGCCTGGTGAAGGCTTGGATTGGAGAAATACATAATGTAAATTTAAATAGATTTGTACATGAAATTGTATATTATTAAAATGACCGAGCTTTATATATGACACGTTTTTGCCCAATCTGGTTCAGGTGCAGTATAACTAAACTCGTTTCCTTCAGAATCAGAATAAGTATGAGCATGTAGACATAAGATCAACGATTCTGGATCCGGATCATCAAACTCTGGCATTCCGCAGCTTTCGCAAAGCTTTGACGTTTGTTTTGCTATCATTCCATCCGTCATTTTGTCTGCAATCTTGGTAAAAGAGACTTTGATCTTTGATAATGCTTCTTCATCAACGACTATCTCGATGCCACCTACATTCGGGGTATCCTCTGCAATTATACACTCAGAAACCAATGTTGCCAGCTTTGCAAATTCTGTATCAACATACACAGGATCGTTCACAATCGGAAATCCAATATACGACAAATGCTTTCGAATTTGATGAGTCCTTCCGGTATGGGGCACACACTTGACTAGCGATTGGTTTGTATTTGGGTTATAAAAAACCAGCTCGAAATCCGTCAAGGCCGGCTTGAGCGAGCCTGGACTTAGCAGATCGGTCACAAACTTTGCTGCCCCGCTAGTGAAAATGGTAGAGAAAATGGGTAGCGAGCATGTCATTTTGGAGGTATTAGGGTCTAACGAAGCGTATGGCTTCAATGGTAGTGAAAGTTGGGTATTAGACTCATTGCAAAGGCTTTGCGGAAATTTACCTGTTACCAAAGCTAAATATTCCTTCTTGACAGTCTTTTCACGCAGCCGTTTAGCGAGACGAGAAGCAGACTGAGACGATTTTCCAAGAACCAAGATCCCCGAAGTTAAACGATCCAAACGATGCGAGGCTAACAAGACGTTAGAATTAACTTGGAAAACAAGCAAACAAACACATAAACAAAAATCAAACAAGCCATACCATACACTTTATATCCCAAGCCTACTTCAAGAAGACTAGTCAAGGAATTATGGAAATATCTCCCCGTTGGATGAATAGGAATCCCAGCCGGCTTGTTAATGACCAGAGTGTCGTTGGTGTCGTATAAAACAAACCCATGTAACGCAGCCGCACTGGGCCAGGCACCAGCGCCCAGACCCGTGAAAACCTGATTGCCACTGCCACCGCTTGCTGAGTTCACCACCAGACGGGCCAGCAAAGGGGTCACGGCCACCGGTGGCTCGTGGATATGGAGCTTGTACTCTAGAACGTCTCCGTTTTGGATCTGCCTGCCTGCCACCTGAGCTCCTGTTATGTGCTCGACGTGACTACGGGCAGTGGCGCTAGTACTGGCAGAGGGTTTTTTGCTCCGTCTTAGCCCCTTAATCAGTGTGACATCTCCTCTAAGCATTGCCCTTTGGTGTGATTCCGCAGCCGAGATGGAATCTGGAGATGGAACCGTGGCTGCTCGTAACGGCTCTGAAACGGAGCTGTCATTTGATAGCTTATCGCCGCCCCTGACTCCTCGAAACTCGCCCAACAAGACTTCCTCTACAGTCTTGTTAAACCACCGCTCTTTACAGTTGATCTTCTTGGTCTGGAAGTACGGCCGCACCTTTAGCAGCCCTGATTCGAAAAAGTATGGTGACGCTGGCATTTTGTTCATTCCTAACCGCTCCATCAAATCAATGCTCCCCACGTAACGTAGTTTTTGAACCAGATGTACATTTTGATTTTGTTGATGGGCACTGCGGTCCGATTGTTGGAAAAAACTGGGTTTCCCTAAACCTTAAAACTTTTTTGAGCTCGTAATCATAACAAGATGCCGTTCTATGGTATTCTTTTTTTTTTTTTTTTTTTTTTTTTCCCCTTCAAAAGGCTTCAAGGGTATCCACAGTTTTCAATTTTTCAAGCAACCATGTATTAAACGGGAAAAAGCCACTTATTTATCCTTTTCTCATCAATCCCCAAACAACGCTTGTCATGAAAGCACGTCATTTAGGGAGCTTATTTTTACAATTATAATTTTTTTTTCTTAAAAAGATTTATTAGTACAAGGAAAACAGAAATCTATAAAAACAAATTAGTTTCCAAAGCCTAGAAAACTTAACGTCGGTTGAAGACATTTCGCCAGACACTTGTCGACCCCAAGGACGGCTTATTAATTTACATGATCATGAGAAGAGGAAGGAAGTCATAGGAAGTGCCGAGTATTAAGGTGTGTCGAAAAGGAAAGCAGGAATTAGGACCGTAACATGCAATGCAGTAAAAACAAAATGAAAAACAAAAGCAATAAAACAAAAAGGACATTAGTAAGATCATTAAACAATCAACGAGTTGAGCGTTGATTTAAAGCCATAAATATGGGATAGGACAAGTCATAAGTTGTGAGATTTGAGTGTCAAAAGTGGGTAATCATTAAAAAGAATAGTGTTCGCAAAGACATCAAGCCATTTAGAACTTGAGCTTCTTGGGAATCTCCCAGGTGTTCTCCTGGTTGGTGAAGTGACCGTAAGAAGCAGTCTTAAAGTAAATGGGACGAGCAAGGTCAAGCTCACGAACAATGACACCAGGACGGAGGTCAAAGTTGCTTCTGATAATCTTAACAAGCTCATCAGAACTCTTCTCAGAGGTGCCATAAGTGTCAACAAAGATAGAAAGAGGCTCGGCAACACCAATAGCATATGAGAACTGGACAAGAGCACGCTTAGCAAGACCAGCGTTGACAAGGGACTTGGCAACCCATCTAGCAGCGTAGGCAGCAGAACGGTCAACCTTGGAAAAGTCCTTACCAGAGAAAGCACCACCACCGTGAGCACCCCAACCACCGTAGGTGTCAACGATAATCTTTCTACCAGTAAGACCGGCATCACCCTGGGGACCACCAATGACGAAACGGCCAGAGGGCTGAATGTGGTACTTGGTCTTGTCATCAAGGTAGTGAGCAGGGATAACCTTCTTGATGATCTTGTCAAGAACCTCCTTTCTGAGCTCCTCAGTGGAGACTTCATCAGCGTGCTGAGTAGAAACAACGACAGTGTCGACACGGAGGGGGATGGTAGCACCATTCTCGTACTTGTATTCAACAGTAACTTGAGTCTTGGTGTCAGGTCTAAGCCAAGGAAGAGAGCCGTCTCTTCTGGCAGCAGCAAGAGCAGCGTTAAGCTTGTGGGAAAGGATGACAGTCAAAGGAAGGAGCTCCTCAGTCTCGTCAGTAGCATAACCAAACATGATACCCTGGTCACCAGCACCAAGCTCCTCAAGAGCCTTCTCGTAGTGAAGACCTTGGGCAATATCAGGAGACTGCTGTTCAATAGCAACAAGAACGTTACAGGTCTTGTAGTCGAAACCCTTGTCAGAGTGGTCGTAACCAATGTGCTTGATAGTATCACGGATAATCTTCTGGTAGTCGAGCTTAGCCTTGGTAGTGATTTCACCGAAAACCATGATCATACCAGTCTTACTGGCAGTCTCGCAAGCAACCTTGGAGAGAGGATCCTCAGAAAGGCAGGCATCAAGAATAGCGTCAGAAACCTGATCGCAGATCTTATCGGGGTGACCCTCACCGACGGACTCGGAAGTGAAGAAGAAGGTTTGTTCAGCAGGAGAAGTGGTCATTTTGAAAGAAAGCCGTAAACGATAGAAAGGGAGAGGTGAATTGTTAACGTGAGGAAAAAAAAAAAAAAAAAAAAGAAGAAGGAAAAAAAAGAGAAAAAATGTGCGACAGGCTCGATATTTATTTCATCAGAGCGCTGGGCAGTTGGTTGGGGGAATCTCGATAAACGTGTGCACAACAAACCTGATTAGCCTGGGAGTCCGGTGTACGCACCTGTAATAAAATTTTTTTAGGGTGCGATGAAAATTTCTGGCCAATGGAAGGGCTTAGTCCATAGAATCTTCACATGTGAAAGTCCCTGCTAGATTGCAACATGTCACGTGCAACTTAAAAATTTTCACTCTAGAAGATTAATCGGGTCTTGACGTACACCGGTTATCTAGGGCACCAAACGGTTGCAAGGCTATGGTCGTTTGAGCCCCAGTACCAAACTAAGACATGTTAGTTTCTGCTCAAGCGGTTATCGTTGAGAAGACCAGCTGGTTGTTTGGCTTCTGTTAGTTCCAGCAGGCTCTTTTTTGCCTGTTTTTAGACGAGAATCCTGGCGTAGCGGCCGCTTTATGTCGTGGAAGGGCGAGGTCTAAGCCAGGCGAGTTGCAGCCGTTCCAGCGTCTCCTTGATTTTAACCTTGATGGCTATACAGCCTTTTGCTTGAGGCGATATCGTACCTTCAACACATGTAGTCTCAGTGGTAAATATGCTTGCTTGAGCCAATGATCCATCTTTGAGAGATGATACGGATTTCATATCAGATGCCTCAAAAGTACCATATCTACCCGTGTCTTGAAGTTTTGAGGCTGGTATGGCAATTTTGCCTTCTCCAAAGAGTTTTGTGATATGTGGATGCATGTAACTAGCTAGAGCTATAGATGCTAAACTTCTTCTCTCTGAACTGATCAGATGTGTCGTAAGCGCTTGGCTCGGAGCTAAACCAAGCTGGTTATGAGCGGCACTAACTAAGATGATGCGGTAACCATAGCTGTCTTTGCGTGTCTCTTCCGTGAGTTGACGTAGATCACGATATAATCATACTCTTAGGACAGTTGGATGTGCCAACACAGATTTAGCTCGGAGTTCTGCCAAAATACCTAATTCAGCACTGTAAATGCTACTTGAGAGTCTCACCACACAACCACACATCTTTGAGTAACACTCTCACACCTTAGAAAAGCAACATTGTATAGTCCGTGAGGCAAGTCCAAAGTTTGAATGCCATCTCTTGATTTGCAGACACGAAAAGGCTGTGGCTCCCGAGATTACTTCCACCAACCCCTCAACAACTAGCGCGTCTCGTCAATTGAACTGACAGTGCACTTGAACTGGTGTTATCCCGCTCCTATGAGCTCAATCACGGCCTGTGATTGGACAACACCCATCAACAAGCGTTCAAATGCCGATGCTCAACCTTGGACTCCAAATATCAAGAAGGAGCAAATAACACACCCACGTGCACACGCCAGTACATCTAGTCGGGATCTACCCCCAGCCAATAACACCGTGGAACTCGAATCAATATACTGCACAATCCGTTAAAAGTGATACAAATTCACAGCGCATAAACAGCGGTCAATTCGCGTGCCATCGTTGCCATTAACACCGGCGCCGTTCACGTGATGTGCAACACACAACATACAACATGCAACTTAAGACTTGAGTATTAAGCCAACATTTTAAAATTTTTATTAGCCTTGCCACAAAATTTTTTTGTGTGTGTATCACGTCCCGGCCGCAATTGAGCTTGACAGAAAAATTTTCAATTACACACACAGACTCTTCCTTTCCCCAAATTTCCAATCTTCCGTTAGATTGTCTCACTCACACATAAACCAATTCACCATGTCAGAACAAAAGGAAGAACAACAGCCTGTCGTCGAGACTACCCCAGTCGCTGTCCCTGAAGAAAAGAAGGAAGAGGCTGCCGCTGCCGCTGCCGCTCCTGCTGCTGTTGCTGAGGAGAAGAAGGAAGAAGAAGAAGAAAAGACCGAAACCGGTTCAAAGAAGCGCAAGTCCAACGTTGTTAGTGACCCTTCCACTTTGCCTGCTTCTAGCGATCACGCCGAGATTCTTAAGCAAGTTGAGTTTTACTTCAGTGACCAGAACCTTCCCAAGGACAAGTTCCTCTTGGGCTTGACAAAGGAAAACGAGGGCTGGGTTCCCATTACTACCATCGCCATGTTCGGCCGTATGCGCCGTTTCTCTCCCATCGAGGCCATTGTTGAGGCTCTCAAGAAGTCCGAGGATCTTTTGGAGGTTTCCGAGGACAGCGAGCTTGTTCGCAGAAAGGTTCCTTTGGAAACTCCCGAGGAGTCCGAAACCAAGGACGGCAAGACTCAAAGCAAGGGTGCCCAAGCTTTTGCTCGCTCCATCTACGCCAAGGGTTTCGGTGAAGAAACCGCCACCTCACAATACGACATTGAAAAGTTCTTTGAAGAGTTCGCTCCTGTCAAACAAGTCAGATTACGCCGCAGTGACGACAAGAAGTTCAAGGGCAGCGTTTTCGTCGAATTTGCTGTCTTGGAAGACGCACAAAACTTTTTGGCCAAAGATCCTAAGCCTGAATTCAACGGCACTCAACTCCTTACCATGTCCAAGGCCGCTTATGTTGATATGAAGTCTGCTGAGCACGGCTTCACCAAGAATGCCAGAGGTAACGGTGGTAAATTCAAGAAGGGTGGCTTCAACAAGAAGAGAAAGTATGAGGGCAAGAACAACCGTGGTGACAAGAAGGCTAAGACTGATGCCTAATCATCATAATGATAAAATAATGAAAACAAAATTAGAAGATGAATATGATAAAACAAAACCTGTATTATTAATGATGGATATATGAGCCTAAAAAAATCTTTTTGTAATAAAATTGTTACTATTTTGTGATAGACATGTTATGAATATAAAAAAAAGTAATATTAACGAGTAAACTGAGATTCTAGTTCAAAACATCAAAAGTTCATCAATCATTTAATTATTATATATATATTATATTCAAAGAATGGGAGCTAGTTTACATCAAAAACTTTTCGCTTCCCTTAAGAATCGTAGTAGATCTCTTAATGTCCAAAAAGAGGTCTTGTGCCTCTTCAACATCTTCCAACTCAATCTCAGATCGACCATTGGCTTGGGCCAGGATCTTGCAAGGCGAAAGTAATTGAAGAGAGTACCTAAGAGACACATCGACACCAATCTGAGCAATCTTTTCAAGAGCCTTAGCTGATGCAGGAGATTCTTCCAAAATTGATCTTTTCTCGACAATTGTTCGGATTTCCTCTGCGTTATATGGAATAGTGTGAATTGTCAAGACACGATCAAGAAGATCGGTAGGAATACCATGAGGAGCAACAATTCCATCCGATCCTCTAATTGGAGCCAAGCCTCTGTTGGTGGCAAGAACAACTATTGGTGAAATAGAAGATTCCAACGCGCGGTTGAGGTAAGTAAACATTTCAATATCAAGCATGTGAACCTCGTCAATAAAAAGAACACCAGGAACAAGTTCGGCAACACCCTGATCAATGTATTTTTGCACAACCTTGTTAATTTCTTGTCGCAATTTTTCTGTGATTTCAGTCTTGCGGGGCTTCATAAGCTGGCCCATCATTGACATGATATCCTGACCGCCTTGTGGACGCGCATTAGCGGAATCTAAGTCGTGAAGAGTAACATCCTGGACAATTTCCTTCTTCTTGTGAACATCACCCTTGGGAAGAGGGACGTATTCTTCAGCTTCCAAATCGAATTCCGTGGCATACACATCTGATCGTCCTACTCGTTTGACAGCACCCGTGTTGGCTTCCAAGTAAATAACGTCACCAACAGCAACTCGTTCCTTCTGGATAGACTCGTATATACTTGGTTCCAATCGTAGTCTACGAGTGCCTTTTGCTGATTTTAAGCCGATTATGACATGTGCAATAGTTTTGCCATATCCTCCTAATGGGTTCTCTGTTTCTTCTGGGGTAAGCTCTGTGACCTCACCTTCAAAAACCTCTTTGGTCTCCTTAATTCGGAGTCCAATTGCTCTTCTAAAGTTTTCCATAAGAGCCTCTGTTTTCTTGACTTCAGCTGAATATAACTCGCTACCCACAATAGGGCAAAAAGGAACCTTGGGACCAAGTTCTTGAGACATAGCAAGAGCCAAAGCGGTCTTACCAGTACCCGAACCACCTGCAATTAATAAGGCCTTGCCAGAAAGCTTCCTGGCCTTGATCATGTCGACAATCAAGCCACAAGCTTCTCTGGCACTCTCTTGGCCTACAAAGCCGTGGTCAACCGGTTTGGCAACGCCGCGTTCATCTAGACCAAGGCCTTTGATGTGAGAGTGAGAAGAAGTACGCTTGTCGCGTCCTGTTGATTTTACTTGTGAGATTTCAACCATGGTAGCTGCTGCGTTGGGGTGTATTGAAAAGTTGACTAGCAAGGGCCGTAGAGTGTGTTTGTTTTGCCAAAGGAAAAGGAATATTATGGTTTCTCGGACTGAGATGTACGCTACTTAAAAATTTCAACGTAAACGCCGTCATGAGTCACATGATCTATACTTACATTGGGTTACAGGTCGAGTATGTAACGTGATATAGGCTTGGTCCTGTTTCTTATAATTAGTTTTCTTCCTAACTTATCCCGAAGCACCGACGACCCGGCCTGCCCCTAATTTTTTTAAATTTTTTTTTTTAATTCACTGACGTCCTGCATTCTTTTTGTTTTGTGTCACGTCTGATTAATTTTTATTTGCAAATGCCGGGAGTTCCGACCGCTTTAACCTCTTTTTTGGTTGGTGGTCCCGCGCCATCTGCTCGTCCTCCAGACTCATCTTCATCAGACTCCAGCAGCAACCCTCAGCTCCACCAAAACAGTTCAGACTCTTCATCTCCATCTATACTGCCATCCTCTGACGTGTCTTCTCTTCCATCGATAGCTGCGTCCTCTTCTCCCTCTGTTTCCTCCTCAATAGAGCCATCTCCTACACCTCATTTGCCGACGCAGTTTCAGAGATCTAGTAACACGGAAAGCAACAGTCCCACTTCTGCAACTACACTGCTGTCAAACAATAAGTTTTCCCAAATTGAACGGGATTTACAAGACCCCGGGAGAGATGATATAGTCATGGTTGACGACATATTTGAAGTTGCTTCATCTGTTGACAACGGTGAATCAAGAGAATCACCTTCTGCCAATGTCGCTAGTGGCTCTGATGCAACCAAAACGTATTTGACTATCAAATCTCCCGACGATCAAGTAACATCTTTGAGCATAAACCAAACAGGATCAACAATACAGGAACCTACTACCGCATCAAAATCACTACTAAAAGCAGAGAGCTCAACCATTTTGGATGCGTCTTTATCGCAGTCCACCTCTACCAACACGTCTTCCAGAGCTACACCAACAACGTCAACAGTGCCTTCTAAGAAGCCACCTGCCCCCAAGCGTTTGTCTGATGCTCCCGATATTTTTGACATGTTTGATGCGCTTTACGACCCCAAAACTGAAACGTACGACAGATTGAAACTCCGTGAAATAGTAAGGTTTAAGCCACTACGGACGAAGCATAATGCGGGCAATAGTAACTCAACTCCCGGCTGTCAAACACCAATAGAAAACGCGTCGGAAAAGTCACTTGGGTCTCAAACAGACAAGAAAGAATCACCAGACGTGAAACTTGAAAGCGAAATCACGAAAGATGAAGGCGAAGACGATTCTGACGAGGAAATTCCTGAGGAAACGTTGATGGCTTCCTACAAGCAAGATATCGCGCTTTTACATCATACATTTCGACATTGCCGTCGAATTGTTGTTATCACGGGCGCCGGAATTTCAGTTGCTGCAGGAATCCCAGATTTCCGCTCTGCAACAGGCTTATTTCGCTTGATTAGAAATGATCTTAAATTACGCGGCAATGGCGCTTCTAGTGGACAACAGATGTTCGATGCTTCAGTGGTTTTTAGCGATGATGAAGCTTTATCAAATTTCCATACGACAATGTGTGATCTCTATGATTTATGTGCGAAATGCAAACCAACACCGTTCCACGACTTATTAAATGACCTTTCTAAAGAGAGTCGACTCTTGAGATTGTACACCCAAAATATTGATTGTTTGGATACCAATCTACCATATCTCAACACCAAGAATCCCCTAACAAGACCATGGCCAAAAACTGTACAGTTACATGGAACTATTTCAGAAATGATCTGTTCCAAGTGCTCATGGACTGATACGTTCAATCCTTCACTATTTAAAACTACCGATGTATCGCCAAGAGATCACCGGGATAATAACGAGGACGACACAGCTGTGGAATCTGATCCAAAAAGAACGAGCCGAGCAGACGCTAGCCCTGATAACGCTTCTATGGACTCTGGTGATGTTGGCACTTTTGATCAAATTAAGGCTCAGTTTGATGACTCTTCATTGGAAAAAGCATCTGGTAGTGATGATGATGATGATGATGAAAGTGACAGGGAAACCATCATTGAACAATATTACATTCCGGACTGTCCGGAATGTATTGAAATGGAAGGTGTCCGACAAGTTGCTGGCAAGCGTTCCCAGGGTGTTGGAAAACTTAGACCGAAAATTGTTCTGTATAATGAACCAAATCCCGATTCTGAAGCTATTGGTCAAGTTACTGAGCATGATCTCCTAGGAAAGCCAGATGGGTTGATCGTTGTTGGAACTACCCTGAAGATTCCCGGAGTTCGAAGAATGGTACGCGAAATGTCACAAGCCGTTCATGCTGCTCGCGGTGTATCAATATGGATGAACATTGATGACCCTGTTGCTTTATCTGCGCGAGAATTCGAGTCCTGTTTTGATCTAATTATCAAATGTGACTGCCAGAAGGTTAGTCAAATTCTCCGCGATTATGAAGAAGAGAAGCAACTATTTGAAGAATTTAAAGTGGAAGAAAAGGAACGACGAAAGCAAGAGATGGAACAACGAAAATTGTTGAGAGAAGAAAAGCTAAAGAAGAAGCAAGAGCGTGAGGAGGAAAAGAAGCTGAAAATGGAGAACGAGCTAGGGACTACTACACAAGTTGACAAAAAGAAGAAGAAGAAACCGACTAAGAAATCTAACACAGGGACACCAAAGCCAACTTCTGATTCTAAAGCTAAGTCAACTTCTACAGAAGAACCAAAGATATCAGCCACGTCTAAGTCAAAGAGTCCATCGGGAAGATCTGGTGTTTCAACTCCACAATCGACAAACTCGTCAAAAGTCAACAAAAAGACAAAACCAAAGGCTTCAAAGTCCAAAACAAGTACTGACACTGATACGAAGATAAATATTACTCAAGGGTCTATAAAAGTCGAAATCCCAATTAAAGTTGAGAATGCTGAAGAACTTGTGTCTAAGAAGCATGTTGACGATGCCCTTATTAAGCCCCAAGCTCTGGATCAGAACCAAAAACCTGAACCCGAGTTGAAGGACTCCACGAAACTAGCAAATGTGGATTATCCTAGTTCAGTTTGTCCCCCAAAACCCAAGCCCAAGTCCAAATCCAAATCCAACTCTGTCAAAAGCTCTAAAAATGGGAAGATGCCTGCTTCTGAATCATCAGAAGCAACTACTCTGAAACCTAATACCAAGTGTTCGAAAGTTGTCAAAACTGTTCGAAAGTCCATATCAAAGGCGGCACCCAAACAAAAGGTGAAAGAAATCAAAGCTGCTAACAATGAACAACAAGAACTTGAAGAGAAACAGGGGAAGAAGGAGAAAGAAACGAGAGTTTTGCGAGGAAAACTTGCTAGAATGGAGCGAGCCCAAGAACGACTAAAGAAACTTGCTGAGCAACGAGATGATTTATTTATCGGCATTAATGGTATTAAGCAGATGGATTCAAAGGATGATGTCCAATTCGACGACACCACATTACCTGAACAGGCAGCTCAAGAGTCCAAATCAGAATCGTCCAGTCCGCCGCCACCTGCAACAAAAGCAATAATCATATCTGCAATTGAAAAAATACAGACAGCAGACAGGCTTTCTCCAAGCCCTTCTTTAGAACCACAGAGGAATATTTCACCGGTTGAAACTTTGTCTGCTGTATCTACTGCTCCTCGTTTGCAATCTGAAAGGAGTGTTATGCCAATATCATCAATCCTCGCACCATTACCCACACAACCCTCTATGTTTTCCGATCCTGTCAGGCCTCTATTGTCAGAGTTAGCGACAAAACTTTCTCCACAGTCACCTCAACAGCTCGCAACTCCTATATCACAAGAGAGCCAGCCTTTTCCTAGAACACCTCCCAGCTCTCTTGAAACTTTAGCATCTCTCGCGACTCGCCTAGCCTCCCCCGAATCATCTCGTTCCAATGACCCTAACATGTTGAAACGGAAACTTGACAGTTATAATCCATATCCTAACGATACTCATTCTAGGATACCTCCACATTCTCAAGCATTTTACTCACCTCCTCAATCATCCCATCGTTCTGACTCTCAGTACTACTATTATCCTCATCCACAACAGCAACATTACCAACATCCACATTTTACAAATCAACCCTTTTACCCACCACCACGTTGATCAAACGAATCTTCTGTACTATTATGAACTATATGTAACGAACTATTGGTATTTGTATGAACTTTTAACGTTTTAGACTATTTTTCTATTGTACTTTATATATACCCAATTATGAATGAACCTTTCTGTGCGTCTTTCTTTAGCAAATAAGCCCATTAATTATTAACTGTCTTTATTAAAATTATTGTTATTTTTTTACCAAAAAGGAATTCATTTTTGCCATTAGTTTTCGTTTGATGTTTCTTACTCATCGTCATCATCTTCTTCCATTTCATCCATGTCGTTAGGTTCTTTTGGCTCTTGGCCCTCTGACCATTGAGTAACATCATCGATATGGGACAGGATAGTTGATACAGAGTCTGGATTTCTCGCGTTAAGAGGTAAAAACTGTACCATACCAAAGTCGTCAATAAGTTGGGCGATGCTTCTGTTCAAGTCGTGGAATTTTGGGTTTGCCATGGCGACGTCCACCTCATCGGCAAGGAGTAATGGGTCAGGGTTGAGGAATCGTTTCAAGTCCCTTTTACGAACAATGTCAGTTGGACCGCCAGCATTTTGGGGGATAAGGGCGTCGAATGGGTCAACATTTGAGGGATCATCGTTGTCGTCATTTTCGTAAATGTTTCCAATGTTCATGGAGCTGTTGGAGGCTTTCAAAGCCTTTTGCTGATTGGGATGGGCTTTGGAAAGAGTCTCTTGGAGCTTGTCGGATGCGATTTTGGTAGTAGAAGGGTTGGTAATGAGGTCCATTTTGGAAAGCACGTTGATATGGGGAGTTTCGAGCATCATCATAGCAGACATTGCAGACAAAGTACCAGAAAAGAACTTGGCGCGGTCTGTCACAAAAGGAGCTTCCATAAGGTATATGACACATAGAGACATGTTGAGTTGTTGTTGGAGATGCTTGACGATTCGTGGGAGAACTGGGATATGGGTATATAGCTCGATTTGGCCTGGACAGTCGAAGATTAAATATTCGTCGTCAAAATCGCCAATCTCGTCGTCAAGCCAGTCGAGGTTCTGAAGAAGAAACTCAAAACAGTATACAAGGCCACCATTGGGTCCGTATTCAAGTTCCTCCATGACGTCTTCTAAGGAAATCAGGTCTCGAATATCAACAGTAAACTCGTATTGTGTGGGTTCTGCAGCCGGGTCGAGATTCACTATATGAGATCGACGGCCGATGCTTTGCATGTGTGAAATGAGAGAGTTGCAAAAGGTACTCTAAAAGAAAACGCGATTAGTAGTTGTCATTGGTAAACGTGGATCCATATTTATATACTGAGGAATCCCATCAGACAGTCAAGACGATAATTGCTCGTTGCCACCTTTGAGTCTGATATGCTAAGAGCATAAACAAAACAGACAAAATACATACTTTGCCAGCTCCAGCTGGTCCTAATACTAGCACACCAACTCTTGACATGATGATTTAACTTGTTTAATTAAAGGTTTCTTATGTGGTTGTGATTTTCACAAGACCTTGCTAATTCTTCGACGGGTCGTGATGTCCGGGTATAAAACACGTTGAGCCGTGCTTGAATCTTGGAATTTCGTTTATAGTAGAAGAGATCAGTAAAAAAAAAGTGTCTCTTCTCTTAAATATTCAATATATATTATGAAAAGATAGGCGTGGTGGTTGGGATATACAGCATCAAGCAGGAAAAAAAAAAATTGTAGTAAGGCTATGTGAATTAGTGAATAAGCAAACGAAAATTGGTGCGAAAAGTGGCACTCCATAAACATCACGTGACACACGCGTTGAAAACTTTTCAGCCGCGTAACCGTTGAAGCAAGAGCTATGATGCCAAAGTGCTCCTTGGGAATCTTTACATGGAAATAAATATACAAATATCATCATAATTTTTTTATTGTATTTGCTCAATCTTTTGGGTACACATACATGAAATAAAAATACAAAAAAAGAAAGATAAGTAATTTTTGGAAGAGTAAATAAAATAAATGTACCAAGTTTCAACTATTGTACAAATCATCGAATATTCATGAGATTATAGATGCCTGCACCAACAATTAGAACCCTCAGGTTCAGCCTGTACAAATGCTTTGACACCACCTGCAGCCAGCTTGTTCTCCACCATTTCCTTCACCTGGGGTGTATCATACGGTTGCTGAACTTGAACGTGAAGAACACCACGGATCGAGGATCCGTCAGCCCAGAATCTAGGAACAGTGTAGCCTGCAACACCAGGCATAACAGAAATGTCAGATAACATATTTCGGACATTATATTCTTGCGACGACTTCAATGACAAGAGAAGAGTTTTTGCAGAAGAGGAAATAAGAGGCACGGCAGACATAAAAATGAGAATAGCAATAAGAATGGAAGCGATTGGATCAAATCCCTCCCACTTGAAGTAGTATACAAGAATGGTGGAAATAATGACACCGACCGATCCTAACGTGTCAGCAATGATATGAAGCAAAATACCACGCATATTTTCGTTTTCTTCTTCGTCATCATGAGAATCGTGTGCATGTTCGTGTTCACCTTCATGGCTTTGGTTATGCTCCTCATGACTATGTTCGTGGCCATGGTCATGACTGTGACTATGAGAAGCCCCATGGCTATGACCATGACTATGACCGTGACCGTGACCATGGCCATGGTTAAATGCAAAAATTCCAACCACGTTGACGAGTAAACCAAGAATAGAAACAATAAGCAACTCAGTAGTCTTTTCCAATTCAACAGGTGTAGAGATACGTTCTACGGCCTCTGCAATAACACCAAGCGAAATACCAATCAACAAAAATCCGTTTGTAAAACCTGAGAGAGTCTCCACCTTTCCCAGGCCATATGGGAATCTAGAAGAAGGTGGGAGCTTTGAAAGAATAGAAGCAATAAGCCCAACAAACAAGGCCAAACAGTCAAAGAACATGTGAATAGAATCTGAGAGTAGACCCAAAGAATGAGACAGAATAGAATAAAGAAGCTGAATCAACATGAATGAGAAATTGAGAAGTAGGAAATAAAATATATTCTTGGTATCATTGTGTGCCAAAATGGAATCAATAATACCCCAGTTTCTGATTGACTCGGGTGGGCTGGAAGGATCAAACAGGGCTGCAGATCGAGGGTAGAGGGTATCCGGGATCAAAATTGCTGAAAATAACGATGCAACTACATCAGATATTAAGCCAGTATAAGAAATATCACTCTTTACCAACACAGAACGTTCAAGAAAGATACTGAGGGCTGAACTGATGGTAGCATTAAGTCTATGAGGATGAAGGTCTCTTTTGGATACAAGGAAAACACCTAGAGAACCACTGGAAATCGAAATCAGTGTCAAAGCGTCAACAGTAATATGGGTAACGGAAATTGCGGCAGGAATTAGGATAATAAGTCCCAAGAGAAGTGAAACGATACCAGAAATTGAAGCAGAAGGTCTATGAAGACAGTACGACGCTCCAATCAATGCAAGGTAGCAAGAAAATAGTTTCCATATGGGGAGATGTGATTCAACAGAAGCGTCTGAATTCTTTACAGCATCAACAATGAAAAGAATAAAGACGTACAAATAATAAGTAAAATTGAAAGGGTGGAGAAAGAGGTATGGGGCATTGAATAAGGTGGCCATAACCAAACAAGACTTGACGGAGCCCAACAATGAACAGGCCCAAAATAGTAGAAGAGCACCTCCAGCCAAGATTAATGTGTTATTGATATCAATTTTGTTAACGGCAGATGGGTTGGGGTGTCGATTCATAACAAGAGTTAGGATGCCTGCTGTTATCAGCAAAGGACCAGTAACAATGGTAGTTGAAAGAAAAGATTGAATGGAACCCGGGGTACTGAGCTTCATACAAATGAAGTCAAGAGCTAATAAAGATGTTGGGAGGGAAATCAAAGCAGGAACACGTTCAATCACGGACGGCGTAGGAGAAGCTTCAGAAGTTATACTATATTGGGAATCGTTGAGATCGTGAGAATAAAGACTTGGTTTTTCAGAGACACCATGAGCATGAGAATGATCATCATGGATGTGTTCATGGGTATAAGTATGGCTATGGCTATGGCCATGATCATGATTGTGGGTATGAGTATGATCATGGGAATGTACATTTTCTTGAGAGCTTTCCATGATGTTAGATATATCAGGAAAATAGCCGGCCTCATTTTCATTTGGACCTAAAGAAGGGGAGAGAAGACTGATTTCAGACAAAGTTTTGTGAATGTCATCTAAAGTTTTGCTGAGAGCGCCTCCTCCAAGTGGATTTAATGGAGGGCGAGTTGCCAATGGAGAAGCAATTGAAGACCGCTCTCGCTGTGTTTGACTGGTGTGTTTTCTAAAATCCGAGAGAAGTCCAGGGACTGAGTGAATACCCCAAGAATCACTGGCTGAAATGGTAGAGGCAGCTCGACGAGCTCTAGTTTTGACGCCATTTTCGCTTAATTGAGATCCGGAGGTATCAAGGCGTGATAAAGCAGGGACCCCTTTTCTATGATGTTTTTTGTTGCTAATTCCCGCTGGGTCAGCATTAGGATTCCCAACAGCAACGGAATAGCTTCGCGAGACTCTAGCAGATGATGAAGGCTTATCTGGCAAAGTGTTTCCTTTCGATTTATCATTCGATGATACTCTGGCGTGGTTGGATCTAGAGCTTCCCATAGAGTAATTAGATGCGAATAGAAAGGGCTGTTCCTCTCCCTCAGGTGCTTCTGAGGGCATTTTTGTAAAACGATGATATGATGATACGAAGAATGGAGTTATTGCAATCAATTAAGTGAGAAAAAATTGCTGAAAGATATAAAGTTGGAAAGGGGTGCTGGTGAAATTGTGAAACAGCTAAAAGCTAATTTTTGAAGTAGACACCTTGAGATTATGATTTGGTGAAAACTCGTAGGGGCATAAATGTATGATTCGGTGACAAAGATAAAGACAGCGTATAACACACGCCCAAAGAGAATCAGAACAGCCAAATTCTTAACTGGGACCTGCCCTAGAGTGACGAGCTATGAATTCAGGGGGAAAAGACAGATGAAGAAGGGTCCTTGGTGGTGATTTAAGGCTGGCGTTGTAATCTGCAGTGCAATCAAAGAGATTGGAGGGAGTGGCTAGTGTTGTAACGCGGGCTGTCATTACAAAACAGGGTAATGTCACACAACAACAAGGTGTTCAGCACGTGACCACAAAGAGCAGCCGAGAAAATGCACCCGGGTAGGTTGCGACAAAAGAATCCGGTACCCTCAATGGAATGGTATTCACAGCCCCTGAAATATATCCCGCTGTACTCTAGCGAGGCCAGGCTGAAAGTCTGCTATGGGACGGAGCAATAATACTTGTCACTGATCCGTTATCAAAGGCTAATGTCATTTAGATCGTACTAGGATTCAGAATGTAAGTTCAACGAGAACACATCGAATCCTTCATACTTTACCCGACCTATCTCTGTAAAGGTTTAGGCAATAGAACATGATAATTATCGGGAAGATACATGTTCACGACGTGCCATTTTCCTCCTTTGGCGCACGCACGGCTTGAAAACAATGACACAGCCGCGCTCCATTGTTAATGTAGCCAGTTTTGGTGACAGTATTCCAGTTGGGACGTCAATGTCAAGTTAGAATATGCCTAAAGATACGGGAATAGGGAGATTGGCTTTATTTTCAAAAACATGCGTATAGAATGTGAATATTGATGTAGGACGTATTTGATGTTGTTGAAGTGATGAAGCTTTTGTAAGCGTTTTGCATTTAGCGTGAGTTACTTGAATTTTTATAAAACACCAACCAGTATCATTTTAAAACCGGAACGTTTCTGTAAAAAGTGATTCCCGAATATTGGAAAATTTTAATTTCAGTGAATTGATATCTTGAAAATATGAAAAACTGGAGACTCTCTTTAAAATGCAAAATAATGCCTCAACGGATCGTTATAATTGTACCGACCTTCCAGACTAAAGACTAATACATTATCCTTTAAAAACGAATCCAATTTATATTAAAATTTCAAACTTAGATGGTATGTTGCGTGGATTTTGTTTGAAATTTTATCATCACTGATCATTATTGCAACCGAATCTAGAGTTCCTCGGGATGTTGGAACTAGTGTAGAGCCTATCTAGATATTGTGATCAAGTCACAAGACGTATCTAAGGTATTGAGTGACACTCAAAAAAGACGAGCATCACCAACGGAACAGACCCTTTTTTGATGTGTTATAACTGATTGTTCTTTGTGAACAGTTGAATTATCTTGCAAGTTAAAGTTTGTGATATTCAAGATCAGTACCAGACACTTTTAGATTCCCATAGCCATTGAGTTCAGTTGGCCAGTAAATAAAACCAATCTCCATTTGAATACTGGACACTTCACATAAATGTTCACGGTCTTAGTTGATCGACATATATAACGAGCCTTGATAGTTGCTTTAATGTACACTACATTTAGAAATTTCATTTTAGCCAAAAAACAAAATACTGCTATTATTTCAACACGAAGTTTCACCAGTTTGTATAAAGTACCGATATCTAATTGACTGCTTGGCTTTCATAAAGTCATTTTTTACCGAATAAATATCACTCTCATCTAAACTTCAAAATTTCAATGCCTACTATTTGGTAAGCAAGGTATAAACAGATCTCGAATGGTTGCAAGTTACCTCGGTAAATAAACAACTACAATGAAAGTTCAGTAGTTTAGATTTCGTTGTAAAGAATCCGGTGAAATTGATAACGAATAAAAACACCTATTCAAGGTTTAATGTTCCCATAAGCCAATATGAACAATACAATAAACCATATAAATACAAGCTGATCCTTCTACTTTTGTAGCCATCATCTCAACTCTACAATTCAGAAACATATTTTCCCTTTCAAATGCCTATTCAACCTCTGTCAGAAACTCCTTTGCATGTTAATGCCACCTTCAACGAAAAGTACCAAGATCTTGATGATCCACCTTCTAATAATAATTTAGATCCCAATTATGAAGATCCCCGTCCGTTATACAATGACGACGTTGAAGCCCAGGTCATCTCTCTAGATCGAAGACCATCTTCAAGAAAACTTTCTAGTATTCCCACAATAGAGGAACAAAATCGTCTTTCCCGACTCTTAAGTGGAACTGATGGAAGATTTCCTACTGGTGACGTTCCTCAATTAGGCAGTGGAAGGCCACTACCAGAACCATTACCTGATAGTGAGCTATATCAAGTCGATTTCAACGGCCCTGACGATCCTGAACATCCTTTTAATTGGTCGACAGGAAGAAAACTTGCTATTTCTGGTACACTTGCCTTATGCTCTGTTTGTATTACTTGGGGTTCCTCAATATACTCTGTTGCAACCCCTGGACTGTCCCAAATTTACCATGTCAAACCTGTTGTTACTTCCCTAGGTGTTTCTTTTTATGTGCTTGGTTTTGCATTTGGACCTATTATTTGGTCTCCACTTTCCGAACTTTATGGCAGAAAGTTGCCAATGGTACTATCCACTTTTCTTGCCACATGTTTCTTCTTCGCTTCTGCTACATCCACCAATCTGCAAACTCTCTTGATCACCCGTTTTTTTTCTGGTGCTACAGGCTCTGCACCATTAACTACTGGAGCTGCAGCTCTTTCTGACATATACGATAACTTGAGCCGTGGAATTGCTGTTGATATATTCGCTGTCACCATCTTCTTTGGTCCTATGGTCGCGCCTATTGCTGGTGGATTCATTGTGGAGTCCTACTTGGGATGGAGGTGGACTTTATACCTCACTGGAATTATGACGGGTGCTTCTCTGCTTGCTTGTATATTCTTGCTGGAGGAAACATATCCTCCTGTACTTCTCTCTAAGAAGTCCGAGCGTCTTCGTGAGGCTACTGGTATTTGGGGAATTCACTCTTCGCAGGATACGGTTAAGCCTGACCTCAAGGCTATTGTGACAGTCAGCATTGCCCGACCCATTAAGATGCTATTTACTGAGCCCATCATTTTACTCATTTCCATCTACAACGGCTTTTGTTATGCCATTCTCTACCTTTGCTTGTCCAGCTACCCCTACACTTATGTAGTGAAGTACCACTGGCAGTTAAGTCATGCTATGCTTCCTTACGTCGGTGTCCTAATCGGCATGCTGATTTCGGGCACTTTGTTGGTATTCTATTATGAACCAAAGTACAACAAACTTGTTGAAGCTAATGGTGGCCGCCCACAGGCAGAAGGTCGTTTGATTCCCATGATGCCAGCCGGCATTGCATTTGCTATCGGTCTTATGTGGTTTTTCTGGACTGGTAATTATGCATACAAAGTCCATTGGATGGTTCCCACAGCTGCTGGTCTTTTCATCGGTTTCGGGCTTCTTGGGGTATTCGTTCCCTCCATCAATTACATTATCGATTCCTATTTGTTCTTTGCCGCATCTGCTGTTGCTAGTTTGACGTTCCTGCGTTCTCTGATGGGTGCTGCCTCTCCTCTCTTTGCCGATTACATGTTTGAAGGTATGGGTCTAAACTGGGCAGGCCTTCTCCTTGGTTTGGTTGCTTTTGCTTTGGCTCCAGTTCCATTCCTCTTCCATATATATGGAAAGAGACTTCGAGGTAGTTCTAAATTTGCCTTTGGGGATTAACATATATAATTTAAAATGTGATAAACCTATCACCACTCAATTTCTTCCTCGAACACCTGTTTGATGTGCCTTCTTGAGATACGCATTTGCAGGAGACATATTCACATATAATCAAGGGGTTGACCTTGGGGATATCAGTTTTCGTTTAATATTAACAGGGTACATGGCATTTGTATTATGTGTTCAATGTATTTCTTTGAGTTTTAGTTATCCAATCTATGAAATGTTTGAAGAGTGGGGGCGATCATAGAAGTTTCGTTTTTACCGCAAGCTTTCAATGTCAATCGCTCTAACCCTAAAGGCTCAGAAGTGTTAAAGCTTACTAATTCGACAGGTTTCGTTAACTTTCGGCCATAGTTTTGATGTAAAAAAATTCGGACAATTCAAAATAAGATGTAAGAGTAAAAACAAATAACATATCAATTTTGTGCTGATATCCCAGGTTATGCGCGACGCGCACGTGAACGCGTTTAGAATTGTTTACTTTCTTCACTGCACTACAACTTTGAAAATCAACAACCTATTAATTTACGCCAAATTATTCAATTCAACTGGTTAGACTTGGGTTTAATTACATTATTTACATCGATCTGGATTACTTAAGTAACAGTTTATTTCAACATGGCCCAAAACATCCCAGAAAACCCATTTCATACACATACCTATCACTCACCACTGGACAATGTTGAACAATTTGCCGAACCTTGCATACTAGGAGTCGACGAAGCGGGTCGTGGTCCAGTTATTGGTCCAATGGTGTACGCGTGTGCATACTGTCCATTGAGCTACAAAGATGATTTAGCTAAATGTGGATACGATGACAGTAAAGCGCTCACGGCAAAATCCCGCGACAACTTGCTTGAGAAGATCATTAAAGACAGTCATGTTGGATGGACAGTCAAAGGCCTCGGTCCCCGGGATATCGGTGCTGGAATGCTGAGACCCAAATCTATCAACTACAATTTGAACGCACAAGCCCACGATGCGACTATTTCTATGATCCAAGAGGTGCTTGGACGCGGAGTCAAAATAGTGGAAGTATATGTGGACACAGTTGGTCCTCCAGTGACATATCAAGAGAAATTATCCAGACGATTTCCTGGGATCAGGTTTACGGTTTCAAAGAAAGCAGATTCAATCTATCCAATTGTGTCGGCGGCATCAATTTGTGCAAAGGTCACGAGAGACGCTTGGCTAACAAGACATGAGGATAAAAACGAAGGTGGGTGGGGATCAGGGTACCCTTCGGATCCTAACACTGTGAAATACTTGAAGAGAAACGTGGACCCTCTGTTTGGATTTTCGGGAAATATTAGATTCAGCTGGGGTACGATCACAGATCTGATGAAGAAAGAAGGCATTGAAGTTCAATGGACAGATGACTACGACGAGGATTCGAAAAAGAAGGTCAAAAATGCAGCCAAGTTTTTTGTGACAAAGGACGCAGACGAGAGCGAAAAGAAAGATGATGAGCTCTTGTTATCAACTGAGTGGTATGGATCGGATGGAGGTAGACAAGAACTGTGGCTATAGATGCAGATGCAATATGAAATATAAACAGACCTAAGTAGTCTATGTATTATATTCTGACAAATCAATGAAAGGTCTGAGTAGATTCTCGTCTTGAAGAGCAGAATATATAGCTCCCAAGCATAATGTATACACAAATACACAAATACATAATATACATAAGCAAATATACATGCCAGACCAAAACCAGTTACACTCAACCGTTTTGATGATGAGCCGTACAAAGCCCAACCAATTCTGCTTACATAATACTTTCGGCTAAGGCATCACTTCCGATTTCTAGAGTCAAGTCACGAATAGGAATGTTTTCTTTCTCCACACTCTCTCTAGTTTTCGTTGCATTTTCCGACATCGATTTGGCACATGGTAGCTTCCAACCTGTGACACTCATCCTTGTCGTATACTCCTGGTCCTTCGTTACCCGACACAGGCAACTGCTTCAACAACCCCCCTCATTCGACGCATAGCTATTTCCATATATTAGGCTTACTCCCTCAGCAACTTTTTCTCAAGTTCACACCAGTGTTAGATACAGCTCTACAGAGTTTCAACGACAAATTCGCCTGGAAACTTTCTTCCGTCTCAATTTATAAGCTAAACCCTGCCTACAAACAATAATTACTCATTTTAATCCCGGCATGTCGGAAGTTCCAGAGACAGAGCCTTTGGTTATTGAACCTAATGACCTCAAAGAGTGCAACAAATCAACCGATTCTTCCCCTACAGCTATCCCTGAAAAAGAATGGTTTCCACCCCAATCAAGCGACCCTGCTAGCGATAAGAGAAAACCATCGCTGGCGTTTCCTGTTGGAATTCCAAAACCACTTCTATTGAAGTACTTGGTCGAGCCACTCCCAGGAAAACATTCCTCTACGCAAAAGGCAATATCAAGTCTTTCTCCCAAAAGTCTGTTGCCACCACAGCCACGTATCGATAATGCAGAGATGTTTATCAGCATCTTCAACGAGAAGGATGGAAAAGACAAAATTATCAAGATTATCCAATACTCCATGAAGCTGGTGATCTGGGCTGATACCAAAAAGGCCGTTCGAGAATACATGTTACCCAATTCTTCCAATACCTCTTCAGCTCCTGGAGACTCAAAAAGTCCAGGAAAGCGGAAATTAAGTGCCCTTACCTATAAAGCAATCGCGTATTTAATACTTGTCAAATGGTCCAGGGTTCTATCCTCGCAGTTTTCCATGTTTAGAAAAATTATTCGGTTTGGAAACTGGATGGAGCCATTCCATGAAGTATACCATTCCTTTTTCCCTAAGGATACATCTTCAGCAAAGCAGCTCGGCCTGTTTAATAGACTGGGCGCTACTTTGTTTACCAAAAGCTTTGCTGAACATGTTATCGAACTTTATAACGCAGTATTCGACGATGCTTACCTGCTAGCCAAGTTTGGTCTGCTCAAGTTTAAAAACTTCCCTCAATTTCCAGAATTTGCAGAGTCTCATGCCAACTATGCTTGGATAACATCCATCTTTTTGGCCCTGGGCGCGGAGCGAACTAAAATGTGGAAGCAGTGGGATCAGTATCTCAAGATTAGAGAGCGTGAGGTTGAGTTACTTGAAAAGAGAGGCAGTATGGATCCGGAGAAGACCAACGAAGCAGACTTGAAGAATTTACGATCAATTGCAATTGAAAAGTACAAAATCAGTGAGGCAAGACGCATCTCATGGTTGAATACTTTAAAGCTCCTCTGTGACATGACCTTCTGTGGTCTAGAGCTATTACACTTGGATAGCCGTGTTAGTCCGTTGGTTCCGACTGGTGCTGGTTTGGGATCCGCGTTTATTGGTTTCTACAAAATATACCATGGCAAATACCAGAAGTTGCTTTTTGCCTAGTTAACATGGCAGAATTGGCATTAGATGCCGATTCATGTTGTTGAACTCAAATAGACTTTATTATGTTGGTTGGTTGTTTTGTTAATTATTACTAGATTATGTTGTTTTGTCTTTTTCTTAAATCAAGGTTGGTTTACATATCTAACACGTTTTGGCCTATATTATTATTGTATTATTGAGAGCTTTTGAAATTACAGAAATTTGGACTCTTTCAGTTTTGAAAGGTTTCTGGTATATTGGCAGGCCCCAGCTGCAGGTCGAGTTCTACACCTATCTTTATATATATATATACATCTGTACAAACTCTCAACCTTTTTGGATTGGAATAAAATTTCATCAAGCTTCTAGCTTTAAGCGTTCATATCACACAGTAAACCCGCTCTTTAGCATTAAACACTACTCACTTGGTAATGCTTATTTAGTGTTAGGTATTAACAATATTATTATCTATATATAAATACAAGCTGTTTAGTTGACAATTCCATTACTCTTCAATTCTTGAATCTTTTCACCGCTGTAACCGAGTACCTGTTCAAGAACCTCATTAGTATGCTGACCCAACAATGGGGGTGGGGTTCTAACTGTAGGTTGGGTCTTTGAAAACTTGACAGGTGAGTTAACGACCTTGATCTTTCCACAGGCGGGGTGGTCCACTTCAGCAATCATATTTCTTGCCAGGACGTGGGGATGGTTAAGGGTAGTTTGGACATCATTGACGGGAGCGTATGGGAATCGTTTTCCTTCAAAAATCTTGAGCCATTCTTCATTGGTCTTTGTGAGGGTAGTCTTGGAAATTTCCGGAACAAGAATATCACGGTACTTGACACGCAGTTGATTGGTTTGGAAACGCTCGTCAGCCCCCAGGTCAGATCGGTCGATTGCCTGGCAAACCGCTTGGTATTGTGTGTCATTTCCACCAGCAATTAGAATCTGGCCATTATTTTTAGTAGGGAATCCTTGGTAGGGACATATACTTGGATGGGCAGTGCCCTGGCGACCCGTGTCGGGCTTTCCGGATATGAGACATGAAGATGCAATGTT
Organism: Magnusiomyces fungicola; assembly: GCA_900654225.1. NCBI lineage: Eukaryota > Fungi > Ascomycota > Dipodascomycetes > Dipodascales > Dipodascaceae > Magnusiomyces > Magnusiomyces fungicola. Next base: position 1,098,599 of record CAACAH010000005.1, read on the forward strand.
GGCAAGTGTAGTCACTTGACAGTCACTTAAACAAACATCCAGATGCTGTCCCTCCCCAGATTTGGAACGGTGGATCAAAGCAGCCATGATGGAGGATGCAGCATATAAACCGGTTGTCAAATCTGTGACAGCGACGCCGACCTTGACTGGCTGGCCATCAGGTTCACCAGTAATGTGCATTAAACCAAACTCAGCTTCCACCATAACGTCGTAACCGGGTCTTTGGGCGTAAGGGCCTGTTTGGCCATAGCCAGTGATGGAGGTATAAATGATTTTTGATTTGGCTGGTTCAGGCAACTGGTCGTATGCAAGGCCATATTTAGCCAGGGTTCCTGGAACGTAGTTTTCAATGACAACATCAGCAGAGAGAATCAAGTCTTTGATGATCTGCTGTCCTTCCTGAGACTTGAAGTTAAGTCCGACTGACTTTTTGTTTCTATTGATGCCAAGGAAATAAGCACTCTCGCCGGGGAGTTTGGTGCTCTTGTGGGATTCAATCAGTGGATCCGAGTCAGCGCTGGGGCTAGTATAGTTTGCAAAAGGTGGACCCCATGCTCGCGTGTCGTCACCATTTGTGGGGTGTTCCAGCTTGATGATCTCTGCTCCCAAATCACCCAAAATCTGAGTGCAGTATGGACCAGCCAGGACTCGGGTCATATCAATGACTCGGACGCCGCTCAATGGCAAGTTGCTTCCTTTTGAAGCAGACTGGAGAGCAGCAGCAGCAGCATTGTTAGTCAAAGTTCTGATGGATTGTTTGACCAGGTTGAACTGGCCTAGTCTTGCAGATGCTGCTGGAGAAGCCAGTTTAAGCTGGCCATTGAATCTAAGGGTGCGTGCTAGCATATTGAGAATGAAGGTATTATGCAAAAAATAAAAGTCGAGAAAGTAGAAAATACAAGGCCAAGAAGGAAAGGACCTAGGTATTTATAACTGGTAATGGGCGGCTAAGACTGGGGAACGAACCCCAGGGCGGATACATGCACTCTTGGAGTAAGCTAAAACCCCTAACCCGACATTTCAATTTTCACTCGGAACTTTACTGCCTGCCCAGGCCTGTGCATGTAACATAACATCACGATGCAAGAGTCATGGGAGTCATAGACTTGATGATGATGACTATGGTGGCAGGAACAGTAGAGCCGGTGATATGTATCCACCTTGCGTACTATCATAACTCATATAGGCGATGGAATCAATGACCCACGTCCAAGTTATATATCGACATTTGGATAGACTGCATAGTGTTCCTTCTTCACTGGAAAACCAATGGGAAAGCTGCTACTACATTTTCTAAACACAAGTTTGATCTTGGTAAGCAATTGCCAACTTCATTTTAACATATTTACTTTATACATCTTACATATCGGGTTTACAATTTGTGGCCTTGAGTAACACCCAATTCCTCCATAAAGGCAGCGTTATTGGGTTCTCTGCCCAAAAAGTCCTTGAGCGACTCCATGGCGTCTCGAGATCCACCGGGGCCAATAACCTTGGTCTTGTATTCGTAGCCAACTGTGGAATTGAGGGGATCAGCCTTGAACTTGGTGTAATACATGTCACAGGCAAAGACCTCAGACCAGAGGTAGCCATAGTATCCTGAATCATAACCTCCCATCAAGTGGCCAAAGGCAGAAAAGGCATGAGACTTGAAATCACCAGTAGTGTCAATGCAGTACTTGGTTCTCAACTCGCCCCACTTTTGGACCAAGTCAATAGGCTGGTCTTTATTAAGATGGTGAATAGCCAAGTCAAAGCTACCAAGGAAGATCTGACGGGAAAGGTTGAGACCGTCATTGACGTGCTTGGTGCGGATCAAAGCATCAATAAGACCGTCATCCAATGGTTCACCAGTCTCGTACTGCTTGGACAAGGACTTGATCTGCTCCTTGTTCCATGGCCAGTACTCCAACATCTGTGAAGGTGCTTCAACAAAATCCCACTCCACAGAGGTACCGTGGAATCTAGCATACTTGGTCTTTGAAACGAGATTGTGGATTCCGTGGCCCATTTCATGGAAAAGGGTAACAACTTCATCGTGCTTCAAAAGAGAAGGCTTAGTGGCAGTAGGCTTGGAAAAGTTGCAGACCAAGGCAGTGAGAGGATAGACCCTCTTGCCAGTCTCTAAATCAGTGTAACCAGGAGACAGGTTAAAGTTGGCAGCATGGCCATACTTGTTAGGACGAGGGTGCAAGTCCAAGAAAAACCAACCAAGAAACTCTGTAGGCTTTCCGTCCTCAGAAGCGTCCCAAACGTGAAATTGCTGGACATCTTCATGCCAAACCTTCTTGTCCTTGTCATCAACCTTGTAAAACCTGAGGCGAAGAACCTGCTCATAGAGCTTAAGAATTTCAGAAACAGTATTGTTCAAAGAAAAGTAGCTGGCAATCTTCTGGGCGTCAATCTTATATTCAGTCTCAAGAAGCTTGTTAGAATAGTATCGGATATCCCAAGAATATAACTTGCCATCATAATCCAATCCGCGAGCTTCATAGTCCTCCTTCTTGTATCGGAGCAAGATCTTAACATCCTCCTCCGCACGAGGTCTAAGCTTAGAGTTCAAGTCAGCAAGGAAATTCAAGGCAATATCAGGGTTCTTAGCCATTCGATCGTCCAAAACATAAGCAGAGTGGTTCTTGTAGTCGAGTAAAGGGGCAATTTCTGAACGAATCTTAACAGCTTCAGCAAGAAGATCATCATTGATGATGCTTCTATTGTCAAAACCAGTGTAGACCTTCTTTCTGACGTCAGCATTGTTGGCGTACTTCAAAGTGGGAAATACATCAGGGTATTTAAAACTGAGCTTATACTTGCCGGTTTCTTCTACTTTGGAAAACTGTTCAAGGATGGATTCTGGAACTCCATCGAGTTCCTCTTTGGTGAATTCAAGAAAGCCATTTTCGTCGGCAAGATTCTTTGAAAACTGAATGGAAAGGGTAGAAAGTCGCTTTCTGAGTTCGCCAATCTTGTTTCGAACGGCATCATCCTTGTCCAAACCACTGCGTTTGAATCCCTTTTCCATTTTTTCAGCAACACGGCGCGATTCGGGATCCAAGTCCTTAGGCAAGTTAGCAAAGACCTTGGAGAACGCCTTGTAGACGTCAACTCGCATGCCAGCATCAATCTCGTACTCAGAAATGAGCTCGTCGGCCTTAGTAGAAGCATCACGAAGGTCCTTATTGGCTGAGACACTTTGATAGAAAGTAACGGGAGTAGTAGCAGCATCATTGACGGCGCGGAATTGAAGATAGCGCTTCATGGTAGAATCCCAGGTGGGATTTTCTTGGGAAACAATGTCATCAAGAAGAGCCTTGGACTCGGAAATGCTCTTATTGGCAACAGCTAGGATTTCGTCAGCAGTTGTATCCCAAGAGGGAGCGGGCTGAGGTGGGGAAGGAACGGGACCAGTCATGTTGTAACGTAAGGAAGTATTGGAATTGGATAGAGATGCAAAATGCCTGGGGGACTGAACAATGGTATTTATAAGAAGAAATTGACGAAGTAGCCGGCTTGTGCCATTTATGAGTGTCATTGCAATTTAATTAAAACAACGCTTGAAATGTCGTGGCAAAAAAAGCTAAAAGAGCGGACATTGTTCTTACACCACCTTTGCAGTATTTTGAAATTCTCCACCTTCAGAGTGTCAGCCGCACGTCATATTAGTGGTAGCGTGGAGTCAGCTGATTTAGAAGGCATCAACCCCAACGTTGTCTACTAGCAGGTAGGAGCTATAAAGGTAGTAGTAGGAGCTATTAAGAAAGGTTCAACACGGGATATCTTTTGACACAACAGGTTCTTTCATTTGTGGGCCTAGCGACAGCAGAAAGACATCTTACATATCCATTTCTTCGTATCTAGCAGTCACTCTGACCCTTTGGATTCCAAAGCTTGGAGCATCTTAGTTCCGTGAAGCTGAGCCTGATCATTGATGGACATCAGTTTTGAAATTAGCTGGAAGAAATAAGATATTCATTATCTGGCCTATTTACTATTTGTGTGATATCCCAGACGGGATGGTTTTACAAGCAGTCAGAAATAATCAACAATCTCATTATTGTTAATGGCTGGGGTCGAAAGTTGCTCTGCTAAAAGTCAGGTATCCAATGTATTCAATCAAGCCATATTCGCTTTAATCAATTTGATGTTTCCTGTAAAGCATAGACTTACTGTTTTAAATCCATTGTCTCCAGTTGTAACTTTTACAGGTACCTCTGGACGGAATCCTTAACTATATATTGACTATTCTGAGCGACAGAGTTACTTATCATTGAGTAATATCATGGAAATTTAAAATATTCTTTGGAAATTCAAGTTGAAGTCAGAAAAGGTAATAATTTTGATTCATATGGAAAACCCAAATATAATCAAGGCTCTCCCACAATCAGCCTCGTTATCCAAGCAGATTTAGTCGAGGGTGGAAATGATCCACTCCTAAAATATATACGTTATAACTAGTAACTTGCAACTTATGAATGTTAGCCATTCTTCCGTTCTTGCTCTCCAGAATCCAAAGACCTTACAGTATTTGTGTACATTTCAATTTATCTCAGACGAGTTTTTCATTTCTATTTTTATTACTTTTTCATTTTCCCAGTCTAAATCATTTTTCCCTCTACAACAAAAATCATTCAATTGTCATAATACTTCTTTATTTTGATTCCTTCTTGGAATCCTTCTTGTCATGCTTCTTGCCCTGGTTCTTCTTGGAAGACTGGTTGTCTTCCTGCTTTTCTGGGTGAGAAATATAATCTTGAGCAAAATAGTTCTTGGTAGTGTTACGAATGAACCAATCGGCATATTTTCTGCTGACCTTGGTCTCAGAGACATGGATAATGTCATTTTCTAATCCAATGTCAATGTCAGAGACGTTAGAGGGTGAGCCTTCAAGGATATCGCCAGAGGACCATTTAAGCTGTTGGTTCTTAAGCTTGAAGTGAACCAAAACACTTCGGACGTCATCAGGGGAAACTTCCAAAAACTTGGCAAGCTTGTGGATATCCATTGTAGCATAGAGGTTAAGGTAGTTCTTAAGGGATGGGGCGGTGATAATGTTGACAACATCCTGGATAAAAACCTTGCAGTGGTATCTTGCTGGGGAAACGTTGACTTCAGAGTCCTGGAAGTCAGGGAGGTTGGGAGAAACGAATCTTGGAGAAGCAAAGATGAAAAGCTCTTCAAAAATGGAGATGGCCTCAGCACCACCACGCTGCATCTTGTAAAGTTGATCGCCGTACTTTTCACGGAGGGTGGTGTGAATAACCTCGTCCAAACGAGTAGGGTTAAGGGCAACGCACATAGCCAAAAGAGCGTACATCTGGTCAGATTTCTTGGAGACGGCATCGAATTGGGCAGATCTGTTGATGTTCTTGGTACGTGAAATGAAAAGCAAAATGTGAGAAAATGCCTTAATAGCGTCAGCATAACGGCGAAGCATCATGTAGCAGAAACCAACATAGTAGTAGGTGGTGTAGTGAGCAGTGGCGACACGAGCAAAGAAGGCCTTCTTATTAAGCTCAATACCTTCCATGGTCTTGAGAGCCAAAGAGAAGTCACCGAGCAAAGTGTGGACACGTAACAAGCCAATGACGGAGAAGTAACCAAGAGTCTTGTAAAGAGGCTTGGATCCGTACTCACCAGCAACAGTAGTTGGGTCCTGGCCGTTCTTAATAGCCTCAAGTTGTTCAGTGGTCTTAGCCTTGCCAGAAAGAGAGTAAAGAACATTGAGAACAGAGTAAGGGGCCCATGAGTCAAGGTTTTCTTTCAAGAGTTTAATATCGGCTTGGTTTCCTCGCTTAATGGCCTTTGTGCGGAAAATGCAAAAGTTGTTGAATTGGTAGATGAATTCATCAATAATGTCCCAAGCCCAGTAGGTAGGAAGTTCAACATCGACGGGACCGCTTGAGTTGAGGAAGAAGTTAAACAAGTTGCAGTAGTTGTTGTAAGATTGGAGGTGCTGCTCAGTATTAGGCTTCAAGAGACCGTAGAGATGACGGAAGTAAACCTCAGTGTAGAAAAGCAAAAAGGTGGGGTCGTTGACAAGAGGAGCAACGGCGGTGTCTGGATCAGGCCATGGGGTGTTCTTGTAAAAGTTTTCAGTAAGCTTGTTGAAGCCAGTTTCGTAGCATGCGTGAAGCTCGTAGGTGTTACCCTCGTTGAACTGCTTCTGGAAGTGGAGAATAAAGTCTCTGACAGCTTCAGGAATGTAGTTCTGCAACAATTGAAAACAGTGGTTAATAAATTGAGGTTATAGATGAGTGAATCAACGTTACTTACGGCTTTGTGCTTAGAATCTTCCTGTTGCTTAGCAATCTGATTCTCATCGTAGCTATAAAAGGTGTTAGCGCTTGATCCTTCGGGAATCATCAACAAAAAAAACATACTACTTGGTTCCAACAACCAAAGAGTTGTCGAAGAAACCCTCGTTGTCCGCAAAGTCGTAGTTCTTGCTCATGGTGGTGATGCCTGGCGATTAAATGGTAGGAGAGGTGAAAAATTTTACAGGTGGTGATATGTACAGTCACGTGTGCTGGAAGTTGAGCGGTGGCGGTCTGTGATGTTCGTTTGGACCCAAATCTGCGGTCTTATACGTGGCTGGTCGAGAGATCTATCTAAAAGCCATCACCATGTACCACCTCGTCAAGGGCATATACGGTACGCTTACGCGCAAAGAGGGTAAGATTGCTTGTTTTCCGTGCTTTAGAATCTGAATAACTTACGTGCCAGATATTTAGAATACTCTGTGTTACTAGTCGGCCTCGATAATGCCGGAAAAACTGTAAGTAAACGAATGGTAGCTTGACAGTTGTCTGATCAGCCAGCTAATCTTTAATCAACAACAGACACTTCTAGAAAAGCTTAAAGGCGAATACAGCGAGTCCAAAAAGGGTCTTTCGCCTGACCGTATAGCGCCAACAGTAGGCCAGAATGGTATGTTTTCTTGTGGTGCAGTACTGTTTTATCGTCGCCAATCTGAAACTAACATTTGAGCGCCAGTCGGCCACATCACAATCAATGGAACACAACTTAGGCTATGGGATGTAGGCGGACAAGAGAACCTCCGCACATTGTGGGAATCTTATTATGAAGAAGCACATGGTGTGGTATTTGTAATTGACTCGACCGACCGCGAACGCCTTGAGGAATGCAAAACTGCACTGGAGAGTGTCGTCACCAGCGAGGCGGTTGAAGGCGTACCAATTCTAATGCTGGCCAACAAGCAAGACCGCGAAGACCGTATGGAGGTTGAAGATATCAAAGAAATCTTTAACAAGATTGCAGAGCAAATGGGAGCACGTGATAGCAGAGTTCTGCCGATAAGTGCTCTTAATGGGTGAGTATAGCTTTATGGGAAACGAACTTGGTTTGAAACGGTTTGAAATGTTAGTACTAACACTCGAAGTAGGTCTGGAGTTTCGGACGCAGCAGACTGGCTGATAACTCGATTAATTCGTAACAAACAGTATCGTCCTCCCAAATTACGATGAAGCAGAACATATGCCTTTGCTGCAGCCAGCTAGTTTTCAAGTAGTTTTGATACAAAAAGAATTTTATACACAATAATAACCTAGTTGGAATAATTGCCTAACCGATTCGTTGCTGACAAAAAAAAAAAACGTGAGCCACGTGAGTAGTGTCATTCCTCGTATGTAGCTGAGACACAAAACCTCCTCTCGTTCAACATTCTCTCACCACATAATTTCTTTCTTTCCTCCTCAATGAGCCATGCCCAACCACGCCTTTAGATCGGCTGCTGCCACAACCTCTGGCTCGGCGGCTACCAGTCCTACATCTCAGATTTTCCCTGCGTCGTCATCTAAATCTAGCCGCCCAGCGCTTTTCATAAACACTCCGTCTTCTACAACGCCGGTACATGCCGCCCCGGTTTCTTTAGATTCCAAGTCAGATTTACAGCATTATGTATATAACTCTGGTCATCGTACGCCTATCGATGACCAGCGTCAACTACCCTACTCGTTGGGAGGGCCGGTTATAGTTACTCGTAACCAATCTTCCGGCAGCGTTAATAGTATTCTAAGCTCCACCAGCAGCGTCCCACATACACCGCGCAATCAAATAATGGATAGCCCTACCATGGCTGCAGGAGCTGCTGCAAACGGACACCTGAACTACGACCACAACGGGATACAGGGTGCAAACCCCTCTGGGTCCTCCAGCATTAACGGCTCCGGCCATGGCTTTACTCGCTTCAACAACTATTCTGGCCTTTCTATTGCTACCTCTGACGAGGAAGAACGGGGTGACCCTAACGCTGATCACATAAATGGAAATGGCCAAATTGCTTCTCCTCCATGGACTAGTGATGAAGATCAATTTTTAATGGCAATGTATCATGATGCAATTGATAACCCTCTTAGATCACCTGTTTTACTACAAGGCACTTTATCCCTTCCATATGGGTTGGTTCACAGAGTAGTCCGCAATACTGTGAAAGCTGCTTCACAACGCTCCGGCCGCCTGTTCCCTCATAGTTTAGCGGACACTAGAAAACGATTACATTATTTGTATTCACTTGAACGAGACGGCGCTTTTCACGTTACACCATCAAATGGTTCTACTAATGGCAACGTCACTTCTTCTACATCAGGTAAACCACCGTCAACTAGAAGTAATCGATTAGCTGGTTTGCGAAACTTTGGAATTGGAGACCAGTTTGACTTTTCAGAAGACAATCGGATGCAAAACATCGGCCCTCAAAGTCAACCGCAGCAACCATTATCAGCATCATTAATCCAACTTCAAAATCAATCTCAATCACCGGCGCATTTACATCAACCTCAACCCAGACATCTACAGCACTCCTTTAATCATCCAAATCTCCATCAAAATGGACAAGATACCAATGTATCTGGTAACTACATGCCAACTCTTCCACCGGCTGGAATAAACACTGTATTTCCATCAATGCCCGTTCAAACACCACCATCACCCCCAGGAATTGGTGATTATATGAGCGGTAATAATAACAACAACAATAACGCTAATAACAATATACCTCAGCAACAAGAATCAGACGAAAATTCAGATATGAGATTACAATCACCTTGGCTTCCGAAAGAGGATTCACGCCAGTTCAACACCAGCACTACAAACTACCCTACTAATGGAAACAATGGAAATGGCAACGTACTGCTAAACCATCTGCAGCCTCCATTCCTCAACATCAGATTACAACGGCAGGGGTCAGCTTCCTCGTCTACTTCTAGTGTTTCAAGCTCTTCAGAAAAACGAGCCCTTTTAGCGGAAACAGAGGGTCAGGGACTAGGATTAGGACTAGGACAACATGTTAGTGGAGCATTTTCATATGGTAACAACCACTCAGACAACAACAATGGTTTTGAAAGAAAATTAATAAATGGACAAAATGGACGGCTTGGACCAACATTGTCCTCAACATCTAATCCCCATGCCAATGCGACTAACAGCTTTGAGAACAATCGCAACTACTTGACGTCTAACTACGATACGACTGAAACAGCGAGCAATAACGGCAGCGTGATGAGTTTGTCATCAGACCCGTTCCTGGACTCTAGCATCAACAAGTACCACAGTAGGATTTCGAATGACAGCGATAGTATTATAATCAACAATGATGAATTCATTAATGCATACCTTGACGATGATGAGGAGTTGAATCAAGGAAATAACCGCAACACATTAACGGGGCCAATTGGGATCCCAGGACTTGTGTTCAACGCCAATGGCAGTGCCGATGCAGAGGAAGGGGATCAAAGATACCGCTACAGTTCTGACGGGCATAGGTACCGAATTGATGGCGATGGAGATATGGAGATTTTGGACGATGATGGGTATGGTGAAGGAAATAGAAACACGTTGACAGCGCCAATTGACATTCCAGGAGTTTCAAAACCGGAAGATGATTGATTTTTTCCCTTCTGTTGTTGGACTATTGATTAGTTCAAGGAAATCAATCTATATATTTTATCTATATGTATATGAGTAATGATAGATTATGCCGCTTTTTTTAATACTTGTTTTTGAGTCTCAGTTTTTTTCGTTGATACACTCGTTACGATTCATAGCTTTTTTACAAGTATACAAGTAACTGTTTTGATGGTTTTGTTATTTCAATTCTTTTTATGATTTTTCACATTTTATAATTCATATTTTTAGACTTTGTTTATGATTTCTTTTTTTCTTAAATTCGTTTTTGCGTATTCCTTTTTTAATTGTTGGGGATATATGTCTTTTTGTGATTGGGGATTAATATGATCTCTCTTTTTTGTTTGTTTTGTCCAGACAGATTTAAATGTAAATACACCTTGGACTCAACGTGCAGGTTGTGGTTGGTTCAATGATAATAATGATAACAATGGCAACAAAATATTAATATGTTAATATGGATGGAACTGGTTGGAATGGATTTGTTGTCTAGTTCTAAGTCAAATAACGTTTTTTTTTTCTCTATATACAAATAAGAGTAACAAGTGTAAACAAAAAGAAAACTCCACAAGGGTCCAAACATCTTGATATTTCAAGGGTATATATGTATTTACAAGGCAAAGATTATGAAAATATGACGAGACGAATCTGATAGTGGCGGAGGGAGTAAGGATGATAAAAAGGTATTAAATGCTGTTTGATTTTATGGAATCTGTTTTTGAACCCAAAAACTTTCTAATACGTCCAACTTGTATTTCCCAATACTAGACACTGAGATTTAACTCTTGATTATCTTTCAACTTTTATTCCACAAACATTTCCTTCTAATCTATTGTGTGTGTGTGTGTGTATGTGTGTGTGTTTTTGTCGATTACCTTTTGCTAATTCCAAATTCCATTCAAACATTTTCACTTGTTCCCGTCGCTTTTAATTCTCCACCACACCATTCTTGACAACAGCTCTTTCTGGGATTTTAGGACCAACGTGAGGGGCGGGCCATGAAGGACTGAGTAAACCAGCCTTTTTAAACAGTCTGGCAACAGTCTCTGTGGGCTGGGCTCCGACACCGATCCAGTAGCGGGTGCGGGTAACATCCAGGTGTATGTCCTTAATGGGCAGCTCTCCACGCTGGCGCTGGGCCTCGGTTAGTGGGTGAGGAATGGGGTTGTATGTGCCAATGACTTCGATGGGGAGATTGTTACGGCCAGTTCTAAACGAACGTAGGTTAGAAATGATTAATTGAAATATATATATATATATATGTATCCATTTAGAAAGCACTTACCTTGCTCGGGCAACAACAATGTTATACAAAGGAGCGAATTTTCGTCCAAAACGAGCGAGTCTTATTCTAACAGAGCCCTTCATTGTGATGATGTGTGGATGTTGAGGATGGTGGAAATGTGTATAAATTACTTTCAGGCTGGTGTGATTTGAGCTTTGTGATTTGAATGGTTGGTTTGTTTGATGAAGAAAAAAAATGTGATCGGGGTTAGGGCTATCAATGGTGGTGGAGGTTTCTGGCTGAAAAATTTAACAACCGTGTTAGTCATGTGAGTGTCATGTGCCGCAGAAAGGAAGGCTAATGTGCATGTTCGAGAAAATGCGGTGTATCATGTGATGCGTGCTTTTTGACCAATTGTCGGATGCCTTCTTCCTCTCATTACCCAAGCCTGTGACCAGGTTCTGTGACCAGGGATGGCTTTGCTACTGCCAAAGGAAATGTATAAGGTCTTTGTTATGTTGGCAAAATTGCTGGTTTGAGAAAGATACAGACGTCCAGGTAGAATATGAGCAGGTCACATTGTGGATTTGGACGGGATGGGTGTGATCCAGGGTAAATTCAGTTTAAGATTTGGATATACATATATGGCTCAACACTAAAGATCAAGAGTTGACGATGGTTAACGGCAGTTGCTAGCAGTTGCTAGGAGCGGCAGCAGCAGAAATAGTATGAACATTTAGTAAGAGCAGGCATTTTTTTGACAAATCTTCTAGAACAATATCAGGCACAGGTTTAAGGCCAAGTCACAAGGATAAAACGACTCTAACAGCAGGAAAAAGCGTGAACTTAAAGACTTTGGAGCAAAGCGGAACAAACACCTAAATAAACCCAAGTTGCTAGGTAAGCATTAAATAAGAAAGAAAAAAAAAAGACTAGTGAAATCCGGGGTATATGTTTGTGTAAATTGTCCAAGTCACGGGAAAACGCATACACACGGCTGGCGGTGTAACTTTTGCTGTGTATTTACCCCAGATTCTTGAAATTTTCACTATTTCTCTCGGTCTTGTTTTCGCAAGTAGCGATGCTGCGAGCTTGGATTCTGAGGTACAAGCGGTGCATGATATGCATAATTGATGGGTTTGCTAAGTCCATTTAGAAGCTGCGAGGTTTGAGTTCACAAAGTATATAGGCGATTGCCATATACGCATTTACACACCATCATCTGTCCTTATGTCATCACCAACAGACACTGAGAGCAAGATCACCGAAACAAAAAGCAAGAAGCAAATGCCGTATTTTCTTCCCCCGTTTTCATTACTCGATGTAATTTTTATGGTTTTTACACGTACCACACTTGTACAGAGTGCCCCTCCTTTTTGTCACCCAGGACTTTTGTTGGTGTAGGTGCTGGTGCTGGTGCTGGTTTATGCTCGACCTCTTGTTCATGCTACTACGGGGTGTAACTGACCAGCTCTAACCCGCATGTGGCATTTTCCACCAGCACTTACAGCGTTAGAGAGATGGCTGTGGCTTTATCTGGGCTAAGAACCTTTATAACTACCTGCCCCCACGATAATAACAACCCTGCTGCGTTACCACGAAAATGCTCGTTTTTAAAACGTGAAACCACAAATACCTGGTCAATTTTGCGTGACCTGCTCAGTTTCAGCCAATACCACAGCAAGACCTCAAACCGCAACCGAAAGAATTAAATCGAAAAGAGGCGTGTATACACATGTTTGAAATAAAAAAGTAAATTTAATACCAAACAGTATGTGTCTGTTGGGATCGGCCACGTGATCAGCTTCAACCAGCGTAGGTGGCCTATTTAAGTTCCACAGTTAGCCGTGAAAAAATAAGCGCCACGTTCAGCCTTACGGTGCCCGGGTGGTTCATGCTAATTTATACTCAAAATTTCGTGCTATGTGCGTCAAAACTAGGCAGCCGTTGTATTTTTTTTTTAATTCAAAACCAAAGGCTCACATCCAGCTTACCTCTTGCTCTATTTGCCAACGTTTTTCATTTTTGCTGGTCTGATCGGGTGATGATGATGCCTTCTCTACCCAAAAATAGAATGCTGTTCAGCCGTGCAACGTTTCAATTGTCCCGCTAGCAAGACCAGCACAACAGCTATGCCTAGCTAGGTGTGTACACATTATTATATACTGTGCACTTTAAAACGCTTTGAAACCCTTGAAAAGCCGGCTAATTCGCGTTGCACAATGCTGCCGAAAGACCTTCAAGTCTTTTTAGATTGATCGTTTATAAACCACCCCGTGAACGTGACGGTCGGGTCGTCAAGCATCTGTAGATTATTTGTTTGCTTGTTATCCTCCCCCTTTCAAGTCCCAAGTACAATAGTTAACCGATGCTTGATAACAGCTCCATCCGGCCAATCCTTGGTCTTACTGACATGGTGGAATATAAAAGGCTCGAGGTTGCCAATCTGCAATTGGAGAAACCGTTAAGATAACCGACACTATATACCGAGACGTATCTCGGAGTTTTACCTTGCTTACAAAATAAGGTGTGAAAAATTTTCAAACCTTGGTATCTGAAAATTTAGGTCCTTGGACCAACCTTTCTGCCCAGTTCATGCAGAGATGGTCGTGTATACTCACACTGCAAAAGGCTTATCGTGTAGTATACCTTTCTCTATGCTCGGAAACTGGCTTGCAAAGAGATAAGGTAGCGGCTAAAGGGTTCTGTTTGAGTCTGTTTAAGCTTTTCATGCAAACTCGTTCATTCGTACTAAATGTTGTTCCATGTATACAAACATTAAGCATTGGTAGTTAGCAAATGTATCTAACTTTCAAAGATAATCATGATTGTTTTTTTACATCTGCCGAATATCCAACAACATGTAATAACCCATTATTCAATAGCTTCTTCCCCCGAGCAAGTCTCCGCTTGCCTTGAATTTCCTATCAGCCATACACACCTCCCAGGGTACGGCGTTTCGCTTATTGGCGGCAGCACGCTTTGATACCAGCAGTACGAGTAGTAGCAGCAGTAGCTGGACATCCACTGAACGTGGACTTTGTCGCAACTTGACGCTGCTATCCCGGCATCAGGCCCGGCTCTGGACTAAACGTCCCGCCCTCCCACCGCAAAAGAGCCAATGTCAGCTGTTGCTCTCGTCACGTACACAGGTCCTCAACCAGTCACATGACTTCAAACCCACCGCTCAAAGCAGTATGAGAGGGGCAGCGTAAAAACGCAGGCGTAAAATCTCAACGTGTGTTGTCGCCAGCGTAAAATGCATCTCAACAAAATGTAACAAAATGTTCAAGCCTCGCACCGTGGCACTCTATCCAATTTGGGAGTTTTTTTTTTTTTTTAACCTGATGAGGCTGCACTGCACGTCTCTCGATTTACGCCAACTTCAAATCCAAATTCAAATCAATCGTCTCCGCATTGTTGTCGCCGGCTTTGAGCCTTTTCTATAAATACTCGCTTTATTCTCTCACACTCTTCCATTTTTCTCCCTACCTTTCTCTTTACTTTCTATCTCCACCTTTATTTATTTGATACCCTCATATATTATTCTCCAAGATGGCCAGTAGTCCTCTTATCAAACAATCTCTTCAGGTTCCGGGAAAGCTCCCAAGTTCCCACATCATCACCGACAAAACAACCGGCTACAACTCTACCCCCTTTGCTGGTAAGGATGATCAATTAGACAAGGTTATGGACGAACTCGACCGTCAAGGTTTTGTTCCTGAAAACTTGATTGAGCACGAAACAAACGTACGTTTTACAATTGATGTGTTTCTGTTGGTGTTGGTGTTGTTTACACAAATACAAACAGCCAAATTCGACTGCGCCTTTTTTTATATCTAACATGCTCTTTGTTTAGTGGTATTACAACGGTCTTGGTATTGATGACATGTACTTTGCTACTGAATCGGTTGCAAACATTGTCAACCAAATTCAGGCCCTTTACGCTGCCAAGGTGTCTGCTTTCTCTCGCAGCGATAAGAAGCTCGATATCCACCTCGATCGCGAAAGCGAAAACCACGCCGTCTACATTGGCACCTCCACCCCTGGCTTGTCTGATCTTTCTGGCCCCAACTACGAGGCTAGAATTGACGAAAAGTACCTCAATGAGTCTACCCCAGCAAACGCTTTCCGCGTCGAGACTTTCCGTGCTACAAACTCTTCCAACACTTCCACCGTCCCTATCAGAAACGGTGAAGCCGCTGCTTCCGCCCCCGCCCACGTCGCTCTTCAGGCTTCAGAGGCTGAAAAGATGAGATGCTACTTTGTTTACAAGTGCAATTTCTTTGACACAAATGTTTCTCAGGACGAGACTGATTTGGCTAAGATTTCTGATAAGGCCTTTTACGAAAAGGCTACTGATAATACCAAGTCCATCTACAAAAACATTATCACACAAGCTGTCAAGCGAACTGGTCCTGTCATTGAACAATACGCTATCGACGGTTCTGATGAGCGCCGTGTCATTATCGCTTATCGTCAAGAAACTGCTCCTGGTTACTTTTCTGCTCTTTCCCACCTTTACCACTACTATGGTCTCCACTCTACCCGCAAATATGTCGAGCAGTTCTCTAACGGTATCACTGTCATTTCCGTTTACCTTGTTCCAACTCCTCACAACCAAACTGCTTCTAGCATTGATGAGCTCAAGAAGATGAAGAAGTTCCCACCCATTGACCACTCCATCCACCAGGTCACTAAGGAAGCTTCTCTTCTTTACTGTCTCCCCCAGAACCAGTTCCAGACCCTCTTTGCCAAGGGTGAACTTTCCTTACAGGAAGCCATTTACGCTCACTCTGCCTTTATTTTCGTCACTCACTTCCTTAACCGTCTCGGTTCTGAGTACTCTACCTTGATCCAGTACTTGGATCCCAACAATACTTCTCACATGGAAGTCCTTGAAAACCTCAAGCGTCGTTTGAGACAAGAAACTTTTACTCGTGCTTACATTGATGAGCTTATGCACTCACAGATTGATTTGGTTCGTCAACTTTACCTTCAGTTTGCTTCTGTTCATTACGTTCAGTCTCGTGGTGAGGACAACGACTTCCTCCCTACCCTTTCTTACCAGCGCATCCAGACTGCTAAGGTTTACCCCGTTTCTGAGCTCAAGGACTTGATTCGTCGTGAGTGCACTAACGAGCACCAGGTTACTGTATTTGAGGCTATTCTCGGATTTAACACCCACGTTCTTAAGACTAACTTTTACACCCCCACTAAGGTTGCTCTTTCCTTCCGTCTTAACCCTGACTTTTTGCCTGAGAGCGAGTACCCCCAGCCATTGTACGGTATGTTCTTGGTTGTTGGACAGGAGTTCCGTGGTTTCCACCTCCGTTTCCGTGATGTTGCTCGTGGTGGTATCCGTATCGTCAAGTCTCGTAACAGTGAGGCCTACTCTATCAATGCCAGATCCCTCTTTGACGAGAATTACAATCTTGCCAACACTCAACAGCGTAAGAACAAGGATATCCCTGAAGGTGGTTCTAAGGGTGTCATCTTGCTTGACTTTGCCCACCAAGACCGTGGCACTCAGGCTTTCCAGAAGTACATTGACGCTCTTTGCGACTTGCTCTTGCCTGGAAACACCCCCGGAATCAAGGAGCCTGTTGTTGATCTTCTCAAGGTCCGTGAAATTCTCTTTATGGGTCCTGATGAGAACACTGCTAATCTTGTTGACTGGGCTACTCTTCACGCCAAGAAGAGAGGTGCTCCCTGGTGGAAGTCCTTTTTCACTGGTAAGTCTCCCACTCTTGGTGGTATTCCCCACGATGAGTATGGTATGACCTCCTTGTCTGTTCGTGAATACGTCAAGGGTATTTACCGCAAGCTTAGCATTGACCAGTCTAAGGTCACCAAGATGCAGACTGGTGGTCCCGATGGTGATCTTGGTTCTAATGAAATTCTCTTGTCCAACGAGAAGTATGTCACTATCATTGACGGTTCTGGTGTTCTTCACGATCCTAATGGATTGAACCATGATGAGCTTATTTCTCTTGCCAAGAACAGAGTCATGGTTTCTAACTTTGACAAGTCTAAGCTTAGTAAGGATGGTTACATGGTTAGTATCGATGACAAGGATGTCAAGTTGCCTTCCGGTGAGATTGTTCAAAACGGTACTACTTTCCGTAACATTCACCACTTGCGTGCTGCTAAGGACTCTAAGATTGAGGTCTTTGTTCCTTGTGGTGGTAGACCCGAGGCAATTGACATTAACAATGTTGATCAGCTCATTGGCGAAGATAACAAGTCTTTGATTCCATACATTGTTGAAGGTGCCAACTTGTTTATTACCCAGGGTGCCAAGTTGAGACTTGAGAAGGCTGGTGCTATTGTTTTCAAGGATGCCTCTACCAACAAGGGTGGTGTCACCTCTTCTTCCCTCGAGGTTCTCGCTTCTCTTGCTTTTGATGATGCTGGATTCTTTAAGAACATGTGTGTTGACAAGGAGACTGGAGAAGTTCCTGAGTTTTACAAGGCTTATGTTGCCGAAGTTCAGACTATTGTGAAGAAGAATGCCGAGCTTGAGTTTGAAGCTCTTTGGAGAGAGAATGAGAAGACTGGAAAGCCTCGCTCTGTTTTAAGTGACGAGCTTTCTTATGCCATTAACGACTTGACTGAGGAGCTTAGTGGCTCTACTCTTTGGGACGATGTTAACTTCCGCAACTTTGTCTTGTCTGAGGCTCTTCCCAAGGAGTTGCAAAAGGCTATTGATTTGGAACTCATTTTGACCCGTGTTCCTCCTAACTACCTTCGTGCCATCTTTGGCAGCTACTTGGCTGGAAGATTTATCTACGAGAAGGGCCCCAACCCTGGTCAATTTGCATTCTTTGAGTACATGGTTGCAAAGAGAAACTCTATGCCTATATAAATTTTGGAAGATTACTGGCTGTTTTGATTTTTTTTTGATTTTACTATTTGATTGATATGAAGAAATGCCGCTTATGATTTTATTTGTTAATCGACACGAAAAAAATAATGATGTTTTATACTTTTTTTTTTAATTTGCTACTTGTACTATATTTGAAATAGATTTAATTTTATTTGATAAATTTTATTAATTGTTGATAGGCTTGAAATTTTAACTTGTGGCTTTAAGTCATTCTGGGAATTAGGCTGTGGTAAATTCTAAATGAGAGCATATTGAAAGCGCTCTAGGTTAAATACAATAAATATTGATTTCTGAATGTATATATCGAAGCTTAAAAATTTGAACTCAACTGAATATTCAAAGAGTGTTAGTTGAGTGAAGCCAAGGTCCCAATACTAATAGTGACACACGTGATGGTTACATAATACTGATGTATAGTATTTTTGTATGTAATTGTCAACTGACTTTTTGATCCATATTGCCCAAAGAAAAAGGTACTTGTAGTTTTATACATCTTTTCACATCAGCCAACAATTCTATCAACTCTACTGATTTTCTTTTACTTTAACTTACACCATACCAATTCATTCAGGCATTTTTTTAGTTATCAGTGATTGTTAGTTTGATTAAACCGTGAGTACTAGCTTTTTGCATGTGGTTATGAGCAGTGATCTAAGGCCGGGCTCTTGAGCAAGGTTTGAACTTTTGGCGGGGAAGAGGGTGGCGAACTTGCAACAAAACTTGTGAGTTCACCAAGATTTAATGAAGATTATTTTACTGCTCAAGAAAGAGAAGCCTAAAAGATAGTTAGATGCTTAACATGAGCCTACGGAAAAGATAAAGCCCAGTTGTTTATGGTGCGAGGAAGAGAGTTTAGTCTCTTTTTCCTCCCAACTTTGACGGAAGCTTGTAATAATAGAAGTACTTTGCTAATAAATGTGTTGGAATTTAGATTAATTTTTACTTTTTTTTAGAAATACGATAAATCCAAGCATTTTTTTATTTAAAAAATCCATAAACCAAGTATGACGGTTAGACCTAGGTACGTTTGCAACTCTGTTTAAAGTACTCAGATCGGCAATGGTGGAAAGTACAGGAAGAAATAAGTTAAGATAGAGGCAAAAAGTGGAATTAAACGGGCTCTCATACTCAGTTGATATCATACAACTGTCGGCCAAGCGAATGTTTTGATGATACATGTACAGTGCGAAGGAAACTGTTTTTTGATACCTGTTGCATAGAAATTTCACTAAGAATAGTAAACAAACATCTTTGTCTGAACCAGAATGTCAGTCTGTTAATACCTAACAATGCAACTCTAATGACCGCTATTTGGCAAGCATCGCGGAAGGAAGTAACTTACGCCATTACTTAGTACGCATTACAACTTGGGACCACTTCCATCATGCTGGCAAGAAGCTCGATCACTAAGATTCGGTCCGAAACCCAATTCTTAATACCATGAATCTTTACAGAATTTAATTACTTTTATTGGGCTTCAATTGCGCTTTCTCTGTCTTTTTTTGGAATAGCATGTGAAATTTTACTCTCTAAATAGCGCGTCTCTGTTTTACAGCCATAATAAAGCATGCTTGCTTGTACTATTCTTTCTTCAGCGTAGAATTTTCTTTCAATGCCAACTTTTTGAATTACCATATATATATTGCGGCCCGTATCCACTTATTACTATCAATAGTTTCTTTTCCGTCTTTTTTTTCTTCTTCTCCAATATTATTCTCTTATCTATAGCCATCCAGAGTCTCTCCACTAATCTCTTTATTAAAATAACCATATTATTTGCTAACCTAACTAATCATGGCTGACCCTAGACTACCTGACTTTGTCAAGGCAGTAATTGGCTCTGAAGATCTTCAGGAGGAAGCCGTTTCTTGCTTGAACTCCCCTCAAGATGCCTTTGCGCTTGCGGCCCATGCCTATTTTGTGGCCAAAGGCTTTAGGTTAGAAGGCGTGAACCACGAGAAGCTTGGTACTCCTGCTTCTTCAACCATGCACTCTGTTCACAACCACTCATCCACTATTAACCATTCTCCTAACGCTAACCAGACTAGTCTCCACCAAACCAATTGGCTTCGTCAATCACCAAACTACTTCCATTTCAACTATAGTTCCAACATCCCAACAACCGGTGATTGGTCCTATGATGAAGATCAGGCCCGTTTCAAAACTAGTCTTGATGTTACAATCAGCAAGCTGAGCCAACGCATGGTTCAGGTATCGGTTAGTGGAGAAGTTGAGGACACAAGCAAGGATAACGATTCAGACCCGGAGTCTCAAACTTTGGATGGTAAGTACAATCACCCCTCCCTTAACTATTTTTCTGATAATGATAATGATGAATTCCCGTCCTATGGATTTCTTAATGGAATTGGTTGTGATGACAATTTGCATTCCCTACCTGTTAAAGATAGCGCCATTTCTGCATGTGTTGGAAACTCACATACTCTATCTCTTCCTACAGTGGAAACCTCACAATATTCAGCCAGACCAACTACTTCACAACCAGGAGTCGAAAGCTCTACTACAGCAGCACAACAATCTAGATTTACTATTCAGCAACCAGCCCACTCTTTAAGTCCTATTTCTAATACAAATATGTCTCCTCTGTTTGATACCCACAAGGTTATCCGTTCCCAGCCCTTATCAGCATTTAAAGAGGCTCACAAACCAACAGTTCCAACCACAAGTAATAGTACTTGCCCAGACACAAACTCCAACCACAACAACGACAATGATAACGACAAGTGCATTGACATTGGCGGTGGCTTTGGTGGTGGCGTGTCTCGTGACAAAGATGGCTCGTTCAATGCCGGATTTGGCGGCGGATTTAATGCTTCTATAAAGTGTCTGTCATGCCTTCGCAAGGGAAAGTTTGGGCACTGTCCTCATCAGAAAGATCCTCATAAGAGTCCAAATGACCCAAACCAATCTGAGGACACTGACTTTGAAGAGAAACGACCAAAACTTGATCTTAAGCCAATTTTGAATAAAAAGAAAGCAGGAGAAACGGAGGCAGATAAGAAACTTTCTCATAGAGTCTCTTTTAATTCAGAATCTGATATTGAAACTCCACCTGAATCTCCTACAAAGCCCTTAGACCCGAGATATTCGGAGCCAGAACCTGTTTGCTTTGATCCAGAGAAGGGGCTTTCGGCATCTCCCAATATATTTATTTCTGCTCCTGGTGTCTACAACTTTATCTTTTCAACCGTTGGTCCCAATCCTGAAAGAACTGAATATATAGTGAACTATCAGGGCTGCGAACGTCTTGACGAGAATAACCCAATATATCTGCAGCCAAATGCGGTTTCTTCATCTCGCTCTTGCTATAATTCTCAATCCCAACCCCAACCTTCTCAATCTCAGCCTCAGCCTTATCAATCTCATTCTCAACCTTCTCAGCCGCTTCAACAGTTTCAGAAGCCTCCATCTCATCAGACAACCCAAAATCCTCAACATTCACAGTATTTTCAACCACTCCAATATCCTCCAGCAAACTATCAATACTCTCAACAACAATATTCAAGTCAGGTTCCTTATGTTACACCAACTTCTTACGATACTCACTTTACTTCTACTGTCTTTACACAACCTCCCCCAGTAACTGGACCTCGTCCTCAGCAACCAATTTACCCTCAGCATCAACTACAACCTCACTCTGAGACTTATACACACAACAATCTTCATTCTCAATGGCAAACTCATTCTCAGACTCAGCCCCAAGCCCAGTCTCTGCATTCATCTCAATATCAGGGTTCCCTTCAATCTCAAAATTACGCGTATAATGGTGTTAATCCTCAGTTACAAACTCAAGCTCAATTCCAGCACCAGTCTCAATTTGTAGGTCAACCCCAAACTCAACAATTACAAGGCCTTGAAAATTCTAATCTTCAAAATCCTGACCATACGATACCAATGATTCAGAAACAAACACCACTGCAAACTGAAAAAGATACCAAGCCCACATGTCAGCAACCCAGGTATTATTCAGGCCTTTATGACAACAAACATAATGACTCTGAAGTAAAAGAGTCCAAAAATGAAGCTGAGTCTGAATCCATTGAGACTAGGAAAAAAGGTCATCAGCTTGAAAACATTCAGCCAGAGTATCTGAAGCATGTTAAGCAACTAACCACCCGTCGGCGCCGTCACAGACGTCAAGTTGGAGAGCGCATTGAGTATCATTCTAGTAGCAGTGAGGATATCAACCTAGTTGATGGATCTACTGCAGGAGGGGCTAAACAACAACCAGAAGACTGTGACCAGTTCATTCGTGACAGACTTGGCCTTTTGATTACTGATTCTGAGAGTGATGATGAGGATGATTCAAGCATTAGAAAAACTGTTGAAAAATTGCGACGCAACACGCCGTTCATGAAGCTTTTGATTCATTTGGGAAGATTCGACTTTAATGAAAATTCAGCAGAGTCTAAGGAAATTCGTGAGTTGAAAAGTATGTTGTTATTAACCAACAAGTTGGAGAAGTCGCTTTCAAAAGATCAGGATGATGTAACCAAGGAGTCTATACAGTCTGACGAGGAACAACTGCTTAATAGTGAGGAAGTTGATTTACAGTCTGATGAGGAATATCACTCATCTTGTGCCGATCCTAGTGATGACGAAGAAGATTATGAAGAAGAAATTAAAGATTCAGATGAGGAAGCTGAAAGAACAGAGAGCGAAACTGGAGATATATTGCAAGCAACGGTCGAAGAAATTGAGGAGTCTGAAAATGGATGTGAAAAAGTACGTGTTGCCAAGTGTGAAGAGAGTTTCGATTGCATTAAGTGCACTGAGAATGTAGAGCCGGATGTGGTATCTAAACGATCAAAGAAACTGTTTCACATGCCAGAGTTCCACCACCCAGCGTACCCTTTTATGACGGCCCCGACCGAATCACGAAGAAGGTATAATAGTTTTCAAAATTCTTACCTTCGACGATCACAACCAGCTTTTCCATCAATACATTATCAAGAATTTAATTCTCCATCACCTGTTCCAGGCAATTACCTCTTGGATGCATTCGTCTCAGATTTCAGTGAAGAAGATGCTTCGGATGCATCACTTTACATTCCTCCACATTTGTTGAAACGCAACCGAAAGAAGCTCTCCGGTGTTAATAAATCCCTTCTATCGAAAAACTCAAGTGCAGTGGGCCTTTCCCTTGGGGGATTTGGTTACGCTGAAGAGTACAAATCTTTTCTTCAACAACGAGCTCATTTGGAAGAAAAGTTTAGAAATGCTTCAGATCTGTACCGTAAACTGTATCCTGGAACGATAAAACCTTTTCCAATGGGAGAATTTTTCTACGGAGCATCTGGGGATCTCTATGGAGGACAGTTCATTCGTGAAATTGAGGAACAAATCACTGCTAACACCACTGCGGCTTCACTAGCTTACAATGCTGCTGCTTCCACCACCAAAATACTAGTTTCGGATAAGGACGCGGAAACTAAGATTTCAGAAATCAGAAAAGAATATATTAAGTCTATTGCTAACACTAACCTTTTTGTAGCACCCAATTCAGTCAAAGAGTTTCCTCTCACTACAGTCCAGGCAACTTTGAATGAGGTTGTTAATACCTCATTCTTCTCGAACCAGCCTCGTGAGTCGGAGGATATTGCTGATGTGTACACTTCAATAGAGGCCGTAGATGGCCTTTGGGGCACTTTGAACAAATCTGTTTGGAACAAGATAAAACAGCTTACAGATGATGCACCCACCAATTCCGGTTCGATTTCTCAGGAAGAGTCGAGTGAGAATTCTGCTGTTGTTACCAAAACCCAAGAGGAAGATCCTCTAAAAGAGTCTGAGAGGAAAAAGACTGATCTCAGGGAAAGCGATCCCCGTGGCCACCGTTCAGCGTCATTGGCTGAGCCTTATGCAGCAGCGGATTCTTCTCCAAGTCCAGCAGCCCATGGAGCTGGTACTCCATCTACACCCTACGGTACACCTCCGCCATTTACTCATACTTCACAGCTTCGCAAACTTGATTCCAAACTAAGTTCCAGAAGGAAGTCTATTGAGCAGCAAGATATTGACATGGCAACCAAACATGAGGAAGATGATAGCGAGGCTAAGGGAGTCAAGCAACACAATGTTGTTTCAACTGATGATTCTGCTAAAGCTTCCAAGCGTTACAGCGACACACCTGGCGTTCCTGTAATGCCACAACATGATCCACCTCTTCCATTGGGTGGTAACACTGATGCCCCCAGACGTCCCCTTGCTCCTACCGGCGACGTTCCTCCTGGCTTTGAAGATGAGTACGAGATCCAGTCATCTCTTCGTGACCCTACCGTTACTGGCTACGGTGCACGCCCTGGTTTTGGCGACCGTGACTTGTACCCTCCTGGCATGGGTCCTCACCCCACACTTGATCCTCTTGGCCGGCCAGGCCTTGGTCCTTTCCCTGGTTCTGGCGGAATGCATCCCACAGCTGGCGACCTTGAGAGAATGATGGGCGGCAGAGGTCGTTTACGTGATGACGACGATGACGAGATGAACTATTTTGGAGGTACTCGAGGTCCACCCGGTTCTCGATTTGATCCCACAGGACCATTTGGAGGACCTAATAGTGGGTTTGGATCAAGAGGCGGAAACTCGAGATTTGGAGGAGGATTTTTGTAATTGGTGATGATTTGTAAATCATTACAAACGAGAAAACAACAAAAAAAGGTATTATGTGTTTATATGTGGGGGTATTTAAAAAGATTGAAAATGTTAGTTTTTATATATTTGAATTTATTATGGTTAAGTTATTTTTGATTTAAATTTTACGTGTTAAAAAGACTTGGTATGGTAGTGCTACCTTTTATTTAATCAAAATTTATCAATATTAATGGCATTTAACAAACGAGGGTCTGATTTGATACAATTTATACCTATCATGGTGCGCGGCTGATAAAATATAGCACGGCTGAATCATGGCCAAGCTATTCAGATGAAGCAAACCTTATCCATAGCAGGTTGTCGTCGTATAAGTTTTATAATCCAACCAAAGTAGATATTAAACACTATATGTATCCTATTATTTTTTTTTAAATACGGGTTCTCAGGAAAGCAAGTAAGTTTAGTTAACACCAGGCTTAATGTTTTATTATATTCCATAAAACCATGAAAAAGGGCATTAAGAATAATCGTCGGCTACGTGCAACTGTTTTGAAGGTAACAAAAACAAAAAAAAAAAAAAAAAAAAAAAAAAAAAAAAGAGAAAAAGGTTTCAATTACCATGAGAATATATAGAATATATTCATAGTTTATAAAGTTTGTGGCTTACAAAAGACAACAGGTACAAAGATAAAAAAAATCAACAGGACGAATGGTATTCGGAGTTAGCCCAAGGGCGCCGCCAGGTCAGCCTGTTTGTTTTTAAAGCCAGCACAATTAACCCAATACATACCGAGATCGGAAGGGCTTGGAATCAAAGCAGCTTATAGCAAACAAACAAAAAATAAAAAATAAAAACTACAAAACTCAATCACATCATTTGAAATGCTGTGAGGATTGTTGTGGGGAACAACCTTCCTGTTGCAGCTTTTGTGTTTTTAATGAATGGATCTTAACCAGGTTCACTGCACTGTCAATGCTTAGTTATACTTTAAGATAGTGGTTATTAATTGCATTTGTTAAAAGCTATGACAAGGTATGTGAATGATCTGGTGCTCTCGTGGTGAGCACTTGGAATTCAGATATTCGAACACTTTGGCAACTGGCCATTGACCGTTGAATCAACTTTTGACTTTTGACAAACCACTGAGCCTTTACTCCTCATACAGGCTTTTTCAAAAATTTCCTTTAGACTTATGACACAGTCCGTCTGTCTTTTGTGGCTTTGGATATTAAAGAAAGAAAAGAAAAGAACTCACACTTTTCAGGAACAGTTCATTGTTTTTTCTGCAGGGACAGCCCGAAAAGCCAAGATGAAGAAAAACTGGCCACGCCATTGGCCAAATAGACAAACTCCCTCGACATCATGCTGGTGAGAATTGTAAATGGGAAATTGTATCCTGTGTAATATGCCACAATCGTCCTGGCAAATGGTGCAATTTTACCCCACGTGATCAGTCCAACCAGCCTGTTGTCCCAATTTGGCAACTCGTTGGCTCCAGTTGACGCTTTGGCTGTCGGCACTACTTACCTTCAGAATCTTTCAGCCTCAACCCTGCCTTAACTCTTCACCATCACCTTGTTGTTCCTTCTGGATTGGTACTTGCCTTTATACGTTTGCATCCATTTCAACGTGGCTTTTTTTGGCTTTCTTTTTGATTAAATCGACATGTTTCTAAATGAACATGGCTAATAACTATTGTTATGTCATTATTTGTCAATGATTCCAATGGCTGGTAAATCAGATATATAATGCGATGCATTCCCTTCAGTCAAGAGCTTTTTGTTAATAATTTCATCTCTCTAATCTATTTCTAATTTTTTCCACCTGATATCTTAATACCAATTGGCTACAATGAGAATTAATGTTGACGCGGTTCCAGGAACCGTCACCCTCGTGGACGAAAACAATGTTTTGAACGCTAAGCGTGACAAAAATGACAAGGACATTGTTCTTTCTCCAACACCAAGTTCCCACCCAGATGATCCCCTCAACTGGTCTCTGCGCCGAAAATACCTTTCCGTCTTCTGTATCGTTGTCTATGTCTTTGCTGTCGGTGTTCCGAGTGCTGCCATCTACTCCATCTTTGAACCCGTTAGTGCAACTACTGGATTGTCTTTGAGCACGTTAAATCAGGGCACTGGTTACATGTTTTTGACTTTTGGTGTCGGCTGCTTTTTTACTCAACCTTTGGCCTTGCAGTTTGGTAAGAGGCCTGTTTACCTTTTCTCTGTTCTTTCTACCACCTTGATTATTCTCTGGGCCCCCAAATCTACCAGCAATGGAACCTGGATTGCCGGTAAGCTTTTGCAAGGCTTGTTTGGTGCCCCTATTGAGACCCTCTGTGAGGCTTCTATGGCTGACATTTGGTTCGAGCACGACCGGGGTCGCTGGGTTTCTGTTTACGGTATATCTCTCCTTGTCTCCAACTACCTGGCTCCTCTTGTTGCCGGCTTTATTCTTGATGGGCAGGATTGGCCATGGGTCATGTACTGGTGTGTCATCTTTGGCGGCGTTTCTTTTGTTTTCCTTTTCTTTTTCATGGAAGAAACCAATTACTCACGAAAGACTATTTCTGCTGACGATACCATCTTTGACAACAGTGAATATGAAACCGGTTCATTTTCTCAGGATAATGAAAAGTCCCCCGAAAATATTTCAACTATCAGTGAATTGGAAACTGGCGAAGGTGTTGTATACACTACCAAGACTTTTGCTCAAAAGTTGAAACTTATTAGCACTTCAAACTCTGGAGACTTGTGGACAAACATGAAACGTCCTTTCTCTATGTTCCACTTCCCTGCTGTGTACTGGTCCGGTTTCTTTTGGGGCACCAACCTTGTTTGGTTCAATGTTTTAAACGGTACTTCTTCCTTGATTTTTACTGAAGTCTACGGCTTTTCACCTTCGCTTACTGGTGTCACTTATGTTGGACCCATTATTGGTTGCATTATCTTTAACATTTACTGCGGTCCTATTGGTGACCGTTTCAAACTTTGGATGGCCAAGCGCAATGGCGGTGTTTCTGAACCCGAACACAAGTTGTGGCTCGTCACACCTTTGGTTCTGCTGGTCCCTGCTTCTCTCATTCTCTGGGGTGTAGGTGCTTACTACAAGGTTCATTGGATCGGTCCTGTTATTGGCATGGCCTTGTTGGGTGGTTGTGTTTCGGCTGGTACCACTATTCCTCTTAACTATGTGATTGACTGTTACAGAGAAATGGCAGGTCCTGCCTTGGTTCCTTTAATGGCCGTTAGAAACCCTATGGGATTCGCTGTCAGTTATGGCATTACTCCTTGGTTCACCAACATGGGCCTCAAGAACTGCTTTATTTCAGCAGCCATGATTACAATTCTCACCAATTTGTCGTTCTTGTTGTTTATTGTTTACGGAAAGAGATTCCGCAATGCTACCAAGGCCAGATATTGGGGATATGTCCAGTATGCTATAGATAACGGATTGTCGCACTAGATGTTGTTGTTAAAAAAAATTGTTTAGGTCTTTTATATTAATTAATCCTGTTTTTTTCAAGTCTTGTTCTATACTCAAGTGGTACCAACAGTTGCAAATAATTTCCAACTCTCCACTAACTTTAGAAACAAACCTTCAATTACATTCATAACAAATTCAAAAAAGAATATGGACGACACCGGAATCGAACCGGGGACCTCTCGCATGCTAAGCGAATGTGATAACCAACTACACCAGACGCCCAAATTAATTGATTATAAAAATAATAAGACAAATATTAACGCATCTGTTAAATTTGGCACCCCAAAACCAATGTGGGGGTCATTATTCGGAAAAACTCAGTCAGCCTTTATTAAAAACTCTATTTGAACAGCAGGGACGTACTGCGGTCACCTTTACTACGCCCACATTTGTTGAGTCGTTTCCACGTAGCAAATACCGAGTCAACGGACCTCCCACGAGCCGGTCTTGCTCATACACCGTGCTGGCCTAGTTCTGGTATTACCTTGTAATTTTGAGCTATATAACCCCAACTTTTTTATTTCCTTTTTTAGTAGACTAGGGGAACCCCCATACCATATAGCTCTTTATATAGCCATGGATAAATGATTTGTATATATGTACAATTTAACTCATGTGGTGGGTTGACAGCTTCCATATGTCCTTGAAGCTCTCCTGTTCTCTTTCTCGACAGGTTTATCACCGCAATTCCCACGTTTTTTTTAAAAAAAATAACGTGGGAGAACATGATCTATCTTACCTAACCATTGCTGAAACACCGGATTATTTTAAGTACGGCAAACAAACGTTCCATTTATTCGGAGAAGGATCAGACTAGAGCCCCCCATCTTGATGCATATATACACATACCTGTCTATTATATCTGTGTATAGTCCAGAGGTATTTGTAATTGTAGATGAGCATTCAAATCATTTAAACAGTTCAAACTATTCAAACCATTCAAATCATTCAAATCATTCAAATCATTCACATTCCAAAATACATGCTTGAGTCGATCTCCAAACAGCATCAGGATCTATTGCCCTAGGGCATGTCACGTGCGTGCTTTCGTATTCTCGCCCCATCTCCAAAAACGGCAATTCACTGATGAAGAACTCATCTCTCTCGTAAATGTACCTAAAGCCGGTCTTGCATCTCAAACTACAACAAGCTCCGAGTGGACTGGACGTGAGCACAGGCAAATGAAGACGGCAACCTTTGTTCAGCTGGACCAAATAGTGGAATCATCTATGCATGCTGCCATCCCTCTATCGTGCCAAAGGCAATTTTATAAAGTCTGGCTTACGCGGGGGATATTTATCGTTTGTGGGGGTCATTTTCATCATCTTGTTACTCGGAGTTGTGATCCAAATTCATATAAATAAGCTTTGAATCGCCAGGGGTTCTTCTTCTTTTTTTTTTTCCTTCTATTTTATTCTCTTTACTTTAAATTCATTACCACAATCATAACTATTCAATAATCATACTCGTCAAAATATCATATAACCACTCACAAAATGTCTGAATACCAGAGTCCCCCAGCCAAGATCTTCTCTATCAGTGATCTTGAAAAGGCTTCAATGCCCAAGGCCCAGAAGTTTGTTCGCGAGTACTGGGCGTCTGGTGCTAGCGACCAGGTCACTTTACGCGAGAACATGTCTGCTTTTGATGAATATCGCATTCGAACCAAGGTTTTGGTTGACGTTTCCAATATCAATATCAAGCCCAAGAAGGTTTTTGGCAAAGAGTTCAAGCTCCCCGTTGGAATCGCCCCTACCGCTTTCCACCGCCTTGGAACTGATGAAGGTGAGGTTACTACTGCTAGGGCTGCCAAGGCCGGCAACTGGGCAATGGGTCTTTCTTCATACGCTACCCGAACCCTTGAGGATGTTAAGGAAGCTGGTGGAGACAATGCAGTTGTTCTCCAGTTGTACATTTTCCAAAACAGAGAAACTACAAAGAGTCTTGTTCAGCGTGCTGAGAAGGCCGGATACAAGGCCCTTGCTTTAACAGTCGACACCCCCGTTATCGGTATGAGACCGGCTGATACCTATAACGATTTTACCCTGCCACCCCACATCAAGCTGGCCAACTTTGTTGGCGAAGACGGTGAAGTAATTGATAACCCAATTAGTCCCACCTCAGTCAGCCAGCAATCTGTCACCGACGACGCAATTAAGGATGTCGCAAAGAAGACCAACACTTTGGACGCATCCTTGAACTGGAAGGAAACCATTCCTTGGCTCCGATCCATCACCAATATGGAGATTTACGTCAAGGGTGTTGCTACTGCTGAGGACGCTGAAGAAGCTATCAAGGCCGGTGTTGACGGAATTTGGGTTTCAAACCACGGAGGTAGACAATTGGACTCCACTTTGCCCACAATCGAGTCTCTCCCCGAGGTTGTTAAAGCTGTTCGCG
Organism: Magnusiomyces fungicola; assembly: GCA_900654225.1. NCBI lineage: Eukaryota > Fungi > Ascomycota > Dipodascomycetes > Dipodascales > Dipodascaceae > Magnusiomyces > Magnusiomyces fungicola. The sequence continues at coordinate 1,129,133 of CAACAH010000005.1, forward strand.
GCCGTGTTCCAGTTCACGTTGACGGTGGTGTCCGTCGTGGAGGTGATGTTTTCAAGTTGTTGGCCCTTGGTGCCGACTTTGTCTGGGTCGGTCGCCCTGTTCTTTACGGCTTGTTGTACGACGGCGAGAATGGCATCCGTTTGATGCAGTCTATTATTGAAAAGGAGCTTATTACCACTATGATGATGGCCGGAACTCCTACTTTGGCCGATATTGACAGCTCTAGATTGGCTCGTAAGGGTCCTAGATATGAAAAGCTTTAAGCAGTTTTAAAAAAAAGAAAAAAAGAAAAAAAGAAAGAAAGAAAGATTGTAGTATAAGGACGATTATGAATTTTTGAATTTTGTTGTTTTGTTATTTTGTTATTTTGTACATTTGAGAAATCATAGTATATGTTAATTGCAAAAATAAATTAAATTAAATTAAACGGATTCACATTGATTATACACGTAATGTAACCCAAATACCCAGTCCCTGGCTATGGAACAACACGTACCAACGACTATTTGTATTCAGTCTGAAATAAGATTTGTAACTATACACAACCTGCCGAGTGTAATAATATAACTATAATGCACACTATAAGTATTAGATGTAATCTTTTCAGAATTATTTCAATTGACATAATGTATCGCTTGTATTTACAACATCTTCAAGTATTCAAATACATCTCTATCATATCAAAAATAAAATCAATAATAATAATAATAATAATAACAATTTAAAATAATAATAAAAAAAACATTACATTGTCTTCTCTCAAAGTCTGTTCATATATAAATACCTTCAATTAAAGACTCTTCTCTTACTCCACCATTGAGATTACTCTGGACATTAGCTGTTGCTCGTGTTTTTTGGAAAATAACTGGCTTTCCTTCTTGATATCATCCAACTTTAGGACTACCTGTTCTACCTTCAATTGAACATCCTGAATGTTTACAGTTTCCTTTTGCAGACTGCCGTCAAGAATGGTGGCTAGAGTGCTATTAAGAACTGTAACTTGCTTCTGTTCGTCAAAAACAAACTTTGGTTGCAATGCTGTTTCAACAAACGAACCTGTCAAAACTTCTCCTACAACCCACTGGTCAGTTGGTTGCAAACATGACAACGCATTAACCAAGATAGCATATGCCTGGATAATCTCGAGATAGTTACCACCTTCAAGAGAGCGATTGGGTAATCCTTTTCTGGAATCGAATCCATTTGCTTGGCCTTGAATGCTTGCAAAGGCAGCATCAATAAGAGCCTTGGCTTTCAAATGTTGAATCTTCAATAAAAGAGCTACTGACGCCGCTCTCATGTCACCATGCTCAACATTCCATGTATACAAAATGTTGTAGAAAATAAAGGCATCCTTCGTAATGGGGTCAATGTTAGCAAGAGATCCCTTCTTAGCGGCATTAATTGCCGAAGATGCCATGCTAACTGCATTGGCAAGACTCTGTCGAATTTTACTAACAAGAAAGTTTGTCAACACATTAGTTAATCCGATGAATGGGTACTTTGTGAGTTCCGAACCATGGCCTGTCAACGTAGCCAGTGTGGCAAGGCGTGCCACATACGGAGCAATCAAAGTTTCAGTATCAACGTCTGAAAAAGATCCATTGTCAAGAGTACCATGTGATCCTGCTTCAAAGTTATGGACCATGTCTAATTCGACAATAGCGGTGTATGCGTCATCAAGAGAGGTAGTCTTAATTGCTAGGTTGAAAAGGTTGTTCTGTACAGTTTTGTGGATTTGAATAACTTTAGGGATATCTTTTTCATTGATCTCACCGAAATAATCAGGAAGATTAGCTCGTGCAAGCTTAGCTAATTGAAGGGCTAAGATGGAATGGCCACCCCAAAAGTCAACTGTTTTGGCAGCAGCATCGTAGAAAGCTGAAAGACCATTGCCAAATGACGGAATATCTTTTTCTCTGTGCTCTGTTTTGTAGGAAGTAGCAGGTAATCTAGAAATCACAATAGTCTCATCGACAGTAAGATGCCTGTGAGCAAGTTCGACAGAGGATTGCTTAAATAAGTACAATGCCTTGGAAGGAACACTTCCCCGTAGAGCTGTATGAGCTTGAATAAACGTATCAAAACTTCCCATTGAATTACCAGCAGAAAGATATGATTCTGAAAAGCTTTCAGCAGCAGCATTATTTTCTGTAGCCAAAAGCTCAGCAGCCAATAAAGCGGCAGCAGTCGGGCATTTTTCCGTATTCCACTTGGACCAAAACAAACCAACAATTTGTGAAAGTCGTGGGGAAGTGATAGGCAAGATACCTGCAGCTTGGAACTGCTTTATGAATGTAATGTTCTCAAAGAATGAAAAGTAGGAGGATACAAGTTGATCTTCCTTTGAAGAATCCATGTCAATGTCCTCTCCAAGAGTCAACTGTTTAAGTGCCGACGGCTTGTAAGCAGGGAGAACACTCAAAATTTCAGAAATAGCATTAAGTGATTTGAAAAGTGAAAGAAATTTAGAGTATGTCTTCACAAGGCTTTGAATATTTGTTGGGCCCAACGAAAGAGAGAAAAGGGTAATCAATGAGTCAGTGGTAACAATCTTGGTAGTTCTAGTAAACTCTTGAAGTGTCCGGACAAGAAGAGATGTGCCGTAGGTAGTCATCCAAGAAGGATTGCTCTTTTTAGTGGATGGCTCTGTTGGTGGTACAGTGCTGATGTTGTATAAAAATAAGAGCAGTTGATATACGTAGTTCGGATCACTAGATGTCTCGGCAATAGCGATGGCTAAAGAGCCTCGTGTTTCTCGAGACATTTCCTCATCAATAAGGTGACTTGTTATATATCTCATTCTTTCTTCTGTAGAAAATCGAGGCTGCCCGGTGTAATCGTCAATCAGGCCATTGACAAACCCACCATAATGTGCATGAGAGAAACTTCTTCGAAACGCATACATAGCATCCAATATCTGCAATATACGTGACACAAAAGGCTCTGTGATATCTTCCTTGAGTGTGGGTGTTAGAGCTGATGATGATTCAACTGCAGCGGTGATGGCTGAGGTGATTTCCAAAGCAGGAGATGACGATCTGTTGTAATATAGCAATTCAATTGGCATTAATGGTCGTAAAATGGAAGTGAATGATGCCTTTATAACCCAAAATGTTTCTCCAAGAGGGTCCCAAACCATGGAAAGAACTTCATGTCCAAGGCGTTCAAGCTCGGTACACAGTCTATCAAATCTTTCCCACTCCTTTCTAATACTGTCCTTATATCTCTCTGCATCAACAATCAAATTGTTGTTGGTGCGAGTAAATGAAATAGCAGATCCCACAGCTTGGCACACCTTCTTTTTAATGTATAATTTACTATTATGATCGACATTCTCCTCGTTGTCGTCATCGTCATCAAGGCCTCCAACGTTCGTTAAGGCGTAATGAGTCTCGTAAATTTGAAGTGCTGTTTTAACTGTGGCTTGTGAGTATCCTTCGGGGCCAAACAGCCACTTAATATATATATCGGTGTGTGTGGCAGCTGGAGAGTGTGATCTTCTAAGATACTCTGTATCCTGATCTTCGTACGCGGCAGCTACGTGCCAAAGACTTTTAGAGGTCGTTTTGGAAGGGAGCTGGGTTTTGCATACAAATGAGCTAGTATTACTTTTCCACATGACGGATATCTCAAATGAAGGGGTTTCCAGAGAAAACGGCGCAGCCTTTGCAAGGTGCAGGGTATTTACTAGCCACATGGCAGAAGGATCAAGAATATCTGGGGTAATGTGGTAATCAGAGCCAAGATTTCTAACTGTAATTGAAGCTTCTTGTTCACCAGTCGATACTGTTACTGATGTATATACCTTGGCACTCCAAACTTCAAGTGATCCATTTCCAAGAGGGAGATATGTGGCGAAGTAGAAAGAGGTTGATGATTCATTTATAACAGAAATGATATTCATGGGCGAGGGGCCGATTAATGATTTTTCAATGCTTCGTTGAGAAAGTCGAGTTTTGGAGCCGTCATCCTCAAGAATTGATGAATCTGTAAGTGTTTCTTCAAACAAGAGTTTCATTGTAGGGATATGCCAAGCACGAAGCTTACGGTTGATTGACACGGTAAGGAGAATCTCGTTGTTACAAGCAGAAGTCATAGAAACGACAGTTCGAACTGAGAGCTCAGGGTGCATAGGGAACTTGTCGCTCTGGCCCCATAACAACTTTGAAAGAGAAATTGTTTTACCAGACTCTAGAAATGTGTCCCAGCCACAGGGTCCAAGAGCTGATTCCCTGAAAATCTTCATAATTGAGCCATCTTTCAGAGCAAATATCACGATTTTTGGCGAGATTGAGTATACAAGGTGTGGTTGTTTAAGATCAAATGGAGGGCTTGCGTCCATACGATACCAATTTTTTGCATTTTCCTGAGTGAAAAAGTTACTGTTCCCGGTCATTGAATAACTTCCGCTTACTACCATTTCCGAAAGAGGAATAGCGACGGTATAGAATGTCCAGTCCTTAGCAACATAGTCGATAATGATTTCAAAGTGGTCAGGCGAGTAGCAAACAGAAATGCAGTTGTCGCGAATGGCCGTTGGCAGTGCCACGTGAATCGATCGAAATTTTGATGCTTTCGAATTAGAGTCGTTGTTATTGGAATTGAGGTCAATTGGCTCTAATACTATAAGCGTAGAGCTTGCTAACACGCGCCAGCTAACCGAGCTTGGGAAGCTGGCAGGCATAAAGTTGTCAGTGGAGCGGCAGTGTATTATAGAGCCAGCTGTCGCAACAGTTCTGTTGTAGTATGCATACTCAATTGAAGAAGACTCAGTTCCAGGATCTGATGTTGTAAGATCGGTGGAATGCTTTGAGTGCTCGTTTGAGTTGGAAGCGTGCCTTCGACGGAGAGGGGTGTAATCAGAACCAAGAAACAGCTGAGCGCTGTCAGTTTGGCGGCCGATGCGGGCAATCACCGGCTCCGTTAAATCCAAATTGGAGCCAGCAGATGAGATCAGGGTCTCCGTAAATGACTTGACGGCGTTCATTTGTTGTGGCTGGCTGACTGACTGGATGATGTTGTTATGAAAATGTTTTTGGCGGTGAAAAAACCATAAAAAAACAGTTGACAGCCCTAACCCTTTACAAACACATAGCTTGTCCTTCATCACATCACAACTTTGGCTTGAAATATTTAAACAATCTTTGAACAATCTTATTATGAACTACGGCTGGAAACTGCAATTAATTATCATTGTCTGCCTAGTATATTACTCCTTCTTGATGTCTGAATCTCCTTATATCCAAACCCTTCGATCAGACTGTTCAGAATTATTGGACTGGGCTCCGTCCTCGCCATCAGCTGCTTCAAAAACTCCACTTCAATTGAAGAAGATTCTTTTATTTGGAGACTCATTAGTAGAACTTGCCAGTGATCCTCGTATTGAATTCCCATTTTCAGCGGCCCTTTCTCATATATTTCGACGTAGGGCAGACGTTATTACCCGTGCAGCAGCTGGATATACTTCGCGTTGGCTTTCACAAGAGCACTTGGACCGCGTTTCTGCAGAGCTCAGTTCACAATCATTAAGCGGTAATCTATTATCATTAGCAGTAATATGGGTTGGTACAAATGACAGTGTGCTTCCAGGAAACCCACATCATGTTCCTGTAAGTGAGTATGAAAAGAACCTGTTAAAGATTATTAGTGCCATTATTGAGAGCTCTACAAAAGGTAGGGAGAATGATGATCCCGTTGTTATTTATGTTGTAACACCTCCACCATGCTCTTTAGAGTTGATTAATGGCCCTAACTCTCGTCTTTCTGCATCAGGGCGAGCCCGTTCAAATCAAGCGGTCGAACAATACGTTTCTGCAGTTTACCGTGTGGTTGATCAAATAAAGACAGTATCAAGCAGAAAGGCGATGATTGAGATTATCGACATGTACGAAACAATCCAAAACTTGGCTCAGAGAGAAAAACAAAAGGTTCCAATTGAAACCTTTTTGGTGGATGGTGTACATTTTAATGGCGATGGCTACCGGTTATTGTTCAAAAGTGTTTTTAAGAGACTTGAAGAGTTGGAAGCTGCTGGAACAGTCACATTCCCATTGGTAGAACCTCATTTTTCAGTTAAAATACAGAAAGATAAAGAGGAGGGTTTAATTTAGAATTATTTATCAAAAATAATGGAATTAAACACAAGTTTGGGAATTGATAAAGAACGACGACATAGATAGCTTAATCCCAATCGTACATCGCTTCTGCCTTTGCGGTTCAGTTCACATTATGCATTTGAGCTTTTTACCAAGATCTGGAATAAGTGATTTTTTGGAATTACATGTTACATGATCTTATAGCCATAGACTAAGGCCCCCCCCCACACGTAACTTGCATTTTATACTTATTCGTTCCATCGCGGTTAGACGTAGTCTTTCTGTCAATCACTTTTACAAACTAAAAACACCTGCCATTAATTTTTTTTAATGTCTGAATCTTCCTATATCCAAAGTCTCCGGTCAGACTGCTCGACTCTATTGGATTCTGTTCCGTTTTTAGCATCAGCAGCTTCTGAAACCCCACTTCAATTGAAGAAGATTCTTTTATTTGGAGACTCATTAACAGAGCTTTCTAACGATCCTCGCAATGAATTCGCGTTCGCAGGAGCCATGTCGCATATCTTTCGAAGACGAGCTGACGTTATTGTTCGGGCAGCAGCTGGGTACAATTCGCGCTGGCTGTCAAAAGGGCATTTGGACCGCGTTGCTACAGAGCTCGAGTCACTGGCATTAACACATAACCCATTATTGATGGCGATGATTTGGGTTGGGACAAACGATGCTATTCTCCCAGGGAACCCACAGCACGTTCCTATTAGTGAATACGAAAAGAACTTGTCAAATATTATTAATACCATAATTGAAAGCTCTACTAAAGGAAGGAAAGATCAAGACCCGGTTGTTATCTACATTATTACCCCAGCACCATGCTCTTTAAAGTTACTTGATAGCCCTGAATGTCGTCTTCCTGCATTTGCACGAGCGCGATCAATTGATTCAATCAAGCAGTACGTCTCAGCCGCCTACCGCGTTGTTGATCAAATAAAGACAGTACCTAGCAGAAATTTTTTGATTGAAATGATTGATATCTATGATATATTGCAAGGCATAGTCCACAAAGAAAATGGCAAAGTGCCTATTGAAACTTTTTTAACAGATGGCGTGCATTTCAGTGGTGACGGATACCGGGTATTATTTAGTGCCATGTTTAATAGATTTTCAGAACTGGAAGCTGCTGGGATTGTAACATGTCCACTAGTTGAGCCGACTTATATAGATGTAATTGAGCAAGAGAGGATGGGGAGTACAGTATAGAAGCTTTTGAAAATAGTTGATTGATTGTAATTCATAGCTATAGAGCGTGTGTGCATTGTCAGGTGATTATCACGTTACTATCATTATGCATTAAGGAATATCGCAGCCCACAGATGCCAATTTCGTTTTTGTAATTTTTAACTTCTAAACCTCCAATAGCTCGCTTAAATGAATGACTTTAAATGCAGCTCAAGAGAGACTTTTGAATCTGACTACTTAATAACAAAAAAAAATTATTATCAGCTGATCATATCCGTCAAAATAACAGTTATTTCATCACTCGGGGATATCCTAAATCTCACAATTTTCACTGGTAAAGTAATTTGATAAAAGTGTCAATTATCTGACATGAAATAAACGTGTTATGGGTAGCTCTTTGGGGATAGAAACTAAGAGTAGATTCTCGTGGAAAGTTTCTTTATGGGGTTAAAAGAAAAATAAAGACATGAGGTCAGAATATCATCAGAACCAAGGCGTATAATATCTAAACTGGAATGATACAACAGTGTCAGATGTTTAGAAAAGAAAAAATGATTGTAATATAATGTTGTTTTCTGTTAATTCTGGTGTTAAAAATATGTCTCTGACACACTCTGGGCGGTTTAACTTGCTAGAACTCGAACGGGTTCTAGAAGATGAAGAAAAATTCCAGAACGGGAACAGCGTGTGGAATAGGGATATTGAGACGCTGGGGTAATTTGAATGTCAGCTAGAACCTTGGGAATATGGCATAAGTAGGTTCAGATTTAGATTCTAGAATCTGGATATAACAAGTGAGTAAACAGAAATAGAAGAGTTTGGTCTTAACGAAATGAAGTAAATACAAGGAGGACAATCTTAGGTATATATAGGTCCATAACACAACTTGTTTATTCCATCACACTGCTATTGTTACGACACTTTACAGACGTCGGCTTTCGTAATTGTCAATGCAAATGTATTGTATGTACGACGGAACCGACATGTGCAGTGGCATTACAGTGGAACTAGTTGAGAAACGGTCCAAGTGGATCAGAAAGCTGAACGGCTGAAGCAACTGGAAATTAGGTACAATTGTAGAAACATTTTAAACTAGCATCGCTTGACATTCTGCCAATTTTCAACGTAGTTCGTTATCTCTTTGCATGAAATAATCACCTAGAGTCTCTCTCCGGTTCCAGTTATCTGCTTTGTTCCAGATTTGGGCCAATCTACAGGAGCTGTTTACAAATGTCGATCAAGCTTGCGGGATTACCCCTATCAGTTGATAAGATCATACGATGAATTCGAGATCGAGAAAGCTATCCGAAGAGAAACCGAGGAAAACGTTAGATAGCTATTCCTGTATCGGCCACTTGGGATTCAGACACATTTCTTGTAAAGGGTTATGTTTGCGCGAATTCCTTCCCCTGATGCGCCTTCTTCAACTCCATCATCAGTTCCAAAGGAAAGTCCTCGGGAAGAGCATATGGTTTATCGTCCACTGATAATACGACGGCTAATCTGCATGAAAAATCCGTCTCCTGTTTTAGCAGATGGTGTAGTCAAAAACAGTATTAACTCTTTTCTCCAGTTTTATTTATTGTCTGGTGCCTGGTATCAGTAGTAATGGGCCCATTACTAAATTAGTACTCCATTGTTTTATTTTGCCATCTTTCGGACTCAACCGACCTACACACCCAGATTTCCACACCACATCTTGACGCACATTACGTCTTTTTCCAGTTCTTATCTTTGATAGATATGCAGACACTGATGCTTTTTTAAGATTGGCATTCTAGCCCTTCTTATCTCACACGTCATATCTCCTTGAATGCAACGTAACTGTGCTCCTCTACTACACCGCCAAATCACAACTCTGCTCAAACCGATAATTGTAATATGAGACATCAGACCACTGAAATTCAATTTAAACTTATATAATACAACTTGATAATATTTCAAATTAACCTCTGTTAATAGTATTACCTGCACCCTTGGGATTCGCCTCCACAAACTGATCCCATTCCCGATCCTTGGTAGTTTTCTCGGAAGATCGTTGATACCCCCTAACAGTATCGTCCTCATCTTCAGGCGTCTCCTCATCTTCATCGTCTTCAGGCTTTTTATTTCCTCCTCCTTGGATGATACCGCCTCTTCTCATTTCTTCATCTAGGTACTCTTCAACTGTCATGGTTGGTGCATATTGCCCAGTTCCTCTTACTCGCTTCATTATATCATCTCTCTGTACCTTTTGCGCCAAATTACCCACAATTGTAAATGGGCGGTTTACTTTTCCATCGGGTGTGAGTAGAGGTCCACCACGAGGCCCGTTCCTGGAAAATAATTTTGACTCAATCTTGTCCGTATACGACTTGTCAAACAACAATGGCTTGTTTTGACGCTCACGGTCGTCTTGCGCTTCGACTTGTGGTAACGGTGATGGCATTGAGGGCATATTAACGACCATTTCCAATTCCATGTTGAGTGTCTCAAGAGAGTTCAAAGCACGAAGAGCAAGCAATTGCAATTGGGCAAATTCAAGCGTTCGGACTACATCTTCGTCCACGAATTTGAATAGGTCCTCATCGTCGTCTTCTGAATTGTCAGAGTTTTCCGAATCAGAAGCGCTCTTGCGCAAGGAGTCCGTGTTCACACGATGTCCCCGCGATTTGGTTCGTTCAGATTTGACTCTGTCACGAATAGATTTGATGGCGTTTTCGACGGCCTTTTCTTTTCTGAATCGGTCAATTTTTTCTGCTCGGCGAGTGGCGGGGTCGGTAGACTGAAGATCTCGGAGCGAGACTTTTCCTGAGGCGATGGCAGCAGACAATCGTTTTGAAATGAGGGGTGGCCTGGATGTATTTGTAGATAGCGAAGAGTCAGTAGATGCTGTCATATCATGGTTTAGTAGGCCGTAGTCATTGAGCTTTTTGAAATAGTCAAAGTAATAGCTGATTGCAGTCTTGACAGTTTCAAGGCGAGTGGTTTTGTCGGTTGCTGCCCCAGGCTCTGAAGGATTTAAAGGTTGACGCTTTTCAGCAACTACAGCCAAGTAGTAGTCAATGGCTAGATATTTGATGTTGGCTGTGGAGATGTCATCGATGCCTTCGTTGGAACTAAAGTGGCCAAACCTATTGACATATTGCTGGCATTTTAAAAACTGAGCAGCAGCGGAAGAAAGCCTGAGCTGGTATTCTTCGGTATCTGCTCTAATAGAGAGATTTGACACCGACTCGAGACGAGCTATTGCAGAGTTGAAAAGTTCTTTGGTAGACATGGCTTGAAAGTAAAATGGTGTAAGAGATTTAGTATGGTTTGGTGGTTGATCTGATCTGTTGGCAGGCTGGTGTAAGGATTTCAGTTACATACAAAGTGCTTTTATTTTGATTTTTTTTTATGAGAGCTAGTTACTGTCCTCATGTGCACCGTGTACATTTATTGCTTTATACTCCGAACGGATCAGCAACGCCCCTTGCGTCTAGGATCGTCCCCATCTTTCGCCCAGAAAACGTGACTTCGTGGTTTGCTTGAGCTTATTTCTAGCTTTCCTCAGAGCGGGTCTCTTCCTTTCTTCTACCCCATCCTTGATCTTACTCAATTGTCGCCAAAATGACTCTTCCTGAACCCTACTTCAACTCTCAAAAGACTTCCTTTGCCCATCCCTCTGTTCGCGAGAGATGGCCCGTTATTTTGACCGCTGTCATCGATGACGTTTCTAAAACCGTTGGCAAAATTACGTCTTCAGACACCTCCAAGGCCGACGAAGGCAAGGAGATCATCCGTGCCGTTTCTGACCTTCTCTATGAGATGGACCACGACCGTGAACTGACTCCTCTGGAAATCCCTGAGAAGGAAGCATCGTCTCCTTTATTTGCTGACATTGCTGATTACAATGAAGGCATTGCTCAACTTAAAAAGGAATCCCCCCACGCTTCTACCTGGCACACCGCTCCTTGGTTGATTTCTGAGTGCTACATGTACCGCCGTTTGGCTTTCATTTTCCAGATTCGCCAGCAGTGGTCTAACTACGATTACTTTGCCGACTCCAAGCGATCTGCCTTTTCATCCTCCAAGGATGGTGTTGTTGAGCTTACTTTAAGATACAAGCAGCTTTCTCAGCAACTCGCCGACTCTGAAGCTAACGGCAAGGACAAGAGTGACATACTTGAAGAGTTGTTTAAGGAATTCATTGACATTTCTCTTTGGGGCAATGCGACCGATTTGTCATTGTTAGCCAATGTCTCACTGGATGAGATTAAGAGGTTGCAAGGTGCTGAGGTTCGACGTGCCAACGAGGCCAACATTTTGGTCAACGACACTACCAAGGCCTGGAACCGTCTTTACAAGCCCTTTTCTGAGGGCAAAAAGAACCGCGTTGATTTTGTCTTGGACAATGCCGGATTCGAGTTGTTTACAGATGTTGTGTTTGCACTGTTCTTGCTTGATTCTAAGATTGCACACTCAATTGTCTTGCACCCCAAGAATATTCCTTGGTTTGTTTCAGATGTGATGCCACACGACTTTCACGATTTACTTGTAGATCTTACGGATGCATCCTTCTTTAGCGAGCAGGTGAGTCCTGAACATAGAGAGGCTTTGGACTACTTGGCTGGCAAGTTGGAAAGCTACTTTAAGCCTGGAAATGCTGCTGAATCTGAAGAAGGAGGAATCTTTATTCATACCAGTGATTTCTGGACCACTCAGTACAACTTTAACAGTGATTTGACACCTGAGGGCCGTGGTACTGGAGACCGAGCTTACAAGGACTTGAGTCACTCGACACTCGTTTACTTTAAGGGAGATTTGAACCACCGAAAGTTAATCGGTGACTTGCAATGGCCACGCACCACCCCATTTGTTGATGCTGTTGGACTAAAGGGCTCTGACCAGAAGAACACACTTGCCAATGGCGGCATTTCCATCATGACGCTCCGAACCATCAAGGGAGACACACTCACTGGTCTTAAGGAGGGCCAGGAGGCCAGTCTCAATGAGCAATGGTGGAAGAAGCAGAATGAAAAGGGAGATAAGGAGGTTGTTGAAAGAGGATGGGCATACAGTGGTAAATGGGCTGTTATTGAGTATTCTGAAGGCAAGTGATGACTATAGATTTCAATTGTATTAATAGTTATATATAAAGAAAAGGAGTGTTTATAATTGCTACAAGTTTTTCCAAAGGCTGACTGTTTCTTTTGGTTTATACCGCTTTGCTGAAAATATGAGTTGTGTTGTATAACTTTGCTCGTACAGAGACTCGAATTACAGAGTATTGTAAAGATGAAGAAGATGAAGAAGATGAAGAATATGGCAGAGAAGAATTTACTTTATAGAGCCGGTGTTTATAAAGTAGATGCAGATAACGGAGTATACAATCATGTTAAGGGTCAGCAGTTTGAGTGGGTACTTTGTCATTTTCATTTCATACACATGCTGCTATGATAATGAAAGATTGGATCATACAGTTACAGCGACTCTATTATGGTATTATGGTATTATGGTATTACGGTGCTCTGGTATACCACATACTGTACTGCTGTACTACTATACTACTATACTGCTGTATTACTGTACTACTACTGTACTACTATGCTCAACCGCAGGCCAAGCCAATAAATATTCCATTATTTCATTATGGGCCGAGCAATAAGCAATAAATCCGCCGGTAAAATTCCAGTAACCGCTCACCGTCGTTGACTAAACCGCCTTCCAAACCAATCAGGGTACCTCTCTATTTTGCTTCCTAGCTCGCAGTGGTATAAAGGACATGGTATCTACCCGTTCACTTGGACTACTGGGGTATTATATTATTAATTGGCTGATTCACGCGCTTTACAATCAGTCCGTCCTCTACCCCCATCACAGGGGGGAATTTATTGGTCCATTGTTCATTTCAAAGTCTCTTTATTCTCTAGATTAATTTAATCTCTTTTTTATTAAAATCAAACTATATACGCATTAAAAAATCTCATAAAGAAAAAAAAATAAACAAACAATAAACAAAAAAAGATGCTAAAATAACTGTAAAAGAGATGAATGATTCATATCAAACAAATCATCAAAATATTAAAAATAAAAATAAATCTAAGAAACAGGAAACCTCCACATATTACAGGTATTTACAACTTGGCAGCAACCTTTCTCTTGACAGAAGACTTGATGAGACCGTTGGGATCCGAAAGAGGAACATAGACTTCAGCATCCTTGCCGAGGTTCTTGATGCCCTTGTGCCAGCTGAGGTCGAGGTTAACATAATGCTTGTTGGGAAGAGAAAAGTTGACAGTGTCGATTTGGGCAACATCCTTGATAAGCTCAGTGGAAATGTTGTACATGGTAGCCTGGACAGAGGCAGAGCACTCGAGGGCAAAGATACGGAGGGTAGTGTTGCGGGCCTTGTTGTAAGCATCGTCGAAAAGGCCTTGGTTGGCATAGTAATCAACGTCTCTAACGTTGGCAAAGCCCTCAGTGTTCCACTCCCAAGTGGCATCGACGTCAGTGGAGAGAATACGGTCAGTAGTTTCTTGAAGAGTGGTGTAGTCGCAAACATTGTAGCCGTAAAACATAGAGCCGGTGGACTTTAGCACAGTAAGATCCTTGAGACCAGAGAGGATGGTGAACTTTGCAGGGCCACTGGTGCCGTCGGTCTTGGAAACAGTAGCAGTTCGGACCTCAGAGCCGTCCTGGATAAAAGAGTGAGGGTGGAGGGAGCCATCAACATTGTATTTGGTCCATCTGTGTTGAATGATATGAGCAGTGGCCTTGTGAATGTGAGAGTACTTGGAAGTAAAGTGTTCAGCCAAGGTGGCACCGAAGCGCTCAATAGGCCAGACGTCGGTCTGCTTGGCAAGAATATAGACAGTGTTCTTGACGGTATCAGTGGGGACAATGGGAGCATTGTCGGCCTGGGTATAGGAGATGTCAATCTCGCCTTCCAAAAGAACCTGGACGGTCAACTCAATGACTTCTTGCTTCTTGGGGTCCTGGGGGTCGCGCTTGACTTTGAGAACACGGACATTGTCCTTGCCATAGGCAGCAGCAGAAAGAGTAACAGACATGATGAGTGTATGTAGAAAAGGTGGAATGGAATAGAGTAAAATAAAATGGATGGATGAATTGAGTAACAAAGAATAGAGATAGAGACAGAGATAGAGAGGAAAGAAGGAAGAAAAAAAAAAAGAGAGACCAAGACTGGGATCTGGAGAGATATTTATATCAGAAAGGCAAAAGCGAATAGAACAATGACGTGGGGCCTTATCAGCAATTACAGCTCCATGGGGATACATACATGGCATGGCTGATCTAACAACATTCCGGCTGCTAACAAGCCCTAAGTGCCTAAGTGCCTAAGTGCCCTTGCTGTGTATGGAACTTGCATAGCGCTGCTTTGCCGCTGGCGGTCGTGCGCCTGGTTTCGGACTTGTCCGCGCTTCAGACTGGGCAAAGTTGAAGGGCTTTGGGCGTTGGGCTTTGGCGTTTAGCGTTTGGCGTTTGGAACTGGGAAACTCAGATATATACAGGCAAAGTTTAATATGAAAGGCCATGTGTATTTAGAGTGACATAGCTACAATAACCGTAGCAGTCGTTCTCGTTGACGCTTTCCAAGTAGTGCCGGCTTCTCGAGTTCCAAATCCACCGGCAAATTTCCAGTTCTAACGCCAACCTTCGGACAACGCCGACAGATCCACGCTTCGCCGCATCCTCGCCACGAATCAAGAATCAGTCGATCCCAGGCTTTGCACATCTGGGTTTGTATGGGTTTCGACCAAATGGAGAAGCTCACCGTTGTTTCTTTGGGAAGTTGTTGTCTCTTTGGAGCCTGCCTTCCGCCGACTGGGGTCGACCCGTCTATTAAGCCCTGTATCACACTCATCGCTAGTAATGCCAAAGAACGATTTCAGTTTCAGTTCCAGTTCCAGTTCCAGTTCCAGTCGATTGAAGCTACGGTTGATCTGAGGAACGACGACAAGAAGAGAGAAATATGAGCAAGTGAAAAAGCCACGTTACATTTCCCCAATGCTGATAATATTAACTATGGTGATGCTCTCGACAAAAAACCAGCATCATCCGATTTTTCCATCGAGACCCCGACATTCAAACCCTTTGAAGCTTTGGCTCTGTATACACACCCACATCCCTCGTCGTCGCGCATATCCACTCTGGAATTCAAATACGGGAACCCAAATGTAGAACGGCTAGTCGAGTCGCTGCCCTAAAATGGAAATTTTGCTGATTCACCGAAAATGCTACAGCGGCAGCTATTCTTCCTTCCAGCGCATGCTACACCTTGTAATGCTGGGACTGCTGGATACGAACACTCCCATTCCACGTTCTACGCATGCTCATCGGCTATTCTGCCGACGGAGTTTTTGAAATAGCCTCCCTGGACCAGCTTCAGCAGCTGCTACGGATAGTTTGGACAGTGCTGCTGTACATGAAACTCCCTCGCGACCCCCTCAAATCGCCAAACCCCTCACTTTGAACAAACGCTGGCATTCCCTGGCGCATTTCTGTCCTTTTCTGGACCTCTCAGCACTTTGCTCTTTGATTCCTGGTTGGTTTGAACGGATAGATTGGAGACGCTGGCCGAGGGCCTGTGGTGCCTGTGAAAAGCACTCTTCTTACTCTAAAAGTGTAAATGTAACTTTCCATTATATACCAGATTACCACAGGCGCACTACACAGCTACACAGTCCACAGTCCACAGCTCCAAGCATGTGACCTATTATGTACGTGCGCATTAAGACTTAGGACTTGACCTTATTAGTTTAAACATTGATGAAAGTCATATTTCATTATCAGCCATGGATTTTTGTACAGTTCAGTTCGCCAGCCTTGATAATGCCATACCTTTGGAAAATCAACCCAAAGGGTGTACGACGGCTACACAGTGAATTCATCTGTACAGACTCTTGAGATGTTAATCACAGATGCTCAATTGGATTTAAGAATGTGAAAATAACAGTGCGGAAAGAGTTTCTAGTTCAAGTCCAGCTCTAACAGTCGTTTAACATTCTCCAGAGTCTCACAATCCCTCTCTGAAAGGCTCTTCATTCTATAGATTGTAATAGAGCTGCATTAGATGCCTTACCTTGCCTTTTTCTCTTTTTCTCTTTTTCTTTCTCTTTTTCTGTAGCAACCTTTAGAATCCAGTCTCCATTTTATCCGGGGTATCCGTAGGTTATGGCTTTTCTATTAAATCTACTAAATCTACTAATTGTTAGATTGCTACCAAGTCTGCGATAAAGGCAGCAAAGTTTTATGATATAACACTGATATCCTCTACTCATGGCGAAATTCTGATTGTAGATCATTTCCCAATGGAGATGACCTAGTTTTTTGTGATATCTTAGATTAGGGAGTTGCTATTGATTGCATCTAAACACGCCATTAATCATTAATCATTAATCATCAATCATCAATCGTCAATCATTAATCACTATCATTGATCTATACACTAATACAATAACATTCCAATGTTGCTGTGGAACAGGATATACCAACACCAAAACTAGCTCCTGATGTCATACCCTACTTGCCCACACAAGGACCCAGCCTCTTTATCTACAAAAACCCTCGCACATCTCCGATCCCAGAAAATATACCATCCCGGCGTAGAACCTTGGATACATGTTCAGTGCTGGGATTAAGCCTGGGGTATGCCACCCAAATAGCCAGTTTCCGAGTCCTCGTCCAAACTCCGGTTACTTCTACAGAAAAATCCCTTAGGGCCATGCGTAGAACGCACCATACGAGGTAATTGCATGTATGCCAACATGCACTTGTCAACTATACCGGTGTTTCTCATAATTATGACATAACTAGGCGATTAGCTACTTGGATTTCAGGCACCAGCCATATCACAATATCACAAACCCCGACTGCTGTAATCCTCTCATTGAAGACTTGCTTTCCGAATCAATTACAGTTTGGATGATCCGTTGCATTCAACAACCACCCATGTCTGCGCGCCATTTAATATCCAAATATCAACATCATCCAACCAAAGCCCGGCTGTAATTTACAAATCTTTTTCATATTGAATATGTAACTATGCTAGATAAACAACTACTCTAGAAAATCTTGGCAAGAACATTATCCATAGCATTTCCATCCTTCTTTTTTGTCTTTTCTGTACTTTCGCCTGCTCTCTTGGTGCGAGACGCTCGCTGATCAAACTCCCTATGAAGAGTCTTTTGTCTCTTTTCCAACACTTCTTCATCTTCATTGCCCGTCCTTCTTCTCTTTTCAATGCTCTTTGCAATGGCAACGCTTTCCGCGAATACACGACTTTCCTCATTACCAATACCAATCTCCTTCTTCAGCTTCATTATTCGTGCTTCTTTCTCCGCAACCATCTGTTCTGCCAAATCGTTCCATTTGAACCCCTTCAAGTATCGAACAGCAACAACTGTATCGTAAAATCTGCTGCGTCGGTTCTTTCCACCTATTGTAGTTCGTCCGTTCAATACAGTGGCACACAATTTGGCATCCTTCTTTCTCAAAAATTCGGCCCAGCCTTCTTTATAAAATCGTGGCCTTTTGCTCTTCTTCTTCTTCTTATCCCGATTCTTGTTGGCAGATGCATCTTCTTCATCGTTGCGTGAGGTATCAGCAGGTACCAAGTACAAACGATCAACCTCTCCAAATCGGCTGAGAATTTGACGCATTCCCGAAGGATCCATCATTTCAGGAACTCGGGAAATGTAAACAAGACCTGATTTTTTGGAGCGCTTAGCAGAATCACGATCCCCCTTGACTGTCTTTTTTGGTTTCTCAACCTTTTCCTTGGGATCAGAAACAGGACTGCCTGATGCCGTGTCTTCGTTCTCTTCATCTGTCTCATCGTAGTCAAAGTCGTCATCATCCTCTTCTTGAAACTTGGAAAACTTGATAAATGTAGACTTGGACTTGCTTTCTTCTTCCTCGTCGCCTTCAATTTCTTCTTCGTTATCACTTTGATCTTCCTCATCGTCATTATCCTCTTCCTCTTCTTCCTCCTCGGCTTTCTTGGTTTCAATCTTCTTTGATGTAGACTTTTTGTTTGTCAAACTTGCTATCCGATCCTCTTCTTCATCACTTTCTTCATCCTCGCTTTCATTCTCATTCAAGCCAAAAATTTCCTGTGCTGTGGGCTTTGGTGATTTAGCAGGTGTATTTGCTTTAGGAGTTGCTGGCTTGGATCCCTTCTTTGAAGGAGTTTCTTTCTTAGTAGTCTTGTTCTTCACATGTGTTTCTGGTTCAGTTAAAAGCGAGCTAGAATTCTTTTTTGTACTGGTTGTTTTGGGAGTCTTGGGGGATTTGGCTGGTGTAGATGGCTTGGATCCTTTGAAAGACTCTTCAATGGAGTCAGATTCATGATCTGAAGCATCGTTCTCACCGGATACGGAGAAAAAATCCGCAGCTTTCCTTCTCTCTGAATGCATGGGAGATGTAGTGTTTGTAGTTATGGACCAAAAATGGATGTTGTTAGGAAAAGATCAAAAAGATTGAACAAGAAAAAAAAAATATGCGGCTTAGAATTTTTCAGGGTGCGAGAACCACATCACATGATATAAATCACACTCATATCACATGATATACATACGTTATGCCAAATTTCGTATCATTTGCTCCTCCGGCCTGTGGTTGGCTTTTTCTTTCTCTCCACATTTGCATTTTCTTGTTCTTATTCATCACTTGTTTTTTCTTTCTTATTTGAACCAAACGCATTTTAAATGTTACGACCTTCTGTGCATTTCCAGAAGGTGAAGCCCCTCATCCGCCCGGTGGCGTACCATCAAGGACTTACTCACCATTCCGATACCGGCTCACCTAATAATGTCACCAAACATATGTTAGCAACCGCTGCTGATTGCCAACCTGATAACTTGAATCTCTCTGAAACTGCATTGTATAAATGTTCCAACTCAAATCAACTAATTTTATCACGGAATTCTAGAGTTGGTAATGCGTTTTCAATTAATAGTTCATTGTTCGTTGATCGCCAAATATGGGGAGGGATGCAGGCAAGAGGTTTCCACTCCTCAACATCTTTATTAACGAAAAAGTCTGACGATACAAATAAGCCTGAACCGACAACAAAGCAAAAGAAATCCAAGGTAGTTAAAGAGGAACAGGATATAGAAGAGCAGAAGCGACATGCTGCTGAGGTACAGGCTAATATCACCCCGCAGCCACGAGAAGGCAATCCCAATGATACTGGAGCAAAGACCGTATGTTTATAGTTTGGTTTAACTTTTTTTTATTTTTATTTTTTGCAACGTTTGGCATTAACATTTCATGGTAATTTATAGCCTAAGGACCCTATTTCTGATTCATTTTCACCTACGTCCTCAAGCCATGTAAACAAACAATCAACAACATCCCATCCCATTCAGGAGCTAGAGGCTGATTGCAAAAATGATACCACAAACCCAGCTCGGGACTCCGCTTCGCCTACTCCAAGCGCCACTAAAGCTAAACATCCACAGGTTAAAAGTTCTCGGGCCCGAACTACGCATCATCATTCCCTAGAAACAACCATTCCCACACCAAAATCTCTTAAAAAGTATCTAGATCAATACTCTATTGGTCAACATAGGGCAAAGAAACACTTTTCTGTTGCTATCTACAACCATTATGTGCGGCTGCAAGATAAGTATCACCATGATGCTGAGCTCGAGCGAATTAAACGAGAGCAAGAGTTTCTTGACTCGTACCCCGATGAGGAGGAAATAATGTTTCCACAGCGTGAGTAACAATGAGCCATGATTTCGGTATCATACGAATAACCACTGACAAAATCAATCTTGCTTTATTTATTCCTTAGGTTCTTTACGATCTGCTATTGAAGGAAACCCTGCTGATGACTTTGAGAATTCAAGAGTGATTGTAGAAAAGTCCAATATATTGCTACTTGGTCCCTCAGGTTCTGGCAAATCACTTTTGGCTCGAGTTCTAGCTAGAGTCTTGGACGTTCCATTTGCAGTTTCTGATTGCACATCCATGACCCAAGCCGGATATTTTGGTGATGATGTTGAGTCATGTATTCAGCGCCTTGCCGCTGCTGCAGACTGGGACCCACAGCGTATTGAAAGTGGAATTGTGGTGTTGGACGAATTTGACAAGATTGCCAAGAAGGACCAGTCTGGAGGGTCTGGAGGTGGTGATGGCAGAAGAGATGTTGCTGGAGAAGGTGTTCAACAGTCGCTGCTTAAGCTTGTGGAAGGAACGAAAATTCAATTGACTTTACCTCCCTCCAGTCAAAGGGGATTTGGGGGTAAAACCTCTGAAAGCATTACTGTGGATACCTCTAATATTTTGTTTATTTTCATGGGCGCATTTACTGGAATGGAGAAGCATGTTGTTAGTAGACTAGAAAAACAACTGGCAGCTTTAAATAAAACCGAAAAGGTAGAGGATGAGCATGTTGATGGACCCAAAGCAACATTACGTGACATTTTTGAGCCAGCAGTTTCGGAATATCAACAACAACTTATAGAAAAGCAAGGTCGAAATCTTGAAAAAGACAAATCAAACTCATTGACAACTCAAAAAGGCAGACACCAGCTCATGATAAGTGATAATGGATATGAGGTTCCAGTATTGGAGTATGCAGGACACGAAGATTTGATAAATTATGGAATTATTCCCGAATTGACTGGGCGAATTTCCGTTGTTGTTGCGACTCAGGAACTTTCCTCAGATGATCTGGAGAGAGTATTGGTTGAGCCTCGCAATTCAATTATCCAGCAATATGAGCATTTGTTCAGTCGATGGGGTGTGACTTTGGCGTTCACGCAGCCTGCACTTACACAAATTGCCCGCCGGTGTTATGACATGGGAATCGGTGCCCGTGGACTTTCCTCAGTTTTAAATGAGCTTCTCTTGGAGTCTAATTACGACTCTCCACATTCAGGTACCAAGTATATTCTTGTCACTGAGAAAGTAGTCAAAAGTTTGAGTCATATTGGATATAACACAAGCCGCCAACCTACAAGATCAATTCACCAAGATCATTCCGTCAAGTCGCCTGCCGACCGCAACAAGCCGACTTTTGCATCTACGGCATCAACATCATACACATCACAGGGTCACGAAATACAACGTCCGTTATACTTTTCAGGATACGAAATTGGCGACTTTTTGAACACAGTAGAGACGGAAGATCCTGTTCTTGCAGAGAAATTGTGCAGATCGATATACCCACACATGCTAAACAATGATAAGCGGTTAGATGAGAAGACTGCTAGCGAAGAAAGTGCTGGGGGTTCTTCGGTTGAGGCAATGTCAGTAGCTGAAGAGAATTCAAAGAAAAAGAAAACAGCGGCGGCGTGAGTTGGCTACTTTTAATCTTTTTTTTTTTTTTGCATAATTACACATTATATGAGATTTATATTTTTTTGGTATTTTAATGAATTACTTGTGATAAATGGGTACAACTTGTTACATTGAGATTTTTTAAAGCGAACATTACCTAAACTTTGTACCTACAAGCAAATTTAAGCATTTAATTTTTAACTATTCAAATACAACAAAAATAACAATATACCTTAAATAACCAACTGTTATAACACTTGTCCCACTTTGACTACTCACAATCTTCTATATGAATGATCACAGAACTATTTTGTAGCTTATAATGTCGTAGTATTAGCTGAGAAGAAAAAGTGTATAAGCGAGGTAATTAATACTGTTATGATATAAAAAAAGTATAAAAGTACTAATATGTTTTTTTGATAATTTAGTAAGACTAGTTATATCGGTGTAGAAATTAGTATTTAAAGGCCAACATCTCCAGTGATTTTCATCTATTTAATATAGAAGTTTCAATAAACCCTGAAATTCACACATAAACAATAGCATTGATGTAAACAGCCTAATTGAAACTCTTTCCAGTTCCAGCCAAGGAATTAACAGAGCCTGATGAAATGTGCTTCTGTTCTTCAGCAAGAGGGTCTACAATAGTTCTCTCAAAGCTCTTCATAGGCTTCAGTCCCCATCTTGCCAACATCTCCTTGTCTTCTTCCCAACCGTTACACATAGTAGTCAGCATCTTCTTGCCAGTGAAAATGGCGTTCACACCGGCCAGGAAGCACATTGCCTGGTCAGTTTCTTTCATGTTGTAGCGACCGGCGGCAAGACGAATGATGGACGAGGGCATAATAATTCTGGCGGTTGCAGCAGTACGAAGAACTGCGTCAAAAGGAAGATTGATTTTAGCTTGCTCGTCACCCAAAGGTGTGCCCTTAATGGGGACCAGGCGGTTGATTGGAACACTTTCTGGGTGGGAAGGCATAGTGCTAAGGGTGTGTAAAAAGCTGACATGATCCTCAACGGATTCTCCAAGCCCCAAAATTCCGCCAGAACAGACACTGACACCGCTCTGTCTCACGTTTTCAATAGTGTTCAATCGGTCTTCATAGGAACGGGTGGTGATGACAGAAGGGTAAAATTCCTTGGATGTGTCAATATTATGGTTGTAGGCCGTGAGACCGGCGTCTTTCAGTTGCTGGACTTGCACATCATCAACCATACCAAGAGTCACACAGCTTTCAAGGCCCATCTCATTGACAGCCTTGACCATCTTAGAAATCTTTTTAAGATTGGACTTGCGGCCCTTCATGTCACGCCACGCAGCGCCCATGCAGAATCGGGTGCTTCCATTAGCCTTGGCCTCCTTAGCTGCTTCAATAACCTCTTCAACATTGACGATTTTTTCAGCCTTAAGGCCCGTATCGTATCGACTGCTCTGGGCACAGTACTTGCAATCTTCAGAGCACCCGCCAGTTTTAATGTTCATAAGAGTACACAGCTGAATTTCCGAAGGGTTGTGAAATTTTTGGTGGACTGTAGAAGCATTGTAAACGAGTTTGAGTAATGGAGTATGATAGATCTCATGAATCTCATCGCGGGTCCAGTTGTTTCGGGCCGCATTGGCAGCAACTGACTTTGAAAGAACGGTTTCAGTAATTTCTTGAGCAGGTGCAGCCATAGTGGCCAGGGCCCGTCTTCCGGAGAAGAAAAAATTAGACCTTATCGAGGATTGAAACATGGCTAGTTATTTATTGAAAGAAAGGTGTGTGAAAAGAGTAGTCAAAGCAAATTAATAAATGTATTTTTTAAATGCCTAGGAGAAAAGAAAAAGAAAAGAATAAGAAGAGAGGAAGAAAAAGTTTAGGTAAATATATATAGTGAGAATTTGCATATTTTAAATATCAAGGAAAAGTTGCTTTTGGCAAATGTAGATGAAAAAGAAGATATGAGATCGGCCAATGAGATGCGGATGATTAGTATGGACGAATCATTGTCTCTGAGTCACACGAATCATCTCCGCCCGAAGGTGACTCAAGTGATTAGAAAGGGGAGGCTTTATGTTGGTGATTAGCAACGATGAGTCTCCCCCACCAGAACAGTGCCGCGTACCCCTCAGGAATTTGCATTCACTCTTGATGTTGATATAGAAAAAGAACTTGTTTAAAAGATACAAGATTTTGTTATTATTATTTATATATAAACCGTGTCCCTACTTTTTCGAATCAATACTCATATCTTTAGGGTAGGGTAACCTAAATCACGTGGTAATAACATGATTCTTCCCTCTTAATTCCGCTTTGTCGTATGAAACAGCCACTTTCAAAAGGCAATTCCAATCCTTATCAGCTTGTTGAACGTCATACGGTGCTTTCTCAAATCAATTAGCATATTAAAATACCAGCACGCTCTAAATATGTGGTTTTACAGATCACGTCTTATTCCAGTATGCTTATCGAAACAATTATCTTATACTAGCTTACCTGTAACCTCAGCATCGGCACAGTTCGCAAACAGTGTTGTTTTAAAAAAGTATGGAACATGCTCAATTAATAGCTTGAGCAGTCAAAGCCTGGCCAGGACTTTTTCCGTTACTTCTATCTTGCATTCCCAAAGATGCCAGTTACATTTATGTGCTGATAAACGTCCATCAGTGCATACCTTATCGCCACATTTGATTGAGCGCGTTCATTTAAGCTCGGTCGATTGTAAATATATACAGAATTCAAAGCGATATATCGGATCTTACCGCAATTCTCGATATTCACAGCTTTCGCAGCATGGACAACCTTCATTACCCCGCATTAAATCCATAAGTCGAAGGTCCAAACTTTCAAACATAATACTTACATTTGTCCTCGTATTTGGAGGTGCATTTGTATATGTTTACATCAAGACCCAAGTCCAAAACGAGAATGTCTTTTTCCCTCTTTACATTTCTCCAAAAACTAGAAGGCCGATAGCACCTTTCAGTAAGCTCCCATTGGACTTGGACGCAAAAGACGGAGATTCTCCAAAAATATATGATAGAAAAAAGGGATTTATAAGTGCAAATGAACTGTTACCTGACGACCTTTTGTCTGAATCTGAAATGAAATATCAGGTAATTTCCCAATTATATGCAAGACTAGCGGTTGACGAAACTGTTTCTGCAGTTGTTGGAATGCCTATTGCTAAGCCAACTGAGGAGGATGTGTCCCAGTTTGAGGCCCGTCTAGTATCCAGCAAAAGGTACTGGGTGGTAGGACTGCAAATCTTGGGCAAAAACCAAGGTCAAGAATGGGTAAAGGGCAAACGTCACAAATACATTCACATGAATGGGATACGCGAAAATGTCAATGGCGTGGGAAACAATCGAATCGAAGAATCTAATGGAGAAAATGATGCATCTTGCGAGCTGTACTACAGAAAACAAGCGCGAGTGTTGAATGTTAGTGGGGTCAAGGAGTTCTTTGCAAGCTTATTTGAGGGAAACACACCTTCCGACACTGGCTTTGACTCTTCTTCTGGGAAAGTAATTGGCGGCGTTTCTATTTCTGGTTCTGAAGATTCATCAGAGGGAGATACATTGATTGAGTTGGCAGGGGACGGTGGTGATGATTTAGTTGTTGTTGGTGGAAATACCTCGGGCCCCGATTCCTCAGATGGCAGCGACAAAAATGAAGACGGCCAAAAACGCAAAAAATCCGCCAAAGAAAACAATAAACGGATGAAGTCTAACCAGGCAGATGGAAGCATTCAAGTGATAATGAAAGGTGTATTAGATGTCCGAGGTCCCGGATTCGGAAGCAACGAGTCTTTGAAGCATATGGATAGCCTGGAAACACTTGTAGCATCCAAATCAAAGCATAATGATGATTCCTGGAAAGCCCGACCGATAGGTGATCAAGGTTCCGAGCTCAGCGCTCGTCTTGAGTTTATGGCCACCAAGAAACTTAACCCCGAGGAGGTTGGAGTTCGGTTTCGCAACACAACGTTGATATACGAGGACCGAACAACAGGAAGGACTGTAAGACAGCGGTTATGGTAGGTTAAAAGGTACATTTGCATTCAATGCCATTTTTTGAACTCTCCCAGTTAATATAAAATATAAAACAAGCGCAGCTTGTGTCTTTGTAAGAAAATCGATAATTTGTAAGATGTAGCATAATCAAAGTCACATAGGTCATATTTGCTTTAATGCTTTAATGATTTAAGGATACCAGAAGGAACAATTACTTGAGAAAACAGTAAATAATAAGCATTCTTTCAAACGGTGACCTTTCCAAAGTTCAACTGGAATATGGAATTGGAACATAGCCTTTTCGT
Source organism: Magnusiomyces fungicola (assembly GCA_900654225.1). NCBI lineage: Eukaryota > Fungi > Ascomycota > Dipodascomycetes > Dipodascales > Dipodascaceae > Magnusiomyces > Magnusiomyces fungicola. The sequence continues at coordinate 1,155,007 of CAACAH010000005.1, forward strand.
CTGTCTCCCTGGTTGAGCACAGCCGTGCTTTGTGCCTACTGAGCGACCTAGTAAGGCAAGTTTACAAGTTTTTTCCAGCAACAGCATAATAGAGCGGTGTCAAGAAATGTTTATATGGAGCCAAGTTTAGATGATCTAAGCAGTCAAGTCAATATCTTTTTTTCAAGCTGGTACTTGGCTAGGGTTGTTTTTGTTCTGTGTCTAAAACAAAATGTGTTTTGTAAAGCGTTTCCAGATGTGCTCGCAGCTTTTATTTTTCTTTAGGAAGCGTGAAATGGGCTTTTTGAAATTTGCGATTTGATTTGATTTGATTTTGAGCATGGTGGCAAAAAGATTTGATTTTTAACGTCTTGTTAGAAACCAAGAAAATGGATCCTTCTTTTTAAAACGAATCCGCTCTTTTTCTTCTTCCTTTTCTCTCTTTTCTCTTGAAATATTCATAACTCATTCTACATATCGGAATGGCATCACAAAACACTGTGGATTTAAAGCCTCCAGAGTGGGAAGACTCACAAGAATACGATTCGCATCATCCTCTTTACAATTACCAATGCTTTGACGACTTTGGCACCATTTTCAAGTACACACCCGATTCCACCCCTGCTACTCCTCCTTCTTTAAACATGGTATCACCTCCGTTAGCCGGCAACGTTTCCAAGCCAGCACCTCTCAAACAATCATTTATTAAACCTCTAATCCAACGCCGAAAGTCGGCTCGTGGCCGCGTTCCTTATCCCATCCCCAACCGGGCTCCCTACAACACACCACTCACCGTTTCTTCCAAATCCAATCCCCTGCGTTCCGTTTCCATATCTCCACATGTTTATTCCGTTTATGCTCCGTATGCGTCGGGTCTTGATCAGCGAAATCCGTTTGATTTGTCAAACTTTGGCTTGGGTTTTGGCATTAGCCTGCCAAATGACTTGGCCGCCAATCCTCCTCACTCACAAGTCATCAGTCCTAAACAAACATTTTCTTTCCGTCGCAAGTTTATATCTGGCAAACAAGATCAAATCCCTAAGAAGAAGCAAGAGCAGCATCAGATTTCTCAACAAAAGCCATCTCCCCAACCTGTACATCTTCAACGCTCAGCTTCTACCACTCTCAGAAAGCTTTCCAACACCATGTCCTCTGCAGTAAGAGTCAGAATCTCGCGTCTAAATCCCCAGCTCATTTCCCACTCGGCAACTAGCAACATTAATCCTAGTTATGACGGCGATAACGAGGAAGACAGCAATAGTATATATTATGAATATAATAGTGAGGAAGACCAGTTTGTCGGCATGAACCCGATTCTTGAAATTGAGAACGAGCCTAGGATTTCTCATGATAATAACTCTTTGACGGCCTCGATTACAAACAATCCAGCCACTGGTACCAATGGATTCATTAGCAATGACGACTTGAATATACCAGCGCCTCTTTCTTCTATTTCTCTTTTTCCTTCTCCTCCTCCATATCCACATTCTACTTGCACTCCCTATTCGTCTGAAAAACTCAGCCATGAACTGGCAGAAGCGCCGCTTCTCCAATCTGCCATCGACAGCATGACCCGTCTGGAAGTCTGCGACAGCGGGTCGACCCGCAAGTCCTGTCACACAACAAATGCATACTCCTCTGCTCGCAGATCTATCTCCAGTTCACCATCCAGATCTACTCAACATTCTGGAAAAGCATTGTCTCGCCATCGTCGATACCAACGTTCCTCTCAAAGTAAACAGCAATACATCCCTCCACCTTACTCATAAACCTCTGTCAGCTTTCATTCCACAATATATCTTATTAATCATCTAGTAAATTATTATATTAATGTCTGCGGTAAACATGAAAATCTCAAGTATTAATAAATAAAAATAAAAATGTCAAAAAATATTAGTCATATTACATCAATGGAGAATTAGTATATTAAAAAGGGGGTGTAGTGGGTATTAAGTTATATTACAATGCAAGGTTGTTGTTGTTGGTGCTGTTATTTATTACTTGTTCTTCCTTTTCTTCTCCATTTACTCATGGGAAATTGTATTGGTACTCATAGTCATCATCGTCATCATTTAGAATATTGTCATCGTCATAGTAGTCATCATAGTCGTCGTCATCGGGAATGTCGGAAATTGCATTATTATTATCAGATTCCTCGTCGTCATCAGCATGCTCGCCAGAAAGAATTGACTTGCTAAAGAGCCGGGCGGCACCATAGACAAGACTCAAGCGAGAAACATCCTCTTGTGCATTTTCCTCTGAAGCGGTGGAGCTAATAGGGTTGGAAAAAGCGCGAAAGAAAGAAAGCGTAGATTGGGGAACAAAAGATGAAAAGCGGAACTCTCCTTCTTCCTCTTCTTCTCCTTCTTCTACTACTTGGTCAAGAGTAGGATTATGCGAAAATGAATGGATTATAGAGTCCACAGGTGATGTATGAGCTGACATGTAATTCAAATATGAATCACCTTCATCATCTGGATCAATGTATGTGGGAAACTCAAAACTATTACTGGTTACTGGAATGCTATCCTGTTCAACAACAGGAGATTCAACAGGAAATTCAACATGATGTTCAATGGGGGTATCTTGAGTATTAGCTGTGCTGTCTTCGGTATTATTAATTGTATCATCAACATCAATATCATGCACTTCCAACTCGCCAGTCTCTTCAGGCTTTAGCAAGTCGTGTTGAGCGGTATTGTATGAACCACAGTTGACACATTTAAGACCCAAAAAGTGAAAGGGAACACTTGACTTGGCCTGACAATCGTTGCAAACAATGATCGACTCCCACTTATCATATGGAGAAGGCATGGGCTGGTTTTCAATTTCGTTATCAAGGATTCGGAACTGAGCTGCCATATTGACCACGGCACGAGAACAGGTCGGGCATGTGTACGACGTTCTAGTGTGCTGCTCGTAGCAAGTTTGGTGGATTGAATGACCACATCTCATAAAAACAACAGTTTCAGTAGATGTGAACATAAATTCTCCACAGATGGGGCAATCGCATTGAGTAGCATCTTCAATACACCGGTGTTGATCTTGGAGGGTTATGGACATGCAAACATTACAGTTGTGGCAATGGAAAAAGTCCTTACCAAGACCTTTACCGATACGGCAGATACCACAATCATCACAGTGGTAAATAGACTTGGAGCAATCGTCATCCCAAAGCTTACATTTTGAGCAGAAATAATTGGCCATAGTCTCTCCACAACCTGCGCAGTCTTGGGCAGCGTCCTGAGCCAGGCCACAGTGCATGCATATCATATGTCTGGTATCGGGTCTGACCAAGGTGTGCGACTCAACCTCGTCGTGACATAATCGGCAGGTGTACCATTTATTGCAAGTGCTGCACTCCAATTTGCAGCCTCTTTGGTAATGCTGGCATCCTAAAACTTCTTCACCATCAGCATCAACGGTATAAGTGGGTTTTCGGTCTTTTTCAGTGACATGCATTTTGTGGTCGTGAGAGTGAGAGTGAGAGTGAGTATGAACATGCGATGGGTCTTCAAACTCTTCATCTGACTCACCTTCAACGCCGCTATCATCTGAGAATTCCTCATCGCCTTCAATTTCATCGTCGTCATCCTCTTCTTCCAAATGCTCGGTCTGTTGTTGCTGTTGTTGTTGTTGCAGGTGCTGTTGTCGAATCTTATAGTAGCTTGATGTCATTAGCTCTTGAATTCTTTTGGCGCGTTCCCTGTCTGGGATGTCAAGGCTTTGAATATCACGGATTTGTTGGCGAAGAGCTGATTCGTCAAATGATTTAGAAACAGGTTCTTGCTGATGCATGTTCTCCTCCATGGCCTGTTGCTGGGCTCGCAAGAGTCTTCTACGTTGGCGCCTTCTTATTCTAAGTCTTCTTTGTCGCTTTTCGGCATCTGCCAAAGCTGAAAGCTGTCGCTCTTCCGTATTTCGGTCGTCTTGAAGTTGTGTTTGTTCGTCATGTGTGGAGGTATCGTCGTCCTCCGTGTCGCTGTCGCTGCCAATAGCACCAAAGAAAATCTCGAGAGCGCGTAAATTTCGCAGGAAGAGATCACTAGAGGGAACGTGAGGAAGATTAGGTAGTGGTGGAAATGGAAGATTTATAAATCCAATAGGAGGAGCAACGGCAGGCTGGATTGCAGAAATGATTCCAGAGGGCTCACCGCCGCTTGGAGTAGAGATAGAGTTTGTGAATTCATCAACACAGGCCATCAACGGGCCGGAAGGATCAGAATCAGTCGCTAAAGCTGAAGCTGAAGTAGAGCCATCGGCGGACGAAAAGAAATCGGTAGCCTTGCGGATTGTTCCCATGGCGTTCCAAGACTGATTAAGAGACTTGATGTACTTTTGGATGGGCCATTCGTCGTTTTCTTGGTGTGATTTTGGATTTACGGTGGGGCCCGAGCTAAAGCCAAAGCGAGTCTCAAAAGAGGTGACAGAGTCATTGGACCGGTACAAGGGAAAGCGGCCGATGCGTTCAAAGTCGTCGTCTTCACTCATATCTCCTCCGTCGTCATCTTCATTCTCCTGCTTGTCGGATGGGTGGATCTGTCGAGAAAACGAGACGCTTCTCAAGAGACTAAAGAACTTTGCTCGAGGGGATTCCGAGTCTGAGTACACCGAGTCGATATCGCCATTGTCTTCGTCGTCGCCTTCAGAGTCCCCGGCGGATGCGTCGAAATAAAACTTGGCATACTGGTCGTAGTCTTCTTCTTTTAAAGTAAAAAACTGGTTGATTTGTTTTCCGACCTGTTCTGGGAGCCGCAAGGAAGGAATATAAGAGGTCATTCCTTTGTGGTGTGATGGTTGATGTTGATGCAGATGTTGATGCAGATGTTGTTGCTCGAGTTGTGATAATTAGTAAGATTTTGTTGAGTGGCTTAAATTTTTTTTTTTTTCCGTGTGTGTGTTTAAATGTGCTGGCAACAAGCAGGATAGCGAGCAAGATTAAGAGCCAGAGTACAGACGAAAGGTTGAACGAAAAAAGGCCTTTCAATCCCGAGCAGGCTGATGGGAGGAAGAAAAGAGGAAACGGAGAAACGAAGAAAGGAAGGCGGGAAAAGGAGGTTATATAGGAGGAAGCGGGGAGGGTGAGAATGTGAAAATTGAGTACAAGGCAGGAAGTAGAAAATAGACAGCAGAAAATAGCCTCAATTCTTGGGGCTTAAAACCTGGGCCAACAAAAACAGCGGAAGAAATTAGTAAGACGGGAGGCTTGGACAAATGAAGGTAGCACTGCTAATGGCGATAATGATAATAGCAATGATGATAAAAATGGAGATTAAATGATGATGATTAAATGTGCTTTTCAAGTTGAATAACGACGGTTGTTGTTCTTGCCACTGTTTTTATTATACGCGCTTAATTTAACTAATTGGTTAGACGTGTTATATACTATATGCGATATACTATTTATTACGCTCTGAGTTCTTGTCAATATTCAAATTCAAATTCAAATTAAAATTCAAATTAAAATTAAAATTCAAATAAACGTGATTCTGCTATTACATAAGACGCACACACGCCGATTACTAACCGTGGCCTGCTGGCCCTTTCTAATTTCTAACCCTTGCAAGCGCTGCAACTGACCCTGCGTGAGCTACTTCTGACCAGTGGCTTATAACAGTTGTCGTTCGATTGTCGGAGTAATGGCGTTTACCAGCTCTTTCACTGCTTAAAGCTCAAAGCTCAAAGCTCAAAGCTCTGGTTAGAGTTCCATGTGGCTCGCTGGTGCAGTATGGGCTTTGGCAACAGCTCGTATAAGCGGCGGTGTTTTAAAAATTTGCCTATGCGCGATTTTAAATTTAACAATGAAAAATAAAAATAAAAATAAAAATAAAAAAAATAATAAAAAAATTCACACGCACTACTGACAAATGACAGATATATGACACGTCTTGTCACATACCACAACCACGTGACTGAAACTTTTACCAACTAGTTGCAAAATCCACCGCCACGACTTGACAGTTAGTTATCCTCTTGTTCGACCTGTTGATTTCATATACACACACAAAACATGGCCGCTGCACAACACATCCAGTCCGTTCTGTCGCCAGCCCAATGGCGCGCCTTCTATCGCCTATTCGTCCGCCAAGGTAGCCGCGTCTTTGCTCGACAGTCCATTCCAAAAATCCCCGTCGATCCCAAATGGATAACCGACCCAGCGTCCTTTTCCGAGCCGCCGTCACCGCACCTGCAGGCCTTGAGCGAAAAGGACACGATGCTTGGGTCAAACAGCAACTACAGACTGTACATCAAGGCTCTGAAGTCTCGCTTTGCCGACCCCAAAAGACTGGACGCCCAAATCCTCGACATCTTGTCCGACCAGCCCTCCCCGAAAAATGTGCCACAACGACCGACGATAGTGTCGCAACACTGGCAGGACACGCAGGACACACAGGACCACCAGCGGCCCGCTGCACATGACGGTGCCAGGCCAGCAAACATAGCTATCGACTACCAGGATGCAACCGTGCGCCAAAAGGTGCTGCAAAAACTCAACCGGACAGCACAGCTGGTCTGCAATGCCGCACACACTCGTGGCTTGTACGAGCAGTCGCAGACAAACCGCTACAACAAGCATATGTACCCAAACGAGTATATCCTACTGTCAAACTTGCTACAAAGCAGCCGCAAGAACAAATCGTCACTCATTCGCCAGGTTGCTCGGGGGAAATCGTCTTTGAAAAGCAAGAAAAAAGTGTTTGTGGACCCTTCCATGCAACTGTTTCAACAGGTTATTGAAAAGATGAACAATTCATTGGGAATTTGGATATGATATGATATAGATTGTACATGTGTCTTGTAAATAAACATAAGGAAAAGAAGAAGAGGAAGAAGAAAAAGAAAAAGAAGAACATACAACTAAATCAATTTTTTTTTTTTTTTGGTATTTTATAAAAAGATATTTTGAAAAAGAAAATTAATAGAAAATAACAGGAACAACAATACTAATCAACACTTTTGTTGACTGCTTACTTTTTTCCTTTTTTTTAGCAAATCACCTGCTATTCACCCCTCTCAGACATAACTTGCTTAACTGGTTCCGTCTCGTGAATATACAAGCCATGGTCTTGGATATATCTAATAACACTATTTGGAATCAAATACTGAACACTCATTCCTCTTCGGATAAAAAGACGCACTTTAGTAGAGCTGATATCATTATAGATAAGCTGCTTGATAACCAGCACATTTCGACGATGCTCGTACATAATGTCGTGAGAGAGCAAAAATGAACGGACATCGGATCCAGTTCGCTCAACAATCAAGCACCCATATCTACCAAGAATCTGGTGAAGATCTTCTTCGGCCCAGACATTGGGCTCACCCATGGACTCGATAAGATCACCACCAGCCAGCAACATGATCTTCACACCCTTTCGCTTGCCAGAAGACGTAGCAATTCCTCCTCGCCTTATGTTGATTTCATGGTTAAAGTGGTCCAGCACAACCGCAGTACGGGTGTAGCTTGGCTGTAGTGATTCCCAGGCATCGACCATAAGCCAGGACGAAGTACGCTCACAAGCAAGCTCGCACATTCTGACACGGCGGTGGGCGGTAGTGAGGCCTTGCTTCTTGTAGTTGTCAGACACGGGGGAATAGTACCCACCAATGACCTCGAATCGAGTCTGTTCCCGAATCGAGTCCATGGCCATTTCAAACATTCGCAAGTGGAGGTATGTGATGGGAGAAAACGAGCCACAGGCGACAATGACCAGCGGGGACTTGGTTTCGTCCTGCATCACACGGGCCAAGCGATGCGTGGGGAACTTGTAGTCGGAAAGCCTTCGAGCCTGCCGGGTCACTCCGACAGGCACCTCTTCCAGATCTGCAGAGTGGACAATAGGTCTAGCCCCGCCACTGGCGTGCTCAAGGGTATACGGGCTATAATGACTGCCGGCATCATCGGGATCATATGTTGACGGGGTTCGGTGGTCAAGCACACGGGAGTTGTTTGATATTTGCGGGGTCGAGTTCGGGAGACTAGAGGTAGTTTGATTGTTGGCAGACTCATCAGCCAAGTTTAAGCTTTGGCTATTATTAATGCTGACAGCACCAACAGCAGCAGCGCCAGCAGCAGCAGTAGTAGCAGCAGCAGCACTATTATTACTATTATTACTATTGTTATTGTTGGTACCAACGTACTTGTTTTTCCATTCGGAAGCTTCTCGAATTTCAGACTCTGCGGGAGCTAGCGGCACAAAGTTCTGCGCGGTCATGTTGATCTCGTCAGGCGCCACGTCGTCTTGAGAGGGACCCAGCCTAGGAAATGGCGTATCGACAGGCAAGGGGAGGATGGGGGAAGTTGGGCGGTCAAAATCCGAGGGAATTCTGGGAATGTCGCTGGGAACAGGGGTGGGAGAAGCTGAGAGGTTAGAGGCAGTTGACGAGGATGAGATTGAATCGGAGGAAGGTCTGTGGGTTAAATCTAGAGAAGAGCCGTGTAATATATCTGTTTTGGTATCGTCAAGGGCAGCAGCAGCAGCAGCAGCAGCAGTAGTGGCTTGCGGAGGAATAGCCGAGGAAGCCGCAGAGGAGGATTTAGCAGAGCCGGAGGTTGATGATTGCTGGGAGACGGGTTGAGACGAGCCATTAATCCCCTGTGGCGAGGTGTTATTGACGACGGCGGCGGCGGCCACAGCAGCGAGCGAGGAGAGGTGGCTGTGGTGATTTGACATGAAGGAAGCAGTGCTAGATTTGCTGATGTTTGTAGGAGGAATAGAGGGAGCAGCAGCAGTATTAGCAGTATTAGCAGTATTAGCAGTATTAGCAATAGTAGTGCTAGTAGCAGCGGAAACGGACGACTCAGTCACAACACTGAGACCATGGAGAGCGTCAGGCAATTGACTAAGGGCTGACTCAGCGGCTCTGGCAGCAGCAGCAGCATGCGAAGCATCGGCGTCAAGCTCCAAGCGCTTGGTCACGGACGGTCGACGGGAGCGGGACAGCGGGGTGGCGGTCCTGCTGGCGGCTCTGCTCCGGAAGGCATCGCTGATGGAGGTGATTGAGGAGGTTCGAGGCAGAGGCGCGTCGAGCTCGGACACATGGTAGTCTTCCAGCACATAGGGCTGGATTGGAGACATGTTGGGGATCATGGACGACGGCAATGGCCGTGGCATTCTTTGAGAAGGATGCTGTTCAGAAGGGGGAACAAAGTTTGGCGCTAGTTTTGGGTCCATTTTTGAGATTTGTCAAGAGAAGGTAGAGACAGTATAAAGCCAAGGGAAGAGAGAGGAATAGGAATAACAAGAGGAATAGGAATAACAAGAGAAATAGGAATAAAAACAGAAATATGGATTATGGCTAGCTTTTAGCTAAATGAGCTTTTAATTTCAAAGAAAGACAAAGCAGAAACAAAACCAGACTTTATACAATATATATATACAGAAATCAGAAAACACTAGAAATATTTATAACCCATCAAAATCCATATTAGAGACTGACTAATTACTGTAGTAATAGGGCACAGCTGTCGGTTTCCAGTGTTTGACACAACCTGCGATGCGCTCCTCGTGCTCGTGCTCTTTCCCCATATATGGTATTAATAATAACCACCCGCAATATGCCTACGCCTATTATTACGGAGAGAGACAGGGGGAAAACCACCCACATAGCGACGGAAAGACACACACACACACACACACACTCGCAACACGTATATATATATTCTCCCGTTAATGAATTTCTCCATGAGTCCTGGACTACCTACACCATGGCAGTCCTGGCAATCCATTAATCCGCTGCCTGATTCATGGACAGCCGCAACCACTCCAGTCTTTTTTTTTAATTTTATTTTTTATGCGGAGGCTGTCGGAGTCACGAGCGCGTTAGTCAGCAGCAGCGGCTTACGTGGCCTGCGCATTTTTTCCACCGCGTGGCTGGAAACGCAGACAAGCGCAGTCACGTGGACGGAACTTAGCACTTGGGACTTGTAGCTTGCGTCTTGCGTCTTGCGACCCGCAGGCGTAACTACAACTAGCCCCCTCCATATTAAAAAAAATAGCCAAAAAAAAGCAGGTGGCTGATCTTCTTCAATCTGCAGATATTAACAAAATCGTTACAGCCAACATGCAATGTACTGTTACATCTGAAAATAAAACCTTCATACCCTAATTCCTTCTTTCTATTTCTCCCCCTTTTCTTTTTTTTTCTTTTTTTTTCTCTTCTTCTTCTTCCTCTTTTGTTATTTCCACAAATACCTACATCAAGCCCTTTTTCTTTTTCGACCTCTTGGAATCATGTCAGAGTCTGTTCGCAGTTTTGAACTGCATCGCCAAAATGTTTCTAGCGTGAAGCCTCTCTTGATGTGGGAGGATCCTCTTCGCACCGGCCTCACCTTGTTCGAGCTGCTGGTCGTGATGCTCATGTTTCAAAACTCGGACTTCCTCCGTCTCGTCCTGCGCCTCGTGTACTTTTGTCTTGGGGCAACTCTTTTTCTCGAGCTCGTTACCAAGTTTCTGAGCGGTGGCCAAACTGGCTTGGTCTCGACGTTTAGGCCCTCGCGTACGTTTCTGCACACCGTCTCTAGAGACCAAATCCAGTCAAGATCAAACACAATCGCCGCGGTTTTGGAAGAGGCTGTTTACTGGTTCAAGAGAGCGTTTGATGCAAGAGACACAACCTTTACTTTATCTGCGTTTATTGCTATTTGGGTCTTTTACATTTCTTCGTACGTTGTACCCGTATCTACGCTTTTTATGCTTTGCTTGATTGGCGCGTTTACACTGCCTGTTCTCACTCTTCGTTTGGAGGCCCAAATTGCTATGGCCCGTGCGTATGGATATGGACTGGCCCAGCCACACATTGACACCTTTAACTCCAAGATGGACAATGCGCATCCCTATGTTAAATACGTCTATGGTGGAATTTCCAACCAATTGGGCGGCGGCGGTGGTGGCGGTGGCCCAGGTCCTGCCGCTCCAGCAACTGCTGCCGCTGCTGCTGCTGCCGCCGAAGTTGCTTCTGTTCGTGCTCCTTCTATGAGGGCACCCTCTGCCAGAGCGCCATCTGTTCACTCTGTTGCTGCTTCTCACCGATCTGTCCCTTTATCTAAAGCCGGCTCCATTCGAAGTGCCGCTCCTCCGTCTCCCGCAATGTCTGCTCACTCCCACGGCCTTCCGCCTATGGCTCACGAGATTCCAATGCAACCCACTCCAGCTGTACCCCACGCGGTCCCCGAGGGAGGGCCTCCTGGGATGACACCCGAAATGTACCAGGCCCAAATGCAGCACCAAGCAATGATGCACCACCAGGCCATGATGGCTCAAGGCGGACATCCACCTTACGAAGGAAGCGTGTATTCTGGCTACACTGGCTCGTATACGGACAGCATGGGAGGAGGCAGTTATGTGAGCAGGAGAAGTCACGCAGGTCATGCCTAGAGGTGAGCTATTTTGAAGTTTGTTGCAACTTGATCTGTAGGGTCATTTGCTTATTTTATTATTACCATGAGCAACTTTAGAATATGAGAGTTGCTGTTGGAAAAGTATGTGAGAATGCTTATTTAAAATTTAACATTTTTGATTCCCCAGATTGACTGCATTTGGAGGTTATTATTCTTTTTTTGGGTTTCTACATTTACATCTTGGATTTTTTAATTTTGGGTTTATTTAATTTGCTTTTTGTTTTTGGGTTGTTGTTATAAAATAGAGCACTTGAATACATGTTTTTGTTTACAGTTGGAGTTGATATTGATATTGATAGTGATATTGGAATGGCTTGTTGCAAACGTACCTAGTCATATATATAATATATATGGCTTTGAGGGTAAACGGCTGAGCAGACGTATATTTGCATAACGAGGAGGAATTGTAGGCGTTAATAATATTGAATCCTCGTTAATCCAGTTGGATACGTTTGAAATCTACATAGAGCCTTGATTGAAAAATTCATTTTGGAACAAGTTTGGAACAAGGCGAGAGATTGGAATTAAATTGTGGAATGGGCTTGGGTGATAAGCTGGAAACTAAGTTAGTTACGGCAGCCGTGCGGTCCCTCATAACGTGAGTCTCCCCTCTTCCTCAACCTGTACACGGATATTCCAGTAAATGGTATTATCAACTTTTGTTATTTTTTATTTTTTTATTTTTAAACACATCAATGACAATGAGTATATTGATTGCATAGGCCTGTGTTTTATTTTTTTCTTCTAGCTCGCACCAAGCAACCATATAATCTGGGGGGACATGGGCGTTTGTTATAAGGTTTATGTTGCAAAAAAATTTCGGTTCATAAAACAACGTTAATTCCAAACTAGTACCAGTGGAAACGACTGTACTGACGTGAAAGAAAAGAAAATAATAGGCACAGTACGCAAAAGGTGCAATTCGTAAAGTGTACAAAGTGTATAAAGAGTAACTGAGTGTACATGTATATATAGTATATATATATAGACCAGGTGCGTGAGAGAGATTTTGAATTTACTCGAAAGCGTGTGACTACAGGAAGAAAATGAAACGGTTAGGGTATAACCAGGCACAGATGAGATGTTTTTACTGGCCTTTTGGGAGAAGGGTCAAAAGCCTTGAGCGGATTACATATTGGTGATTTGGTAGTGTGTTGGCATTGGAAAACGAGGCATGACGGGGCCACGAGCAGCATAATAACGCCGCTGATGTAGGTGTGGCGATACGTGGAAGAAAAGTGACAAAAGGATGGAGATAGTGAATATGGAGATTGGTTTCTTTTTGATATTAAGTGAAATCAAAGAAGTACGCATTTTATGATAGACAAGAAGAAGAAGAAGAAGAAGACCGCCAGCACGTTGTATATATCACATGACATTCACGTGTCACACATGTGACGCCTAAATTTTTGCGAAACCCAAATATTCCAAATATTCCAAATAACCCAAATATCCCGGATCGCGCGGACCGTCGAGGTTAAGACGAAGAGGGCTGGGTGGCTGCTACGCGAAGATCTGCGATGTAATACTTGCCGTTCCGGTGGCAATAGCGATAGAGTTGATAACCAAAGATGTAAACCTAACAAAAATCCAGCACCTGAAAAAACAGCAACGACGACAACAACAGGACCGACAGTACCGACAGTACTAACAGTACCAACAGCACTAACAGTACCAACAGCACTAACAGCACTACTAATCTGATCAACCATTTTCAGTAATAGGTCTCTGTCTTTCAAGTCCCAGCTGGTCAAAAGCCGGCACTCGTTCTGGGTAAAAAAAATACCTCAGCGCTGGCACAGCAGCAACCGCCACGGATTAACTAGGAATACTGGGAGTGCGGGCCAGTTCCCAATTAGTACAAGTTGCAACATGGGGACCCGCAACGATGTGAAATAATGCCGGAGACGGAGGTCCTTGGCCAGCGTTTGCGATAAAGCCCTCAGCAGCGTCGGTCTAGCTATCCGAGCGCAGTTGTTGCATATGTATATATTCATCATTCATCATCATTCACTCGCTCGCTTGTGCGAAGGGAAACGGGTAAACTTGCTAGCTGCGTGAGGCTGGGAGCGAGGGAGGGGGCGGCCAGAGTGCAGTTGCACAGGCTGTAACCGGCCGCTGACATAAAGATGACCAAGAACGCCTTACATAATAAACAGAAGATGAGTAAACATCAAATCAGAGCCCGGCTGTGATTGGCCAGCGGCATCTGAAAAAGACAAATATATATGGCAAAATGATAATGGATTGAATAATCCCGTTTCAAAGGGCTTTTTTATTTATTTATTTAAAGTATACATTTTAAAAGTAAGCACTCAGTTGTTCACGGTTATTGCCAGCGGTATTTTGGTGGGTTTTTTTCCCGATGTCAATCTGAGGCTGACGATTATATTCCACCGCTGGTTAAACGCACACCGATCTTCAAGTTGGGTGTCTGTGTAGTACGCGAGGTGAAGAGGAAATAGGCATGTTCCGAGCGACGAGAGGCTTTCGCTGGTAGAGTTGAGATTAGCATTATCGGGGATATACACAACAAGCGTATATGTGTCATGTCGGAGTATTTCACAGCCATTCTCGTTGACCAGAACGATCACCCAGCTGTGGTCCAGTATGGACGAACGGTGATTTCAATTGAGGAGAACCCTTGGGTGTAATAATTGCAATAACTATAACTATAATAATAATAATTATAATAATCATAATAATCATAATAATCATAATAATCATAATAATCGTAATAATCGTAATAATCCATCAGCACAATTTCTGCTGCTTGAAAGCCTCTGCTTATTCTCCGAATTGCCAAATTGACACCTGGATAAAGCCATTTCATGAACAAACCACCAATTGATAAAGGCACATCGCCAGGTAATCGCTCAATAAAACCACTGTATTCCTATAATATTCCCATAACACTCACACAGCTCTGCTGGTTCAGCCTCAAAACACCTAGTAAGCCTCGAGTTGATTCTTTACATGTTCAGCCCCTCTGTGCAACTTCCGCTGGTGAGATACACCGCAAAAGTATTTAAATATAAGTGACTCGCCGCATCCTTTTTTTTTTTTTTCTCTTTCTTTTCTTTCTTTCTTTCTTTCTTTCTTTCTTTCTTCCTTTCTTCCTCTATCTCTTTCTTCCCACCTTTACTCTTTTCTTTTCTTTGTTAGTTCTTTAGAGTTCACAGAAAGAAAAGCCTTTAACCTACAATCATCATGATCTCGCGCTCAGTAACTGGCTCGAGGCTTTGGCTGTCTGCTGCTGCTCGCACTTGTACGGCCACCCAGCTTCCAGCTCGTGGCTCTTTAAACGCAATTGCTTTGGCCCGCTCCTTTTCTTCTCACACCGCTCGCTATGCTGAAAAGCCATCCGCTCCTCCCCCAGTTCCTGCCACCGAGCCCTTGAAGAAGGTTTCTCCTATCGCTCGCCCTGGTCCTGAACCCAAAAAGAGATCTTGGAGCTTCTGGAAGGCCCTTTGGCGTCTTTCTTACGGTTCCGCCTTGGCTACCGCCGCTGTTACTGCCTACATGATTTACGACACCCGACACCCTAAGGATCAACAACCCGCTGACCCCAAGAAGAAGACAATTGTCATTCTTGGTACTGGCTGGGGCTCCGTCTCTCTTTTGAAAAAGATTGATGCCTCAAACTACAATATCATTGTCGTCTCTCCCCGAAATTTCTTCTTGTTTACTCCCCTCTTGCCCTCTTGCACTACCGGTACCGTTGAGCACCGCTCCATTATGGAGCCCGTTCGTAACATTATCCGCAGCAAGGAGACTGCTGTTACTTACTACGAAGCTGAAGCTACCAAGATTGACTACGATGCCCACAAGGTTGTTATTGAGGACGCTGTTAACAAGACCCAAAAGACTCTCGACTACGATTACCTCGTTGTCGGTGTCGGTGCCCAGAACTCTACCTTTGGTATTCCCGGTGTTCAAGAACATGCATGCTTTTTGAAGGAAATCCCTGATGCCCAGAAGATCCGCAAGCAAATTATGGACTGTATCGAAACCGCCTCCTTTATGGACCCTGAAGACCCTGAACGTAAGCGCTACTTGCACACCGTCGTCGTCGGTGGTGGTCCCACTGGTGTCGAATTTGCTGCTGAACTCCAGGATTTCTTTGAAGAAGATTTGAAAAAGTGGATCCCCCAGATTGCCAAGGATTTCAAGGTTACTCTTGTCGAGGCCCTCCCTAACGTTCTTCCCTCTTTCTCTAAGCAGCTCATTGAGTACACTGAAAAGACCATGAAGGCTGAGCAAATTACTGTTTTGACAAAGACTATGGTCAAGAAGGTTGATGATAAGATTATCACTGCTGAAGGTACCAAGCCTGACGGAACCAAGGAAGTTATTGAGCTCCCTTACGGTCTTTTGGTCTGGGCCACTGGTAACGCTGCTCGTCCTGTTGTTCGCGATGTTCTTGCCCACGTTGAGAGTCAGCAGAACTCTCGCCGTGGTCTCCTTGTCAATGAATATCTTGTTGTCGAGGGTACTTCTGATGTTTGGGCCTTGGGTGACTGTACTGCTACCAAGTACGCCCCTACTGCCCAGGTTGCTGCCCAGCAGGGTGTCTACCTTGCCGGTCTTTTTGGCCAGCTCGCCAAGTCTGAGGACATTAGAGAGGAGATTTCCAAGCTCGATTCTTTGGCCAAGGCTGCCACTAGCGACCCCGACCGCAAGGCCATTCTTGCTGAACTCGAGTCCAAGGCCCGCAAGTTGCGCAGAACCGAGTCCCTCCTTCCTTTTGAGTACTCTCACCAGGGTTCTCTTGCCTACATTGGTTCCGACAGAGCTGTCGCTGACTTGACCTTTTGGGGTGACACCAACAACTTTTCTACCGGTGGTCAGCTCACCTACCTTTTCTGGAGATCTGCCTACATTTCCATGGTTTTCAGCGTCCGAAACAGATTGTTGGTCATTATGGACTGGTTGAAGGTTAAGACATTTGGCCGTGATGTCTCCAGAGAGTAAATGTGTTGCTTGCAACTACTAAACAAAGTTTATAACCGCCAACAGAGTTGATGTTTTTGATGATTTACAATGAAATGGGAGGCGCGTGCCGCTGATAGAGAATTACCTTCTTTTTTCAAAACATATGATTCTTTGTTATCGATACCGATGGCTGATGTTAGAATACCCTTGAATGAGAATAATGGAAATTGAAAAGTGCTTATTTTGATTTTGGGTCAAAACTTTTGTGTTGACACTTTGATGATTTTTTTTTTAATTTTTTATAATGACCAAATACAATTATCTATCCTTTTTTTTTTATTATAAAACCATGTGCTTGTTTTTAGCTAGTATTTTTCAAAAGCAGGTTTGAGATGAGGTGTGCAGCCCGGTCTTAGCTTTGGATGTTTGTGTCTGAAGATGTAGATCAATGTTGGCACTCCACCTGAGCGTATGAATGAGTATGTATAATGTACATTTAGATGTAGATTGAGGTTATGAAGAGCATGACAAGCGTGAGTTTTATTACTTGAGCTGGACAATCATTTGACATACTATAGTACTCTAGTTGCATTCATAATCATTACTGAGGTATTAAATACCGATTTTTTCGTTTTTTCTTTTTTTCCCCCATTTTGTTTACGGATAGATGAAATCAAGTTGAGACGGGTGTTTTCGGCTTTTGTGAGGGGGGATTAGGAAGAAGCCGGCCCAAGTTTTCACGACAGTCGGGGTTGATTGATAAAATAGAATAAAAAGACAAAAAACTAGGACTTGTGATAATCTTGATTATAATTATAGGCGGCAGCATGGATCGTTGGAGAATTTGGACATGGATTTCATCATTATGGTTTTTGGGGTTACTTGTAGATAGACACAAGGTGTCAACCAGTTGGAAGGTTAGAAGCCGCGTACCTCATGCCTACCAGTATATATATACTTATAAGCTAAAGCCATTGGTAATGAGCATGAACACTGGCTGGTATAAATAACAAACTAAAAAAAAAAAAAAAGGTCAAGAAGATTTCCTCCTACTCTTTGTCAAATACAAACGTAGGTTGAAGGTACTTGAAAAAAAACATAAATAAAATAAAAGCAAAAATCCACCCCTCCCATCAGCAGTACCGGCTCCATGATAAGGCCAAGCTCGTCAGTGCTGGAAATTACGAATGATAAAACTAGTCATCAAATCATCGAATTGCCAAGCCACAGACCAGATATGTAACTACTTGTAACCGACTCAATTGGTCCCAGGAAGGCTTCCGACAGAAGCGTTTGCTACAGAGGCCGAGGCATTTGGCATTTGGCATTTGGCATTTGGATATATACAATATAGAAACAGAAACAACAATCTCCAGGGCATTACATCTAATATCAACCTTGTCCAAACGTATTAGATAATACTAAAGTGCTTCTTAGTAATAAATAGGACAGGATCCTCTTAGAATTCACTTTTTACAATTTCTTACAGTTCTTTTGGTTCTTTTGATTTTTTTTTTTTTTTTGATCCTTTCAAACAAACGACTCGTTGTTGAATCTCTACCTGAACAACTAAAGGAGACCATTGATACCATCACTTGACCCTATCTGCTAAACGTCCACGCCGTCAGAATCCCAGTTTTCGTGTCTTTTGGGACTCGCAAGTCACAAGTAGCCAGTGCCAGTACAGATCCCCAAGTCTAATCATTACAAATAC
Source organism: Magnusiomyces fungicola (assembly GCA_900654225.1). Lineage (NCBI taxonomy): Eukaryota > Fungi > Ascomycota > Dipodascomycetes > Dipodascales > Dipodascaceae > Magnusiomyces > Magnusiomyces fungicola. The sequence goes on from CAACAH010000005.1 coordinate 1,173,036, forward strand.
CCAAAACAGCAAGGCAAAAAAATAATAATCAAAAATCAAAAAAAAGAATGAAAGAAAAAACGACCACCCTGTGATCCATCTGACAAAGCTGCCCAGACATTAGTTTCATCATAGGCGGCTGCCTTTTCTCGGTTTGTTTCTCCAAGTTTTCCCGGCGCAATGCTTACAAAAATCTGATCTCAGAGCTGTGTCGTCACATGCTGCACCCGATTCGCACGTCGCCAAAAGGTCAAGTTCCAACATTGTTTTCCAAAAACACTGATCTTTGCTTATTCCCAACTACCAACAGACAAAAGATGGCAAAAATGCTTCAAAGAAAAATCTAATAGCCGTGAATCTACCATAGAGATAATAACTATACAAAAAAAAAAAAAAAAAGAAAGAAATTGAATTGGGCTTAGTGTAAAGTTTAGCCTTTAACACTGCTCGTTTATCCCACCCTTTTGTGTCTGATTCAATCATTGCTCTAACCAGTAAAAAAGGCCAATTTCAAAAATGGAAAATTTCAATTCCAAGTTTATACCTCATTTAAATACCAACCATATTTCTCATATCAATTTTGCATTTCCATTCAAGCCTATCAAGCTTAGTATTCCTATTTACTCATATCTGATACTGATACCAAATGCTATCGCGTTCTATAACTAGCTCGAGAATACCACTAAACTTGTACTCACGACTCAGTTGCTGCATCTCCATCCACTCTGCCCCTGCCGCTGCTTCTTTCAGCTCAAATGGAACACGATTGTTTTCAACTGGAACTGCTCTTCTTTCCAAACAATCTTCGCCCTCCGGTCCCGAGCCTGCCAAAAAGAAGCTTGGCTTTTGGGAAACCCAAGGGCGCCGTTCCTACAACTCGCTTTTGAACTTTATTGACTCTGCTGAAGATCTTGTCTACAACTTTGACTATCCTAATAATATCAAGCCCGTTGTCACAAGAAAGAAAAACCTCGTCATTCTGGGTACTGGCTGGGGTTCCATATCGCTGCTAAAATCAATCGATGCTTCTAAATACAACATTGTTGTTGCCTCTCCAAGGAACTTTTTCCTCTTTACTCCCTTACTACCTTCCTGCACTACGGGAACTGTCGAGCATCGGTCAATTATGGAACCAGTGCGGAATATCATCAAGAAAAAAGGCTCCACTGTGACATATTATGAAGCCAATGCCACAAAGATTGACTGTAATTCTCGCAAGGTCATTATACAAGATACCATTAACAAACAGGAAAAGATTCTCGATTACGATTATCTTGTGCTGGGAGTTGGTGCCCAAAGCTCAACCTTTGGAATTCCTCATGTTCAAGAACATGCAAACTTTTTGAAGGAAATTTCTGACGCCCAAAAGATCCGCAAACGGATTATGGACTGTGTCGAAACTGCTTCGTTTCTGGATAAAGATGACCCTGAAAGACAGCGCCTTTTGCAAACAGTGGTCGTTGGCGGTGGCCCAACTGGTGTCGAGTTTGCTGCCGAGTTGCATGACTTTTTTGAAGAAGACTTGAAAAAGTGGGTTCCTGACATTGCAAAGGATTTCAAGGTCACGCTTGTGGAGTCTCTTCCTAATGTTCTTCCGTCTTTTTCTAAGGAGCTTGTTCAGTATACGGAAAAGACCATGAAGGCGGAGGAAATCACGGTGCTGACCAAGACAATGGTAAAGAAGGTTGACGAGAAGATTGTCACTGCCGAAAAAACAAATTCAGACGGGTCAAAAGAGGTGGTTGAACTGAGTTATGGGCTGTTGGTTTGGGCTACGGGAAACACAGCTCGCCCGGTTATTCAAGATGTTATTTCATCAGTAAATGGCCAGAAATATTCACATCGTGGCATTGTTATCGATGATCGCCTGGCAGCCGAAGGAATGACGGGGGTCTGGGCGTTAGGGGATTGCACAGACTCCAAGTACGCACAGACTGCTCAAGTTGCTGCTCAACAAGGCGCGTACCTGTCTGCTCTATTTAATCGCATAGCGAAGAGTAAAAGAATAAAAGCCGAGATGGAAAAATACCAAAAGTTGGCCAATGCAGCCAAAGAGGACAGCTCTCGGTCGGCTGCTACTGGCAGACTGAGATCCAAGACCAGGAGACTGGCCAGGACCGACATAATAGTTCCGTTTGAATACACCCACCAAGGCTCTCTTGCCTACATTGGCTCGGATAAAGCAGTTGCTGATATAAGCGTGTTTACCGACAAGTGGAGCTTTTCAGTTGGCGGATACCTCACATATCTTTTCTGGCGATCGGCGTATCTTTCTATGGTTTTTGGTGCTCGGAACAAGTTTTTGGTGCTGATTGACTGGCTCAAGGTGAAAATGTTTGGCCGAGATGTGTCTCGAGAGTAATGAGATGAAAAGATGAAAAAAAGATGAAAAAAAAAAGATTGATTTGAAGAAAATAAACACATTCCTGTAAAAAATATATTATACAATGCTAGGTAAATTAATTTGAATTGAATAAAGATAAACCACTACCAAATTGAATCTCTAGTTCAGGAGAATAAAAGGAGAATGCTACGTATCCCGAATAATCGCTCACAACCGGTTGAACGACTTTTCTCAATGGCACTATACTCTGAATCCCAGAACCTGCCAGATATTATATATATATATATATATATTACATCTATATATATATATATGTCTTCGACTTGGGCTCTGTGGGTCCAATCCAATATGGGTCTCTGTCACGTGCGTCGGTGACAAAACCAGGCAGTTCCCCAAACGAGAAGACTGCGCATGTAGGCACGTCCCAAAATAGCAGCACCACAACGGCGCGGTGGCCGAAATGTGTGTGTGTGTGTGTGTGACATTACACCAGGACCGGCGCGGAATGTAATATCACACAGGGTCCCTCACCAAAAGCGCCTGTTAGTTAGCAATGACGATGCTGGCACCAACCCAGCCCTGGCGGAGGGCTTCGGCTTCTTTGACCGCATTGTTGCTGACGACGAGCAGGGGGGTGCAGGTGTGCAGAGGGAGACAAGCATATTTATATTGAGTATCGGGTAGAAAGAGACAGACAGACAGACAGACTGGAATCTGCTCATGCGTGTTTTGTAAGGAACCCTCTTTTTCTGTTTCTGTTTCCGCTTCCTTTTCTTTTATAACCCGCACCCCGTAAGCCAGCTCTTGACACATTTTGTTTCCCCCCAATTAGCTCCTGGATCTGCGCTTGCGTCCAAGAAGCCTAATTTCCAATTTTGCCGTCAAAATGAATGCGCAGTATTCGGCATATTCTGGAATCGGCACCTTGAACGGCATGGCGTCGTCTTCTTCGCTCAGCTTGCATCATCATTCTAATCCTCACAATATGACTCCCCAGCCCTTGAAGCCCAAGAAGGCCAAGCAAGTGCTCAAGATGCCAACGATACCGGTTTTGCCGCCGCTCGCTGATGTCAAGCCTGCACAGAGCAATGCAGATCCAGTTTTACCGAGCTCCGCAGTGTCTTACACACACACCAAACCTGCTCCGCCTGTGCGTTCTAAAGAAAGTTCACCAGTATCATCCTCTTTTTCTTCCACCAACTACAACTACAACTACAACTACAATTCGCCCTCCCCAGTCACCTCGGATTTCTCTTCTTTGCAAAATCACAACAGCCCTAGTCAACAGCCCCAGCCGGATCTGAATGAATCTCATCCACCAAGCTCAAGTAACGACCTGGGTTCCATAATGTCACCTCAGTACCAGCACCAAGATGTGGCCGGATCCTATCCCACGCAGCCACCCGGCCCCAGTTCTCAAACATCGCCATACCAGAATGAAAGACAAGCTCGACGGCCAAGCCACAGCCAGAAGAAGATGCAGTCTACCCAGGACGACATTCAGCGGAAACGCTTGACCCATCGACAGCTCATTCGCAGCCAGATTTTTACACAGTTTGATCCGAATGAAGAAAGCCCACTATCTCTTGCTACAAATCAATATCATATGATGCGACAACCCCAGTCACAATCGCAATCGCAATCGCAATCGCAATCACAATCTCAACCTCAACCTCCGTCTCAAAACTCATCACTTCAGACTCAAAACTCGTATCGTGGCCAAATGTATTACGACGTGGGCGTCAATGACACAAACCACAATCCAAGCCAACAGTATCCCTATCTTCAGAATTACGAATATAATAACTTTAATCCCCCATCATCTAATTCCCAGCATAACACTCGGACCGGAAATCAGCAACAACCCCAAGGAAATACTGATGCCAGCGCTATGAACGCTTTACAACCTGACAGCAGTGGCAGTGGTGTTCCAGCAGCAAGATACCAGGAGGGTCTCTCTAGCTATCAGACTCATAAAGCAACTGGACAATACCCTAATCAAGATCATGGTGGCTACTATGAGTCCCAAAATTCAACAGCTTCTAATGTGGCCTCAATGCCAGGCGCCCCTACCCAAACCCCAGTTAATCCGGTCGGATCATCTCAATCTGCGTTGCCTACAAAGTCAGACGACCAATATTCTTCTTATTCAAATGGTGAAAAATATCAAAAATATACACCTAGTGTTCCCGCTCCCAATTACCACACATATCCAAACAATAGTGGTAATCATGCTTCGACTTCTCCGCCAATTTCTGGATCTGCCTCATCTGTTCCTACGGCTCAGGAATACCCTAGTGACGTTCACGTTTTGAAATCATCACATACGGCCAATATTCCTGGACAAGAATGGACTAGCTGGACCCAAAACCATACTCAGCAACCAAGTTCTTTGCGGTCTCAGACTCCCTTGGATAAATCGAGTATTTCGGCCTTGAATCAGAGTCAGACAGCAGATACAGATACCCTTTCCAGACAGAATGCCATGACAAGTTTAGATCATAACATGTCGGACTCGCAACACAATATTAATCCATATGTGACTCAAAACACTTTTGATGCCAACAGCCCCTCCAATTCGCATTCCTACAACTCCAACCCTATTTCACATTCGCAATCTGGGGCTTATACAGCAAACTATGGCTATTCCCCAGATGCGACAAATGTAAATCATGCATCCAACAATCCAAACTTTAATCACCAGTCTCTGGCTTCTCCGACGGGTGTGATGAATAGTAGTTCAATTGTAAACAACAAGAACCCTAATATCAACAGTGATACTTTTGCTAATACCATTCATAATAATGCGACCTCTAGAAATAATGCTGGTAATATGGAAAGTAATATAGAGAACACTGCCAATAAATTTGATGCAACGGGCCAGTCTTATGCAATATTGCCATACTCACACAAGGACGAAGATGAATTCAGAGGTGCAAATGCTGCAAACAATGGGGTTCGTAAAGCCATTGGGGTTGCTGCTGATGAACCCAGCCCCCAAAATCGGTCAACAGTTGCGCACGGATCCCAAATCTCTCCATACCAGCAAGTTGCACCTTTAAATATTCCAAATCCGCCTAGCAACAAACCAGAGCCACTCAACAATGACTTGGCGGATGTATATCGTCAGGAAATTGCAAGTTCCAACAGTTATTACAGCACTTCATCACAGAAATTTCCAAGTGTGATGAGCAGTGCTATGAGTGAAGTGAACGATATAATAAGCGGATCAAAGAAACCCCCCATTGTTAGCTCCAATCATCAACGCCAAGCCCAGCCAGTGATTCCCCCTCCGGTAAATAATGCTACAAGGCCAGGATCATCTGCTGCTGTTCAAGCTACTTCGAGTTCGAGAAATAACCAAACTCAAACTCAATTTCAATCCACTCAGCATCAACAACCAGCTCAAGCTCAAGCTCAAGCTCAAGCTCAATCCCATGCTCATGCTCCACCATCTCTTAACTTTTCTGGCAGAGCCCCACCGCCTCCATCGCTGCCATCTCCAATGAGCCCTGCAGCGACATCTTTTGGTCCGCAGGCTAAAGTTAATGCTCGAATCGCTAGCCCAATCACTCCCACAGTTCCTAGCTATCCACCTAACCAACACACACTCGGTAACAGTGGTCATAGTGCTACTGGATCCAGTGCATCGTCTAATTCAAATATGAGCGCCAGATACATGACGAGTCCAAACGGATCAAGTGGCTTTAACAGCCCAACTAGTCCGTACGGACCAGGCAAGGCAGCACCGTCGCGTCCCAAACCAAAGCTTCCTTATCCTGAAACTGAACATTCTCTTTTGGGCTTTCCAAAAGGATTTGGCAATAAAAAGGATAATAACGGAGGTACATTTTCTTCGCCTGAATCAGCTCCACAAATGAAGAGTACCGTGGGACCCTCCAAAAGTTCTTACTCCAACCCTACAGCTGATTACAACAAGATGGTGAATTCGGGCGATAACAGTAACAGCACCACATATCCAACACTGGTGAATGGTGTGCCGACAGCTAATGGCAGCTATGCGGTAACCAGTGCTGCTGCAGGATCGAATAAGGCCATAAAGAATAAAATTCCGTATCCACCTCTCCCACCCAAACAGCCTTATGGAAACGCTAACACGGCCCGACCCTCTCCAAATGCTCGTAATACTACAAATAATAGCCTTGGATCGACGTCGACGGGCGTTCCTAATCGCCTGAAAACCCCGGCGGATCAAAACAAGGCTAGTTTGAGCATGAATCCGGCCGACGGAGAGGGCATGAAAATGGGCAAAACACTAATGATACCAGGCTCGAGTCAGACCAACATGAACCCCGGTCTCAGTAACAGCGGTGGAATGGTTCCATTACCAGCTCTTCCGTCGTCGTCGTCGTCGTCGTTGTCGTCAAACCCGGCACCAAAATCCAATAATGGGGCTGGTCGAAGTGGCCATATAAATAGCAACATGGACGCCGTTTCTTTTGGTGGGTCTCCATCACACCCACCAAACAAAGGAATTTCGTCAACACCTTATCCTTCTTCTTCTTTTTCTTCTTCTTTTCCTTCTTCTGGTCCGAAAAGCCTCCCCAACTCCCAAAACAAATCAACGATGATGGGAACCTATACATCTTCAACGGCCTCGGCGCCACCCCCTGTGCAATACAACCCTCCTCCTGCTCAAAACCACGCGCCTGCTGGCCCGATGTATTCAAACTCGTATGTCACCAATGGATATCGACAAGTTCCTAGTCCTTACGGCCCGCAACAGGCTCAACAGGCTCAACAGGCTCAACAAACTCAACAACAGTCTTATCAACCTTTAGGTGGATCTTCAAATGGAATGCCTGCAGAAAAAAACTATTCTCAAACTCCCAACCCATATTCTCAGCCATCGAAACCAACTACGTCTTCAACTGTTTCTGCTCCCGCTCCTGCTAACGGGGCTTTAGGAGCTCAGACATCTGCGACATCCGTCCCTCATTCCTCGTCCTCGACCAGTCCTAGTCGTCCCCATCACAACATTCCCGGTGCTGAGACCAAGCCTCCACCTCGCCGAACGTATACCCAAGAGCAACCACTCACTGGCGCTTTTGATTCACTTACACTGGAAGAAGACTCGTCTACCGACCCCACGAAAAATGGCGTGTCTAAGAGCAGTAAATCTTCCGCAGCTCCTCTTACTATTGCGTCATTTGAGGCTCTTAGACAACGCGTCAAAGTGTCCAAATCAAATGATCCTGCACTACAGCTTGAACTGGCAAAGCGATTAGTTGAGGCCTGTTCGACTCTTGCAAACAAGTATCAAGATCCAATGACTCCTGCTCGAGGAAATGGTGTTCATGATATTTCAAAAGTGTCAGCAGCTGTGAGTGCTTCCTTGGCCAATTCTTTTGATCCTTCAGCTCTTACTGCAACACGCACGAATCCTTATACAACAGTTGATATCAAAACAGAACGCAAGAACCAAGCTGCATGGACCATGCAAGCCCACAAGATTGTCAAAAAGCTGGCTGGTACTGGTTACGCGCCTGCCATGTTTTATTTAGCCTCCAACTATGGATCTGGCGGCCTTGGATTAGAAGTAGACTACGAAAAGGCTTATGAGCTGTACTACAAATCTGCGACCAAAGGTGACCACGCTGAAAGTGCATACCGAACGGCGGTGTGCAACGAGATTGGAGCAGGTACAAAACGCGACCCCCAACGTGCCATGCTGTGGTATCGTAAAGCAGCTAAACTGGGTGATGTTTCTGCAATGTATAAACTTGGTATGATTGCTTTGAATGGATTACTGGATCAACGCCAGTCCTTCCAAGAAGGTGTCATGTGGTTACAACGGGCAGTTGAGAATGCAGATGAAGATAATCCACACGCAGTCCATGAGCTTGGTCTTTTGTACGAGCGTGCTGACCAGTATCCAGGAAACCGCAGTGCGATTATTGTTGATGCTGGTGGCAAGCAGAGCACATCTCGAATTTTGGACAAGGACGAGAAGAAGGCATTTGAACTGTTTTTACGTGCAGCCAAACTTGGATATCCCCCTTCACAATTTCGGCTGGGTTGCTCATATGAGTACGGAACCCTTGGTTGTCCCATTGATCCCAAACGCAGTATTGCATGGTACAGTCGGGCTGCTGAGAAGGGCGAGCCTGAAAGTGAGCTGGCCCTGAGTGGTTGGTACTTGACAGGAAGTTCTGGGGTCCTTGTTCAAAGTGACACTGAAGCTTATCTGTGGGCCAAACGAGCAGCTGAAAAGGGACTAAGCAAGGCCGAATATGCGGTTGGGTATTACACTGAAGTTGGAATTGGTGTCAAGCCAAATTTGGATGAAGCCAAGAGATGGTATTTTAAGGCTGCTGCCCAGCGCCATCCTAAAGCTTTGGCCAGACTACAAGAGATTCGAAATGGCAGGCGATGAATGAAATGAAGAAGCATGATTTATTTGAACGACTTGCGTGTTGTGTGCTTATATATTTGTGGTATAATTTATTGGTGTTTTGTTATTGTTTTAGATTTTTAATTATATATATATATATTATTGTTGTCATGTTACGTTTTAATTATTTTGATTTACTAGATGTGGTTTTAATTGAACTTTTAATGAAGATTTTTATTATTTTAAAAACGGATAATAGAATAGTTTCTTACTCAATGAAATACAAGAAGAACAAAAACAAAGTCATAAAACGGTTAAAATTACTATATAATTTTTTTTTTTTTAAAGTTTCATAGCGACAGCAGAACCACCATCGATAGGGATGACAGTACCATTGACATAGGCAGAAGCCTTTGAAGAAAGGAAAAGAGTGAGTCCAATAATATCAGACTTTAAACCGATACGTCTAAGAGGGTTAGATTGGGCCATTGCGTCGCCGACACCACCAGAGAGGAAGCCAGCGGTCATTTTACTTGGGAAGAAGCCGGGAGCAATAGTGTTGACGGTGATGTGTTTAGGGCCAAGCTCGATGGCAAGGTGTTTGGAAAGCTGGTGAACGCCAGCCTTGGAGGCGTTGTAGGCATATCCGCCGGGGACAAAGCCGGTGAGACCGGCGACAGAGCCGGTGATGATGACACGGGCGGGGTCTTCAGGAAGGCCAGCCTTGTAGAGAAGATCGAGGAAGAGTTGGATGGTATAAAAGACACCGCGGACGTTCAAGTCGAGGACTTTCTCAAAGGCGTGGTCAGGGAACTTTTCAATGGGCTCGGCCCAGGTGGCGCCGGCGTTGGCAATGACAATGTCGACTTTGGAGGAGAGGCCGTGCTCCTTGTTGACGGCGTCGAACTTGTTGCGGAGGTCTTCGGCGCCGGCTCTGGTGGAAACGTCGGCGGGGATGGAGTAGGCCTTGCCCTTGAGGCCCTTGGACTTGGCAATGGCGTTGAGCTCGTTGACGGCCTTTTCGCAGGCATCAGCTTTGCGCGAGCTGATGTAAACACGCTCGGCGCCGCCCAAAAGAAGGGCCTCAGCCATGTTGTGTCCAAGACCTCGAGAGGATCCAGTAATGACAGCAACCTTTCCGGTGACAGAGTATAAATCAACGAGATCGTTAACGGAAGCCATTGTTGTGAATGATGGAGGAATTCAAGAAATTCAAGAAAATAGGGAGGTATGTGTATGGGTATGAAGAGGAAAACAAAAGAACAAAAGTTGATGAAAGGAAATTGAAAAAAAAAAAAATAATAAAAGGAAGAGGGAATATAATCAGCTTTTATATAGATGACTTGGAGAGATCATAGCGGGGGAACGAAAACGCAGCAGGACGAGCGACAAACGAGCGTGTGTGCAACGAGCCGAGATTAATCGCAGGGTTACCCTAACCCCGTTCTGGTAACAACCGAGTAACCTTTTTGTTGGCTTCTGCCCCACACCAAGAGAGAGAGATGGCTGTAATATAATTTAAAGTAACTGTTAAAAAAAAATAAAAAAAAATAAAAAGAGAGAGAGATTCAAAATACTTGCAAATGCTGGGTGGGTTGATTGGTGGAGTTGTCCGGTTGACGATGTCTTGCTAGTTTAAAGATTTAAAGATTTACAGAACCAAAGCTGATATGTGCAAGAAATAGAATTAAGGTGTTTCCTAAAGAAAGTAGCTGTATACAGATATGCAGCTCTATAGTAGAGATGGCCTATCTCAGCGTTGTTGGTTTTCCATTTGCACCGGTTCCTGTAGTAATACACCTAACCTACGCAGCAGAGAGATGTAAGCGATAGAGCGATTGGACAGATATCCGCAGCTACACCAACGCTACCACTTGTTACTACAGCGGCAGGGCTTTCCGACCAAGCCTTAATATGCCATTCCCACGACAATCCAACCTTACACACACACACACACACACACACACATACACACAGATATATATACCGCCATTCACGTAATATTCTTTCGGCTTTGCTAGCATCTTTAGCCACTACATCCTTCTAAAACTACAATGCATGTACCGCGGTCTTTAAGCTTCTTCTTCACTGCAGCTCTACAACCAAAAACCAGCAAACAGATCAGTTCTTCCATCTAATCTACAAGTATAAATATATATATATATATATATATATATATATATGCATTCATCTATCCAGACCCGAATATATAATATATAACAGGCAACAACCAGTCCTTGATTGTTCTTACATATCGATCACGACTACACGCCTGTATCTAACCTCGGCTGGAAAAAAAAAAAAAACGCATACATGTATGTGTATGTATGTATTATTAAGCAACATATGAGGATATGGCATGTGACGCGTCACGTGGATTACAAGCGACTCCACGTGCTCCCCTTGCTTAGCCCAACTCGCTCGCAAGGGCCTTTGCGCGTGTAGTTGCAACTGTCCTGGATTCAAACTAAACACACTACAAGATATATATATACCTAATATATACCTAATATACATCCAGTATCTAAAGAGAAAAAGAAATACATGCTTATCTGCTACTAAATGAATTCTTCCGGCTCTGTTTTAAGAAATCTTTTACACTTCTATATATACACACACATATATACACACGTCTGTGTATCAAAAAATACTTGGCAAATAGAAAAACAACATATATCCATTAATGGAATCTTCTAAAACTGTTTAAACATATTCAAATTTACTTCTATATTGTTCGTAAAAATAAAATTTAGTAATAATAATAATAATAATACTTCCATACAATATAATATAACATGTATTAAACCTGTGAGTCCAAGTCCCTTAATTACCAATACAAAAAATAATACAACATTAAAAACCAAAAGATTTCAGTGGTTCTCTTTTCTTGTAAAAAAATTCACATCTATACGAGTTTGTCGTCATCGTCATCTTCCTCATATCCTTCGATGATTTCAAGACCCAAGTGACTGAATATTGTCGTCACTGTTGTCTTCGCATTGCTTTCAAGACTGGCCTGGATTTCATCAACTCAACAAATCTGACACCGGTACACGAGTAGCTGAAGCTGAAGCTGCTGAAGCACTTGATCCCGTTCGAAGAAGCGTATCCGCACTTTCCCCACGCTCTTCATGTCGGTCCATGTCTACATCTTCGTCTTCCGTAAACTTTCTGCTTCTTTGGCCCCGTTCAGGGCTGTTAGATATCCCGGAAAAAGCGGGCGTGGTTGTGGCAGTCGAGACTGCGGATAATGACGGTGATGTACTTCGAGACTCAGCATTCGGATTTGACGCTGTACCCGGCAGCATAGAAACACCTTCGGCGGCTTTTTGTAATAATTCACGCTCTCGTTGTAGCCTTTCAAAATGCACACGCTCCGCAGCCGTACCAGCAAGGGCATTCATTGTGGATGCATTCTGAAAACTGCCAACTGGAGATCCTGACCCACTGTCACTTGCACTTGACGACCCACTACTGGTGTGAAGCGATTGAAACGTAACTTCTCTTTCATTATTATGCCCAGCCAAGCTTCCGTTGCTCTTTCCTCGCGATGTAAAGCCACTGTATGAATTAACTGCTCCAGAAGATCCACTAAAATTAAACCCTCCGTTACTATTGTTGCCACTAGAATTACTTCCATTACTGAAAACACCACTTCCAAGACTAGAAGGTGAATGTCCACCCACATGTGTGTTCTGGCCAAAGAACGTTGTGTTAGCCAGCGAGGACGCGCTTCGACTTGTGTGTAATCCTGATGATCTGAAAACTGAAGATAACGAATTGGAAGAAGGCCCAGCTGAAAGGGAAGATGGAACTGGTGGAGTTGGACCAGAATTTCCTCCTATTTCTAGTGGCTGGAGTGCTGGAGGCGGCAAGTGTCTGCCACCCGAAAACGATCTAATTGATGGTAATTGAACTCCTTCCCCAAACTCTCTAGGATGTAGTCTAGGTGAGTGTGAAGGTGTAGCAAGTGGCGTATGATCCGGGGTTGGAGAAGTAGAAGGTGAAAATATTGGAGATGATGGTGCAGTAGAAATAGGAGAGTTGGGCCGAGATCGTTTGCTACGATGCTGAGTGGAAAGGTAAACGTCGTCATCTTCTTGCCTAGTAGCTTTGTGATTTCCACTGCTACTTCCATGAATAGAAGTTAAAGGTGTCAATCTGGTCATGCCATAAAGAGCATGATGTGGATGGTGGGAATGGTGAGAACCGTGGGAGTTATGGCTGTTTGAATGACTAGAGTTGGTGTGATTATTACCATGGTTACTAAAGTACGAAGTAAGACTTGGAGATGAGTGTGTTGAGTGTAGTGACAAGTGGTTGCTTGAAGGTGAATGAGTGTGTGGCGTGTTAGAAGTGGAGTTGTTTGGGTTTCGAGCTTTCGCTGCCTGCTCGCGTTCCAGTTGTTGTGTGGCTGCCGTAGCCAAAGCATTCATATCAAATGGGCTGGAGTAAGCAGAGCGTGGAAGACCTGACCCTGGTGCTCTACTAAACATTGAATTCGGGTTTCCAGATACACTTTGAGAGAGGGCAGCCAATGAAGACAGCGGTGGTGGTAACTGAGCATGGCCCAAAGTCGGCGAGGAAGGAATGGACGAATAAGGCGAATTAATGGCGGACGTGTATCCGCTGCGAGGGAAAGGATGAGAAGTTGGTGGTATTATAGGGTTCATACTGACCAAGTTTGAAGACGAAGACGATTTAGAAGGTCCTGAAGTCGGTGATTGATTCAAGCCATTTGGCGGAGAAGATAGATGTGCATTAGCAGATAATAAAGGAGTACGAGACCCTTGGGTATATTGAGAGGAATAGATGCCGGTCCTCTGGGTATTTTCAGCAGCTGTTTCAAGAGCTTCTCTAGCAAAGTTATGGGCAACCTTAGGGAACGAGGATCTGGAATCAGGAGAAATCTCCGTGTGGCGAGAGTTACTAGTGGTACTGGTATTGTTGCTACCAGGGAAGCCATTTGTTCCAATATCCCTTATTGACTTTGCAAAAGAAGATGGGGGTTGGATATTATAAGAAATATGGCCCAGGTGGTCCTGGATAGGGGTGAATGAGTTGGCATTGGCTGAAGAATGAGGAACGCTTCCTAACGGTGGGAATGGTGACGGCAAAGTGGTGTTATTAGTCACTTGCGTCGAGGACTGACCTTGCTGAAGAGGATTTAAGAGTGTGGTTTGTGGCTCAAACTTGTGTTTCACATCTTGGACCGGGGCTTCAGTGGGTACCGTAGTAGCAGGAGCAGGGGCTTTCTTTTTCGTTCGTTTGGGCTTCGTGGAGGAGTCTTCGACCAGTTCTTGTTGTTGCTGTTCTTGTTGTTCAGCAGCTTCGGTGGCAGTAGGGGAAATTCCGGATTCTGTAGTCTGTTGTACAGATGTTGGGGTAGTAGTGGTGTTTCCCGTGGGGTTGTTGGTAGCCAAGCTGTATTTCATCACCCGGTTGTTTCGACGGGAGTTTGGATTTGTGTGTATTCTAGAATGTCTAGTGAGTTCATCGGATCTTGAAAACCGTTTTGTACAGCCTGGAAATGTGCAGGCGTGAGGTTTTTCACCGGTATGGGTGCGGATGTGGCGCGTTTGATGTTCCAAGCGATGAAAGGCTTTATCACATATTGGGCACTGGTAAGGTCTTGGAAGCTCCGCTTTGGGAGCTGCAGTAGAAGAAGCTTCAGATTTCATTGGAAGCAGTCGGTTGAATTCGGGGGTTGAGGTGGGGGTGGTGGGTAGCTGGCTAATGAGATAACAAAGGGCTCAAAAAAAAAAAACGCCTAGTAACGTACTGGCAGAAAGGCGGGATGTATATCCGAATATAGAATAATAATAATAGTAATGATAGTAATAAACCACAGAGTGCGTCAGGTTAAAAAAAAAAAAAAATAGAGAGAGAAAGATGGAAAGAAGAAAAATTCCAAAAGCAAGAGACTGGTAGGGGGAGAGGTGGTGAGAAGGAAGAAAGAAGGAAGAGAGGGAGGGAAAAACATTTGGAGGAGTTGGGGAAAAAAAATGGAGCAATTGATAGACGGATTTTTTGACAAGTAAGGTTTACAAAATTTTTTTTTTTTTTACTGTGCACAGAGATATATATACACACACACAGCATGGCTCAACACCACCACATGTTAGTTGGCTGGGACCCGAAACCGGGCTTTTTGCACTGCAATCCGTGCTGAGACCGCGACCCGACTCGGACAATAGCAGTGGGGGGAAAGCAACGAAAGTTTAACCCCATGTTTTGTTTGCCCTAGCCAGAAACTCAGTTCAAACACGTTATCAAGACCCTGTTGGGTTTAAAAAAACAAAACAGACATGGACTTGCTTGTTTAAAGTGGGAATTTATGCAGACGAGCAGCGCGGGAGTCATCTCGGAGCCACAGGTTTCATATGCCAGACAGCTCGAGGTGTGCTGAAATTAGGGATCTACGGTTGATGAAGGTGGTGATGGCTGTTCCTGCTATTACGGGATGGCAGTGATAAGACAGGATGAGATAATGGTGCTTACACATGTTAAATTGTGGCTCAAGCCATACAATACACCCCATGGGGAAACAAGGCCTGGCCAGGAAGAGGTGAGGAAGGACTAGGGTTGGAAGAAAAAAAATATAATAAAAAAAAAAATTAATATTCTCAACGTTGTTCTCTTCCCACTGGAGTTTTATTTTGCCACTCTATATTCAGCTACGCCATGATTATCATGATTATGGATCATCTTCAGCACTGGATAAAATCGCATGTTCTGTCTGCGCCAGTCGGTTAATCATCCGCGCAGCCATCGCCTTTTTGAGAGAAATTTTCAAGGCACGATCCAACGGTGTGTGCATCTTGATAAGCAGTGGCCCAAAAAAGACGTTGCTGGATCTCACGTGATGGTCCCTCACCCGGAAAAAAGGACTACACACCGTTGAACCTGCGTCATATCCGACCGTCATATCGCGCGTCCTCCTCCGGTAACATGTGCGTGCCTGGAGGTGCCGCATTCACCATTCACCGCGGAACCTCCATGTCCGAACCTGGCCGGCAGTGGGCGGGTAACAGGAGTCTATATTTCGTGGTTGAATTTTTTTTTTTTTCAAAAAATTAATTTCACATTGAGATTTTTGGTAGTAATAAATATCAAGGTATTCAGTAAATGATTAATAAAGATTAAAGATTAAATATTAAATAATAAATAATAAATAATCACCACAAACGCTATTTCTTAATTACCATTTCAACCCTAACCCTCCCAAATGACTACAGCCCCACCGTTCCCTTCCATATAAACAAACCTCTTTTCCCCCTTCAATTGCCACTCGTTCACCCCACACAATACACATCCACAATGCCAACTGTTAGCATTCAAGTTGAAGACACCGCTGTAGATTCAATCCAAGATGTTGAGATTGGAAAACTCACCACCGCCCAATTTTGGCTCAGCATTTACTTACTTTCAGCCCCAAATCACTCCCCTCAATCGTTTCATTACTCTATTGAAATTTCCAGCTCGTCTGGCATTAAACTAACTCCCAAGAATGTCTATGAGGGATCGGCACCTGGAGTCCTGGAAATTTCAAC
This sequence comes from Magnusiomyces fungicola, assembly GCA_900654225.1. NCBI lineage: Eukaryota > Fungi > Ascomycota > Dipodascomycetes > Dipodascales > Dipodascaceae > Magnusiomyces > Magnusiomyces fungicola. The sequence goes on from CAACAH010000005.1 coordinate 1,189,267, forward strand.
CAGATCAGGCGAATTGCTTCCTCCTATTAAACTTGATTTCACTCGCCCGCAATACCAAGCTGAGGAAGGCGGCATCCTCAAAGTCCAAAGTCCTATAATCCGTGCCGATCTCTCTACCCTTTTTTCAGCTCTTAGAATTGAACTACCCCAAAGAACTAAATACTTTATTGCATTCCCCATTTCTCATGACTTACCATTATGCTCAGCAGGAGCACTTTTAAATGACACCGATCCCGCTGTCAAATCAAGTTCCAGCTCGAGCACTCAAAAGACAGCGGTGACTGTTTTTGATCCAGTCTTTGACACTGACTTTTTAACTGGCCCAGACTTGCCTGATGCTTTGTACCGTGCGCTTAGAAATAAAGCTTCTGACAATACTTTTGTTTCTATCTCTCCAGAGTCTGAACTATATGCCAGTGGCGATGAGCGTGGCAAACTCATAGTCAGCACCATTCCTTCCCTGACCGTCACCTCACCATTTGATTCTAACACACCAGAGCTGCCTGAAATCAGCCACTCTTCTTTAGAAAAAGCTTACTCAATTTCCCGAACAGCTGCTATGCGCCAGCCCCGACGTATCCTCACCCCTCACCATTTGTTGGACATTACGTCCACAGTGTTCTTTCCTACTGGCACAGCACTGCTTTCGGCAGGAAGAGATATGCAGATCAAGGTATGGAACTTGCAGGATGGAAGCAACCCACGAACATTCCGGGGCCATAAAAAGGCAATTTCAGATCTAGCATTGGTCCTTGACTACTCAGGCGAGAAGAAGGGAGTTGGCTCTGGAAGAAATTTTGTGTCAGCTGGGGGAGACGACTCTTCAGTTAAACTATGGGAAACAGGATCTGGTCAATTAGTCCATAATTTTGAAATTCGTGATACCAGGGGAAATGATACTACAGTTTCTTTTGTTTGCGTCTTGCCAACAGCTCAACTGGATTCAGAATTTGAACAAAAATATAACGCTGTTAGTACAGATCGTGGTTTGGATTTTGAAACTAAAGGCAACGCAATTCTAGTTGTTCACCAAAACCTCTCTTCAACCCCCGAAAACAGTGGCACCCATTTGTCGGCATATGACTTGTATACCCGTGCTCCAATTTTCCAAAATCTTGCTGTGGGTGGATCTCATGTGACAAGTTTTCACATTGTTCGAAATTATCAGACACATGAGTCTCTGGCTCTGGCAGGAACTTTTGATGGAAAAGTTGTGGGCTGGACAGTTTCTCAGATTGTTGAAGCAGCGGCTGCTAATGCCAAGATTCAGGAAACGGTTCCTTTGGCACAGATTGCAGCATCAATAACATCCCCCATCACAACTATTAGCGTTTCGGAGAATTTTGATGTTGCTGTTGGAAGTGCAGTTTCCACGTTATGCTTGCCATTGTCAGCATTAAAGAAAAACAATGTCTGGATAGATGAGGACGAAAAGGTTTCATTTCTGGTTGGGTTTGATTCAGCGGAGCCTTCAAGCAGCACGTATTTGAATTCGGCGGAAAACAGTTTGCTTCTCACTGGAAAAGGAGGATTACTGTATCAATATCGTGTATAAATTACAAATAAATGGTATCCAGGGACAGTGGATTTGATTAGTTTGTATGTCATGCTGCAGCAGTTGAATTATAAGACGTGATATTTATTTCTAATGTCACAAGATATGCACTGGATAAGACTGAACCAGGTGTTTTTGGATGTTTGAGGGCAAGAAACGGACATGGCCATTTACACTGCTAACCAATAGTATTGGGAGACAAGATAAGACTTTTTTTGTCTTTCTTACTAAACAGTATCTTTGAGCTTATCAGTAAGGCACAGTTGTAAAAGCCGTTCTTGTGAAAGTTTCTAAAGACGAAAAACAATAACCAGTTGGTAGATCTCGCTTATTGGCTTTGATTTGGGTCGGCCATGGTGGTTTCCAATAGTTCAAGTAGATACCAGGGATCTTACAGAAGAATAGAAAATAAAATAAAAATAAGTAGAAATAAAAAAAAATCGTAATCAACTTTATTCTTAATGAGCTTAGAAACCCATCGAGGCGTTCTAAACCAAAACTAGACCAAGTCATGTTTTGAGTACCATCTTTGGCAGAGTAATCTCGGAGAAGCCCATTAACCTGGGGAAGTGCTTAAATTAGAGCACGGGCCACTGAAGGTATTTATTGGAAGAGGGTTATTTTTGCATGAGGAAAATTGCAGATTTTCTTCCAGCCAGTATAACTAGTTATTTGGGATAGTAATGTGTGGGAGCAAAAGCTTTGAGATGAAATTCTTTTGGTAAATAGAAGCAGAACAATGGGGTGCATTGTATTATGGGGAAAATACCGTTGGAAAAAGGGACTACACGTGACATGCAAAGTGATGGTTATTTACCCTTGGTTTGGCTGTAAATCTTCGCAAAGCTGTTGGGGGGTTTTTGTTGCAAAGAGTATTGGATCCAAGCAATATCTAGAAAAAGATTAGATAGAACGTAACGTGTGTATTCTGGTTTGTGAGTGTCTTTGGCAGTGAACTATTGAGGGAAGTAGTGGATGAAAGAGGAGCGATTTATACTTGGGAACGTTTTGACATGTTGACGACCGGGGCTGCTGGTTGCCGGGTAATAACGTAATGTGCTAAAAAAAGATCGAGCATGAAGAGTACAGGGCTACGAAAAGACGGAAATCGCAGATTGGGATTAAGAGTCTGTTTGGATTGAAAAAGGCAGTGAATGAAGCGACAAAGTAGATACAGCATGCGCGTGGTTGTGGTGTTTCGTATTACTGTTGGAACGGTATATAATCAGTATATCAGTAACCTCAGGTGAGCTCAACCGCAGGCTGGAGTTCCCAGAACAGAAGCAGAGAAGCTAGCAAAGCACGAGGTTAGTGATAGTAGTAGAAGAAGAAGAAGAAGAAGAGGAAGAGGAAGAGCGTCCTAATTAGATGCTCATATGATTTTAGTCAGGGTAAAAATCGCCAAAAAGGCAACAACTGGTCCAAAATCAACTCATTTCTAAAAGGCCAGCATGAACAAGAGCCCGGCACACTGCGAGGTGTTGAAGTCTTGAAGCCTTGAAGTCTTGAAGCCTTCAAGTCTTGTGGTCCTGTCCAAATGGAAGCTCGTCCGTGTGCTTGCAATTAGCCTTTATGGTTCCAAGCGCGGTGCTAATCAGCCATTAGGAGCTAGTTCAGGCATCCATCTCCCAACACCCCTTAAAATAGAACACGGTTGGTTAGACCACTTGTGTTTCTGTAGATACATATATATATATATATACCTCTAAACTATTCAAACACTCGGATATTCAAAAAGCATCCTCAGCAGCATCGAGCGCAGCAGTCGCCATCAATCTCAGATCTCGCGGTATCGGTCTAACCGGCTCCTGGTGCTCGTCTCGCTCCTCGCCCCTCTAAGGGTTATCTCCATGTATGTACTGTTGTTAATTTCTGGATGTCTAAAAGTTCCCCTAAACACCTCAGTAACTTTTTTCTCCACCAAAAAAAATTATTTTCTCTAACCCACCCCTCTCTCTCTCTCTTTCTCTCTCTCTCTCTCTCTTTTTCTCTTCCTTCCTTTCCTTCTTCTCTTTTTTCTTTCCTCTTCCTCTTCCCCTTTCCCTACTTTTCCCTTTCCTACATCTCTTTCCATTACACTACATCTATATTTTACAATGGCTCAAAGAGGTCGCAAAATCGCAATCGTCGGTTCAAGCGCAGTCGGTACGTATTTCCTCTGTCTTGTTGATCCCTGAGTTTAACTGATTACCTGCCTCGTCGTAACCAATATCTGTATTCTTGCCCCCCATCGTCTGCAAACTCCCCTTCTATACCGCATATCCCGCTTTATATTGCTTAAAATATCCCTCCCTTCCTGCCCCCTCCGCTCCTTGGACGTCTTTTTATTGTTGTTGGGCAACGAACGCCTCTTTCTCTTCTTTCCACACAAATTTGACACACTCTTGATCTTTGACTCGCAACCATCGTCAAGCCAGTTCCTGTCAACCTCTGCGTTTTCAAATGGCAAACGTTTTAAGGGCCTGCTAGAATCTCCTCGTGTTATACGCCTTGGGACCCTCAAATCACGGCCGCAACCGCTCACCTCCACTCTAGCCTCGTAGTCAGCTTGCCTGTTAATCAAACTTACCCGCCCTCGTCCAATCTCTTGTCTACTTCACACTAACATTCCTTTCGTTTAGGCAAATCCTCTGTGACTGTCCAATTCGTCGAGCAACACTTTGTCGAGTCTTACTACCCTACCATTGAGAACCAGTTTTTTAAGCCCATTGAATTCAGAGGCGTCCAATACACTACCGAAATCATTGATACGGCGGGTCAAGATGAGTTCTCCATCATGAACCAGAAGCACCTGATTGGAATCCACGGCTACATGCTGGTTTATTCCATTGCATCCCACTCATCCTTTGAAATGATCTCGATCATTCGAGACAAGATTCTCAACGCTACAGGTGCAGACACCCTCCCCATGGTTATTGTTGGAAACAAAACCGACCTCGAGGCTCAGCGTGAGGTCCCTAGAGCGGAAGGCCAGAAGCTTGCCGACTCTTTTGGTGCCGCTTTTGTTGAGACCAGCGCAAAAGACAACTCCAACATTAACAAGGCATTCGAGCTCCTTATCGGCCAAATCGATTCTACCTCGACAGAAAATAAGGGAGAGAAGGGCTGCATTATCAGTTAGAGAGATGAAACTATACTGGTTGGAATGATTTGAGGAGATGATGATGAAGGATCAGAAGGTTTTGAGTTGAAAAAGTTTTGAGTTGAGTTGATACAGCAGAACCTTGTGGCAAACGAAGGGCTTGTCATTAGAAGGATGACAGCAAATTACGACTGGATATTATAAAAAATTACTTTTTTTTTTTTTTGATAAGAGAGAGACCTCGTGTTTGTGAAAGAGCAATGATATGAGAGGAAGAGAGTAAGACTCTTGATGAGTTTGCTATTTGGAATACAGAAGCCAGGCGTTTTCAAATATGATGGTTTTTAAATGGAGATTTTTTTATTTTATTTTTTGGGAGAAGAAGGAGAATAATTTTATTTTATTTTAGAACATGATTATGCCAAAATACAATGGTTTTTTTTATTGTTAAGTTACTTTGCAAATTATTATTATTATACTATTATTATTATTTTTATATACAGTTACAATATTAAAAGACATGATTAATGAAACAGAAATCACTAGAACAGTATTGACAGGCGGATCCCTTTTAGTTGATTCTGTCTTTCCATGACATGGAGTAAATAAGAATAAGGTTAAGATGAAGACCAGGATTCACGTATATAGCAAATGAATCTTTTTTATCTTTTATCTTTTATATATATATTTTTTGCATTCATGTTTTGTCTTGGTAAAAAATAAAAGAATAAAAGAATAAAAAGACAAGTACTATCACCATTTCGGCAAGATAAGGCTAGTTTAGAGAGGAGTTGTCTAGGATGAGATGACTTGGATATGTTCAAAGGTTGTTGAACCATGTGATGATGAATATTATAATAATTATTATAATTATTATTGTTATTACTTTAACATTTATTATTACTATTATTATTATTATTTAAATTTCAAAACGTCGGTGTGGATGTAGCAGTGGCGAGAGGATTTCCAAAGCAAAGATCATGGGAATACTAGTAACTTGGTTCCACCCCATTTGACACTAGATTTTTATAATAAACAACAACAATAATAATAGTAATAATAATAGGAAATGATCATCTAGTTTATTTTATTTAATGAGAAAAAGGCCCTACATGACATGCCAAATAAAATAAAATAAAATAAATCTCCACATCTGATCTGATCAAGCCATGCTCACTGATCGGTACATATTCTACTGCTTGCCTCGAAAAGCGTTTGAACTGTCAAAAGAAGATTAATATTGATAATAAATAAATAAAAAACCAGTAAGAAACATTTGCAATTAGATTTACTGGAGATTCCTCGAAAGCTTTATATAGAATCCACAAGTTATATCTTTTTTTCTTCTGCGTTTTCTGTTTTTTCTTTCTTGCCTATAAACCAACAAACCCTTGTTATTACAAAGTAAACACACACATCACGTTCGCCGCTCCGGCCGAGCCTATTGACCGTTATCTTTACGGAAACATCGCGCACAAGAAAAACCGGCACCAAACTTTAAACGGCATCTAAAGCCATGGAAGAGCTGCAAACCGAGTCTGTAAGGTTGCCGGAAGAAGGAGCGCGCTTTTTGCGTGGTTAAACGGTTGGCTTATCTATTTTTGTCACGTGGTTTGTAGTACGATTAAGTAATCTTGTGTGTTCACGTGGGTATCACGCGTCATGTGCTTTGATTTTTTTATTTTTTTTATTTATTTTTTTATTTTTTTAGTACTTACAACTTGGTACATAGTCCAATTAGCAGCAGTATTTGGAACAAACGACCCTTCACTCACCCCTCCCCTCTACTCCCCTTCTATCCCTCCTCTCTTTGCTTCAAATGCTTTGTTCTCCTTCTCTTCCACAGCTTGACCATTCCATCAGTAGTTTCACCTCTTTCAACTACACACTATTTCATTTCCAGTCCATGTCGTATTCGAGACTAGCCTGATCGGTGATCTCTTGGTTATTTGGCTTGCATACTAAGGACTGGGTTTTATTTCTTTTCAAGCTCTCGTTTTTGTTTGGTTTGATTGTCAAGCTTCGCTTCATCGGACTCTATATGGCCTAGTGATTAAAACCATCTTGGGAATATCATTAGATTTCTGGTTATCAAATCTTTGCCGGTCGCCACCACTTGACAACACTTGACAACACTTGGTGCTGAATCCTATTCTCGGTTTACAGTACGTTCGCCACCCCCTGTTAATTCGTGCTTTGATTTAAAAGAAGCGGAATACAACAAGCAAATCTCACATTGTTTCAAGTTGATCACGGCAGTACATACACACTTTATTACTTTTCTTGGTTAGACCGGGTTGTCAGGATCAATAGAACCATCAAACGTCAGCCACACACTCTCACACATCACACAACTGGCTGGTGATCACCGATCACTGCACCATTTCTTTATCATTTGCATTTTTCCCCTCAACTCTTGCGCTTCTTAACCATTCATAACAATGGCTCCCCAACCATCAGGCCCCCTCTGTGGAATCTGTCAAGGAGCGAACAAAAAACTCCTATGTTCTCGCTGCGTATCTCAAGAATACTGCTCTCAATATCAGATATCCAGCATCAGTGTGCTTGCCGATAACTACTTGCTATCTACCACGATTGACAAGCTTGTGTGGGAAAACTTGACACCTGAACAGCAGCACACGCTTGACCAACATCGGGCATTGTTGATTTCCGCCAACACGAAACTTGATAATAGTGACAATGACCAGCTCCAAAGCCATCATGAACGATCTAACTCGGCAGCATCGCAAAACTCTGACATCTCGCAAAACTCGGTAGCTACTGCTCTCACGTCTCAAGAATCATCCACAGACGTATCTCCAAAGCTTGCCGCAGTCAGCGCTTCTGATCCTCTGCCAGGGTTGAAAGATACCCAGCTGTCGAGTTCAATGATGTCAGCAGAGTACACGCTTTCTAGAAAAGAAGAGCTGATATACAACTATCGGCAGCAAAAGGCGCGACTTGATCGCGGAAAAAAGAAATATTTAGAAATTCAAAAAGGGCTTCTCAATACACAAAAATGTATTGCTGATTCTAGAGCCAAGATAAACCATTTAAATGGACTTATAAACAGAACAGAGCCAATAGTCAAAGCAATGTCAAGTCAACTGATAGAAGCCGAAACGCGGCATGTTAATTCAATTCAAGAATCAATAACTCATAAAAACAATGGATCGCCCAATATCGAAAAGAATATCAACTCATTGTCCCAGAAACTAGGTAAAGAATTGGGAAATATTTTTGATATTAAGCGAAGGAGAAGGCGCACAAATTCACAGCACTCTTCTTCTAGGTCTAAATCAAGCCAGCCTTCACCTAGCATTGAAACATACATAAGCTTCATGATGATTCCCAATTATTTGAAACTTGGGCAATACGAATACACATTAATTAACGCCACAACTGATCGCATTGCATACTTTTGTCAGTACTTGGCATACTATCTCCACATCCAGCTACCGTACTCCATTTCATTACCCCAGCCAGGAAGTCCGTATGTCTCAATAGGGATTACAGTAAATGGTGATTCCAAGGGCAGATCCGCGGCCAGGCACAGAAAGGGAACATACTCTTCGGGCCATAGCAGAGGAAATAGTCAAATGGGGATTTATTTTGATCAAGATTCAACTATGGGAACGCCAGGAAGTGCTACTTTTGTTAGCGTGAGCAGTGGGTTTAGTTCAACAAGCAGCAGTGGGAGTAGTAGTGGGTTCAATTCTGGAGGCTATTCTAATGAACGCCATAACAGCATTACCAAACAAAAGTTGGTTCTCACAAACCAGTTGCATAAGCTAATGGAAGCCGACAAAATTCGCGAGTTTGAAGGATATTCCACTGGTTTGGCAATGTTGATCCTGGATTTGGCTTATCTGGCTTCAGTTCTTGGTATTCCAATTGACGAAAAGATGGCCCGCAAAACTAGCAGTTCATCGAGTGAGTCGTCACTTCCCACTCAAAAGCAACATAATGCACATTCAGTTCATCATCGGCCGGGAAGCTCTGCCTCGATTTCCACTGTTGAATCGCTCAAAAGAACCAGTTCGCTGGCATCAAGTTCTGGTGAGTCGGTAGCCACAGTCTCTATGATTCCATCTGCTGGTCGCCAACGCAGAGAAAGCAGTGCGGTTGACGATTCATCTCCAATTGAAGATCATCAAGGTTCAAGTTTGCACTACAATTCACGCAGAAAAAGCGTCAACAATGGCGAGAGTGCCACCATAAAAAGAGCAAACACCGCGGTCGGTGGTACTGGCCTTGCAGGAAGAATAAGGTGGAGTCACAGCCATCACAAAAACAGTTCTAGTTCTGGAAATAGCAGTCGTCCAGAATCTGTGGTAAAGTTCCGCGAACAAGTTGGAGATGACGACCAATCCAAGAAAAAAGAGGGAATTGAGTATCTGTCTAGTAAGGAAATTGAAAAAGAAAATGAGCTTGAAGAGGAGCGTGCTACAAGACTACTTAGGGTTGATAAGATTTTGGTTGCGATTCAAAAGGTTTTGCTTAACGATAAAGCTTGGCCGTTGAATCAGGTTGTTGAAGATGCGTCATCTTCTCAGCAAACCCACCAGCAGCCGGCGAATACTATACATGCAAAACGAGTTTCATTAACCGGTCCTCCTCCCGCTGGCGGGCCAACGACAACTGGGGGGATTTGGGGTATTGGCAGTGCATTGTGGAACTATTCGTCGTCCTCGACCACGACAAATTCCAATTCGCCATCGCCAAGACAGACGTCGGTTGAAGATCAGCAGCAGCAGCAGCAGCACGATTCACACAAGTTGGCAATGAACCATTCTTCCCCATCCCAAGCATTGGCGCCGCGGACCAAAAGCCCATTGAACGGCATTTACAGTGGGCTGAATTTCAGCCAGTTTGATTATCAGTGGCCTAATGTCATCACAGTCAGAGATATTATTGTGACGAGAAATTTGCAAACTGTTGGAGGTGGAGGAACGTCTTTGACAGAATGGAACTTGGTAGAAAGCGGAGACTTTGAATAGGTATTGTTTTTTTAGGGCTGTTTTATATTATATTGCTGTTAATATATATATATATATATATTGTATTTCCGTGTGATTTTTTTACTTTTATATTCAAGATGCAAGCTATATTAATTATATTAATTAATGTGAGTGGTAGGAACCAGCCGCATAGTTATCGCTGATAAGACGAGATGACATATTATAACTAATCAATGACAAAGCATTACATAACACACGCTGTGCTGCATCCGGTCGTGGCTGCTGAGCAGCAGCAGCAGCAGCAGCAGCACCGCCTTTGAAAAAAGTAGAGCGTTCAATTGCGATTGTTTGTTATCTACAAGATGAAATGAATTTTGTTTAAAAGCAACAATGAAAAAAAAAGCAATAAATGCCATCATTGTAATTGAAAGCTTTTTCCCCCCTTGTGGATTGCTTTTGCCTTTGCCTTTGCCTTGGCCACCTTCCTGAGCTAAAGGATTGGATTGGAGCTGTGTTGCGCTAAGTAAGGTTGTGCAGCACAAAAGCACACACACACACACACACACACAAATATATATCACACACTCCTTCACTACCACCTATTTTTTTCGCTTTCCTCCCGCCTTTTTTTTTTTTTTTTTTTTTTTTTTTTTTGTTCCCTTTCTCTTTTCCTTCCTTTTCCATTCAAGATCTATTAGCCATTTATATTTTGCCCTCTTTCTCACCACCTTCCCCTTACCCCCTCTCTCTATCTCTTTTCTCCCCACCGCTCGGTAATATTTTCACTTGTGCTTTTACTCAGTGAAAACAATTGTTGTTAAGAAATAAAAGGTTTTGGAACTTTCAGATAGGTCTTGTTGTTTCGCCGTCTCTCATCAAAGCGACCTCTATTTAAAAACCACCCACACACCGTCCCTTCCCCCCATATTCCACAAGTCCAACCGTTCACAATGACCAACGCCCGTCTCTCAGATAAGGAACTCTGTAAGTACTTGATTATTTTGCTTCTTGTGGTTCCGTGTATTGGCCGGCTTTTTCCAGTTGTCCTTTTTGCTTCTTTGCCATTCCCAATTAAACGCACACGCGAGATACCCGTGTTGTTCTGGCAATCTCTTGCTTGGATGGCATCTTACTACCCAATCAAAAGCGGCCAATGCTTTTATCAAAACACTATGGATACCCGCAATTGATGTAATTGGTATACATGGCGCAATTTTTCAGGCTCGGCTTTGACAAACTTTTTGCTGGTCTATACCAGCATAATCGGCTTAGTGCGACTAGACTGCTCGTTTCTATATGCCATGGTTTTTCAACATTGACCAACAAGTCTAGTTTGACAGGTCATCTTCTCCATATACCCAAGATGATAGTAATCCATGGCTATGTTTCCAGAAATAACCATTTGTCCAAATGCCATTTTCAGCACATATCAGGAACCTGGCTTAACACATGAGAAAAATAGTTGCTAACATCATATTATAGTTGAGCTTAACGCCAAGGCTGTTACCCAAGGTTTCAACATTACTCCCCGTCTTGACTACAACACCGTTGGTGGTGTTAACGGACCTCTTGTTATTCTTGAGAATGTCAAGTTTCCCCGTTACAACGAGATTGTCAACTTGACTCTCCCCGACGGATCTGTTCGTGCCGGTCAGGTTCTTGAAGTCCGTGGTGACCGCGCCATTGTCCAGGTTTTCGAAGGTACCTCTGGTATTGATGTTAAGAAGACCCACGTCGAGTTCACTGGCCAGAACCTTAAGATTCCCGTTTCTGAGGATGTCCTTGGCCGTATTTTTGACGGTTCCGGTAGACCAATTGACAATGGTCCCAAGGTCCTTGCCGAGGACTACCTTGATATTAACGGTTCTCCCATCAACCCTTACTCTCGTATTTACCCTGAAGAAATGATTTCTACTGGTATCTCTGCTATTGATACCATGAACTCCATTGCCCGTGGTCAGAAGATTCCCATTTTCTCAGCCTCTGGTCTCCCCCACAATGAGATTGCTGCTCAGATTTGTCGTCAGGCTGGTCTTGTTAGACCCACCAAGGACGTTCATGACGGTCATGAGGAGAATTTCTCTATTGTTTTCGCCGCTATGGGTGTTAACCTTGAAACCTCTCGTTTCTTCAAGCAGGATTTCGAAGAGAACGGTTCTCTTGAGCGTGTCTCCCTTTTCCTCAACTTGGCCAATGACCCTACCATTGAGCGTATCATTACTCCTCGTCTTGCTCTTACCACTGCCGAGTATCTTGCTTACCAGACTGAGCGTCACGTTCTTACTATTTTGACTGATATGACTTCTTATGCCGATGCCCTTCGTGAGGTTTCCGCTGCCCGTGAAGAAGTACCCGGTCGTCGTGGTTACCCCGGTTACATGTATACCGATTTGTCCACCATCTATGAGCGAGCAGGCCGTGTTGAAGGCAGAAACGGTTCCATTACCCAGATTCCTATTTTGACCATGCCTAACGATGACATTACCCACCCTATTCCCGATTTGACTGGTTATATCACCGAGGGTCAAATCTTTGTTGACCGTCCCTTATACAACCGTGGTGTCTACCCACCAATCAACGTTCTTCCATCACTGTCACGTCTCATGAAGTCTGCCATTGGTGAGGGCATGACCCGTAAGGACCACGGTGACGTTTCTAACCAGCTTTATGCCAAGTACGCCATTGGTCGTGACGCCGCCGCCATGAAGGCTGTTGTTGGTGAGGAGGCTCTTTCCAACGAAGACAAGTTGTCTCTTGAGTTTTTGGAGAAGTTTGAGAACACTTTTATTGCACAGGGTGCTTACGAGAACAGAACCATTTTCGAGTCTCTTGACATGGCCTGGTCATTACTCCGTATCTACCCCAAGGAATACCTGAACAGAATTTCACCCAAGATTCTTGATGCCTTTTACGAGCGTGACCGCACTAACAAGTCCACTGTCGACAACAATGACGACAACTTGATTGATGCTTGATGTATTTGATCATAATCTTTCATTTCAAAGCCTTGTTACGATTGCTCAAAATTGAAGAAGGGGAAAAACTCCAGAGCACAAAGCATTTGACACGTGACGTATATTTTTTATTATATGTATATAGACTGTATATATATGTATGATTTTTTCCCTTGATGCTGTTTTTTTTTTTTTTTTTTTTTTTTCTCTCTTTCTCTTTTGGCATGAATATATCTTGCTGAAGTTTTTTTTTTTAAACAATAGGAAGAAGGGGAAAAAAGGAAGAAGAAAAAAAAACAGAGGAAAAAAAGTCACTTGTCATACCCATCTCACATTAATTGTTTCTTTTACATGTCACATATCTTGCCTTGTTTTTATTTTATTTTCACATAATCTTTTGTCTAATAAATAATTGAAAATTTTAACCTGTAATGCTAGGAGAATGTAGAAAGGCAAGAGCCACTACAAGACTACAAGTTTGTAGATTGCAAAGCTAGTTTGGAGGACAAGCAGGAGGTTTACGATGTACAATTATCGCGGCTAATGGAGCAGTACATTTATTCAAGAAGAAGAAGAAGAAGAAGAAGAAGAAGAGCGGTAAGAGATAAGACTAGCAGAGATTTAAAGTATGTGTACTATGTGTCTACTATGTGTCTACTAGGTATCTACTAAGTGTCTACTAAAGATCTACCAGGTGTGTATATAAATATCACAAAAACTGCGTAGCCTGTACAGATGGTGTGTATGTATGTATGTATGTATGTTGAGCGTGCGGCTGGCCAAAACAGGTGGGCATACTACACTGGGCTTACACGTCCATACAAAGTTCATGCCGATCAAAGCTACAAAGAAAGCACCGTGAGCTATAAACGAAGCGCAGGGTATATGTGCGATGGCTTGCGCGAGATTGAGAGATGTAATTTCAGAGTGTTTGAAGGGAGTATTCATACTACTATTACTGCTACTATACATACACTGGTACTGCTTGCTGTGTTTTTTTTTAAAAATTTTATTTTAATTTAATTTTTAATTTTTTTTAAATTCTTTTTTAGCAGCATTCTGCTTAGTGGCTCAACAGCGTCGTTTTTCTTTGTCGCGGCTTCTGCTCTGCGCTGTATTGACCAAAATAGTCTTCACGTGACAGTCACATGATCAGCCAAACGTGCTAGTGCTCCTATTCTCGCGCCCCTCCTCTTCCTCTTCTTCTTCTTCTTCCTCCTCCTCCTCCTCTTCTTCCTCTCTCTCCTCTTCTTCTTCTCTCTCTCTTTCTTACTCCTAATACCACATCCACTCCCGCTCGCTGCCTCTACCCCCATCTTTGTTCTCTTGCTTTACTGCTTAGTTTTGCATTTTACGGTTTACTCCCCTTCTTCCTCTTTCCATACCCTTCCCATCCGCCACTCTTTGCAAAGTGTCTTTTTTCTCCTCCTTTCTTTCTCTCTTTCTCTCTTTCTTTTCTACTTGTACTTATCCCTGCCTTTTTTTTTTTCTTCTTCACACATTTGGTCTTTTTTCTACCTCAGCTAATAATATGACAGACCTGCTTAACCCGTCCGTGTCTTATGGCTCAAATCAGTCGCTGGTTTACACCCCGCTACAAATCTCGCTCCTTTCCACTACTGGCACTAGGGTCAATCTAGTTCTTGATAAGACTTTCTTATCAACCTATCAACTTCCCTACAAGGACACTGACGACTTGACTATCGGATCCCTCAAGCAAATCATTTATGACGAATGGACTGCACAAGTAAGCAAGCTTGCGTACGAAGCAAAGGAACAAGAGCTTAACCCTGCAGAACTAGGTTCCAAGCAACAACAGCCGCCGCCAACACAGCAGGTTCAGATCAATGCCAACTCGGCTGAAAACAAAGAAGCCCCAGCTACCCAGAATCACGATCCTCTAACAAACACCATCGGCTCGACCAGCTCCACCGGCTCCTTAACCCACCTCACCACCAGCGAATACCCTCCCCAACTGAAAGACGAACACGATGATACAGCACCATTGTCAGACACTGATTCGCAATCTGTTTTAGAAACAGAACCAAAATCAGCGGCACCTGCCGTAGACCCAGTCTCCCCACTTTCTCCCCCTGAATCTCAACCCGTTGTCGCCAGCAACCTAGCTGTAAATAAACCTGCGACATGTTATACTACAAGATGGGCCTATGTTCTTGCTCTCACTGTGTCACCTGCTCCAACCTCTCCTGACCACATTAGATTGATCCACTTTGGAAAGGTGCTCAATGATGATTCAACCATGGCTGACTGCAATTTCGTCGTGTCTAAAGAAAGTAACAATTCTCCCAACCTGGATGACAGCGATAATGCCGCCCTCCGCCCTCGCTCAGATTCCCAGGCGGCTTCATTCATGGCCCACCAGACGAGCTATGTCATCCACATGTCTGTCCGGCCCTCAGAAACTCCACAACAGTCTAAACGATGGGGCAAAAGCAACAAGAAAAATAGACTGTCACAACAAGGCATGCCAAACAGCCAAGAAAATGGCGCTGGCGCAGCTCACCCAAGAGCAGGTTCTTTAGACGATGGAATAGAAGAAGGTGATGGATCGTCCAGGCGAGCATGCTGTATAATATGTTGATTGACTGGGCAGTTATTTCTGTTTGAATTTGGTCGTTCTTTTTCTCTTTTTTTTTCTTTCTTTTTCTTCTTGTTGTTTTACTTTTTACACTAGATGTTTTGGCCTTTTGACCAGAATGAGTGTACACTTGAGTTTCTTTACTTTGTCTTTTCTAATGCATTGCTAGGGCTTTTGAGTTTTGGTAGTTACAAGTGTCATGATTAGCTGGGCTTGGCAAAGAAGGTTTTCCAACTATGAGCATTGACTTTTGTGTCTTTAAGTCGAAGAAATATTCCTTTATATCAAACCTTAGCATCCACATGGCCGAATATTACAACTTGTCTTGCATTTTTCGAGGATGGCCCTCGAATAACAGCCTTGGAGATTTTTTGTGTCATTACAAGGAGTCGCATGAACCTGGAGGACTACTAACTCAAGCCCTACAAATAATATCTTTGAGATTGTTACACCTTGGAGAGGTTTTCATAAAGAACAAAAGACCAATTGATTTGAATGTGATGCCGACTTGTTATTACAGAAAACAATGCATTCGTTCTAACTGTGCCTGGAAATTCATACCGCATACAACTGTTCATGACACTATTCCCCCTTTTGATTTGACTCTTATTTTGCATTTGTTTTGGCTATTTATGGAATCACCCTTTTTACACGACTACCATATATACTATCATGTTTTGAAATATGACTTTAGAAAGGACAGCAACCCTGAGTAAAGACTACCTAGTACTACGATTTTCATACTACCCTAAAGAAATCCAATTTTAAATCACAGAACCCCAGTTTTCGATTCCATATCCAAAAGTCTTGATTTTCATTATTTGTTTTCCACATTCCTTTTTTGCGTAATACTTTCTCCACCCGTTTATGTTCTTATTTGTTTTTTTTTGTTTCCCTTAAATTATTTTGTTGTATCACCCTTTTTGATTGTTTCTCGTTTTGTTCTACGATTTTTCCTTGTTTTTTTCTACTAGTAACTTATTTTCACTTTTGATCGCATACCATCTTCCTTCCCAAACCTTCACCTGTACCTTTTTCTCCTCCTAGTTGCAACGAATGAGACTAATTCTATATATATATAAGATACATTGGAAATATAACTTTTTGTTTTCTACGTCTGGCCTTGAATACCTAAAGTGGTTTGAAAAGTAAATGCTGGCTGAGTTGCGTGTTTCCAATATCTGACATGAATTACAAATTATTATTAATAGGAATAATAAAATAACAACAACAAATGGAATATACATTTGAACATTTACTAATATTGGCTTCACTATAGTTAATTCCGCGGGAATCGTGCTGTTGGCATTCTCTAGTCCATGGCCGTTCAATCTTTCTTCCTTTCCCTCAAAAATGGGTGCAACATGCATTCCTCTGGCCACATTCTAATCATGGCGTCTTTATTCAGGCAGCCTTCTAGGAATCCTTTTGTATTTGGAGACACCTGGCTCCAGACGTCGACAGGCCAGTACTCGTAATTGGTCTTGACTATGCGGTCGTACATGTCCGTTTTGTCCAGAGAATATGGGTCGTCGTCGTCATCATCCCCGTCTTGAGTCTCTTCGTATGGCCCGTCGCTGAACGGGAACCGGCCACAGAGCAGCACAAACATGATCACGCCCATTGCCCAGATGTCGCCGGGCCGGGGGTCGTACTGGACCAAGTACCCGTTCATGTCGATTTCAAAACGGTACGGTAAGAAATCTTCAGCGGCACCAGAAGCTTTGCCAAATTTGTCACCGTTATTGTTGTTGTCGTCGTCGTTATTATCGTTGCCGTCGTCGTGGATGTATGGGCTATTGCGTGGGCCGGATTTAGAAAGAGTTTGCATTTTACGTTGCAAACGTTCTTTTTCTTTGGCAGCGCAGCGAATACACCGCAAGTAGTGGATTTTAGGACCACCGCAGTTGGCACACTCTTCAAACCGTTCTGGTGGCATATAATCCACCGTGCCTAGGCCTCCCATCCAAAACTGGTGGAACTCAATGTTGGTTTGCAGCGCGTTCATTTTCTCCAAGTTGAGCGGGGTCGGCGCTAACTTACCCTTTTCGTCGAGTTCCACATTTAGCAGCTCGGCGTAGTGGTAATCAGTTTGTGTGTCCAGAAGCTTGGCAAGGCGAAAATCGACAATGAGGATTTGGAGGTCGTTCTCGTCTAGAGGGAAATCTGCATACTCATCAAGGCTGCTCTGTTGATGATGATGGTTAGGAAGAGGAGGAAGAGGAGGAGAAGGTGATGGCAAGGGATGAGGAAATGGAGCTTGTGGCTGTATAGGAAACACTTTTCCAAAATCTTCAATATTTGGAGGATCGCTATTCTCATCTCGTTTATTCCGGCTTTGAATTCTGCGCTTAAACACAACATTTTCCAGGGTCAAGTTTCTGTGCGCAATCCCGCGATCGTGCATAAACTTTATACCGCTGACCAGTTGCTTGATCACTTTCTTGGCTGTGCATTCGGGCATGGGGCCTGTTGACATGACGTGCTGCTTGAGAGTCGGGCCAAGCGCCAACGGCGTGACAAAATAGAAACTGTCCGCAGTCAAAAACATGTCAATCATATATGTCAAATTGGGATGGAAGAATGACCCATGCAATTCTTCCTTTACCTTCAGTCGGAATGGGTTCTTGACATAGCTTATGATGGTTTTGCTAATGGGCTCGCGTATAGGCTTGGAAGCAGCACCAGCGCCAGCAGCACCAGCAGCAGGCTGTGAAGGCTGAAGCTCATGGTCAATGCGAGGGCTTAGCTGTTGGACCTCATCTCTATGCTGGTGATACTTGTCAATTTCGTTTTGCTCGGCCTCTTGGTCGTAGGGTGCATAGTCTTCAGACGTGATTCGTCGGAAAATTGCAAACTCGTTACGGACCATCCACAAATGCGTCATCAATCGCACTCTAGGAATGGCCTTGCCGGCAAAAAACCGGTTGGTCCGAAAGTTGCGCAGAATATATACCCTGGAACAACTTCCTGTGCCAAGTAATCGGCTCTCTTTGTATTTGACATCAAGCTTTCGAAACAGGGCAAGTGATGATGGGCGCTGCGGTGGAGGGACAGGTAGTTGCTTGAGCTGTTCTTTTGAATCCTTTGAAGTATTTTTCCTAGCCTTTTTGAGTTCTTTCATTATCTTTTCTTCTTTATCCCGTTCCATTTTAACTTTTTTCTTCAGCTCTTTTTCGTGAGCCTTGAACATTTTGCGCTCTTTGGACTGGTTCTGTTTTAACTTTTTGAGCCGTTTCTTTTTGTCTTCCTCCTGGTCTTTGACCGTCATCACCACTTGTTCATCCGGCATGTACTCATCGGCAGGTACAGCTTGGGCGCGGCCATTGATATGATTATACCCGTGGATGGGCTGCCTCTCAGGTGAAGGTGACGCAACGCGAGTGCTGGGCGGCGGGAATCTGTTTGGAATCAAAGAAATGTATTTGGGATCAGGTCGGGGTAATCCGGAATCATTTCCTTCTAGTTCCTCATAAAACGGATTATCACTATCTCTTCTATCATCAATCGGTGTTGGAGTCCGTTCAAATTGTCTCTCAATACGCGAAGGAAGTGGTGGATGGAAAATAAAAGACCCGCCGGATGGCTGATGATTTGGTTGCATTGTCAAGGAATATTTATCAGTCATAGAACTTGTGATAGATTTAAATCGATCGGGCATTGCATTTCCATTTTCTTTAATTCCTGGATAATTGATATGCTGATGGTTATTATACAGCTCTTTTGCATAGTGAGAATGCTGAGGAATTTGCGGGAAATTGTGGGGAAACGAAGGTTGTAAATGTGGAGTAAAGTGCACGGAACGAGCTGAGTTCATTTGTTTGGCGAGATCCGTATCAGAAGGAGGAGGTGGTGGAAGTGGCTTTTCGAACAATGTCAAAGTTTGAGGACGTGAATCGTATCTGCTATGACGTTGCTGGTGGTGAGAGTATTGGCTCACTCTTTGCGACCAATGACTTAGTCGTTTTGCCACGCTATTAGGGTCTTGGGCCAGCTTACTTGCATTTAGGCTTAGGTTGTTCAAACTTTGAGCAAAATCATTAAGTTCTAAGGCAAGCTGTTGAGCTTCAGCATTGCTGTTTAGTGACTCGGTGTCTATAGTAAAGCTGTCGTTGGAGCTGAACCCATATTCTCGTAGCATTGCCTTGTGTGCCTCGCTCCTTTCCTGTGATTTCTCTGGCTCTTGCGGTTGCTGCAGGTGAGAAGCGATGGCCTCACTGCCCGTCAGTTGTGCCAAGGCATCTTCATACAAGTTGGAATCAGAGTTAACTTGGCTCGTCCTGTGCACCAGCCTTTCTGGATTTTGTGACAGCATGCTGATTCTCTTTGCTAGCTGGTTCAAGTCTCTAGATAGCTGGTTAAGTTCTAGGGTGGACATGGATGGCTCTGTGTCAGTAGTTTGTGAATGGGGATTGTTTGAATGCAGCCTTGAGCGCTTCTGCCCATAATTCTGCTGAGCTTGAACTTGAACTTGAGCTTGAGCTTGATCTTGGGCCACAGAGGGGTGGATGAGCTGACCATGAGGTTTATGTGGAGAGTCAGGCAGCCCAAATGGAGGTGGAGGCGTTGGTTTGTTCAAACCTATATAAAGAGGCTTTTGAGGGTGATATGGATATCTGTTTTGCAGATGAGGTAATTGCTTTCGGTTTGTTCCTGTTTGGCTATTGTCAACTAGAGGAGCTGTTATGAAATGCAGAGAGGCTCTTTCTTTCATTGACTCAAATGTTGATTTACTAGATCCATGGACCTCCAGCGGATTTTCTGTGTTGCTGTGGGATTCTTGTACTGTATCAGTGGTGTTGTCCAGCATTTCTGTCGAATCAGTCTGTTGGATGGATTCGTCATCAAGCTGGATTAGTTGGGTGGCTGTTGACGGTGGTTGCTGGTTGGGCAGTTGACACATCAACGTTTGCAAAAATTCGTATTGCTGATTCATTTGCTGCATGGCTTGATTCAAGTCGGCCGGTGATTGCATAAAGGTTGTTTGGTATCCGTATCCTATAGGCGACTGGCTGCTCATATTCTGCAGCTGAATTTGATTTTTCATGTACAGATTACAATCATTTTGAAGCTGGTTCAAGTTTTGCATAATTTGATTGATGGTCTCTTGAAGATTAGATGGGTTGGTATCCCAGGTATTATTTGTCACTGGGTATTGCGGGCTAGAAGCAACATTTGTAAACATTGGAGAAGCGTTGTTTTGGGAAAATGAGTCCACCGAAGTTGAGAAAGATATTTTCTTGGGACTGTAATCTCCAGTGCGATCCAACTCACGGGTGTGGGTATGGTCTTGCTTATTGTGACTGGACCGTTCACCAAATCCGTTCCAATTTTGCATTGCTTCTTCTGGTGTTTCTGTTTCTAGTGGATAATTGTATTCATTATTACCAGTTTTCATTTCCTGGTTGTCAGACTTTATCGACATGCTTTGCTCAATAGTATCTTTAGATTCCTGTGCCAGTGCAGTCAAATAAAACTCATTGCCCTGCTCAGCTTCTTGTTGGGTATTGGCTTTTTTGTCTTCTCCAGACAATTTGGCCAAGGTCTGCGCAAGAGCGTCTTGACCCTTTTGAGCTTTTTCTGAGTGGGAATGCCGAATTTGTCTAGAAGTTGGTTGAACATGTGGAGGCAGTTGTTGGGTTGGCGGTACTTGACTATGATGATGGTTATTATGATCTTGTGTTTGCTGATGCTTTTGCAAGGGCTGAACAAGATGGTTATTTTGGTTATTAATGTACGGTCGTTCTAATTTGGAAATCCTTTCATTGTTTCGTTGATTCACACCTCGTTCATAAATCTCGTAAGGTGTTTCATTTTGGCGATAGTCACTTAACGCTGACTTTGTTTTTGTCTCGACTGTGGTCTGTTTTAACGCACTACTGGCTCTCGGGAACGTAAAATATATCATATTTTCTGGATCTTGTTTGACTGTGTTTTTCTTGGGCTTGTACACTGGCGTTTCTCCCGTAACCTTTGCTACTGTCGCTTGCATTCTAGCCATGACCTCGGGGTTGACAATTACCGAATGAGGATCTACAGGATCAAAGGCTTGATTTGACGGGTCGAATTTATATGGTTTGGGATTCAATGGCACCAACTTTGGCCCGGTTCTGGCTGCTTTATTTTCAACCACATCGCTGGCGGTCGCTTCTGAATCCGAGTCACTAAAGTCTCTTGCATTATTGATGCCTTCTGTCGACCTTTTGCTAAAAGTGTTTGTTATGGAGTCCTTTCCTTTGAAGAAATGTTTAATTGTTGATGACACCTTTTTTCTGGTTCCGGTCACCGCTGGCGCTGGAGGTTGTTCAACTGGAGGAGGAGGAGGAGGAAGAATAGGAGGAGAAGGAACAAGATGGGTTTGGTCCCCATTAAACTGGTTTAATCCTCGAGCATACGGAGTTTTTTCTATCGTTGACTTTACGGTGTTAGAACTAGGAACACTGGGAGGTGGCATATCCTGATGATTATGATACTCGGTAGCTGGTGAATAGTTTGAGCTATACTGGTGGTGCTGGAATCCCTGATTATAATTTGGTCTATGCGAACTCTGGTTATAATTCTGCTGTTCTTGCCAACTTCTCGTGTCTTGGGTATCTTTTGCGCGATCCATTATAGATGAATAAGAGGAGTTTACAGGTTCAGTTCACTGAGCAGATAAAGAGAAGAACTTTTTGCACAACGTGTGAGAGAATGAGGAGTAATGGCAAATGTATATAGTATATCAAAGCTGAGAAACGAAATGGAAAATAAAGAGGTACATGTGAATAAATTAAAGTTGTAATATCGTGTAGCATACTCTTTTCTTTTTCTTTTTCTTTTTCTTTTCCTTTTTTTTTTTTTTAGCTTATTCTTTCATATTCATGCTCAAGGCTCATACTGTCACTGGCCTTTGATTTCATCATTTTAGAACTGATTAAGACGGCAAATGTTAAGCGTTGGATGGAAAACTAGACTTTATTACGTTTATTACGGGCTTGAATTGCAGGGCATAAAGAGAGAAAAAGAGAAAGAGAGCCGTGAAAAACAAATAATTATTCGATAATAGGCAATTGACTTTTCTCATAAAGAAAAAAAAGACTACCAGCACGTATTTGATCCATTTCTATCAGACAAGAACTATGAAATGAAGTTACATCAATTTTAACACTATGTTTGTTGTGAAAAGTTCAATTTAAACATTCTCTCAGTGTCATATATTAACCTTGGATTGTACCAAAAAAAAACTAGATTAACTACAACAAATATACCAAAAGTTTAGATAAAAATTTACATAAAAGCCCAAAATAAATACAAAGTTGAAAAGTGAATAATACCCATTTAGATAATCATAACAAACAAATTGGGTATCAAAGCAGAGTGAAAAAAAAAATTACAATATTCATTCGATAAAAAAACTTTCGTTAGTTAAATTCAACATCAACCTTGACCTCAAGCCTGTGCTTTGTCCTGTTCATTGGCTCCAGCGCTGCCAGAAGTTTTAGAAGGTGAGTCTGGAGACGATAATGAAAGACTTCGCCCACGAATCTTTCCCATTGTCATACTGGAAGTACGCTTTTGTGGGGAGCCCATACTGTTGACTCTAGGATATGGCGATGTTTGCTGGCCAGTAGTGGCTGGAGAAGTTCCAAAAGTGAAACTTCGAGTAGATGGATTACCTGGATGAATGGTAGCAGCAGCAGCAGCAGCAAGTTTCCCAATCTTGTGAAACCCTCTTGTCAAGTCCACATTTTGAAGATTGCCCAATCCATCGTCAGCCTCATCGTCTGGAAGATGATGGAGACTATGAAGACTTTGAAGGCTTTGGATAGCCTGAGCAGTTTCATCATTATCGATACTCTCCTCTATCGAGTTCTTTTTAGAAACATCTGCATCAGAGCCTCCGCCAATACCAGAACCTGCTCCTTCGGAAGACAGATTCACAGTGCTATTAGATGTAACCGAAGTGTTTCCCTCTACACTGCTGCTACGGCTTGCAGCAGAAGCAGTTGAACCTCCAGAGCTGCGCTTCTTACGTCGACGTTTCTTGGAATGGTGGTGAGAAGAATCGCCAGAGCCGCTGCCTTCGATATCACCATCTTCTCCAGCATCTTGGTCTCCATGACCTGAAGTAGAAGCAGTAGCCTTAACAGTAACAGGAGATGTAGATAAATCAGACTCTTCTAATTCACCAGACTTTCGTTTCTTTCCTTTACCCTTCTCCTCAGAATCCTTCATTTCTTCATCATTATCATCAAAATGTGCCGATAATATAGGCTTATTCAACTGGCTTAGCCTTCCAGAAACTGCACTAGCTTTCTTCATCTTTTTAACAGTTGGTGTGAACTCTGCACTGTTCTTTGACGGTGAAAAGAATGGCATATTATCACTGTCTTCCTCATCCAGTTCTATATCAGCACCGACACCAACTTCATATTCAGCTTCGCTCACTCTTTTTCGGCGGACTGTTTCACCAGTAGCACTCTTTAAAAGCCCAAGACGATTGCCACCAGTGTTGGGAATTAAACTACCACTACCGCGCACTACACTACCAGGGCCACCTGACCCAACTAAGGAGAACGCAAAAGGTGTTCCTCCAGAGCGCAAAGGTGTTTGAGTAGCAGAGAGTTGATATTGATTTCCAGAACCCCAATATGATGCAGGAGAACCTGACAACATGAAGGAAGAAGGTAATTGCTTTTGCTGTGCCGATGAAGGTGCAGTGAGTTGAAAATTAGCTTGAACTGGAGCAGGCGTCCTTGAAAGCGATGTGACACTACTCATAATAGTAGAAGCTCCAAGACCTAATGGATCTCTTTCCGGAGAATTTTCTTGAGTCTTTGGCTCTTCAATGTCTTTTTCAGGATTCAGGCCAGCATCTTCGTTGCTCGTTGCCTCATCATCAGATTTGACCCGCGAACCTGTAGTAAGTTCTGGTGCATCAACTGTATCAGATCGTCGTCTACGACGTAAACCGATAACAGCACCAACAGCATCCTGGTCATTGAAAGCAGAAGAGGAAGAAGTGGTTGCAGAGCCTATTCTGTTATTGGGATTCTCATTTTCAACAGTTGCAGAAGATGAGCTGTTTGACATAGGCTTAGCAGGTGTTCTATCGTTGTTTTGCGTGCTGTTTATGGCGCCTTCTCCCAGTTGACTCTGTTCTAGATCAGTGGAAGATGAAGACTTCGATCGTTTAATATTGCCATGCAGTTTTTTATATGAAGTGTCACTGTTGTTGCTATCAGAAGCATCAGTCTCATTTTTATGATCAAGGCCTTTTCTTTGGAGATCTATGGGATCTTCTCCATCAGATTTAGAACTATTAGCAGGAGGGGACGAAGAAGAAGAGGGGGGAGATGTGGTAAGGTTCCTATCATGTGTATTTTGTGGTATCGAAGTTTTTGATGAGGCATTAGATGACGGGGCAGAAACAGATACTGGCCTACTAGGTGAGCCTCTATTCACCAAACTCCTATTAACACTGTTAGGTCCAGATAACAAACCGCCGCCTCGCCCACCACTCTTCTGTGCACTGCCTCCATCAAAATACAATTTAGTATTAGGAGTTACAGCAGACTTTGATCTGGAATGAGATCCTCTGAATGATCCATTTGGAGAATTGTGTGAGGAATTTCCCCCTCCACGATCAGGTGTATAGGCTTCCAGTTGGCTGATACCCATTGAGTTAGTTCCCATTCCCATTCCAAAACCAAACAGCGAGTCAGCAGAGCCATTATTACCGCTAAAAATTCCATTTATCATGCTACTCATGCCACCGCTATTTTCAATTGCACTGAGCATAGAATTGGAATATCTCTGAGTTGGAGATGGCGTTGACAATGTTGCCAAAGCTGTTCCCGCAGCAATGTCGGATATAGCAAATGGATATTGTTCAGCATAACCAGATAAAGCAGAGGCAGGAGATGTGTAAGCACCAGGGCCAGAACCAGCATTGTTTTTGGTGTTAGAACTTGGATGGGTCGGAAGAAGCGAGGTGTTGCTAGTGCCAAGTTTGCGAGGTGTTGTAGCGTTCATCTTTTCCGCGCCTGCATGGGTAGTATCTTGAGTAGGAAGTGATTTTTTGGTGGACAGTTGAGTGGCAGTGCTATCGTCTGTATTAGTGGATTGAGAATCTTGAAGTGTAGCAGTCGAGAGCTCTTCTTTTGTAGCTGGAGGGACATTCTCCTTTTGACTGGAAGATTTGTCTGTATCCGTTGCAACTCTCTTATCTTTTTCACCATTATTCTCAGATCCAGTATCAGTGTTCTTTTGTCGTTCTTCCATACTTTTAACAATTTTTGATATAGACTTATTGGCTGCTGCCTCCTTAGCAACGGCAGCTGCAGCACTCCGTTTGAAAAGTCTATTGGTATGATTTGATTTTCCTTTGATAATGTCACCTTGCATTGCTTTTCGACAAAACTCTTCTTTATGTGATTGAACAATCTGCCATTTCATACCTTTACCTGGTTCATTTTTCTTTCTTGGGACCTTTTCAAAAGCTTTGGATAAAGATAAATTATGGCGAATGGAATTCTGCCAACCAGATTTACTAAATCGGTAATAAGCATACCTTGTTGCAATCCACTCATAGATGTCAGCTAATGACATCATATGCTCTTCAGTAGAGAGAATAGCCTGGGAAATCATTGTAGCATAACTGAACGGTGGCTTTATATCCTTAGCATGGTCTCCACTCAAATCTTGATCAAAATAGCGAGTAGATCCTATCGTTTGCTGGTCAGAAAATATTGCATGACCATTGGGGTATGAACTTGAGTTTGATATAGGTGTAGAAATGGTAGTTGTTCCAGGTATTGATTCAGAGGTATTTGTTTCTGTAACAGTTTTGCCATCAGTATTGATAAATTTTGTCGTTCCCTTTTTCGATTGTTTAGCTTGCTTTCCCTTTTTCCCTTTCGTTTTACTCTGAGCTACGTCTTGTTCAGAAGCAGACTCGCTAGACTGGTGTACTTGGATATATTGGTGTTGATGTTGCTGTTGGATTATTTGCATATGCTGTGGCTGTTGCTGTTGCTGAATAAGATAATCAGTGGTCATATTTGGAGGCTGGGAATGGTGTTGCTGGTATTGGTAAGTGCCATGCAAGTGTGCAATGGGTATCTGGGACTGTTGTCCTTGATATACAGGGATTGTGTTAGCATATACGCCTTCAGTAGTATGCACTTCAGTACTTCCAGTCCTATTCAATGGAGGTTGGGGAAAAGTTTGATATTGCTGTGCTTGTTGCTGAACAACTGGCTGTTGCATTGCTACTGCAATTTCATTGGGATATTGAGCGTAACCCGCGGGGATCATTTCAGCGTATCGCGCTTGTTGAGGGTGTGGTGCCGTGAATTGGGCGGGCTGTGTCTGATTGAAGGCCTCTGGGGCTACATTCACACCGGGGGCAGGGACATAAGAGACAGTGGTAGGCGTAACTTCCGAGGACACGGGCCTTGTTAGACTCTTCTTAAAGGTTTGGGCAATATGGGGCTTGGAATCCGGAAGAACAAACATCATCTGTACACCTCCAATATCCAAAACGTTTCCGCTGAACAGGCGCGCAGTTCCTTCCTTGTGATTAACCTTGTCTATTTTGACACCGTTTCGCCCTGAAATTGTAATTTCCCAAAAATGGCCATTGTATCTGATTGTTGCATGCTTTCGCGAGACCACTTTTGACGGACCCAGATCAATCTGGACTTCCTCATCATCACTACTGGAGTCAGATGCTTGGCGACCTATAACAACCTTTAATGTCCGTACGTAGTATGTCCATGTTGCTCCAGAAAGTTTTGCGTAGGCCTGAACTTCACCGCTTGATCGATGGTTTGCGTAGTCAACAGCCACGTGGATTTTGGGATCAGGAAGAGCAAGGCTTGTGATAATTTGGTTGACTTCGTCTGTTGATAAGTCGGCTGCCATGTCTAAGGATGATGTTCCTTTGTTTATGTTAGGCTGGGATTCTGTTGAGTCTACACAAGTCAAAGACTGACAGTTAGCATCAGTATCAAAATAGAGAAGAGATAAATATGGGGTTGAAATAGTAAAGATTCAAAGTGATAATGGGGATAGTTTGTGATTAAAACAAGATAAGAGAATTAAAGTAGAAAGAGTATCAACTGCCAAAGGAAAAGGTATAAAATAAAACGCTTCTTGCGCTACTTGGAGTACTAAAGAAGCGGGTATAAATTATTGAGTAGATGGAAATGAAAATTAATTGACAAAATGAGGCATGAACAAGGCAAGCGATGGTATGATAGAGGAGATTGAGAATCGGATGGATGTGTTTTGAAAGTGTAAAGGTAAACACAGCAATGTTGAATGTAAACAAACCAATGTAAACAAACGCAACAAGATGGTAAACAACAGTAAAGGTGCAAAATACATACCAAAAAAGTGGATTGAAATAAATATAGGATATAAGGAAAGTATGAATCATGAAGATAGATACAGAGGCAGAGGTCTGGAGTAGATGTAAACCATGAAAGGATTATAAACGCGTGGGAAAAGCAGATTAGTGATAATTTGAGAGGGTGTGAGGAAAACTTGGTACAAGCCCAAAAGCCTAGGTGTTGGGGTTAGGGTTGTTGGATGTTTGGGAGGCAGAAGATAGAGTCGAGAGTAGTGTGTGTGTGTGTGTGTGTGTGTGGATCGTTATATACGCTCAGTCATGCTCCAATAATCTGAAATACAATCTGTCCGTTTGCTGGTAACACTCCCCAGCAGCGTTCCCGTTGGACTCTCAGCCCGTGAGAACGAAATTGCGCCCGACGATTGCGGACCAAGGCTCAAAAATTTGCGCGGGCAAAAGTAAACAAACCAGGGCAAAACACAACAAAGCGCTGTCGTCGCCGTTGCCACAACAACGCAGCAACAGTCGGCCACAAGCGTCTGTGACTCTGTGACACAGCGTGAAACACGTCACCTGACCATCTATCTGGTGATGGCACTTTAGGCGCAAGGCTGGCCAGAGACAGTGCGTGTCATGACACACGGTGCGCGCGCGGGCGGCGTGACACATTAGTCACGTTCCACCTGGGCAGTGCTGCAGAATCTGACATTTTCTCACTTCCACCTCCTCCTCCTCCATTCTATGGCATTCGATTATCCCCACTAGTCCAGTTCCTCCAGCTCCCAGTGATGTCTCCTTTTTAAACGTTCCATGGCTCAATCAATCTCTCAAGTTACCGGCTCACAAGTTCTTTTTTTATAACTAGGATTCATCTGTTTGCGCACCATTTTCTGTGTCTGCCACCTGCTCGGCTTTTGTTCCATTTTTCCGTGTTCGTTACTTAGAAAACTTGGGGTAGCCCACATTCATCCCCAACACAAACATTCTTCTTTGTTTAACGTTTTTAAAATACAATACTCTCTGTGTTTCCTCTGACTGCGCGATAGCTCTTCACGTCAAGAAGTGGTGTTATTTTGGCTCTTTGCCGGCATAGTTGAACGCTGTTAAAAAACCCCTCAACTGTTTTTTTTTTTTTTTGTTTCTTTTTGTACGACATATATTTGGTCTCAATCCCCAGAAGCAACCTTAAATATCGTGACTTTTTTCTCACTACAACCACCCTCTGTTCTTCCAAACCAGCTGGAATCACAACCGCATCTTAACTAAACCAGCTCCAAATGGACCCTGACACCGAAGATTACGACCTCCCGTCTAACAACTCTCTTGTTAGATCTTCGGGTTCTAACGGGACTTCCTTGGCGGAATCGGGATCAAAGAAGCGAAAGCGAGTTACCCGAGCTTGTGACGAATGTACGTGTATTCTGTCCTTTTTGTTTTGAAATCTCCACTACGTTCGTTTATTGACCATTTGTTTACTTAGGTCGCAAAAAAAAGGTCAAGTGTGATGGCCAACAGCCTTGCATTCATTGTACCGTTTATAGCTATGGTAAGCACTACTCGACTTGTATAAGAACCAGTTGTTCCACACTTTTATTTATAAAGGGAATGTCTAACCTGTTTTCTTCTCTTTTTTAGAATGCACATACGATCAACCATCGAATAGAAAGCGAATACCTGATATTCGTCGCGTGGAGAACAAACTCAAGTGCGCAGAAACCCTTATTTCAGCCCTTTTGCCAGGTATTGACGTGTATAGTCCTACGTTTAATCTTCAAGGCTTTTTAGAATCAATCCAAAAAGCCCGCACTTCTACTGATTCTAGTCTTCGCAGTTCTCTGGTTAGCATAACAAAACTTGGACTTGGAAACTCTAGTAGCACTGGCGTTAACAATGAAATCGACGAAGAAACGGGACTCCCTCGTGGTAGTGCGTTCTTTTCTAACAAGTATCAAAAGCTTACTCGCGACGGATCTGGAAACTCTACCCTGTCAGCAATGGCCGAGGAGGCTGAAAGTAATGTTCTCAACACCCTATACTCACCACAAAGCTCAGGCTCGCCTGAAAACCTTGCTGGACGAGAGATCAAAATTATTTTACCTCCAAAACACGTTGCTTCAGAACTTATCGAGGCGGTATGGGATAATGCTTGTGTGTTGTTTAGATTCTATCATCGTCCATCCTTCATTCGTGATCTTGACCTTCTCTATGAAACGGACCCCGATGATTATACCAGTAAGCAGTATAAAATCTTGCCACTAGTTTACTCTGTATTGGCAGTTGGAGTTTTATTTTCTATGGACAAGTCTGATAGACTAGGGTTTAAAGATGCAAGTGAGGGGTACAAATATTTTGTGGCGGCACGTAAACTAATCGATATTGCTGATGCTCGCGATACGTACGCCATTCAGTCAATTGTTATGATGATTATTTTCCTTCAATGCTCAGCACGTCTATCAACATGTTACTCATATATCGGTGTGGCTTTACGTTCATCGTTGCGTGCCGGTCTTCATCGTAAGGTTGCTTACAATTTCCACCCAATCGAACTGGAAACTCGTAAACGTTTGTTTTGGACCATTCGCAAGATGGATATTTATGTTAATGCTATGTTAGGCCTTCCTAGGTCAATTGCGGAGGAGGACTTTGACCAAGAGCTCCCTGAGGAGATTGATGATGAAAACATCACTGAAGACGGATACTTCCCTCAAAAGGAAGGAAAGATTTCATCAGCTGGAATTGCTAATGCTCATACAAGACTTATTACCATCTTGTCTCACGTTATGAAGCAGATTTATCCAGTTAAGCAAGAGGCTACAGAACAGGATGGCGCTACAGAAGCTCCTCTTTATAATGTTGCTCATACCAAGGTGACTGAAATGGAGGATGAAATTCGTGAGTGGTTGGAGTCCTTACCTATGGAATTACGACCTGGTATCACCCCTCCTCCTGAGTACTTGAAGGCAAATCGGTTGCTACATCTGGCACTGTGTCACATCCAAGTCGTGCTTTATCGGCCTTTTATTCACTACTGCAGTCCTAAGTTTTCTGGAGATGAGAAGGCCCGAGCGTCTGCTTTGAGTTGTATCAGAGTGTCACGAACAGCAATGCATATTGCCCATGATTTGGTTTCGATGAAGCTTTTGAATGGTGCTTATTGGTTCTCTATTTACACTATTTTCTTCTCTGTGGCATGCTTAGTGTACTATGTCCACGAGAATCCCAGAGATCCTGAAGCTGCTGCGATTAGACGCGATGCTGAACTAGGTAAAGATGCACTCACATCACTTAAAGATTCTAGTATGGCTGCCCAGCGCACATACAATCTTCTTAACACCCTATTTGAGCAATTGAATAGACGTACAGCTAAGATTCCTGTTTCCAACAGCGAGTCGCCTGTCACTGTTTCTGGTGGCAGCCCAATTTCGAGTCGACTTCAGCAATTTGGTGCTGGATCTCCATCTGCAAACTCTAACAAGTCTCAAGCCTCAACACCCATTGACAACCAAAGCGAGTTTGGGGCCGCTGCTTCTGGTGCAATCAACATTGACTCTAATCCTGGTCTTGTTAATTCCCAATCATACAACAAAGCTTTGCAAAATCCTGCTTCACAGGCACAGTATTCTAATCCATCCACGCCTATGAGAGGAAAAAGAGGAAGACCAGCAACCACCGGAAAGCGTGGCGGAAAACGTACTGGTTCGAACAGAGAAGACGGTGTTCAAAATACTTCATCTTCACAATCTTCAGTTGCAAGCACACCTGTTTCTACGGCTATGTATCCTTCGCAATCGGGATCCCCAGTTGTTACAGCGCAAAGCAATACCAATGTGCCTGTTGCAAACACTCAAAGTTTGGCTTCTAATGGAAACTCCAATGATGCTATGTTTGCAGACTTGCCTGGATTTTCTTTCGATAATGCCATCAGATCGAATATCCCCGCAGTCCCTGTGAACAACAATAATGGTACACAGGGAAGCAAGAATGATATTTTGGAGGAAGCCATTGAGTCCCCTCACTTGTATGTCCCAGGTATTATGGACCAGGTTGATTCTCAACTGTTTGGTCGCTTCTTGCCTCCTTATATGCTTCAGCAATCCCAAAGTATGCCTCTAGGAGGTTCAAGTGGTCCTCACATTTCTGAAAGTAGAAATCCTATGGCACCGAGTAATGGAGCTAGAAATGCAGTAGTTGATAGCACATTGAAGGGCAAGGCTAACAATTCTAGAAATTCATTCCCGGATGTTAGCATAGATATGCTCATGGGTGGATCGAGCTCTGTAATACCTCCAAGCAACCAGCAAGAGATTTTGAGGCCTTATAACGGTAACTCTGGCCCACTACCACCCAAACCAGTGGATAATGGTAATTTTAGACCTAACAACAACTCCAACGGAAATAGTAATAATAACGGAAACACTAATGGCGCTGGTCCCGAGACAGCTGAGGATTTCCAGAATATTGGAACCATGGACGACAGAAGATTGTCACTTTCCTCTTTGTTTTCTAAGGGATGGGAAGACTTGCTCGCTCAGCATAATGAGTTATCTGGTCTAAACAGTTTTATGTCACAACAGTAATCTCATATATTGTTATTATTTCCTAATAATGCCCACGGACAGTTTAATATTAAAAGTTTTTATTTCGCTCTTTTATATTATTTTATTTTCTGGATACTTTTTTTCACATGTTAATGTTCTTTTATTATTTTTTTTCCGTATTGAGTTTTGCGTTTCAGTTTCAGTTTTTTTTCTTTTTTTAACTGGTATATATCTTTTCTTTGAATTTTTGTTTAACTTTATATTTGTATTTTTTTTTTTTTAAGTATATACCTCTTTAATGAATGGAAATGAAAATAAACAGCATAGGTTGAGAAGAATAATGGTAAAGAAGCCTTTGGATAATTATCTGGTAATTGGCTGATTATGAATATAAACCTAAAAGTCACGAATAGCAGATTAGAGTTAAGAGATCAGCACAATTGCAAATAAGTTCAAGCAAGGCCTCTTATATTATTAAGGTGAGAAATATCTTTTGTTTAGTTATCTTTCGTTTCACGTTTGTTCAATTATTTAGTACTAGACTTGCTTGTATTCATTATATTACCTTGAATTGCAAATTAGATTAAAACCGGACCAGAAAACATTATACAGCCTTCTTGTTCTTTAAATTTGGACATTGCGGAAGGTGCAATTGAGATTGTTGATATTCCTGATATCGTAGCCATTGCTTGATTCATTTGTTCTGTTTACATTCGAGTGTTTTCTTGCCAAAGGCATGTGCATCAGACCTTGGAAAATAAATTCTGATATCGTATGGTGTAAATAATGCCATGAAATCTTTGAAGTTTATGTGTTAGCTCTAGTTACTAAATAAGCATATATTTGTATTAAACTGTTGAATGTCCTTATATATTGACTTTTTGGTAGTAAGCCAGAGAAATCTTATAAAATAACTTCAATATAAGAAATGTCATAGAGCAATTTGTAAATAATAAATGTAAACAAATGTAAACAAACGTAAACGAATTGTGAAACAGAAACAGAAATACAAAAGGAACAAATAAAATGAATGTTTGTGGCAAGTATTTTATACAAGTGGAGTTCAAAACTCAAACTACCAGTTATAAATACTGTAAATTGGTATCAAACCACAATTTTTTGAATACGGGGCTAACAATGTATAAATGTATAAATTGAGAACTCATTCCTTTTTTTTTTTTTTCCAAATGTCAATACCTTTTTTGCCATCTACTAAATCATCAATTTTTAAAATGCTTCCAACTTTGGTCAAATCCCTTCCTCTTGTCACCACAACAGTCACGCATAATACACCACTTACATCAACTGTTATCCAAAAAACTTCACAACCCTCAAAAAGCAACTCCGGTTCAAAGCAGACAAGAAAACCCAAAAAGATAGATCTTTACGTGTGCGGTTCCTTGAGGGTATGGAATGCGGGAGCTGGCCGGTTCAGTCCCCAAAACAAAGGGTTGAGGGGTAATAGCGGGCAATTAGTTTTCTTTGACAACAATCTAGTTGAGCTATTAGCAGTTTATGACGGTTTACAAGAAATCTACAAAACTTGTGGGCCGAATTCAAAGCTAACTGTGTACTCGTCGTTGGATATTGCTTCGCGAGTAAATGGCCATTCTGTATCAAAACCAAGGTACGGGCCTCTGCTTCAGCGAATTAAAGAGCAATTGAAACAATTCTCAGGAGCTACAATCACACATGCTGGCTCTAAGCACGAGCACCGCAAAAAAGCTCACAAAGAAGCCCGAATAGGATCCAACTATATTAGCCCTTTAAATATTGGGAATTGTCAGATATTGAAGATTTATAACAATAAATGCGTTTGTGGCCTTAAAAATCATGAGGCGGGTAAGAGTTCTGATGGAAAGTGCATTTGTAGTTTTGGGAATCTCAAAACTGCTAACATGTCTGGCCATAAATGACTTTTTGTTTTTTTGGTTTTGGTCAATTTTCATAGTGCTGATGTGATAATGGTATAATGTAACAAAAAATAGGGTAATATGAACTGTCGAGGACTAGAGAAACAATGTTCCAACGTAAACTCAACTAAATGAACAAAAACTTTTAAAGCTAATATACTAAAGTATTCACAGTACTCATATTAAATCGCATGGTATAGCATGGTATCAAATCAGCAATTTTTCATTTAGTGTACATTCAGCTGGTATATGAACTGTAATTTTCCCTCTCCATCATTAAACCCTTTACCATAACACTTGAAAAAACTAACTTTTGGGGGCTCCATTCCGAGAGGCCCCTCAGAGAATGGAATTGTAGCCAAGCACGCGTTTCAAGCAAGTAGCCGAAAGAACATCATAGTCTAGCAAAAGAAAATAATAGAGATGTATATAGACAGATATATTTTTATCTTGATTTTTCAGCGTTATGAATCGGAAAGCATAAGGAAATCAGAGATAACGATATCCACCACATGGAGAACATGTGATCAATGGAGATCCAAATTTGTTGTAAGAGAAACACCTATGCCATGACATTTTACTCCTGCGCTATTGTTGGCCGGCGGGCAACTAGTCTTAGAACTGATACTTTAAATGGTATATAGTCGGGGTATCTTTAAGAAATTTTCAAGATATATTGGTATAAATATCATTTCAAGATATTTAATTCATTGCACAAAGTTCCAAGGGCGTTAAAAGTGGCCCCCAGTGAGATGTAGAAAAGCACGTTCAAAACCACAGGGGATTCAAGTGAGCGTAAAGTTTTCAAACTTTATCTTTTTGCATATTTTTTCAACAATGAATGGGTCCTTGGGTGGTATGAGTGCTCGAGTAGACGAATAATGTACTGCAGTATTGGAAAAAGGTGTGTCAACAGGTGTTATTGAAAAGGAGGGAGTGGTTAAAAGCGGGTCGCCCTGCTACAACGTATTTTTCAAACGTGTAATTGCATTATAATGTGGCAACTGTTAGAACAAAACCGATGGAGGAGCTAATTCTGAATAGTCGGAATATGTTTAGTGCTATGCATATGTGAATAGAGCAGAGCGTTCAGGTTATCGTGGGGACGGGCGTATAGGAAAAAGATAAGACGGTATCAAACTGACAGATGTCAATGCCATCCCTTGATTTGAAAAATGCCAGAAACATGCTAGTAACCTTCTCTAAAGTAGCGAAAAGTTTTGCAAGGGTCAAAAATAGAAACCGGTAGATCTGTTGGGGTGTGTGCGCTCACAGGCTGAATGTTTATGGCACAGCTAAACACCAAGCGGACAGGTATTACAGAGACGTTGTAATTGATAAAATGTTGAAGAAGAAAACAGCTTGGAGTGTGGAGATAGATATGTATTTATACAAAAGTCAACAAATATGCCTCGATCTTTTCTGGAGCGTAAGCTGGATCCGGTATGTAGATATCAAGAATGAGAAATAGCGCGTGCACGACACAGATTGATAGGACACGCAGGATGGAATTGCTGAGAATCCCGGCAACGTCAATTTGGCAAGAGCATATCCGACAGGAGGCTTCTAGGAAGCTTTGTCAAAGATGCAAGTATAACAAAAGGTGGAGCGAGGAATGGCGATTGGCGGAAGAAACTGGAAGAATGTATAACACGCCAATTCATGTGGAGGCACATGATAATCCTCGTGCTTTGTGCATGCAATACATAGGAGCATGCTATTTATATGGGAATCCGGTTGCAACTTGGCGAAATTTTGATAGGGAATAAGAATGGAGAAGCCAGATTGAGAAATTAGAGATGTGAAAAATTAGCACTTTTGTGGACTTTGAATAGGCTTATACCTGGAATATGAGCCTTTACTATGGGGTTCCTAACAGGATATGAGATACTGATCGCAGTATATATCAGAACGTTCTAACCAAACTAGTATTTCAGCCTAGTTTATGTAAACTAAAAACACGCTCCCAACGCGATATCTCCATTTTTCATCCTTTATCTTTCAGTTTTTAATGACTTGTGTGTTCGCAATTACCGAGAAGTGTTTTGAGATAAGCATTTCGCTGGTATGCGGTTGCGAAATCCGAAATATCCAAGACAATTCTCGTGAGATCAAATGCATTTGAAATCCCATACAGTGTGAATGTCGTTTTAGAGCCAATTTACCTGTATTTTTCAATTAAACGATATGCCCAGTAATAATCTCTTTCTTTTTGAAGCATATATACAAAATCAATGTACGAAAGCTAGTACTAACCCATTCCGGTATAATTTCTCCAGAAAAAGCAATCCGGGATTCTTTATCCTCCATTTTTTTTCAGTAGACCTTTAATGGTCCAGACTTGATTTCCACATTGTCAAACCGTCTACTAATCTACAGGTTGTATGAGTGATAACGTTATCACACTAATTTGGGACCATGTCTTGAAATTACATAGGAGTTGGTATCCAAATATCCAAATGGCTCTAGACAGCAGAACAAGGATTTAAAGAGGAATCGTCTTGGTAGGGATAAGCGACTTGGCCAATTCAAGTAAAGCTTGCCACACTCCTTTGGTCGTGTGTATGTCCCAGATTTCTGGATGCATCAGAACACGCCTTTTATAAGTTACCCAGATGTGCTCTCTGTTTATTCCGAAAGCCGTGAAAATTTAGGAAGCAGTGATATTTCTCCACGCCTGCCTCAGATGTTGTACAATAATGGATTGGCCATGAAATACCGGTAAGACCTTTGGATATGGGGTCTATGATAATAAAAATTCTGAGTTGTATGGCATATTGATAACGTGGATCATTCTTTACCGGTTATGGGTTCATGTTTAAAGAGATCGTGGTCTCAGCACGCTAATACTTTCAAAGCACAGGCCAATTGACATTCTAAGATCTGGCAACTCATATTACATTGATCATATATCAACTCCATGTTTAATAACTATACAGTTAGCTAGTACAGGTAATAATGTACAATTTCATGTGATTAAAATTCATAAAAGCGGGCTCACTCACGGAATGTCTTTCTCTGATATGTTCTAGCGCATACAAACGCCAACCACTTTTATTGTGTTGCTGGAATGTTCATGTATTATGGCAAATAGATAAATGGACAAATTGCACCGTTAAGGACAAATAAATATATTTTTCAAAATAAATAACAGCCACAGAGAACAGTATATACAATATATACAATGGATTGTTGACTACTCAAGCAATTGGCTAATTGCATGTACTGTATGACCCGGTTTGAGTCGACAACAGAGGTTTCCGTGATACGCAGTGGCTGCTGTGAAGGACCCACCCAGTGTCGAGTCTATTACAGAGGTGGTAATTTGCTGTTGCGGCATACAACATGTACGCGTACTTGGACAACAGTCTTTTTTTCCTGAAGAAGGGAACCTTTAGTGACAAGAGGCTTTGGAGACTTTTTTCCAATTGAGGTTGAAGACATTGGATGAAAGCCTAAGGTGTTTGGGGAATTGACATGAGTGATAGTAGGAATTCAAAAGACGAGAGTTATTTGTAACAATATAGGTTACTTGATACAAGATGCATTATATACAAGATATTTTACTGTCTGTGGCCATTTTTTTTTCCTTGGTAAGTAGTTAGCGTTCAGCTTTAGTATTTCAAAATATCAACTGTTTTATTGGCAATGTAGTCAACCTTCCAGTACCGAATGACAGGATTGAAGACCATCAATTCTGCCAAAATCGATTATAGGAACAGTGCTTAATGTTATTTTTGGAATATCCTTTGAAAAGAAAAGAGAAAGACATGAAAGCTTGTGGGATACTGAATCTAAAGATGAAGAGATGAGTATATCCCAAAAGAAGACAAAGATTGAGAGACTAGAATATCAAGATTGGTAATATTGAATTGGGATAGTTGCAATTACAATAAGAGACAAGAGATATTGGTGCAGCAGAGTATAAATAAATACTTGGTTAAAGAAGAATTAGAATTAGAATTAGAATTAGAGATTTGTAATTGCCAATACGTTTATCCAAGTTTGTGTAGGTTTTTTATTTTATATTCTCAAATTACGTGTAGTAAATTGCATACCATTAGCGTAAATTCCAGAATACTGGGTATGTGAGTGCGCACACACACGACAATACTCCAGGACGACTAATATACGACTAATACTCTACCGCCGCAAACCTGCAATTGCATCTCAACGTTGTTGGCCCAACGCGAACGCAACACCATCTCAATTAAGCTAACTTTGGAAAAGACCCCTTTCTTCACCACCTTTTTTAGACACCTTGAATGTCATTTCAAGATGGCTTTAATACGTGACATATTACGTTGCATGAGCTCCTTGTTCTCTTTTAGCTTGCAAACAATGTCCGTGGACTTCCAAAAGACTTGAAATCCGATAAAATTTGGAATAGAAACTGGTTAAACAGTAACAGGCCAGAGAAATATTTTTTACAAAAGGAGCCTGTTCAAGGCTTGAAAAATTTGGTACCCGTTTTTTGTTCTTCCAATTATTGTTGCAATTTGCAAGCCACAGCTTTAACATTTAACTGCTCGTTAGAAGTGTCTCAAGCCAAAAGCTACTACTTACCGTATTTCCTCTGTACTGCATCAACTGAAGGGGGCGAAACAAGTCGACCGGCAGCGTCGTTTTCTGTCAGCATCTTCAAATAGCACCAATGCTTTACCACAGGGTGTAATAATTGGAAATACGAAAACTTCCCTCGACTTCTGAAGCATAATTATTACCACTTTTATCGAATTTTTTGATTGCAGCCTACAGACACCTGTAGAAAAAAAACCTTTCAACGGTGCGCTTGAGAAAAGGTTTCGGAGAATTATAATTCGCTTTTAGGTTTAGAACACGGCTGGAGGATGTAAAGCATAGTTGCTTATTTGACTGTGAATCTAAGAATAGTGATATAGAAATTATATAATGGTATTTGATATTTCAAACTAGTCTTTTATTCCAAGTCGTCGTTCTTATCTGAAATTCAAAAATCGTAGAAATCAGTCGTTAGTGAATCTTCTTAATCTGGGGAGCCATTAGCTCTTCCTAGACAGCAGCACAAGAACAGCTGCACATTCATGTGAGGTTACTATTTCGTCGCTGACGGAAACTAAAATATACTCAATTCCTGATAAATGCTCTTGTTTGGCAATAGCTCCAGTTTGGACAATCAGCTATCTCAAATCACGTAACGACAGAAGCGATCCATTTCTTCCAATTTCCTTGTGCCTCACTTAGCTTGCAGGCTTCGTATATCCGTTCTTCATGGACATTCTCTGGGGGAAAATGCAAAGCACACGCTTTTTAATACTGTCGATCTTTAGTACAAAGTATCCTTGATCGGAATCTTGAAATCCCGTCTACCCCTCAATTGAATTGAAAAAAAGGAAGAATTAAAGCAATAACAAAAGGTTTGTGGTACTCTTAGTAGGTAGAAAGTCAAGCTGAAAAATAAGAATTGCTAAAAAAAAAAAAAAAAAAACATTATATAATCTCAGTCAAATATCAATTGCACACCTTTCTAGTTTTCCAAGACTCGACGAGAACTTTACGCGACACGCTTGTTCAACCAGACCCCTTACTTGACGATCCAAGAACAATGAAAAAGAATATGAACGCTGGTTTCAAAGAAGGAACGGGTCTCGCATGCGACAACTAGCTCTACTTGTCTAAATTTATCATTTTAAGTTCAAGTGTACGCTACTCCTTTCTTGCCTCGAGGCGAATATTTTCATTATCTGATGCTGATGTTGTAACGCTTGTAATTGCAGTGATCGAATCATTACTAGTATTGTAGTCCGAGCGCTACATTAAAAATCTAGCTGCTTTTGGCAGTTATATTAATGAAAACGATCAACCACAAGTTTTTCATACCACTTTTTCTCCAAAGATACAGGGAAAATCTTCTAGAACCATATATTAACAAGTAAATCAATATCCAAAAGTTATTCTTCAAATTCACAGGTGTAGAGTTAATTATACGAATGCAATGTTTAATTATCAAAAGCTTTTCTAGTTGAAAGATAGTACGCTTATTTGCTGTAGAAACTTGGAATCTGTCGTTTAAAAATGGGAATCACAGAGATAGAAATCTTCATATTGACAAGTCCTGACAGTTTGAAGTATATTACGTTTAGAATGCTAACAAGCTAGTAGTTATTACAACTAGGATATGTCTTGTCACTTTGTTACCAATTATAATTAAACTCTTATTTTAACACATGAAATAATACTTGGGGCAAGACCTTTTTCGACCCCTCATCCTCCACCCCCTTTTTTATTCAGATAAATCATCAATCTAATATTTGAGGTTCCATGAAAGAAAAAACATTCATAATTAATGGAATGCAGACAGCGATCTGTTGACTAAAGTTGACAAAATTGGCATGCCTCGTACATGTCTGTAAATACAAGATATGGCTGGTATACATTGTATAAAGGCGTTATATCTGTGGATATGGATGCCGGTGTTTAATTTCATTTTCATATTCACAGAATCCATAAGCCTTTTATGGTTAATGATTCGTTTATAATTATACTATAAAAAAAAAACGATAATGATTTATGACTATCTTTCATGTACATCCAATACACCCACTTCAAAAGGCACAAGGCTCTTCTTGCCAGTGCAAAAGAAGAGAAAGAACTGGAGGCTGGAAGATTCATGAGAATGGATAAAAGACGGCAAATATGTGAACCCAAGGCAAAATACTAACCACTACTCAGAATGACAAGCAAAGCATTTCCAAAGATATTCCAGGGAAATTGCAAATATTAAAAGCGATGCTTTAACCCCTTAATCTGGTGGTATATTTCGGACCACACATTGGCAAGTGTGAAAAACAAGAACGAAATAATAAAATCTCAACGATTTTGAAAGGGATTAAATGATTAATAGTATAGATAGTATAGATAATACAGATAATATAGATAAGATGTCAAATAATTCAATCACATTGATAATGCCTTTTGCAAGGCACGGCACAGCACTGAGGCTCCTACAACTTGACCACAGCCTTTTTTTTTTTGTTAAGCCCAACTGCTCGTTTAATAAATACCACGTACAAGCCACTATAGATAGCCCGTTGGATTACTACGTAACAATCTTGGATCTCTAATTACGCGTATCCATCGTCAGGTATCCTGTATCACTGGCGTTCCTGCTTAGAAAAATGCAGCCTTGAATATCTTGAGCAAGTGAGATTTTTTTACCTTCAAAATATACTTCAAAATTCGGCAACTTTTCAGACATGGTTGCAGTTGGACCTGGCATTTGAGGCATGTATAGTTGTCACAAACTTGAACCCCTACAATTAATCGGCATAAAGTTCTGCTTAGGAGCTCTGATGTCACCCTGGGAAAAGCATGTGCTGGCCGGCATTTTACCAGGCATGTCCTGCTACGGTCGCAACCTGTGCAGACATCCTACGTTAAAAATAAGACCTCGGGCAAAAGAAAATGGTGAAGTATCAAAAGAACCCCTAAAAAGTTTTGATGAGACCTTTGCTTGACATTTCAAGCTTTGGTAAAATCCTGTTGCAAATATTATGACCTTTGTTGAATACTACTGATTCATAAGGGTATGTGCGATATCATCAAAGTAGAAAGCAGCTGGGTTGCTCCGGCGCACTGAAAAGTCCCTCCCTGAAAAGCTTGGCTATTCAGGATTGAAGCATTTGGGGATAATTTCAAGGTTTAACTGTATCTGTATATTCCAGGCTCATTAGTCACGCCTTCATTTTTCTGTCAAGTGGCTGGTGTGTTTATTTATCTTTGTAGTTTTTATGCCAAACATTTAGCAGTCATAGCCAAACTTGGGACTTTAGCAATACATCTAGCATAGCCACTGTTTTCGTAATTGATAGTATTCAAAAACAGCTAGATTGTTCATGTAGATCCATGGATGGTATGCTATATTATTTAGAGGTTGATACCAGTTTGTTGAGGGGCTGGTTGTAGTTGTAGCCATCTTTTATGATCATATTTCAAAAAGTAAGCGCTTTAAGGGTTAAATATAATTGTTGAGCTGAGGGGAAGTGTTTCAATGTGTTTGGTTTATATTAAATCCTGGGGAGAGACAATTATTGGGTCGAGCTAACAGTCAAAGCTTAAAACTAGCTAGTTATCAAAGGGAAAATTGTTCAACCGTACTCTGTGTGTTAAGTCACGTTTATTTTACACAGCAGTCACATGCTGGAACCTTTTGGTTGCACTAATCGTCAAGATTTGGGACACTTGAAGAATACCCCAAAAGCTAACAAGTCGAACAGAGTTTCAAAAATCTAGATGAAATGTTCAGGGTCCAAATTTAATGGCTGACTAAAACTGTATTTGATTTTTTGGAACATCAGTGTATATACTTAGGCCACTAGAACCCTATAACAGGGATTATTACGGGCCGAGGCTAGGTGAAGTTTAGTTTCTATTTAGATTTATTAATCGTTTTTGCAAAGCGGAAAGTAGACTAGTAGACTAGTAGACTAGTTTTAATCGGTCAAACGGAATATATATAGTCTGTTTGTTCAATGCTAATGAAATACCCAGAGCTAGTTATTCATATGGTCTACCCGTGTATACGAATCGTACTTTGAATTACACAAATCATTTGGACTATCAGGTAATGTTGAATACCAAGAGGAAAAGTACCAGCGACATGTTTCGAGCACGTTGTATTTGCTTCCTGACGCATTTAACACAGCTGAGACTGGAAAAGTCACACGTGTATGGAAGACGGCCTATTCTATTGTTTATTCCAAATTCTACTCTGGCAAGTGGTCAACCACATAAATAAAATAGTTCATAATTTAAAAGAAATTAGACAAATAGATAACTAAATGTATAGAAGAAGAAATGGATTTCCTTAACCAATCTTTTGGGAAATCAAGGGTCC
The DNA here is from genome assembly GCA_900654225.1 of Magnusiomyces fungicola. Taxonomy (NCBI): domain Eukaryota; kingdom Fungi; phylum Ascomycota; class Dipodascomycetes; order Dipodascales; family Dipodascaceae; genus Magnusiomyces; species Magnusiomyces fungicola. Next base: position 1,232,081 of record CAACAH010000005.1, read on the forward strand.
TACTGGAATTAAAATATATTGTTTATGGATAGAAGAACCCCATGTGAAGGGTAAGCAAAGCCATATATATGCTTAACATTTAATAGAAAAGAAACAAACGGAATCAAAAAAATTGCTGGAAAACCCTAAAAGGTGTTATTTTTTACAATTACATAATAGGAAAAGTTCTGGTTTTTCCTTCTTCTTTGATCCTGGTCGTGGGTCCGGGGACTTTTCTCCCCACTATGCAGGTGAAGAACAGTAATATGAAGAAAAAGAAGATCCTTCCCACACTATTTTTATTTTAAAAAACAATTAAAAGTAAAACTTGACGAAGGAACCGTTTTTGTTCTTTTCGTTTCTTTTTCTTTTGTTGTTGGGGAAGGGCCGGCCCGCGTCAGGAATAGAATTGAAAAATTCAGCATGGGAGATTACCGTTTTTAAAATAAAAAAGAGTTCAATGTATAGAGAAATAATAAAAAAGAGTTGTCCCACTGTTGATGAAGTAAATTTTCATTGTTATCGATAATCTTTCAGCAATTTATAACGGAAAGCTGGCTCTTGAGGATTTTTTGGTTATAAAGTGCATCTTCTGAATTGTTGCAAATTGCGCGGCTGACTTTCCTTTCCCCAGCTTGATGATATGGACGACATGGAAGCCAGAGCCAATTTCCGTCAAACCAATTGCAAAATATACCCAACTTTTGAATCCCAACTAAATTGCAATTTAAGCAAGGGAATCCAGATATATACCCACTCTGATATCACACTCCATACATGGAAACATCCAAATACAGGGCATAGAAATAGCTTGAAATATTCCAACTAATTCTTTTTGAAATTTACCTATTTTGGAATTGATGGCATACTGAGATTTAACTTGATTACTATTTAATATTTTCAAGTAATTGTATTTGTTTTTTGCAATTTTAAAGAAAAGAAAGTTTAGTAGCTGCAAAGTTCCCAAAATTATCCAACTACCAGTTTGGCAAAAGTAAATGAAAACTATTTGATTAATCCTGTATCAATCTCAAAAAAAATAAAAAAATGTAAAGATATAATGTTTTAAAAAAGATTTCATTTTAATGAAAAAGAGTTTATCAAAGGCTTGATACTTTACAATTCTGGAAATTCCAGAGTCTCATTTTTTCGAAATATCCAGTACTTCAATCAGCACCTTTCAAACATGTCAAAGCTAACGGGCTGTGTTTACTGTTTTTGTATTTGGCATTATGCTTAAATTGTTAACAAAATATTCATGAAAAGAAAATAAAAAAGGAGTATTAAAGTTTGGTACTTGTGGGTTGACAACTTATTGGTATTAATTGAACAATGTGAATAAATCTTTTTTCAATAAGATGCGAGGTATTTGTGACAAAAACCTTTAATAAAAAGAAATGGAAGCGGGTCACAAGCTTTGATCAAATTCTTGAAAGATATGGTTAAACACGGGGTTGGTTCCAAAAAGCATGAATAAGAGTGGATTCGAGCATTTCAAGGTGCGAGATAATGAAAAAGAGTTTGGAGCAGGGTTGAAACTCTTGACACCCTTTGTAGCTTTTATAAAGTTGACAAACTACTAAGCTAAAATAATCAAGAGAAATAAAACTTGACTTGAGATTATGTTTGAATTTGTCTTTTAAAAAGTTTTTCAAGGATGTGTTCAAAACACATGTTTTATTTGCGTCTATATTTGCTGACAGTTGGATTCTTTTTCTTACCATAGTTTGCATAAGATTCAGCAAAATATTTATACTCGTTTTGTTCTTTTTGTATTATTCATGTTTGAAACTGGGCAATACCCTTACATTTCGGCTGGACGGTCGTATTTCTTAGCAAAAGGTGGCATGATCACGTGAAGATAAGCATGTTTGAGAAACAGATGTTAGATATTTTGAAAAGTTATTGTATTCAGTAGGCTCTTTTGGGAAGAGTTTTTTCTACAACTGACTGCCCAGGTCTTGTTGTGATTTCTAAACGGATATGCAATTGGAATCAAGGGAATAATAAAATAAAATAAAATAAAATCCTTGGCAGGGTTAGAACGAGTAAAGGTTATATAAATTTATATAATAAAAGATTCTATTAAGAAGAGTTTCATTCACGGGTAGGTTTCGAAATTGTATAATCCAATATTAATATTTTAATACGGCAGGGAGCTGTTTAGCATGGTTTTTGATACCAACCCATGGGATTTAAACTAGCCATTTAATGGGCTTCCGTATTGGCTTAATATAAGTTTCCAAATTGACAGGGGAGGTAATACTATTGACAAGAATATGTCACGTCTCATCTATAACCAGTGTTTTGGACATGGGACTACCAAATGGCTTATGACGTTTGAGAATGACATGGCGGGCTGTTAATATTTTTAATTAATTGTAACTTGAAATAAAATAAAAATAAAATAGAAACAGATGCTAGCAAATTAAATGCTAGTTATAGATATTCCAATTAAAAACATTAGCGTCATTCAAATTGCAAGGGACTAGAGTTAGCTGATAGCGAAATTGATTGTGAAATCTGGTTGAAAGCGGCAAGGTCTGAAAACAACTAGCTTGTTAAAGATGTTTTATCCAAACTGGTTTTAAACTAGGCAGATCCATGTTATGAATCCCAAACAAGAGTTATAAAAAGAATCACCAAAAACAACAACAAATGAGAAATATAAATTTGCCCTTAATGATTCACCAAGATGAACAGATGAACCGATGAACGAACTCAGTTTGATATACACCGAATCTATTCCGTAGATATTTCATGAGCTTCTTGTGTGATTGTCTTATCTCCACGTGACTTTCATTGGTCTGTCACATGGTACCACAGGCTGTGTTTAAACCCTCCATTATGTATATTTTCATTTACAACAAACCAGGTATTTCCTGGATCCTACTGCTTCTATCAGGAGATTGGGAGCCCTGGGCATGCTCGTAGGTGTGATTTTTTAACTTTTAATGTATATATTTGGCAATAATTCGCATGTGTGTGGGGGCATCTGTCAGCATTTCAGAAACACAGTCTGCATTATGCGAATCACGTGGATGCAGTGATCCAAAATTGTACTTTAGCAGTTGGATATTTTGAAATGTTGGACATTTGGAAGAAGAAACAAGTAACGAGTATTAGAATAATTCTTTTGAAGAATTTTGTATTGTTTCACCAATTGATCATCAGTCATCTATTGTTCAGGCATAAACCCTGCCTTTGTCGCTTTATTCATGCTGAGGGAGGCAGAGAACATTGGAAAAGGCACCCAGTCCCTAAACTAGGATTCGGAGCAGCATGTTACTTTTTTGGTGTATCAATTGTTGCAAATGATTTCAGGGACAAATAGGTAGCTGTCATTATTCCGGCCTTTTAATATATCCCACTTTGACGTATTAGTTCTTGTGTGACGACGAACTACATTTGTTGTAAAGTTTAAACATGACTGTATAATCTCTGAGGTCAAGTCAAGATATTTCTAAGCGGGATGTTTCTATGTAATTTGAGCGTGTCGCAACTTGTATTAGATGCTATAAAGTATCAATAGGGGGCTTTTGACTCACTTGATTCAGCTGAGATTTGAGATGGTTAGAGTTACTTTGTAGGCACATGCTGTTTTTGTTTATCTGACACACTCGTAATGGGTAAACAAACAGCCTATTGTCCAGTTGTATGCTTCGAGAATCTTTGGAATTGGGTACAGTCAATGGCTCTTTCACAGCCTGGGAAACAGGTGATGATAACAAAAATATAGATATTGTCAGTTGATGGTAGACGATAGGCACAAAAGACAAGAGGAGAAGGAGAACTGGACATGACAACTGGATAATAATTGATTATCATGTCTATAACCAGACAATTAGGACATTAGGACATTAGGTCATCTGATCATTTGGCTGTTTGGCTATTTGGCTATTTGGCCATTTTGTGGAGATTCAAATATGAATAAAAGACTGACTGAAACCCTAGACTGGTGATAAAACTAGGACATGTTTGAGTAAATAAATAAACAAGCAAGCAAATGAAAGTAAATCCCCAATGCAATCAGTTTTGGGTTTACAACATTTGATAAACAAACAAGTTACTTGAGAGGCTTGACAATTTGATAACTAGTAACCAGTGGCTGGAAATAGAAATAGAAATAGAAATAGAAACAGAATGAAAGCCACTTGCTGCAATTCCTATTTCGCAATGACACACAATGTCTCTGAAACTGGTCACGTGAAATATTGACTTACTTACTTGGGAGCTAGCCATTGAGTTGTAGAAACAAGTGAAAACACATCAAGGACCGACAATAACAACTTGTGCCGGACTTGGTGGTATTATAGTCATTTTTATTACTATTATATTGAAGAACCAAAAGTTTGAATATACACATAAAAGTGGATCAGCAAGTGTTATTATTATTATTATTATTATAATCATTGTAATTGATGTTGTTGTTGTTGTTATGATTGGTATTGTTATTGCCATGAAAACTATAGCGGCTTGCTATGGAATAATTACTTTTTTCCAAACGCATATAACCCCCCTCTATGGCCGCTACAGGAGTTGCTGCAGTAACACTAGGAGTTGCCGATAACCTCCATTTATTTATTTACTATTCCCTGGGACGTACCAGCAGCCTATATAAATACTTTTCACCTCCCCTCCCTTTTCCCAAAATTTTCCTGCCACGTTATTCAGCTTTTTTCCCTACCACCTATTCTTCCTCAGTCATTCCTCACAGCTGGCTGTGCTATTCAATTCTTCCCCCCATCTATTGAATCTTGTTCTTAGATTACCACCACCTGTTTTATCTATATATATATATACACCTAATATATATACTCCCTTTTACATATTTCCACAATGAGAGGTAAGTCTTCTTTTCCAGCCCATCAACTCTTGCATTGAACACTTGCTAACTTTCTACTAGACTATAAGATTGTTGTCTTAGGCGCGGGAGGCGTTGGTAAATCAGCCCTTACTGGTACGTATCTTTTGATTCTGAACAATAACTTTTGATCTCTGTGAAACATTAAACTAACATGAATTGCTCCAGTCCAATTCGTACAAGGTGTTTACATTGAGTCCTATGATCCAACCATTGAAGACAGCTATCGCAAAGTCACTGAAATTGACCAACGACCTTGCACCCTCGAAATCTTAGACACTGCTGGCGTCGAGCAGTTTACCGCCATGCGTGAGCTTTACATTAAGAACGGCCAAGGGTTTATTCTTGTTTACTCTGTCAACAACAAGGACTCGCTAAGAGAGCTTCTTGAACTCCGAGAGCAAATCATTCGCATCAAAGATAACGCCAACGTCCCAATGGTTCTCGTTGCCAACAAGTCTGATTTAGAAGAGCAGCGCGAAGTCACTCCTGAGATGGGTGTCCAGGTGGCCAACTCCTGGGGCAGAACTCCTTTTTACGAAACCTCTGCCAAATACTGCCTGAATGTCGAACAGGTGTTTACTGATTTGGTTCGACAAATCATGCGACGAGACTCTGCCTTTGGATGCTCCGTGACCAATTCGTTCCGTGGCCATTCTTTTCAAAACTCTATTGACGACACATACTCTGCCATGTACAGCCACCAAAAGAGGGTATCAGCATCATCCAACCATTCATCGACTTCTGGTATCAGCACCAATACTGCCAATGCCAATCTCAACCTTAGTTATACCAACTCTTATGGATATAGCAACAACAACAATAACAACAACAACAACAGTGCCAACAATAACAATGGTTCTTCTACTGGCACGCCAGCTTACCACGCATCTTCCATGTTCAAACTCAAAACCCGATCCAAATCCAAAGAAAACATGCCTCGCTACACACCTCAACAAGAATTGACACCGACACAAATGCAACAGCTACGAATCCTTGAGCAGCAACAAGAGCAAGCGCCCGAATCCCAACAGTTCCACAAACTCAACTCTAAAATATCACGAAATTTCAAAAAGCCACATCCATCCAAGTCCATGCCAGCGCTACGAAAGCCCAAGAAGAGTCTTACTTCTGGCGGCACCAAAGAAAAGGACTGTATTATCTGCTAAGCTACCTATTCTTTACGAATCCATGCCGAATGTTATCAATAAGGAAATGATTAGACGTGGAAGCACAAGACAATCAAAAACAAAAAATTATGATAGATTTATGACTTATGACCCATTGTCTTGATTCCAATGCTCTTTCCTATTGAGTTTTTTTATTATTTATACGACCCCAAAAGTTTTTATGTGTTATGAGTTTGTGTATTTATGATTTTAAAAATCTTTGTTTACGACGTGATGACCATTTATTTATACAATTGAATTATATATATATATATACAAAATGAAAGTAGTATTATTTTTTCAGACCAAAAGTAAGGAGTAAAAGAAGAAGAAGAAAAAATTAAAAAAAATTAAAAAAAAAAAATTATAAAGTTGATAGTACAATCCAGCAGGCACAACCCCGTTTAACGACTATCGGGGCCGGCATCCGCATCAAAGGCATTTGGGGAAGATCTTAAGGGGGGGGACATTGAGCAAACACAATGAGTAAAGACAATGTTAAGGGTAACAAAAGCTTAAAACGGTGGCTACAAGAGCAAAGAGCTAGAGGTAGATCTAGAGGTAGAGCTAGAGCCAGAGCCAGAGCGGCGAGAGATGGTTAATGAAGAGAAGTGTATGTGTAAATCCAGTGGTAGTTGCACTTGTACCTGAGCCTGAGCCTGAGCCAGAGCCAGAGCCAGTAGCGGTCTTTGTATTTATTATTACTGTTATTATATATTGTATATTGTATACGAACAGCCCTAGTTATGGACTCTTTCTGAGAGAGAGAGAGAGAGGGTGTATTTAGCAAACGCCAGTACTAGCATATCCTTTGTATAAGAGAATAAAAAAAAAAAAAAAAAAAAAAAAAAAAAAGGGGTGGGAGAGGGTGGCGGTGAGTAGTGGTGGAGTTCTGTGTGTGTGTGTGTTTGTGTGTTTGTTTGTGTGTGGGTGGGTGGGTGTGTGCAGAAGACATTTCAGGAGGTGTAATTGCAACGCTGGTTGTGATTATGCGATTGGGTGTATGCCGGCGCCATACATACATCCGTACATACATACGCGGTGACAGGTTTTTCAGATCTTGCGGGGTTCGTTACAGTGGCGACACCAGGGACGCCGAAACGGGCTGAGTCTGTGTGTATATTTGTATATTTGTATATTTTGTATATATATTATATTATATATAACTACAAGTATTGGATATTTGCAATTGTATATATACAATTGTGTTTATGAACGATTTAAACTGATTTCAATGCTATATTGTAATCCACAGTATCAACTTGGACTCCATGTATTTATTCTCATTGTATGCAACATGTATCCAATGTTGCAATTGTTTTTAAGATTAGAGGCATGGTGCTTGGTGTGCTTGGTGCTGGCTGGTGGATTCTGGAATGGACGCTTTCAAACAAACAAAAATATGGCCAAGCCAAGCACCAGCACCACCAGCACCACCAGCAGCAAAGCAGCAAAGCAGGAAGAGACCGTGCCGTTTAGTCAGCCGGATCGGCCGCTTACATCGCTTACATACACGACTCTCGACACGCTTTGCACAAAGACGCGACCAACGCGCATACATACATACACGCTAGTCGCTACGTGTTTGTTCGCGTAACTACCCAATTGGGCCACGGAACCCTTGATCGCTGGGATACCGTTGCTTTGGACAGGGCAGAAGAAAAAAAAAAAAAAAATTAAAAAAAAAATTTACAGCGGCCGCTTGGATGTTGGCAGCTGGCAGCTGGCAGTGGGATGATGGCGAGATCTGCTGGTGGTTTTACGATTATTAAGATTATTAAGATTATCAACATGAACAAAAAAAAAAAAAATAAAAAAAATAAAAAAAAAAGGAATCGGGCTAGCAAAGGTGCTGGCTTTGGCTTAGTCTTTGGCTTAGTCTTTGGTTGGGCATCGTTTGGTCAGGTCATTCTTTTGTCAACTGCTATTGCTATTACTGCTGCTACTGTTATCACTCTTTACATGTATTTCATTCATCACTGATCGCGAATGTATCCTCCACCAGTGTCTCTTCCAGATCTACTAAACCTATTAATCTACCAATCTACCAATCTATTTTCTCTTTTGCCTACAGCATCTTCGATTGAGTTTCATCCCCATCTATTGCTCCTCTCCCCTCTGCTTTACATGCCCAACTTGATTCTTGGCCCTGGTTTCCGTCATGGCCATCTCCTCCCTCGTTATCACCCATCACGTGCAGATCAAAGTTACAATCCTTGTAACTGCAATACATATAATACATCTGGTGCTAGCTCACTAGTACTCTAAGCACCTTAAGCACCTTAAGCACTTTGTATACCCGGAATGAGATCTAATTCCATCCTGCTCTTTTCCTTGTATATAAAATCCAAAATCGTCTTCTTTTTCTTTTTCCTTTTCCTTTTCCTTTTCTTTTTCTTTTTCTTTTTTTTTCTTCTGTTTTTATTATACTGTATGTATTTATATATTCATATTCAATTAATTGACCTAGTCGATAATCGTACGCTTGATCCTGTGCCTTTCTTAATATGTTCATTCTTTGAATCTCTAGTCTCATTGTTGAACAATGCCTTCAAGTACAAGCAAAAGCAGCAGGGATTGCAAGATAAAGGCAAAACAAGGGCCAGTACATAAGAAAATGGTTATGTGTGTGTTTGTGCCTTTTTTATTTTTTATATTAATTTTTTAATTTTTAATTTTTAATTTATTTTCATTTTCCAGACGACGATAAATATTACAGTTACTATTAGTATTAAGCATTATTACAGCCATTACTACTACTCCTACTACTACTACTGCTACTGCTACTTCTGCTGCTGCTGCTACTTCTATTACTATTTCAACTACTACCAAGAGATCCTCGGGCTTTTGTAGGCGTTTGCAATCATATATCCATCTCTACCTGCTTCAATGCTCTTTCTCTCGCTCGGTTTTGCATACCTAACGGACCCGGTCTTATAAACCCGACTAGTCCATGTTTTTGTTGCACAGCTATTGGACGTAGTGGCCAGGCTTGCGCGGTTGCCCTGGAATGCAAGTCGTTTGGATCAATTGGAAAGCTGGAGCCGCTTGGTTTGGACAAAAGAGAGAGCGTGTGAGATTTTTTTGAATATGAACATGAACATGAATATGAATATATGAATATGAATGTGAACGAGTATATATAAATGTGTGTCAATGTGGATCTGTGGATTTCCGTTCCTCCTTTGGTATTATTCATCTTCTTTCTTAATCTAACCCAATCCTTGACACTTTACTGAAGGAAATGCCTTTATTCACAGCCAACAGTATACTAAAACGCGACATTCAATTCCTTTCTTATTTATATTCCTTTGCTTCCTTCTTCTTCCTCGCTTCTAACTGTTACGTGATGTAGTGTTGTTGTTGTTGCTCTTTGAGATGGTTAGACCTGATTAGACCTTGATCCTTGATCCTTGATAAACACTGATAAGCTTATTCGATCACCAAGTTGCACTATAAGAAAACAATAAAGAGATAAATAACGTAACAGTAAATGCTTCGTACCATATTCCATTCAATCGTCAAGATTCACCCGCAATTGTTCACGCCTTGTTTTTATCTAATCTGATCAAACGACATAAATCGTCGAATGTCCATATCTTTCTTATATTGACAAGGAACATTTCAGAAATCGTGCTGAGAAAAAAGGCACACACAATAAAAACAGATGTGCCCTTCTACTGATATAGTATATAACACTGTGTAATACTGTATAATACTGAGAAATAGAAATAAACCTCTGGGAAAACGGAGATCCAATCTGTGGGGTAAAACAGTATACAACCAAAGGAGTTTTCCTGTTTTGAATATCAAATTCAAAATCCAGTGCGCGCCGCCTTGTGTTATCTAAACGGTGATCATTATAGGAATTTGAAATTCCGCACCCAAATATATAGACGGTCCAAATACATACAAAATACAAAATACAAAATATAAAATATAAAATATAAAATTTAAATATACGCTACGCTGGATTATTTTTTGAAAGACATGTGCAGGTAGCACTTTCTCCCTTTCACAAGCATTGCTGGTCTACCATTCCTGCTTGCAACATGGCCAACAAAGCACAAAGCTCAGGGTACAACCATACCCAGAGACACTCCAATCCTAGTCCCAATCCCTATGCAGACCACCAATGACGAATTAATATGGGTTGGAAAATAATACAAAATAAAAAATCAAATAAATAAAAATATTATCATGTTTAGAAGGGGTTCTGGAAATAATATGCCGTTGCCACTAGTGTCTTTGTCGACTGGTGGGGCCTGTGGTTTCGTGTAAATGGCGTGGAACGAGTGTAATATTGATAAAATAGTCAAGACTAATGAAGACTAATGGAAAGTAATGAAAAGAGGTTTGAATGTTTAAATGTTACTTTTCTATATACTATATGAGTTATGGCTAATACAATTAGTACTGGTCACTGGTTATTCCCTAAATCAGACATGTGACATGAATACAAGCCATGTGCTGATCACTCTTGATAGCGTTTCCTTTTCTCTTTTCAAATACATTTTATTTTACTGCTGAATATTTTTATATTTTTATATTTTTATTACTTTGTTATAATTATTATCCACCCTTCAATTCAGGAGCGAACCAATTGCTTTTATAGCCATGCAACTCTTGTCAAACACCCATTTCCAATATTCATAAATCACGTTATCACTCTGAAATACACAATAGCATTGTCTCGGATAAACTGTTTTGTATTTCCCATTTCATTTTATTTCATTTCATTTATTTTTATTCATTTTAATATGTTTAAACACAAAAGTACCAAGCTGAATTCCTTTTTCACATTTCCTATATATTATATAGATTTGTATTTGTATAAAAACAAACATCCAAACTAACTTTGATGGTAACATTGGAATTTGTTCAATCTGATTATAGTCTCGACTTTTTATTTATTTACTTATTTATTCATGTAACTCTCTGCTCCCGATGGGCAGATTTCCAAAGGATTCCCGATGGCGCCCAGTAAAGCACCATTTTTATTTTCATTATTTTTAATTTCCTTCATTCTTGCGTCGCTTTGGTTTATTTACTTTTCAGCCTGCTTGGGGGGATTCATTCAGTCGATGACCAGGGATTTTATTCCGAGGCTGGGTGTTGTATTCATACTCGCATGGGTTGCCTTGATATTAGCTTGATATCGCACCAGGAAAAGTCACGGCGACCCTAAAATCCAGGTTTATAAACAATGGCAAGAAATAGGGGTAACGCTATTTTGGATATGCCATTTTTTTCACCTATGATTCTCCTGTATCCCATACCTTGGTCAAAAGCTTAAATGCACTTCTCCAGATTTCCATTCTAGAACACCTTTTCCTCAAAGTATTCGAATCGAAGCCGGCATTGAAATGACCTGTTTATTGATATTCAACAAACTTGTTCCATGTACACCTCGGCCTGTACAGGTCCTGCTATTACAATACCTCATGCCCATTCCAAATCAGACTGTCCATACTGTTTTTCGTACCTGTGCAAAAACTTTACTGCTCAAAGTGTGGTGTTATGTTTTTTGTATTTATTGTATTTTTTAAAATAACATTTTAGGGTTCCTTTTAGAAATGTCCTTGTGCCAGAACTCTAAGCTTGTTCGTTTTACGGAACGCTCTGGGTTACTCTGCAACTCTGGCCCCCAGGCGGAGAAATACAACATTGGCCTTGTTGCAATGTCAAGTCTTGATTTTAAAATAAAGGATCAACCAGTTTGTAGATTATCGCCCCTTGATTTCGCCAACAACCCCCTACGAAAAAAGGGTTGTAACCTTTAAACCTTGGAAAATAAATAAAGAAAAAAATCATGTTGCCGATATTATGCAAATAGTGAAAGAAAAGGTTTGTTCCCGAGACTAGTAAACAGTCAAGGGATAAAGGGGATTTAAGTACAAGTTTTTTAAGAGACTTTTCTCCCTTTGCAGCCTGGCATTTGAATGATTATCCGAAATACATGTATTATGTTTCATACAAATAAAATAAACAGATTCTTTAGGGTCGGTGAGATCAAGTCTGGCCATAAATCTCGTGCTGAGATCTAGAAGAGTTTTAAAACGTTGTCCCTGGTTGAACTGAATCGATCGAATCTCTTTTATTTTATTTTGTTTGTCTTTGAAGATTTATGAAAAATCAGATGATACAAATCCTAATTGTCCTCGAAATTTGCAAGGGTTTTTTCTCAAAAAGTGATACGAGCGTATTTTGTCTGTGCTATAGGCTGAGCATATACTACACTTGATTAGTAAAAGCCGGCCAATGGAACACAGCCGTACCTCCTGCCCAATTGGGGAAATTGCCAATTGACTTGTCAAAGAGAAAATCAAACTAATCACCTCAGATCGGCTCTAAGATACAAGTAGAAATACATATAAAAACCAACTACCAATGAAAAAATGACAGTTTTCTTGCGCAGTTTAGTTTTTCTTGTCCTCATCGTGGTGACACCTAGTCAAGCCATTGTAACCCAAGTCTCAAGGTCCAAGTCTCATGTTCTGGTATACGCCCAGCCGCTTTGCAAAGCTCGTCAATGTAGAATCGGTTACTTGAATCACTCGGATGGATATGTAAATTGTTGACAATATATTAAGTGATTTAATTATATTGAGCTGTTAAAATAATATACGAATCTCAAACGTTGTTACTTTGGTGCTGTTTGATATTATTACTAGCATTTATAATAATAAACCGTTGAAGCAAACCAAATCTGAACATGAATCTGAATCCAAATCCGATATTCCAATCCTCCTGATTACTTAAATCTTTCATTTCTTTTGGATGCTGATCATTTTGTTACAAGCTAGATATATTCAACTTTTCTCGCTTGCTTCTACAGCGCAGCTGCAAAGAAGCCCTCAATTATACCCGTCTTAGTTCCAGCCCAGTCAAATACACAAGTTTTCCAAAACGATGGGATTTGGAATTTGGGATTTACAATTTACAATTTACAATTTTTTTTTAAATCTTTTTGACCCTGCCTTTTTCATTTTTCATTGCACTCTTGTGATATTGACTTTTACCGAAATCCCAGATACATGTCAACTTGATTAATTCAAATTCCATCTCCACTTGTCTTCAATTGAATTGACTTGCTTGACTTTTCCCTACATGTATAAAAGACTATATTTTATTCAGACTACCATACCAATTTGCCTGCAATCTCCCACATATGTTCCTGTTTAGGAACTGTCCAGAAATCAGCTCAAACTGCTTCCTTGTTATGGTACCGAGCCTGTGGTCATTTCAAGCCATAACTGGAAAGTCCCACAGAGACACAGAGAGCTGCCAACCAAACCACCTTTTTTTTACCTCTTTATTTATTTCATACATGCCCAAGATTGATTAAATTTCCTTTTGTTTATGGTTTTAGATTAATTAGTTGCCCTTTTTCTCAGCCATGGAAAATGTACTGCACATGATAGTATATTTTGTTGCGATATTTTCCAATATATCAAACATCAAAGCTGTGACGCTTTGATCCAAAAAACCTAGCCAATCCTCTCACAATGTTGACAAACTGATAGCATCATCGAACCAGCACAACCCTCCTCACACTCCTTGACTAGGGAAAATACAGTTTGTTTTAAACTAGTTTGGGATTACCTGTGTGTTTAACACATCTCCTACGAATACTCTCCAGAAAAAAGGTTCTTGAATCCGAATGTATCAAGAAAAGGTTTACCACTATGATCATGCCTGTCCTTAATATCTTTTTTTTATATAGAATAAAAAAGTTTCAAGGGAGAACAGGACAAGTCTTGGACAGTGCGAAAGATAAGATAAAGTAATGAGTTTATTGAAATAGTCTATGGATATGTCAGTCAACCACCTGATCTCATATGATATGGGCTATCTCATAATCTTTTTGGCACAAAAGAAAAACTCTCCCCAACAGCATTCAACACCAGTGATTTGCTTCTTGGTTTATTGAATTTGCATATACTTTCAAATGATGGCTGATTTTATAAAAACGATAGTTTGCCTTTTCAGTTGTAATACGAATCAAAACAACAGATACAGTGTTGACACATTACCTACAAACCTTTAAGAAAGCCCATAATTGGCAAGCTAATTGAAAGTAACGTTTAAGTTTAGATTTGGGAATCATAAACACTGTCTAATTGATAGCATTTTCCATAGTCTTTTGATTGAAAAGGTTTTCCTGACTGCTGCAGATTTATCTAATAAACCGATAATGACTTTGAACCAACAAAGGAGTTGATATTGAATTTTTGTTGAGCTCTAGTTATCTTCTAAAGGAATGAACGTTAGTTGTTGGCCGCTTGATCTATACTAGCACTGATGGAATTGGATGTTATACAATGACAGGCGTTGATCTACTTTGATACTAGGTGAATTGAAATGTCAAACTAAAAAGGTCCATCAAATACATGTACAGTACAGGATATATATATAATATATATGGCGCCATTATAAAAGGCAAAAAAGAACTGTATGCATTATAGTTTTTTAGAAATGGCATAAAATATGTGGATAGCTCAATTAGCTCCATTTGGGCTTGTGATATCAACGTGAAAGGTCGTGATGGACATATGTCCAAAAACATCGTTCATTCCTTCTATGCAAGTTATAATGGTTGAAAAACTATTTATAAAATTCGTACTGTCCAAGGATCAGGATTTGTTTACTCGGTTTATTATGTTTATTATGTTTTGGAGTATCTAGTTAATCAAAGTCTGTGGTAAGTGATCCACTGATGAGCAATGTCTTGGTAGTAAAATGTTTCTTGTTACAGCAGGAGTTGTTGAGAAGCAAAAGCACAGTCGATTGGCAAGTGGTAGTTGGTATTTGGTACTGATGTTGATATTGATATTCATAATGACATTTGATAGTAATTGACAATTGATAATTCTGGGGAATCCAAAGACAAGGAAGATATTAGAAAAGCAAGGTATCATTGTTCAAAGGCTTAAAAACAGCCTGCCAACTAAACGAATCTAAAGCTGTCTAAATAAGCGGATGAATGAAGGCTTTAGTGTAGAAAAAGTGAAAAGGCACATATACAAAAACATTAGAAAAAAGAGAGTTTCGGACATTGGAACTGTTCAGTGGAATTTGGCGGGCAGAGGATATATATATCCAACATTCCAGTAGCAGTAGAAGCATTGCTTGTGCTCAGTTGTTCTGACAACTAGCCAGTGCCAATATGATTTCCTAGTTTGGCCGTTTCCAAAACAAACAAACGGCGCACAGCCGTACCATCATAACAAACATCCGCTATTGTGGTGCGTGCAGTTAGTAAGGTGTTATATAGCATTTGCAGCTCCATTTTTCGTCTTTTACTTTAATCTTCTTGTAATTAGAAGCTACTTCCACTTGTTTTGGAACTTTAAGAATACATAGCCAACCTGTATTATGTTGAATAAAGTCTTTCTTCGTCGTGTATTGTGTAAATATTTTGGGGTATTTTGAATTCTATTTCAAATATGATTTCCAGTCTATGATTTATAATTGCAATATTGAAACTAGTACTTCCGCAGTACTGATCTAGTTAATAATATTCATTTAGAAAGTATGAAATCAATAATATTTATTAGAATCAGCTCCATCTAAACGAATAAACTGTGCTCACATACTTGCTACATACTCTCGTTGAAAATGTTTTCTGGATTTTCAATTGTTCAAATACAAGACATAATTATGCTCAATCCTGATCTGAATAGACAATGGGACATGTTGGATAGCAGACCGATTACTCGAGTAAAAACTGAATGTCTTTGTTTAATCAAAAGCCGTGGAATACAGTGCATTCCAATTCACAATGAGAAAGGCACCAGGTTGGTATGGTCTCGATAAGGTTGGTTTTGAGTTGTTTGATCTTTATTTGCTTTAGAATTTACAACCAGAGGTATAATATAGTTCAAGTTTGTTTTTTTGTTATAATTAATTGATTTCCCCTTTTAATATTCATCATTCTCTTTCAAATGTTCATACCAACTGCTCTGCGACTTTTGCGTTCGGGCTGTGGCATCATAAGTTAAAGCCGGCAGTTGGCAATGCTCGGCTCGGGCGGTGCACGTAAAGAATACGCCATCCACACATGTCTTTTTCACGTGTCACCCGTGCCAACTTGCCGCTTTTAAAACACCCAACTTGAGCTTCAACGTGGACTTGATCCCGTTGGACCTGTTGGTTTCTCCTTGTCGAAATCTTGTTGGATTACAGCTTAACCAGAAGATTTCGAATTACAACTCATAATCACCGATTCTCGTCGCTTCCAGTCCAAAATATGCAGTATGATAGTAGAGGTCTTGGTTGAAAAACAGTGCTTGAGTATTAATATGAACTTGATCTACAAACTATTGGAAACTTTACTCATGCTGTAGACCGCTGTACCAAGTTGTATATCTATACATTTAACTTTAAGCTAAATGGCCCTTTAAGAATCAAAGACAGCCACCTAGCTGATGCACCTGAACGTGTTTGCTATTACTCGCCCCATTCCCCGGTTTTGAAGAACAAGTCTTGACAAGAAGAAGCAGAAAAAAAAAAAGAAATACACACTGTCCGGAACGACTTGAAATATGTCAATACTCCTTTGTCAAAAAGTAAATTTGCTTGGTGGAGGATCTACAAATGAGTCGAAATGGTGATAACCCCCAAAGTAACAAGTACTTTCCAATGTATTCAAACCCATTCTTGGATAATTCAAGCCTACTTCTACTCCAAACAGGACTGTTATTCAGACTATTTGGTACTTTTGCCATGACAAACAAACCTAAAGGGGGATCAAGTTGTTCAATCTACTAGTGTGAAAAACTAATTAGAATTCAAAAACCTCCTGTTGACTTAGCAGGTTGATGTGGCGCGGGCTAACTAACTGTTTGCGCTCTTTTGAAGGAATCAATTTAATCAAGGTGTGCCAAGAGTAAACCAACGGTTCATACTGAACATCCTCTCGCCAGCAATATACCGCTCAAGAAACCGTTTGGCCACGGAAACAGCCCAAGTACAAGGCATCAACAGTGTCTACAGCGTACTGTAATAGAGATTGAAACGCATTGGGTGTATTCTTTTGTTAGCAAACCGTACAATTTCGGCTCATAGTGCCGAAAAATATTACATGCCAAATTTTAATTGATTATAATCATTTTATTTTGGTTTTGAGTCCCTCTTGGGTACTAGCGGTCCCTACGTGATAGATCCTGTGGCATGGCCCAACATGTCTTTATGTGTTTCTCTAAAAGCTGTTAACCATGAATAACCTTTTCTCCATTACAGCTATTGCTGCTTTGGTTCAGGCAAACTCCCTGGCAATTGCCAGTGCTTTGTAACTTTTGAAGTTAATATTCTTGTTGCATTATACCGCTTTAACCCCCTGAAAACGGCGAAACGGTTGAAATTTCCAATTAACCTGCAATAGAACATCGGTATATCTCGATTCATATACCAACCGTTTGATCCATGTGAACCCGTCCTGGTTCGAGGAATTTCAGTTATAGTTGCTAATCAAGACAAATTGGGTATTAATTATACAGAAACAGAATTACGGAATTTTAAGCTGGTTCTTAAAACTCTTGTAATCCCTTCAAATATTGTCATTCGAATTATACTAAGATTATTGGTCTACAAGCACCCAATTCTTTGTTTCCATGCTTTCGCAATGCCCTTTCCCAGTTCCTTCAACCTTAGTCGAACAACACTTTAGCCCTTTCCGTGAAAATTTCAAGAATGAGCAACACACCAGGTAATGTTTGATTTACAGACCGATTCAGAAAATACTTTCAGGTATCATACGATGCATCTGAAAAAGGATCACCAAATAAGATACAGTCTGTGTGCTAGTTTCAGGGGCTTAAAACCTAACAAGAGTGGCACATTCGGACATTGACAAGAGTTACAATAAATACAAAGCTCCAAGATGAAAGCCCTTTGAGTTGAGATCAAACTAGATATAATACTCAACCAGGATATGTCATATATTCTAAGCCCAGGTTATTCAATCATGAGGTATGATTTCCATGTCCCCAGCTTTCAAACTCCAAGTTTCATAAGCGCATTAATCGAAACTAGCCTGTGAACATTTTGTGACGCCAGGCAGTCTCAATTCATTACCTTGACGTTAATCAAGAAACTAACTAGTTACCAGTTGTCTAGTAGTCCAAGATGTAAACAGACAGTTTGGAATTCAACGCATAGTGGTATCGTGCGTCCATGAATCATGAATCAAAGATCAAGAGGACAGGAATGAGCCTTTCATCAAAAAAAAAAAAAAAAAAGGTATTGAAAAGAAGGGTATTTCAATTATCACTTGGAATCAAAAGCATCATATTGCACACCATTCCCGCTGGTGAATTCACTTGATCCAAAATCAAGAGTTAAAAACACACACAAAAGAGGTTGGTAAAGGGAAAGAAATAAAAGGGTGAAATTCCACCATAACTGAACGCCCTATCAGGCCGTGAGGCTGACTATCAGTTTTTTGGGGGGTACATGGGCCAATCATATGATATCAGTACCGTGCCTTTGTAAGATTTTCAAACGATCCAAGCTCAAAGTCCACCAAATTTTAATACCAGCCGTCGCACTTTTATCCTCTAATATCCTCTAGCCAGCTGCTTTTAAGCAACAAACTGCAAAGAAATGCAGTTTCCAGCTGGTCAAGTCCCGCCAGCCCTCGTCTTATCTGGTTCCCAGATACCAGATACCAAATCAGCGCACTAATAATTCACGTGACATGAAAATTCTGGAGTACCATTCGGTTGGCTACCGCAATACGGCAGCAAAATATTGAAATGCTGTCAATTTTGGCGCAAGAGGCTCTTTTTTTTTTTTTTTTTTTTTAATATTCACAGTCAGGGCTCTCTTTCTTTTCTTCTTCTTTCTCTCCATCCATACCACAGGCTTTTGTTGTTTTTGGAGATTGACAGACCATGAAAGTTACTGGCTTGTTTTTTAAACCCATTACAATTTAAGCACATTATCTAAATCTTAATATATTTTTCCCACGAGTGACCATTTTTCATACCACTCTCGTTTCTTATCTGACATCATCCCCATATCTTCATCAATGGTCGATTTCCTGAATAAGAACGTGGCGCTCTTCGTGGGTGTCATATTCCATTTGGCATTTCTAATGTCCATTTTCGACATTTACTTTGTGTCGCCTTTGACCCACGGCATGAAACAGTGGAAGTCTACTGAAACCCCTCCTGCTGAACGATTGTTCTTGGTTGTTGGTAAGTGCGCTGTGAACTGATTCTATTCTCTATAATTTCTAATTTCTAATTTCTCCTCCTACTTGACTTTTAATAGGTGATGGTCTTCGTGCTGATAAATGCTTTGATACAATTTTGCACCCAACTACCCACGAGAAAGCATACCTCGCCCCATTTATCCGTGAAAGAGCCCTTAACAACGGTACTTTTGGAATTTCTCACACCCGAATGCCCACCGAATCCCGTCCTGGTCATGTAGCTCTTATTGCTGGATTCTATGAAGACGTCAGCGCTGTAACAAAGGGCTGGAAGGAAAATCCTGTTGATTTTGACTCCGTTTTCAACCAAACTAGACATACCTATTCATACGGCTCTCCTGATATCCTTCCAATGTTTTCCAGAGGTGCTTCTGATCCTGAGAGAGTCGATGCTATTATGTACGAACACGAGGACGAGGACTTTACAAAGGCTTCTATCGAGCTTGATAAGTTTGTTTTTGACCATGTTGACAACTTGTTTGACAGAGCTGCCGAGGATGAGGAACTTGCTGCCAAGTTGAGACAAAACAAGATTATCTTTTTCCTCCATCTCTTGGGTATTGATACCGCTGGCCACAGTTATAGACCTTATTCTGTTGAGTATTATGACAACATCAAGTACATTGATGGAAAGATTAAAGAACTGGAACAAAAGGTTGAGGCATTCTACAACGATGGCAAGACTGCTTGGGTTTTTACTGCCGATCACGGAATGAGTGATTGGGGAAGTCATGGTGATGGCCACCCTGATAACACACGTACTCCAATTGTTGCTTGGGGTGCTGGTATTGCTCAGCCTGTCAAGGATGTTCTTGGAGATCATGACGACTTTTCTAAACCTTGGCAGTTAAATTCTGTCAAGAGAAACGATATCAACCAGGCTGATATTGCTTCTTTGATGGCATACCTTGTTGGTATCAACTATCCTTCAAACTCTGTTGGTGAGCTTCCTCTTGCTTTCCTTGATGCTGATGCTGATGTAAAGGCCAAGGCTCTTTTTGCTAATGCCATGACTATCATTGAGCAGTATAAAGTTAAGGAATCTCATACCCAGGAATCTCATTTTAACTTCATTCCATTCCCATCTCTTTCTGACTCTGGATCTACTATTGAAGAACGCTCAGAGGAAATTCAAAACTTGATTCAGTCTGCTAAATATCAAGAGGCAATTGAAAAGTCGGAGGAGCTCATGAAACTTGCTATCAAGGGTCTAAGATATCTTCAAACTTACGACTGGTTACTTCTTAAAACTCTTGTTACCCTTGGATACGTCGGATGGATCGGATATGCTGTTGCTTCTTTCCTTCACGTCTTTGTTGTCGGTGCTGCCTCAGAAGGCTCTCATCCAATTGTTCGTTCATCATTTGTTCTTGTTCTTGCCGTCTTGTGCGCCTTGTTTTACAAGCAAAATTCCCCTATTAACTACTACCTTTACGCTATTTTCCCCGTCTTTTTCTGGGAGCAGATTTTCTCCAACAGAGGCACCATTGCTACCGGTGCCAAGCTTCTTATTGAAAGATCGCATTCCACTAAACCAGTTACATTTGCTATTTCAAACGTTGCCTTCTACATTGCGGTTATGGAAGCTATTGTTGTGGGATATTTCAGTCGTGAAACCTTCTCCATTTGTTTTGGAATTGCTTCCGTCTGGCCATGGATTCAAAATGCCAAGGTTGCTCGAGAAAATGTGAGGGCATCTCTTTTATGGGGTGTACTTTGTCATACACTTGCTTATTTCACACAATTACCTGCTAATAAGGTAGAGGATATTGTTCAAGTTACTTCTAGTGGTTTTGCTATGCTTTTTATCGGTACTATGGGTCTCAATATTCTTTCAGGTTTTCTTAGTGTCGATCCAAGGAGTAAATTTATTGGAAACATTCAACTTAGTTTCATCGGTTTTGCAACATTTGTAACTCGCCGAGCCAGTACATCTTTGAGTCAGCGCAAAGGTTTACCTTTGGATTGTCAGATTCTTGGTTGGATCTGTATTATTGGCTCAGTTACTGTCCCATTTGCCCAATATTGGTACCCCGTTAATGATTACCGATGGAGATTATTTACCCTTTTCATGGCATTTGCTCCCACCTTTATCATCTTGACTATTTCTTACGAAGGTTTCTTTTACATTTCATTTTTTGCCATTCTGATCACTTGGTTACATCTTGAACATGTGTTTTACAATGCTAGTGATGAACCATTAGAAGAACTCAAGGAAGATGGAGAAGAAAAGGTCGGGGAAAAGCAGGTTGAAGAGAAGAAGGTCGAGGAGAAGCAGGCTGAAGAAGAGAAGGTCGAAGAGAAGAAGGTTGAAGAGAAGAAGGTCGAAGAGAAGAAGGTCGAAGAAAAGAAGGTTAAGCCTACCCCATCAGGTCCTAAACCTTTGACTTTTAACGAAATTCGAATCTCTGTATTCTTTTTCTTCCTCTCACAAATTGGTTTCTTTGGTATTGGTAACATTGCCTCCATTTCATCATTCTCACTTGATTCAGTCTATCGCCTGATTCCGATTTTTGATCCCTTTGCCATGGGCGCTTTATTGATTTTCAAAATCCTTGCCCCTTTCGTTGTCTTATCTTGCACTCTTGGCATTCTCAACTTGAGGTTGGGAGTTCCCAAGTCGGCTCTTTTTGCCTCGGTGCTAGCGCTGTCTGACATTTTGACTCTCAACTTTTTCTACCTCGTGGTGGACGAGGGTTCTTGGTTAGATATTGGAATGGGCATTTCTCATTTCTCAATTGCAAGTCTGTTATGCTTGTTTATGATTGTTTTGGAGTATCTCAGTGGTATTTTGGTATCAGGTCTGGTTATTGACCAAAACTAAAAATAAAAAAAATGATAATAATAAAATCATGTATATGTCAATGGGTTTGCCATGCTTTTTTTTTTTTTGTTCTTTTGATTGCGATTATATGTATATTTAGATTGAAATAGAATTTAAATTTGTAATGTTTAATGTTAATTTTTGATGGTAAATAAATGAATGATAAATTCACAGCGTGAGGATAATATTAATTTCAAATGATTTTACAATATATGATTTTAAAACAAAGTTATGGTAAATATGTATATATATAACAAAAAATTGCAAAAGAATGTCCAAATCACCAAATCACCATGACTTGGTTGGTATCCTTTAAATTTTCTTTAATGCATTCTCAACTTTTTAATTGCCACCGGCGTTAGAATCAGTAGGCTGTGTCGGTGTGTCGCTCCCCTCTTCCGCATTCTTAGAGCGCTTCACATCACCAGCAGTTACATTGTCATCACCTTCACCTGCCCGCTTAACTCCAGTAATGGTAAGGCTTGGATCGGTGGGTGATTGGCTTCCTGCCCCCGGTTGTGGCTGAATTTTGCCAGAAACACTTGAAGCGTCAGTAGTAGTTGGCTGTGTAGGAATATTTCCAACGTTTGTTTGATTAACAGGAGCTCCACCTCGTACATTATTACGCCCTTGGTTAAACCCACCACGTGCAGGAAATCGAGTACCTTGAGATCCCTGGTTCGTATTGTTGTTAAACTGACTGGAACTTGGAAACTGGAAAGGATTTTGAGCATTGCCAAATGAAGGGTTGTTGTTCTCATTGTTGCCGTTATTAGTATTACCGAATGAGTTTTGAAAGGAAGGCGTAAAGTTGGGGATTGTGTTGATGTTTTTACCTTGGAATTGATGTTGCTGTTGCTGTTGCTTCTGAGAGGAATCTGAATTGTCACCACCCAACTCACTCAGCTTGGTTTGTAACTTCACTTTCTCGGCCTCAGCCTTGTCAGCCTTGGATTGAAGCAATCTTATACGCATGTCAAATTCCTTTCGGGTCAACTCAATAGCTTTCTTCTTTTCTTCAGCAGCCTCCTCCTTAAGAGTTTTGAGGTCAGCCTCCAGTTTCTGGATCACAGCAGGGTCATTAGTGTTGCCATTTACTTTCGTGTTGTTAACATTCTGAGATTTGTCTAACGATTCACGTAAAGCTTTCTCCTTTTCTTTATACTCTTGCTCCATTTTTGTTTGTTTCTCTGTTACCAAAACTCGAATTCTTTCCTTTGCATTTTCCCTTAATTCATTTAGTCGTGCTTGAAACGTATCCTCAACCTTTTTGCGTTCTTCAGTAGTAGCCTCAGTAATCTTGCTATTAATTTCGCTTCTAAGTTGAGCTAACTGTTTCTCGTGTTCTTCTTTAGTAGATGTCGCCTGGTTACTAGAGTTGGAAAGCTCTTCAACCTTGGAAGTAAGAGCCACGTTTGCATCTCTAAGAGATTGGATTTCTTTGTCCTTCTGCTGGGTTGCTTCGGTGTTTGGAGTTTCAAGCTTACCATTGTTTTGCTGTAGGTCTAGGATTTGATCACTGAGCTTATTCACCTCTTCTTCCAGAGCTTGAATTCGCTTGGATTTTTCGGAAATTTCTTCAGCGAGTTGCTTATCTGTAGCTCCCGAGTTCTGGATTTTCAAAGTAGCTAGCTCTCCTTCCTTTGCACTTAGCGATTCTTTGGTAGACGATAGTTCCGTTTTAAGTGCAGCTATATCCTCTGATGGCTGGCTATTAACATTGCTCTGAAGAGATTCAACCTGCGCTCTTAATTGAACAATGATCTGATTGGAACTTTGAGTGGAAGTCTGTATCTGAGTCTTCAACTCGTCTTTTTCCTTTGTAACTGTTTCCAGTTCACTCTTAATAGTGTTGAGTTGTGACTGAAGAGCAGGCACTTCGTTGGAATCAGTGAGTTGGACAGCCTTAAGCTTTGTAAGTTCGGCATTGGCCTTTTCATACTGCTCTTTGATACCAGTCACAGTAGTACGCTGCTTCTTAAGCTTTTCCAAAAATTCTGTTTTTAATTTAGCAAACCGAGTGTTAAGAGCCGAAATTTCAGTCGTCTTTGTTCCAAGATCATTGGTAGCTGTCTCAAGTTTGGTTTTAACATCAGTCAACTCCTTATTAGCAGTATCAAATTTGTTTTTAGCCTCAAGAAGCTCTTTGGAAGACTGAACCAATTTCAACTTGGCATCATTAAGCTCGCGTGTAGAATTTGAAAGTTTACCCTTCATATCAGCAGCCTGTTTTGTAAGCTTGGCATTACTTTCTTTAAGATCCTCAAATGCTTTAGGATCAATACGCTCATACTTATGGAGAATGTTCTGTGTTCTCGTCTTCCAATCATCTGCTTCCTTTTGAACCAACTTGATTTGAGATTCCTTAGCGTCAATTTCAGCTTGTTGTTCCCGAAGTTTGCCCTCGAGAGGTTCAATCTTAGTCCTTAATGTCTCAATTTGACCTTCCAACTCTTTTGTTTTAGATGAATAAAAGTTGCTTTGTTGTCGTAAAGTAGAGTTGCTTTCTCTAAGAATGTTGATGTCATTGGCTTGATCTTGAAGTCGTTTCAGCTCAGGTGAGTTATCTTCATTGAGTTTTTCTTGACGAAGTTTTTCAAGCTCAATACGAGCCTGGTCTAAAGAGGTGTTTGTATGGTCGAGATTTTGTTTCAAACGCTTCATTTCCTGGACATTGAGTTCGTACTTGACATCCACAATCTCTTTCTCGCGTTTCAAAATAGTAACAAGCTCTCTGAGTTGCGCATCGTTAGAATTTTCTGTGGCTTCTTGATAAGTGGGAGGTGGTTGAGTGGTACGGCTATTGACAAGTTCAAGCTGATCAAGAAGAAGTTTGTTTTGAGTAGATATCTCCTCAGAGCGAGACTTAAGCTTTTCAATCTCCTGCTCATATGTGTACTTCTGGGTATTCCAACTACTTTGTGAAGAAGATAACTTTTCTGCCGCAGACTCTGCGACCTGTTTAAATTCATTCACCTGCTCCTTAAGGTCTGCATATTCAGCACGGAGAATGTTAAGCGAATTTGCAGCATCTGCGTGTTTGACGAGCTCCTGATCATAGTTCTGTCGAGAACTATCAGAAATCTTAATTTGCTGGGCAAGGTCATCTTTGATCTTCTGAATCTCATCATTGAATTTAGATTCGTTGTTTTGCAAGATTTGTACAAGACCCTGAAGACGTTGTTGGTCATCAGTAAGCGCTTTGATCTTCTTCTGGCGTTCTTCATCAAGCTTCAAATATGTTTGTTTAGTTTCTGTAAGAATTTTAGAAGTAGAAGCGAGTTGTTCTTTAAGATTGTTGATGGACTCCTCCTTCTCAGAAATATGTTTGTCAGTGGATGCCATGTAGGCATCGTGAGATGCGTTCATGTCGCGTAATGCTGTTTCCGCTGCAGTAGCAACACCGCGAAGCTCTTCAGCATTCTTCTTAGAAAGCTCTAATTCAGATTTAGTCAACTCGAGGGAGCTTTTGAGCGAGGAAATTTCCTGCTTCAGGACATATTCACGTGAATCAGGATCCATAGGGCCAGTGGTCTCGAGTGACTTGATCTTTTCATTAGCAGCATCAAGCTTGGCGCTAATTCCATTGAAATTGACTTGAAGTTTCTCATACTCAGATTTGGAAGAAAGAAGGGATTGGTTGGTCTCGGACAGATCTTTTGTGAGTTGGGTAATACGCTCCTGGTAATCGCGCGACTCGTGTTCCCGTCGCTGTGACAAAGATTTAAGATCATCGGTTTGGGTATCCAATTTCTTTCGAAGATTAGCTGATTCATTTTCAAGAGAGCTGATTTGATTATTGAGATGATTTGTTAGCTGGGTAGCAGCATTCGATCTTTCTGTTTCGAGGGATTGGTAGTTAGCTAACAACGCGCTGAAACGGCCACGTTCCTCAATAAGGCTGGCATTATCCTTTGTGAGACGCTCTTCAATTGATTTCCAAATGGACTTCTCGGCCTTGAGATTAGCGTTCTCATGTTTGATGCTTTCAGAAGCTGATTGAGACAAAGCAAGGTCTTCTGAAAGTTTCTGAACGCGAATATCTTGTTTAGAAACAGTATCTTGAAGTGCCTGTGCACGTTGCTTGAAGTCATTGTTTTCTGATCGAAGGATTTCCAAATTACTGCTAAGATGCTTCTGGCGCTCGTTAGAGAGCTCTAGTTTGCTCTCTGTTTTGGCGAGTTGAATTTGAAGATTAGACCGTTCGTTACCAATTGTACTATTCTTAAGATCAAGAGACTTGATTGTCTCGGAAGTTTCCTGTCGGTATGTAAAGAATTCAGTTTCAAGTTCTCTAACACGAGATGAGAGTTGTTCATTTTGACTGATAAGCAGCTGTGTCTGGGAATTCGCTAGTCCTTCTGGGGAAGACTCAGCCAAATCGGCTAGCGAAACGCCATCCTTGTGTTTGTTGGAAAGCATTCTCCTAAACATGTCTCTTTCTCTCTGAGCAGCTTCCAATTTAGTGTTGAGAGATGAAATATCATCTTGAAGAGATTTAATGGCATCTTTAGCTTCTATAATAGCAGCAGATTCAACATCGTTAAACTTTTGAGATATTTCCTTCTCCTTGTTTTCCATCTGTAAACCAAGTTCCCGGGTAATCTTCAGCAGGTTTGCGTTTTGCTTTTGAAGTTCGACAACATTCTTAAATAATACAAGGCGTTGAGAAATAAGTTTATCAGTATCACTTTCGTTAGGGCTGTCGTCACCACGTAATATCTTTTGAAGTGTAGTGTGCTCATCAGCAGTAAGAGGGTTTTCAGAGTCGGAAATAAGCTTGTTTTGAATAAGTAAGTTTTGAACCTGACGAGATAAGTCGCTCACTTGCTTATCAAGTAACTTTGCCTCACGTTGGTAGTCTTGAGCTCTTATTTCAGTCTCCTTGAGTTTTTCAGAAGCTTCGTCAGCTGTCTTCATTGATTGTTCAAGTTGTAGAGATATCTCAGTGAGCTCACGTTCCAGTCGAATATTCTCTTCCCGTTCGGCAAGTACAGCAGGTGCATGGCTTTCCATTTCCTTTACAATCTCATTCATTTGCTCTCGTAGTGTTATATTCTTGAAACGCTCACGTTCCAGTCTGGCCTTAGTCTCTTGATAATCAGTATAAAGCTGAGTTAAAGAGCCACCGCCATTCTTTATTTCAGAAATGATCTTGGCTGATGGTGAGAAAATTCCGTTTGAAGATGTTGAAGGTGTAGATTTGCCAACCGGTGTTTGGGGCAGTGCAGAAGATCTATCATTTTCAATGAATGAGGACTCCATGTGACCTTCCAAGGTTGCGATTTGTTTTGCTAGAGATTCCGCTCGCAATCGCTCATTCTCAGCTTCTGACTTCCACTTTTCAATTTCGGCTGTTTCACGTGCTCGAAGACTTTCAAGATGAGACTCCATACCTTCAATTCTTTTTTTAGCATCTTTGGCAGAACGTTCCCAGAGCTCAACCAGACGCTTCTGAGATGTAATTTCAACTCTAAAATTCTCTTCATTCGATGCTTGGCTATCTTGCAGGTCTTTGATCTTCACTAGTGCATCACTGAGCTGTTTTGATGTATCAGCAAACTGTGATTTAAGCTTGTCATTAGAGTTCTTGATGATTTGTAGTGATGATTGAGTATTGGAGAGATCAGTTTGTAATCGTGAAACTAGTTCCAACTTTTCACTCCTAAACTTGTTGAAATCGTCCGACTTGGTCTTAAGCTCACTTTCTAGCCATTGGGTATTCTGTTTTAAAAGTTCAATCTCTTGTTGCTGGTTTTGTTCTTTCATCTTGGTGGAAATCTGGGATGACTTAAGCTGTTGAATCTGGGTCTCCAAGTTTATAATGGATTTGCGACTTTCAGCATCAGATTTTCGGGCTTTCTCACGTTCTGCTTGAAGCTCTTTTGCCTCTATTGTCTTTTGGTTCATGCTTCCTAATAGTTGTCGCTTATCCTCAAAACAAGCCGCAAGACGTTGTTCTAAAGAACTAATTCGATCAGAAGTAGTAGTACCTAATGATTTTGAGGATAAAAGATCCCGTTCCAAAGAACTCTTGGAAGCATGTATCTCAGCAAGCTGAGTGCGTAGCTCTTGGGATTCTGAAAGCGCCGCATCAAGCTGCTGTCTAATTGCTTTGATCTTTCCCTTGCTTCCATTGATATCCTGCTCATAAGAAACGTCATCAAAAAGTTTTTGACTCTTCAGCGATTCGTACTTGGTTGCCTGTGCTGCAATACTTTGAATTACTGGTGTTGGCAAATCGTGAAGAACAGAAGTATTTTGGGAGAGAAATTTAGCTGCTGTTTCAAGGTTCGTCTGGTAATCGTCTGCTGAAGATTGTGGAGTCTTGTCATTCAACGGACTGACAGCATGTTGGACAGTGCTAGAATCAGGCAATGTTATATTGTGCTGGGCAGGGTCCTATCATAGTAAAATATTAGTTATCAGATCAAGCAAGGAAATGAAGATTAGAGTTAGTAACTTACTAGAACGGCAGAATCAGAGCCATTGTCAGTCAATTGGGCAGCTGGAGTTGAAATATCTGGTTGGTTATGGTTCTCAGAAGGTTGAGATGTCAACCCGGGTGTATTATTGTCACCTTGTTCCGACATTTTAATTAGAAATCAAATAGTAAATTGTAGAGTTGATATCTACAATGCTAACACAACCTAATGTTTATGGAAAATGTCGCGAAAAGTTGTTTTGATGATCGTAAAGTATCTTGCAACTAAGACGCGTTGTAGATACAAAAAAGAAAGCAAAGAGCCAGAGGCAAAAGAAAACAAGGAATGGGATCCTTATAAACTTTTAAGATTTTAAACTAAGACCCAAGTAAAATAGGGAAAGTAAATGCCGCCTTCAATCTATATGAACAGAAAGATTTACAGATAAGATGGCGGAAATCTGTTTTGTGGCGAAAAAGAACACACAATTAGGCATAAAATACTTTCAAATGGTGGTGGTGAAAAACAATCAAAAACAAAACGCGTGGGTGGAGATCCAGTTTTGACGGACAACATATTGACCTACACGTGATGAAAAAATAGGTCGTGCCCGGGATCGAACCGGGGTCGCCAGAATCAAAATCTGGAGTGATCACCACTACACTACACAACCTGTTGTGATTTCTGAAGAATTAAGGAATCTATCAGGTGTGTTTTGAAAAATTGTAAAAAATAAGCCAAAAAAATTACTGCGTAGTTTTTTTTTTACTGTATATATGGTTTTCATCATGGTGTTTCAACCATAAATTATATATCTGCATATGTAAAAATTGCAGATGTTGAAATACTTCATAATGTTGAATCTTCTTTTAGAATTAGAGCAAGGAAGAAGGATATTGCACCTTCTTCTTGGCCTTTATAAAGCAAGTTGCAGAGAAAACCGCAAGGAAATAACACCCTGTTGACCAAATGAACAAATCGATGCCCTACTAGAGTTCCTAACACTGTGTAAATTTTTGTAATTACCAACAATGTCTCTTTTGAAAAATTTTCAAGCAGCAAATATTGAGCGGTAATTTATGTTCTGCCCCAGGGACATTGCTAGCTCGGAGTTGGAACCTGGTGAAATTATTTAATAATTATGTACAAACTGGAAATTTTAAATTAAAAACAACTTCTACATTAAATATATTATACACAAATTATAATTTTTTTACATCATAAAACAATAAAAAGAAATCATGAAAAAAGGTTTTAAAAACTAAATGTTTAGTCGACCTCTTCCATAGCAGACTCAGTGGTAACTTCAGCAACAGGAGCTTCAGAAACAGCAGGAGTCTCCTCAGACTCGTCAATGTTAAGACCGAGAGAAATAAGTCTGTTGATTCTGCTAGCAAAAGAGTTGGGCTCATCAAGACTGAAACCAGAAGTAAGGAGAGCGGTTTCGTAAAGAAGAGTAGTCAAGTCACGAACAGTTCTGTCCTGAATACCATCATTCTCAACCTTGGTTCTAAGCTCCTTAATGATAGAAGACTTGGGGGAGATTTCAAAAGTCTTCTTAGAGGCCATGTAAGCAGACATAGAACTGTCACGGAGGGCCTGGGCCTTCATGATACGCTCCATGTTAGCAGACCAACCAAACTGGCCAGTTCTGATAGCAGCAGGAGCATCAATGAGCTTGTGAGAAACAACAACCTTCTCAACAGCGTCACCAAGAATCTCCTTAAGGGCATTGGTAAGAGGCTCAAACTCCTTGACTTCCTCTTCACGTTGCTTCTTCTCTTCCTCAGTCTCTTCAAGCTCAAAGTCCTTGGTAATGTTAACAAGGGTCTTGCCATCAAACTCCTTCAACTGAGACATAGCGTACTCGTCAATGGGGTCAACCATGTAGAGAACTTCAAAGTCCTTAGCCTTAAGAGCATCAAGGAAAGGAGAGTTCTCGACAGCCTTTACAGACTCACCAATAATGAAGTAAATGTTCTTCTGGTGTTCAGGCATGCGGGTAACGTAATCCTGGAAGGAAGTTTGGTCCTCACCAGACTTGGTAGATTGGTATCTGAGAAGCTTGGCAAGACCAGTACGGTTCTGAGCATCCTCGTGGACACCGAGCTTAATGTTCTTGCTGAAAGCAGTGTAGAACTTTTCAAAGAGCTCGCGGTCTTCAGCAATCTCGTTGAAAGTCTCGATAATCTTCTTGACAACGTTCTTTCTAATGACCTTAAGAATCTTGTTCTGTTGGAGCATTTCACGGGAAAGGGTAAGAGGAAGGTCTTCAGAATCCACAACACCCTTGACGAAACCAAGCCATTCAGGGATCAATTCCTCGGCATCATCAGTGATGAAAACACGGCGAACGTAAAGCTTGATGTTAGACTTCTTCTTCTTGTTCTCAAAGAGGTCGAAAGGAGCACGTGAGGGAATGAAAAGGATGGCACGGAACTCAAGTTGACCCTCAACGCTAAAGTGCTTAACAGCAAGGTGGTCTTCCCAGTCGTTAGAGATGGACTTGTAAAAAGCGGCGTACTCCTCCTTAGTAATGTCAGAGGGGTTTCTGGTCCAGAGAGGCTTGGTCTTGTTAAGCTCCTCGAGCTCGGTGGTGGTCTCCTTAACAGTCTTGGTCTTCTTGGCCTCCTCTTCTTCTTCAGTGACCTCTTCAATCTTAGGCTTCTTGTCAGCGTCTTCTTCGGTGGTGGTGGTGGTCTCCTCCTCAACGGGAACCTCCTTCTCGACTTCCTTAGTGACAGCAAGCTGGATGGGGTAAGCGACAAACTCAGAGTGGCGCTTGACAACGCTCTTAATCTTCTCCTCCTTGAGGTAGTCAAGCTGGTCATCCTTCAAGAAAAGACGGATGATGGTACCACGGCCAATCTTTTCGTTGGTCTCATCAAGGGTGATGGTGAACTTGCCACCAGCAGAAGATTCCCAAACGTATTGCTCGTCGTCATTGTTCTTGGAAATGACCTGGACAGTGTCAGCAACAAGGAAAAGAGAGTAGAAACCAACACCGAATTGACCAATCATGGAAACATCGGCGCCAGCGGTAAGAGCCTCCATGAAAGCCTTGGTACCAGACTTGGCAATAGTACCAAGGTTGTTGACGAGATCGGCCTTGGTCATACCAATACCAGAATCTCTAATTTCGAGAACATTGGATTCGGGCTTGGGGGTAAGTCTGATGAAAAGTTCGGGCTCAGATTCAAGCTGGGATGGGTCAGAGAGAGATTGGTACTTGATCTTGTCAATGGCATCGGAGGCGTTGGAGATCAACTCACGAAGGAAGATTTCTTTGTTGGAGTAAACAGTGTTGATGATCAAACTCATAAGCTGAGAGATCTCAGCCTGGAACTCATACGATTCACTCTTAGGAGTACTCATTTTGATTGATATTGTGGATTAAGGGGGAAAATAGTAGATGATTACGAAGAAAGAAGGAAGAAAAGGCAAAAGGGGGGGAACTGTGGATATTTATATTCTTAAAGCAGCCATTGTTTTTTGGGTTGGCTGGAAAGCTATTTTTTTTCGAAAAAGTTCCAGCGGATTCCATGAAATTCTTCTTAAAACAGGCCCTCTGTCTCAATTAGTTTGGTGGGTGGATCTGCCTGTCCACGTGATCGGGGCTGTTGTGGAACATGAAAGAACCTAAACGAATGTTCTTGATTGATAATACCTGAGTGAGCCGTGTATGTATGTGTAAAACGCTGTATTATGTAACGGCGCCCGGAGCTCTTTGTCATCCATCGGCTATCATTTCCTGTGTGCGTGGCAGCGGTCGTGGCGGTCATGTGACTGCGGAAGCTGAGGGGCAGTGGTTGTGCTTGTAGCGACATGTGTATGTATGCGTGTGAATTAGTTTTAGAATCTAGATGCAAGTTACTGGGGTTGTAGCTGTTGAGAATGGTTTCACTGAGTAGGACGTGCAACTAACTTGTGGAGAATAATAATAACTAGATAACATGGAACCGTATTTTTTTTTTTTTTTTTTTTGCTGGAATAGCTGTCCCTATACTTGGCAACTCCATGGGCAGTCACCCTGGATGTGCCTGGTTTTGGAAGTGCGGCTTGGACAGTCAATTTGTCAAATTGGTTAGTGATTGAATTGTTCCTCTTTTGGATGTGAATTTAAATAGTTGTGTTTAAGCTGAACATGCTATGTTGGAGCACTGCTGTATTTAGTAACAGCGGAAAGAAGAGACTGTCTGTAAGCATTTTGCTAGCTTCAAGCTGGGAAGGTTGTGGTTGCAAACAGTTTAAGAGAGAGTGTGTGTATATATATATTTCACTTTTAGACCTGCTGTTTGCTGCCAAAAAAAAAATAATTAAAAATAAAAAATAAAAAAATACGATTGGCACTTTAGCTGATATTTAACACATAATAGTTTGGGAATTCCTACAGCCCTACGCAGCACCCGCCAGTGTATATATATACATATGTGGTGTATATATATACTATATAGATTACACGTCTACTAAAGCCAACAGGCAACCCCGTCTCAACCGAACCAAAGACACTTGTAAACCGAATAGTGGCCAGGATGAGACTGATTGACCCCCCAGTGAAGAACCCCAAGAATTCAGAAATCCCTACCCTGAAAGCCTTTGGTATATATATATATATATATGCTAGCTAATAGCCTTTCGATCGATCGAGCCAGTGCATGCACCCTACTCTCTGCCGCTTAGTCATCGGATGTTTGAAGCAAAAAAAAAAAAGACAGCGCCACCACCACCACCACCACCACTACCGCTGTGTCATTTGTGTCATTTGTGTCATTGCACTCCGCTAGACTGTAACAATCCAAAATATTACACCACTTTTATCTCAGTAGATGTCAAACTCAACTCATTCTCCTTTCCCTAATACAGCCATTTTACACATCTAATTTGACCTTCCTTCCTCTCATCTCTCTGCGCTCTTATCCCTCCAGCAAAGGCCGTTTGTGCTTTTTGTATTCTTAAAATATATATCTTGTAGTATATATTTTCCGTCGAGATGTCTTCCCCTCCTTCCACCGCTGATGGTGCTCCCAAAAAGAAGGAGATTATCATAGTGGGTATGTATTCCTTTTTTTAAATTTTTTTTTTTTTTTTTGATTATATCCTCGCTCCCTTGAATACCTCGGTGTACTTTATAAAGAAGGCGACAGCATTGATATGGACTATTCACTGACCGATGCCTTGATTTTCTCTCATTTAGGAGCCGGCATCATTGGTGTATGTACTGCTTACTATCTCACAAAGCACCCAGCGTTCTCTAAAGAAACACACCACATTACCATCTTAGAAGCCAGACGGCCAGCAGGTGCTGCCTCCGGTAAGGCGGGCGGCTTATTAGCCATGTGGGCCTTTCCTCAGCAAATCGTTCCCCTATCGTTTAAGCTACACGAGGAACTCGCTGAAGAGTATAATGGCAGTACCGAATGGGGCTATCGTGGGCTTAAAACTCTTTGCATTGAAGGAAACATTTCTTCTTCTCACTTAAGAAACATTCGAAACGGTAACGTCAAAGCAAATGCTGATATCGATTTACCCGAAGACTTGGACTGGGTCTCGCCTGAAATAATAGACGGATGGACCCATTTGGGAGATGGCGAGTCGACCGCACAAGTCCAACCTTACAAGTTTACACTCTTCATACTTAAAAAGGTTTTAGAAACAGGCGCTGTGGACCTAATCACCGGTAAAGTTGTCGAAGTCACTTCTGATAAGGATGGAAAAGCAAACGGTGTGGTATACACCACAACGCACGACAAGATCCGATACCACCACAACTCCATTCTTTACGATCGACAGCAGCAACAGCCGGCGCCTCAAAAAGAAACCTCTACTCAATCTTCGACAAAATCTGGCATACCCCCATCTCCTAAAAAGCAACAAGTACGAAGCTCTCTCCACCACCCTGACAATCCTACATTTAAAAGTGACGTTTCGATGCTTCCCTTGTCTGGCAACAAGCATACACTTAACTCATCAACAGAAGACTCAATCAATCTAGCTTCAGTCAACACATTTCGCAGCATTCACAATACCTCGTACACTGCATCCACAAACTCTGCCCCTAGCATATCTGAATCCAGTGAAGATTCCCTCAACTTGTCTACCGATGATGAATCCATATTAGACGGTAGCGTAGCCTCATCAGAAGAATCTACCTCTGGTTTGGAAATTGATTATGCAGAGTTAGAGAGCACGGAAAAGCCTATCGATCCTATCAAGTCTAATGGATTAAGCGATGTCAATGAGAGCAATGATTCTCCTGGTCATGCCTCCAAACAGCCATTTACTACTTCTGAAGATACATCATCCACAAACTCGACTACCCCTTCAAAAGATACCACCGAAAATAAACCTGAGCCAGCAGATGATGTGGCAGATGACGCCAGCAGCACTAACGAAAAGCAGGATGATGGCACATCTGAAGATAAACCTACTGAAAAGGTTAAACACTATCTAACTGGTGATCAAGTCGTTTTAACCCTTGGACCATGGACCTCTAAACTTCTTCCTAGTTGCCCGATTTCCGGACTCAGAGCACATTCAATTACTATTCAGCCTTCGAAGCAGGTTTCTCCATTTGCTCTTTTCACTGAAATGCGCACCAGCCGGGCATCTTATGTCTCCCCCGAGATTTACCCACGGCGAGATGAAGTTTATGTATGTGGCGAAGGAGATACATTTGCCGATGTTCCTGAGACCTCGGACGATGTTGAGGTTCTTCGAGACCGCTGTGATGAGCTATTCAAGCATGTCAGTGCTGTATCACCCAATCTGAAGAATGGTCGCATCCTTAAGCGGCAGGCATGTTATCTCCCGGTCGTTGACGTTCCGTCTCATTCAGGCCCGTTTATTGGCTGTACCAATGTGGACAACTTATATCTTGCCAGTGGGCACTCGTGTTGGGGTATTAATAATGCACCTGCTACCGGTCTGTTAATGTCTGAGATTCTACTGGATGGTGAAGCACTTAGTGCCTCTGTTGATGGTCTTGAGCCAGAGTTTTATTTTGATGCATCTCCACAACAATAAGCTGATAAAGGTCTGATGAGTAAAGAAAAAAAAAAGAAGCATGTATGGAAATGGATATTATCAGCTTGTTTGCTTTTGCTTGACACTATTTGTTTTTTTGTTTTGTTTTTTTTCAGAAATCTTTTTTTGTCTTTTTGTTTATTTCAAGCTATCCTTGACTAATTTTTCTCCTATACTTTTTTGTTTTTTTTATCCATGAATATATACAAAAAGATTACAAGTTGTTCTATTTTTTATTTTATTTCACTTTTGGGCTTGTGAGTGTTTTGTGGGACTATCTTTGGTGATTTTGGCATAACACTGGTTGAGTCATGGTTGTAGGATGCTGAGTGAAGCTGAAACCCTTGATCAGTTTTACAGAGTAGAGAAGAAGGGGTGGGATAGTAATGGAGTTGATCGACTGTCACTACTAAGACTAATACCAATGCTATTTTAAAAAAGCGCTTACACATATATTCGCACGTAGCCAAACGGTTGACATGGTTCGCGACAAATTGGTATTGTTCATGAATCACGAATCCTGAGGACAAAAGGCTGGAGATTAGCGCTAACAATGGGTGTATACACGCTACGAGTCTTTATGTCGGGCCTTCAACTGGGATTAGAGTGGTTGGGGAAAAGACTTCAAACAACCGCTGCAGTGTGTAGATGCATAAATATAGATAGATGGACTACTAAAAAGATGGGATTGTGGCGTGAGGAAGAATTGGCGCATTGAGAGTGGAAAAGACCCGGGATATGATGGGCACGCATGTTCTCTTTTCTTTTCCCCAAGTGCGTAAGTGTTAGGAGAAGGAGCAGGGCCAGAGCAGTAGTAGTGGTAGTAGGAGTAGGAGTAGTAGTAGTAGTAGTAGTAGTAGTAGTAGTAGTGTTGGAGAAGCCCTCAATCTCGACACATTAACGGGTACCTTTTTTTAATATACAGACGGACCTGTGAGCAGGCAGCTTCTTTATATCAGTAAAGGGTCATGCAGCTGGGAATGACATCTAACTGTCAGTGTTACACCGGGGTTTTGAAAGATGATGGATGGTGATATTTGTGTAGCGTTTTTTCCTAGGCTGGCTTCACTTACGGATGATGCACACCACAACCATACACGCCAATAGGTGAGTGGTTGTGCACATGAGTAGAGCCGGGAGGGGAGAGGATATTAAATAAAAGACCCAGAGTTTTAAAACAACTAGAAACCTCTTCTTTATACCACCGCTCAGCAGTCTTCTGTTATTTAAAGCACGTACGGGTATACGGTATCCAGGTAGAGTTGTCACACGGGTGGGGTGGCTATAAGCGGCAGTCTCTATTGGAATATAATACATGCCAACTACGTTGACTACGTTGAGTTTGGTATTGATTGTTGCTGAAGCACAGTAATCATCTGAAACTCGTGTATGA
Organism: Magnusiomyces fungicola; assembly: GCA_900654225.1. Taxonomy (NCBI): domain Eukaryota; kingdom Fungi; phylum Ascomycota; class Dipodascomycetes; order Dipodascales; family Dipodascaceae; genus Magnusiomyces; species Magnusiomyces fungicola. The sequence goes on from CAACAH010000005.1 coordinate 1,268,977, forward strand.
TCTAAGCATCGATTCTTGTTGTTTTATGATTCTTTGGAATGAAATAGGGAATCCATGCAATCAGACAGCTGTGTGTCATGTGACAAGCATGTGATTTTGTATACATGTTTAGTTTGCAGGTTTACGGCTATTATTTAAACCCCGTATGTGTGTGCATCCCTCTCTGGGCTTCCAGGTATAAATATATACTGTGGACGACAAAACCCAGGTTCCAGCCAGTTCCAGTCTTGGTACCAGCAACCAGGACTCCTATTCCACAAAACCACTGTCTTGCATTCGCTAAACCTAGTCGACAGATATACATGTGGCACAGCTACATATCTGCGTGTCTTTGCTCAAGATATGCTAAATTACTAAACTAATTACATTTCAAATCATCAAAAAGTAAACAAACAAGAGAAGGAATGGGCGTATTGGGGTATGTTTGACCTGTGTGCTATGATTTTTTAACACAAACCTTCTTGCTAATTGGACAGTCTATGGGATCTAATTCCAGACCAGTATACTGAATTGGTTCGTAAGTACAATCGATATATGCTTTTATTTTACAAACGCTCTGGCTAAACTTGCAATTCCTAACCCATTGACTTTTTGTATTTTAGCATTTTCAGTGTTTGTGCAGCAGCACTATGAGAGACATCATCACCCGCCCGTAATTGCAGTAGATTTCCCTATATGGATCGAAGAAATAAAATCGGTCACCGAATACCCAGTTAAAAGTCTCATGGATAGAATTCTCGCTTATCAGCATGTGGGAGCTCAGCTCATAATAGTCTTTGACGGTTACAGAAAGTGTCCAAAGTTACGGTGGACTGAGAATTCTTCCTCCATTGCCACGCATTCAAGCTCGAGATCAATGGGCTCTGGGGCAAGTAGTAATAGCGGCTCCATCTCTTATGGAGCTTTAGATCAAGATGGCTCGCTCGCTTGTTCGTGGAAGGAAATTGATGAGATAAAAAAGCTTTGTACTTTGTTTGATGTTAAATATGTTCAAGCCCTGGGAGAAGCCGAAGCCGAATGCTCAAGACTAGCGTTTACTGGTGTGGCCGATTATGTCTTTTCAAAAGATTCTGATGTGCTAGTATTTGGAGCACGAAATATTATACGACATCCGAGCAAAAGCACAAGAATTTCAAACCAAACAAACCCATCTTCTTCCTCCTCATTATCATCATCATCTTCTCCATTGTTCACACTTCCTCAGAAAGCAAACTCTCTCCCCACAGCTCCAATTATTGGAAAGGCATCTTTAAACCGAACAGCCTTTAGAACACCATACTTCCCATCATCAATACCAATACCAAGCCCTGAAAATGCACAAAACAGATATGTTTATGTCACTAGAATACCCAAAAATGATTTGAATTTCTCAAGAAACTCTCTTATTTTATTTGCATTATTAAAGGGTGGCGACTATGATGAGGGGCCACGAGGAATTGGCACCGCAAATGCACAAGCATTAAGCTTTCCTGAGAATAGATTTGCTAACCGAATCATTGATATTTACATTAAGAACATGAACAACCGCCATACATTCAACGGGTTTCACGAGCCTTCCAATAGACCCCAATCTGGTACCCTTCGTGGCGAAGCGCTCACCGGCATTGAGAGAGACAAACTAAAAGTCATTATAAAAGAGATATTAACAGAAATGGAGACTAACAGATCCCACTACTTTGATCGGCTACCATCTCGTAGTATTCGGGATGAAGGGTTTAAAGATTTTCCAAACGATCGCGTCGTTATCTCGTATTTATACCCATGTGTTAATACTGCTAATATCATCTCTCGTAACCATGTACTGAAAGCTAGAGATATTAACCTACAAAATCTCTGGAACCATACTGCTACTTTTTTGAGATGGAAGCCAACAAAATTTGTAGAATCGGTTTTTCCTCTTCTTTTAACTTCGATTGATAGCACTCAAAAGCTTTTCTCCGTCAAACCAAAAGTATATCGCCCTGAAAACAGTAAATATTTTAAAGCATCAAAAGACTGTAAAAGTGCAACCGTTTCTGGCTCATTTTCAAACCATGCCGCCACTTTTGATTTAAAGAAAAATAAAACAAAAAATATGTTTTATAGCGGCAACATCAACACATCCAAACCAGAGTACTATTATGTATCTTTCATTTGCCAAGATATTCTTAAAGCATTGAACCAGTCTTTGGATTTTTCAGATCAAACCATAGGTGAAACATATCACACAAGTGAAAATAAGTCTGACACCCCGAGTGTGTTTGATATTTCCTCAACTACTGTTAGATTTTTGTTAGGCACACATATCTTGAAACAGCTCAAGTTTGACTATATTGGTGATTATGAGAAGAGTATTAGGAAGGAAACAGGAAAGAAAGGAAAAGGAAAAACCAAAGTTTTCGCTGAAACTAAAGCCACTCGAACTTCTACATTGAATTCCTTTACCAACAGCAGGTCAAGCACCAGGTCTGTGATATTCAGTGATGATGAAGACGATGAAGACATTTTTGCAAACTTGCCCGACTCTAATGTGGTTCGCACTGGCTCGTCAAGTAGGGATTTGGCCAAGCCATCTAGCACCAATGCCGAATTACCAAGGTTGCTAGGAAAAGCTGAAAGTCAGCCTCGGAAGCTTGCCTCTGGAAAATCTCGACCATCTCTCACGAGAGTAGCTAGCCAGAAACAAGCAAATCCTGCTTTTGAAGATAAAATATACCCGACGAAACAAAATCCAAGTCTGGGTGATAATTCTTGGTCAGACTCATTAATGGTGATTGAAAAGAATGAGTTTGAACAAAATTCAACATCTAAAGCTACAGCAATGGAAACAATGCCTATAGCAGAGACCAAGAGCATACTAGGGTTTTTATATGAGAAAAATGAGTATCCTGAAATTATTGAAACCAAAACTGCGAGTACCAAGCATACAAGTCTTTCAAGCTCGAATCCGAATGCCCAGGCATCTGCCACTAAGTCACTACAAGTTGGTCTGAAGCGAAAGGCAAGCACCTCTTCATCTTTTGGAAATTCCCAAACTCCAGCCAAGAAAGCACGATCAGCTGCATCAATCGGCCGCCAGCAATCCAATCTTGAGCTATTCTTCCCTGTAGCTACAAAAGCACAGAAGCAGACTTCAACCCTTTCAACAGCTACAATTTCCATTTCTAACGAAAACGATGATCCATTATCCTCCTCTATTTATCAAAGATCTGTACGCAGCAATATTTCTTCTGTGAATCCACAAGAAGAAAAAACTTCATCTGTCATGCCTACCAATGCACTAGCTGTCAAAGGAAGTGAGTCTAATCCTATTGACATTGGTGATGATACTGACACTGACATGGAAAATGATGATACAACAAAACACACCAAACTCACAAAGCAAGATTCATGTGGTTTTGATGACGATGCGTTTGATTTCAGTTCATTGGAAAAGGAGTATAAAAGTGATCTTGTGAAAAGTGGAATCGTACTGCCCAGCCAACAATAGCCGCAACTCTTTTTATTTTATTTTTTATTCCTTTATTTTGAAATATTGACAACTTTAACGACTGTAATGATTTTATGAACAATTTTATACTACAAATAATGACATTTTTCTTGAATTATTGTACTACTACAGAAACCTTTTATCTGTTAATTACTGCCCGGTGCTGCCAACAGTTGATGCCCTTTGGGCTGAGCAACGTTCCATCCGTTTCTCCCAAGTTGCTTAAAAAACGAGTATTGATCCTTTTCAATTTCACTGCTTGGAGTTGTTGAACAACCAAATGGCTCTTCATCAACAGTCAGAAAATCAGACATTAGAAAGTTAAATATTTTATCCCCACTATCCAAATCATTTTGATCATTCTTTGATGGAGAAGATTCACAAGATTCACAAGAATCACAAGCCTCCAATTTGGGGTATTTTTCAGTTTTACCAACTTCAATACTTTCTTCTTGTTCTTTTTTTCTTTGCTCTTCTTGTTCCAAAATTTCACAAAACTTGATCTCCGTGCCTGTTTTTGTAGTCTTAGAAACGCCCCGTTTCAACACATATTTGGAAAATGTATTGTTTCCAGTTGGTTCAGCACAGTTGTTGGATGTCAGCACTGTAAATTGGAATTTCATTGGATCGTGTAGCACGTCAGCAGCAGAGTATTTGGAGGCATTCTTTAATTTGGACTCGATAAGGCTGACGCTCCGTGAGTTGGTATTTGCCTTCTTAAAGGAAACTGTATGATGCCTTATAGATATTGAACCTCTTGAGCTGGTATTTCTTTTGGAAATATAATCAATGGTATCATTCTTTGTTTTTTCAAACCGTGATTTAGTGTTCCAAGTATTAACCTTGGTATCACCATAATTACCAATATCACAGTTGGAAAATGGGACAAGACTCCTCTTTAATGACTTTCCTAAACGCGGGTTCTTTAATTCCTTTCTGGAAGTAACAATACTGCTGTCGTTTTCAATATCACTCGTATCTTGAATCTCATCGCTTCTAATAATAACATTTCCTTTACGCTTTGTATACTCCCAGTTTGCAAACTTTTGTTTAGGAATAACAATTCGCAACACCTGCCCCATAAACATCAATCTATCAAAATGCAAAGCCTTCGCCAACGAATCAAAGTCTTCAAATTCAACATAAGTATGACTCTTGGATAACGCCACACCTAAAGGGCGAAAACTTTTCACCTTGAGATTGCTAAACAGATTAGAAATGTCGCTGTCTGTGACAGAGAATGAGAGGTTATCCATCTTGATTCTGTAGGGAGGGAGCCTTGAAACTTTCCATTCTTTATGAGGAGTAGTAACAATGGCGTATTGATATGACAAATACTGACACCTTTTAGAATTTGGTCCTGGTTCTAAAGCTACTTCCTGACTGTGACAGTCTGTCCATCCATTTGTAATGGTGGGATCTAGCACAATAGTTAGTAATACCGCGCGATTCAACAAGCTCAAAAGTTCCAAACTTCAGGACGGACAAATACCTTTGAAAAAGCTGGATGCGTCAAGTACAACCTTTACTGACCCTTTTTTACCTAGACAAATAGTTTCAGTTAATAACAATAATAAGCACATATAGGACACTATTATGTGTAACGAGCTTGTAGGATATTATACCCATTGTAAATAGAAAGCTGGATGGAAAACTCTTATGCCAAAAAAAATAAAATAAAAAGAAATTAATTGAAGAAACTGAAAGGAAGAAGAAAAAAATAAAAAATAAATACCCAAGTAAATATTTCAAAACATTACAAATAAAATGCCACCCCAATGTTAAGAAAGAAAATAACAATAATATTTCCAATTTGATGACCAAAGGCTGGGAATACCCCAAACCAGCAATTTATGCAGCATCCGGAAGATATACACTTGTATTCTTTCAATGCGCAATGACTCGTGACAGACATGCCATGCCTTTATGTCTTGAGTCATGCTTTTGACAAACTCCCAGAATCCTTGGAAAGAAATAAAAAAAAATCCCTTAAATAAATACAGCGACCTCTATGAGAGGTTCAAGGACACCAGTTTCATATAAAACCTACAATCATGACAAGTTTCACATAGCTTTCACACCAAACGTTTCCTGGCTGCCGATCATTGGCCAATTGGAAATGCGAAAGCACTGGTTATGTAATGACATATGATGTAATGGCACAGTACAAAAACCATGGAACCTGTAAGATTTATCCGAACTGTTACCCGGCTTTAAATAAACCAACATTATGGTAAATGATGGGGAGAATCGGTTCAATCAAACAAGTCAGCATGGTCCCGAAATCGGAATCAATCCATCAGTAAACAATTTAAAAAGCATTTCGTATAATAATCAACCAAAGAATACAAATTTCTTCATCTATTTATTTAACTATTAACAGGGGTAATCGTTGGATTGTAGTACTGGAAACTATATGCTGGACGCACATTTAAAGCTTTTGCTCAAAGTAGTACCACTTCTCGTCACCAGCAGGGGGCTGGTAAGAGAATCTAGAACCCTCAATCTTCTTGGCATCCTCAGGCTTGTAACCCTTGGATCCCTCGAGGGTGGCATTGGTGTTGTCGTAGTTAGCCTCAGAAGAGGTACCGTTAAGAAGGCCTTCCTTCCAGGCCTTGTGGCAGGCATCAATGATCTCAAGAGTGAAGTCGGCCTCCTTAGCCTTACCACCGAAAGCAAACTCGTTAGAGGGCTTACCATCGGGTCTCTTGTAGTCACGGAACCAGTGACGAGTGGCAGCAAGGAGACCAGGGAAGTGCTCCTCAACGTCACTAAGAGAGTTGAGCTTGTCGGCAAGGGGGTCCTTGACATCAATAGCAATGACCTTCCAGTCAGTCTCACCCTCATCAATCAAGGCAACAGTGCCGAGAACCTTAACCTGCTTAACTTGTCCGACGTGACCAACTTCCTCACCGATTTCGCAAACATCAATTGGGTCACCGTCACCCTTAGCACCGGTGTTGACATCAACGTGAGCAGGGTCTTCCCAAGTCTGAGGAATGGCACCATAGTTGTGGATGTAACCCTTGTAAGGGAAGAGGTTGCGAACATAACGGAGCTTTCCCTTCTTGGTGTCCTGAACAATGGGGTTGAAAGGGAACTTGGAGGACATCTAAACAAAAACATAGAACATCATAGAAACAAAATAATCACCAATCACCTCTTCAAGCTGGTTGCAATTGTACTACCAGATGAAACAAGTGACCGTGATTTAATTGTTAAGGAATTAAAGTTGTTAGTTTTGTTTCCTCGGGCGTAAGGGGATATTAGAATTGCTTTGACAGGGATGATCATACACCAAATCCCCAGCAATCGAAAACAATACATATAAAATGAGCAAACTTACCTCGAGCTTGGCGTTAGACCAACGGGGAACCTCAACAACCATGTTGAAGACATTCTTAGGAGATCCCTCGGGCTTGAGAGGGATGTCGTGAACTGAGGAAACAATACCCTTAGGGCCCTTAAGGTAGACCTTGTATTCGTGGGTGTCGGGCTTGCCAACAGTAACAGCAGAGTATTCAGACATTTTTGAAAAGAAGCGACGATTGGGATTAACTCTTAAAGAGTATAAAGTGGAAATAGAAGGGTGTTGTGGTTGGAAAGACCGAGAAACTAATCGAAAAGAGGAAGAAGAAGAAGAAGAAAGAGAAGAGAAGCGTCGGGCAAACATTTTGTGATTAGATTATTGAGCGGCAGAAAGTGTTGCAGTTATGTAGAGGTTTGTGGCGTATAGTGCAACAAAGTGTGACAGCGAATCAAATGTTTCAACTGGTTACAGATCAGACAGCTGGTGAATAATAAGAAGCAAACTTTTGCGTTTTATATGAAATGTGAACTTATAAGAAGATGCATGAGTTTTGAAAGGTACGGAATGAGTTTCCAGAATTATTTTCCAAGTTTTTAACCTCATTAGAGCTGCCAGTCGCCTAAAGTCATACTTGTTCGGTGCATCTACGGGATTCTGAAAAATTAGTCACGTGATACTAACGTATTGCTCACATGAAAATCACATGATAAAACGTGATATGTGAAATATAATTTTTTTTTCTCTGTATTGTATCAAGTTGACAATGATCTAAATTTCGTAGCATAGCGGCGCTGTTAACGATATTTCAGATACCCAACAGCTTAATGCTCAGATCAACCACCAGGAGTCAAGCCTTTCGGGCCGGTACTCTTATAAGGGCAAATCAAAACCTGATAGTATCATCGCCTCTATGTTTTGCCAGCAGTTCGGTTAGTCAGTTTCGTCAGTTTCGCACTGGCCAACCCGTTTTTGGAGAAACAAAGTATGAGGAAAAGGCTTACGTGCCAGATGAGATTACACCGTCAGAGTTGGTTAATAAGCTATTTGACCTCAAACCGTGTACAGCAGAAGGAAATAAAGAGAATAAAAAATTGGGGGAAGAAAGGAATCAAGACTTGGAACAAGCAAAAGAAGAATGGAGACGAATAAGACAAAAGCAGGAAATATCAAAAGGGGACTTGGAGGAGATCAAAGAAGAATACGAACCTCTAGAGGGTCAGAGTTTGACATATGAGAACGTTATTACGCAGATGAAAGCCCGTAGAAGCAAGTACCTAGAGAAAGGTGGCTTCCCAGGCGAATCAGATACATCTCCAAATGATGTTACAGTTGACATGATAAAAAGCTATTGGGATTTCAATGGCATTAGGGCTACCACCGACCATGAAAAATATCTAGGGTCAGTTTCTGAAGGAGACTTTGTTGAGACTTGGATGGGAAATGCTGGTATCGTGTTACAAGTTCCTGATAATATCAAAATATTCAAGTATGCAGTCCTCAATCACCAGGGATCTGTTGATTATTATGGCTCAGCTAGACAGTTTTCAGTGAAAGTTCCCAACCTTGTTCAAGTAAAGATTAAAAAGTCCAGGCACAAGGTATACCAAGTGGATCCTAGTTTGAAGGATTTTATAACTTGCATCGATAGTGATCCTCAACTACCTATCATCACAGTCCTTCCCGATTTGCGACAAGAATTATGTCCCCGAATAAAGAACTTTATTGAAGAGTCTCAGTCAATCGCAAAGCATGTTGAGATTGAGTTGGAAAATATGTTTTTGGAACTTCAAGATTCTACAGATCCTATCAATATCTCGCTGTTTGAGGCTGCTTATTCTGTAGAACAGAACATGAAGAAAAATGAGACAACAAAATTGGCTTCCTCAACGAAAAATTACGAAATGCTTACAGACCATTTTCCCCCTCGAGAACTTGGGAGTGACAGAAGACGTGTTAGCTCTGTCGTCTTATACACAGTATATACTTCGATTAACTCCATATTTCAAGACAAAGTTCTTTTTGATGCGAATGATTACCCAACACCAAGTACTTTGACGCTGTTACCGGTTGCCATGGAAAATGAGCAAGGCAGAGCTCTTGCCGCCATGCGATTTGCTACAGAAGGCGCAATGGACATTACAGCATTCACCGTCAAGGAAGATCATGGGGGTTCTATACGGGAACATCACTCTAGTTTCAAAAAGAAGTACTTGGATGTACAGGATGGTATAAGTGGTAAGATGCCACGATTGATACGAGATCTCTTAGAACTGGAAGCTGACCCTTCTTTGCTCCCATTTGTTCTTGGAGATATCCCTGGATCCGAAACAATTTCCAAGTTAAATTCTTCAAAACAGCATAGTCTTAAGGAGAAGTTTGGCTATTCACCACCGAAAATTAATAGAGAAGTTGTTAATTTAATTAAAAGATTTGCTTCTAGAGATATCGCTTCTCAAGATATTGCTACACTCTCCGTGGTATCTCTTTTCCTTAAACATTTGTTTCTTTTCCGTCCCATATATCAAAAACCAAATGTGCAGGGTACACCAAAAAAGTCAATATCTTCTAAACATTTTTTCTTCGACACAACAGACACGATAACTCAGGTTACTGAAGACCATGCGCTAAAATTCCTTCAAAACATTGGGGTTTTATCACCATTGGAAAACCCATTTCGTCTTCAGTCAAAGTTACAACCTATTGAAAAAGGCTCTACTAGAATCCAGCTCCTAACAGAAGAGCAACATTTGAAAGATAAATATCATCAAACCGCGCATGAAAAAAGTGGTTCATCTAGTCACTTTACAATATCAGGGGAATCATCTCAAGTAAATGACCTCCCAGACCGAGTAGAATCTATTAGAAGAGAGCTTCCATCCGAGCTCTCCATTTACTGTATCGACTCGGCCGATGCTCATGAAATTGATGATGGTATTTCCATTGCTAATACTGACAAGCGTGTATGGAATGTTTATATTCACATTGCAGATCCTGCTTCAGCTTTATCATTCGATGGCCAAGGAAGCGATATGCTACTCAAGTATGCGTACCAACAAACATCTACCGCATATTATCCAGAATCTGTGATTCCCATGTTCCCAAAGTGGTTTTCCAACAAGTTAGGGTTGGTTCAACAGACTGAGGAAGAAAAGACTCTTGGGAAATCCTCATTCAAGAGATGTTTGACTTTTGAGATTGAGTTCGACTCCAAGGCTATGACTTTTGATATGCAAAATGCTAAAATATACCCTTCGGTCTCGAAATCCGTTCGCCAAATAACTTATTCTGAGGTTGATAAGATTCTAGCTGATCCATCTAGCACAGATTCCAAGACTTCGGAGGATCTGAAAAACCTCTACAAAGTTGCTAATGCATATTCGTTTTATAGGCATTTACATGGTAAGGCTATTTCCATTAGTGTTCCTCAACCATCTGTCAAAATTGAAAAAAACAATCATCCTTTTTCTTCTGGAGATTCAAAGTTATCTATCAACCTGAATTTACCAAAACCTAGTGTTGCCAATGAACTCGTTGCAGAACTTATGATTCTTTGCAATGCTACCACGGCCAAATACTTTGACCAGTATTCGATTCCAGGAATCTACCGCTCTCAAGATATGCTAGTTCAAACCAATAATTTTCGTGAGAAGATTGAAGAATTTACTGGCAGACTTACAAGTAGATTTAATTGGTCTTTTCCCCCATGGAATGCTCCAAATCCGTGGAGCGTTATTGAAAAGGGAATTGGGCCCAAATTTGATATAGGCACCTCTCTAGAGCTTCTGAGTCTCTTTAAGAGCGCCACATTAGGAATTGGACCTAAGAGGCATTGCGGTTTAGGGCTTAGTGAATATATGCATGCTACTTCACCATTGAGACGATTTCAAGATGTGATCACACACTGGCAATTGGAGACTTTTTTGCTTCGACAGGCAGAGGCTGGCAAGTCCTCAACTATAAAGGACAAGGATGCGAAGAAGCTAACCAGAAGTTCACATCATTTGAAGGGGCCTAACTACATGCTTGATAACTCACAAATCGATGCTATGTGCATTAGAATAATGCGAACTCAAGCTATGCTAAAGAAATCAAGCAGGCAAAGTACTCTTTTTTGGGTTCTCAAAGTTCTTAGTGAAGAAGGTAAATCTCAGAAAACAGGCTCAAAAACAACCAAGTGCATTGTTACTTCTGAGTACTCTCTTGGACAGCACCGTGCATACTCTGTAGATTATGGAGTTTTCGTGACGATGGACTTGTTACTGCCAGGTTCACACCCACCGGGTGGACACTACGAAATTGGACAAACCATCGATTGCAGGATCGCAGAAATTGATCCCATCAAGCAAACATTTGTGGTTGCACCATTATAATTGTATATATATATTTTAATTTTTGTAAATAATTTCAAGGGGTTTTAAATTTTGTTAAATCATTTTCCTTTGCTCTTTTCAATATTTGTGTTTTCTTGTACCAAATCTCAACCTTGTAGAAATTTAGATCAACATTATTTCCCAATATGGAGTGATCCAGCCGCATGACATGTGGCTCACTAACAGCCAGCTTGTTTTGCTCTGATATCTTTCGAAAGGATTTCATTGCCTCTGTTGCTTTGTACTTTTCTCCGTCCTGATACCTTTCAGATTGTTGACAATGGAAAGGGTTTTACAGCTTTCTATTACCCATCTCAATCACTTTCGGTCGTTCTAGAATACTATATCCTCCTATTTATTGAAATTTAATCAATCAGAGTTGTGAATACCAAATTAACTAACAAAAACATACTTGACCCTATCGAAAGCTTTATATTCCATTTCATTTTACTCATATCAAGCATACAAGTTAACATCGGTACCATGCTGAACGTTAATACTCGTGAGTAGCTTGTTATTTTGTTTTAAAACTTAAATATTTGTAGCTAACTAACCTCGTCAAAAATCTTACCATGTCTTTAAACAGAGCTGAGGAACAAAAATCCTGGAAGTAGTTCTGTAGGATTTTCTCCGACAATGACCAACATTCCAATTATTGGAAACGACGAGAAACTCTTTGATTCCGCGGCATGTGACTCCATGACCAAAGGTAAGTATTATTTAAACCCGTTCATCATTGAAGCGATTGAACACTAGCTAACTCTACCAAATTTGGATTAGAAGGGATAAGCGAGCAAAAGTTTTTATACAACGCGAAGAACTTTTGTATTCTTGCTCCACCCAATATCTCTTCTACATCTCCGCTTGTTTCCCTTGCCAGTTGCACTTCAAACATGTTGCAAGACACACGTGCCCAGTTGTTAAGAAAATTCGACCAGCTCAAGAATCAGACGAGCGATGCAGTGCTACTCAATGATAACAATAATACACATGCAACTGCAGTGGATGTTGAAAGAAAGTTGAACAATTTCAAGCATAGTGTGGACGACATTCACGATGAATTGGAGGTTCTCAAGAAAGGGATTCAAAGATTAGAAACGGAATCACAAAAGACAGAGAAGGGCCTTTTTGAGGTTAAATTTACCATGGATAAATCGATTAAAGAAAAAATGAAAAGTCTTTCCGACGTATATTGTGACAAACTGGAAAAGTTGTTGGAAAGTACAGAAGTGGTAATTGGCCAGATGGAGAATCAATTTCCCCGTCAGAGCCCAGACCAAAACAATCGTGAAAATGTTGTTACAGTTGCTGAAAGTTTGGAGAATCAAACGTCTCCCAAATTGGAGGTTTTGGTACCTAAAAATTCCGTCTCTTTGGATTCAGCTTCTAGTAACCAACAGATTCTGAAAAGTGGAGATTCCAATTATACTCCCACATTGATCAACCATCCAATAAACTATAATGACTTTAAAGGTGATCCCGATTTGGCTAAGAAAATACCGCACGAAATTCTTTCAAATTCTACCGATGTTGTCAAAAGTAATATAAAAACAACTAGTCCAGCTAAAGAAAAGCATTCCCAAGTTCAAAACATGCTTGATTCTATGAGGGTTGATGAGAAGCTCGATGTGGTATACATGTTTATTTCTGAATTTGAGGAGCGATTGCGAGAAGCAGAGAATAATTTGTTGGAAAGCAGAATTAGAGAGCGCGGGTACATGAATAGAATTAAAGATTTGGAATATAAACTTGGAATAAATGCTGCGCTAACTTATGCAGACCCAAAGACTTTATTTATTAAACAAGATGATGATGAGCTAGAAGATGATATGATGTATCTTGGCCACGACTCTGGAGATGAGTGCTATGGAGTCGATGATGACTTATATTTCTTGCCTGCTGCTCAAGGCTCTGCTACAATTTTGGGTGATGGTAAAATGCCTACCGACTCACCTCTTTCTCTTAATACTGGCGATCTTATTAGATTCCAACAAGAAACAGAATCCGATGAGTTGGTATCCTCTCCTGAGCATCCAAAGGGAAATATTGGCACTTGGCCAAAGACTGGACTCAATTGCTATGCACAAACGCCTAGTAAGTCTAGAATATCTTTTAATATGAATGTTCGTACTGTTATTGGTAATGAGCTGCACGAGACTATTTCTCATGCCCTTAAACGAGTTGCCACCACAAGAACAGATCTCAAATCGTTGGGGGAACAGACAGATAACATAAATGATATCGATGATATCGATGCTGGTGGGTTTACACAAGTCAATGAAACCTTGAATGATAGTATAATTGAATATGATTCATTTCAGTCAAGAGGCACTAGCAGTGATAGTCAAATTGTTCTGCAGCCTAGAGCTTTACCCGTTTCACCTCTAGTCAATCAAGACGATTATCCTATGAATTTCACTTTAAACTTTTCCCAAGCTGCAAGCTATCTTCCTTCATCTATTATCGATGCTGTTTCTCCCAAGGAAATTGAAGGCACATTTGAACTGACTATGGGAGCCGATTCCGGGTGTTTTGATGATACGCCGCTTCCTTCTTCCATTGCCATTGAAACGATTGAGACTCCCGAAAATTTGATTCCCGAGTTGACTGCTCTGCAGATGGGCGATGAGGTTCTGATGGATGACAATGCGACGAACTATGATGAAGATGGAATTGCAGGGGTTGATATTACTCCATTTAGATCCGTGCGTGCTTGGGGATCGCCACAGCACTCTAGAAGTCACCGCTGTTCTAAAAACTCGACTGGGAACGCGTGCAACATGGAGGAGGATGTGAGACCTGAGCTTGCTGGGGGAGCGAGTAGAAATACATTAGCGGACGAAACTATTGGTGGCCCGTCTTCACTTGCTTTGAAGCTTTTGCAGCAGCTGTATCGTGGCCCTGATCCGGGAGTCCAGGCTGATGGGCAGGAAAGGGCCGAAAGCCAGTGGTCTAGCTTGTCAACCCATATTGAAAGCTTTGAGCGAAGCTTGTTTATGAGAGAAAATTTACTGAGCCAGGGAAGTAGCAGAGTGGCATCATCAGGAGAGTGTTGAAGCTATTATTTATTGTAATTTTTTATGTTTTTTGCTATTTTAGCTTTTAAAGTGTGGACCAAAAAGCCTATGATTTGAAAAAAATATTTAGTGATTGAAATATTTGTAGCTTTGGTAATCAAGTAAAATTCACAAGTAGTAATGCATGTTCAACTATTGAACATTCAAGCATATTTTAGAAGAAGCAAAATTTCAAGTCTAATTCATATGTATTAGAATGATATGTGTATATATATACAAAAAAAAAAATAATAATCAAAAACTCATAACTTTTTTGGGAATCTGTAGGGTCATAAACAAGAGATAAATAATCGTTCATCCAAGTTGTGGATATCACATCAAGGTATATAGTACATACCGTCACCCATGGATATCTTGGATATTCGTGACAGGTCATTTTGGCAACACAACTTTACATATACATCTAATATAGGTGTAGATAAAGTTATTCAGGAGGAAAGTGGGGAATTTAGTGGGAAGCAGACTTGGGGTAATTTGGGAGCTCGGCGACAGCTTCAGAAATAATCTTAAGACCCTTTTCAATGTCCTCCTCGGAGATGACAAGAGGGGGAGCAAGACGGATAATGGTGTCGTGGGTGGGCTTAGCAAGAAGACCCTTCTCCTTCATGATAAGACAGAGGTCCCAAGCAGATCTGCCATTGGCCTTGGAAGAGTCAATAATGATGGCATTAAGGAGACCCTTACCACGGACGGTGGTGACAATTCCAGACTCGATAAGAGGCTCAAGGCCCTTTCTGAGCTTCTCACCAAGAAAGGCGGCGCGCTCGGTGAGCTTTTCGTCCTTGACAACCTCGAGGGCGGCAATGGCAACGGCACACGAGAGTGGGTTACCACCATAGGTAGAACCGTGGGTGCCGGGCTCAACGCAGAGCATGATTTCCTTGGAAGAAAGAACAGCGGAAACGGGGGTGACACCTCCAGAAATGGCCTTACCTAAAAGGACCATGTCGGGCTTAACGTTGGAGTGTTCAATGCAAAGAAGCTTACCAGTACGAGCAATACCAGTTTGGATTTCATCAGCAATCATAAGGACATTGTACTTCTTGCAGAGGTCATGGACCTTGGAAAGGTAGTCGGCATCAGGGACAACGATACCAGCCTCACCCTGGATTGGCTCAATGAGGAATGCAGCAATCTTGTCGCCAGCGTTCTTGAAGGCCTCCTCGAGGTCCCCAATGTTGTTGTAGCGAAGAGGCTTGTTGGTGCCTGGAATGTAAGGTCCAACCTGCTCAAGGTATGGGCCATAGTTTTCTCTAGCCTCAGGATCGGTGGACATGGAGACAATGGCAATGGTACGGCCATGGAAGTTCTCGGTAGCACAAAGGACAATGGCCTCGCCTTCCTTGATTCCCTTCTTCTTGTAGCCCCACTTGCGGGCAATCTTGATGGCAGTCTCAACGGCCTCAGCACCGGTGTTCATGGGGAGGACCATCTCATAGTCAAAGTATTCGGTGACGTACTTGGCAAACTGGCCAAAGACATCGTTGTGGAAAGCTCTGGAAGAAAGAGTAAGCTTGTGAGCCTGCTCAGTCAAGGCAGCAATGATCTTGGGATGGCAGTGGCCTTGGTTGACGGCAGAGTAAGCAGAAAGAAAGTCCAGGTATTCGTTTCCTTCAGGATCCCAAACATGGGCACCCAAACCCTTTGAAAGAACAACAGGAAGAGGGTGGTAGTTGTGAGCCGAGTACTCTTCGTCGTACTGGACGGCGGTCTTTGAAGAAACATGAGGAAGAGACATTTTTGGTGATGGTAGAATGAAACAAAAGGGTATTGATCTGGGGTAATGAAGAGAAGAAGATGGGAAAAGAGAAAGAGAAAGAAAGAGGGAAAGAAGATTTGCGAGAGGTAAAGGGGGGAAACCGGCCGTATTTATAATTTCCCAGGCTTGAAGAATATTCGATAGGAGCCAAGCAGACGATTGAATTGTTCAAGATGGAGCTCTCAAAGGTTCGCCTGTCCTTGCTCTTAGCTGTCGAATTAGCCATGCCGGCGCCTGCGCACTTGTACCAGGATATACTTGCTGCAACATTGTGTGACCCTAAAGGCAGGATCAACAGACCTTGCGCGGGAAACCTTCCCTACCGTGTTTTTGAGGAGAATTTCTACTGTAGTTATCGATTTTGAGGTGGTGAAGGTGTGAAACCGTGGCTCTTTGTGACGTCGAGGTCCTGTGATGGTGGGGATAGCCGACAGTTCTGATTACATTTGATTTCAATTGATTTCAATTTCACTGGAACCGGCGTCTTTCTACAGCGGAAGAGTCTCGAGTTTAGTGACGTTGCACAATGAAAACATTAACTAGTTTTGGGACTTTTTTACTTCTGTATACAAGCTTTTAGAGTTTGTTACCACCTTGGACTATGACTGTTGTTTTTCAAGTCTTGATTACATGGTGATCTTGAATAAAGGCTCACCCACGCACACATGTGCCTGCCTTGTCGGCTAAGCCTGGCAGAACCGTATGTATGTGTTCTTTCTTCTCTATTAATACAAATGCTCTGTTTGCAAGTGCCTGGAGCCAGCAGCGGCCCTTTCGACGACCACCGACACGCTCTTATCGGCATTCCTGTCGACACGATAAGCCCTGTGGGAGCGTTTGGAGATTACCAGCCCCAGCTCGTGGCGTAGCGAATCAGAACCAGCGGCTATTTCAGGATATGGAGGTTGCCGTATGCGGACATGTGGCTGCGCTCGGCTTTGCCTTTTGTTACCGTGCCTGAAATACAGTCATGTGATCCACGCGCTTTTGTAATTTGTTAGCTGGCCAGCTACAAAAAGAAGCCTTCTAATCTATCTAAACAACGTATACATATATATTCATTATTTATTACTATTATTATTATTTAAAGAGAGTTGGGGTATTTGCTATAATGCTCAATAAAGTATTGACGATAGGTATGCTTGGATCCTACATTGGTGATTTCTTCTTCATCCTCCTTGCTCAGCTCAAAGTCAAAATAGTCGAGAGACTGCTTCTGGCGCTCAGCGCTCTGGGAAGTGGTGATGGCCAAAACACCTCTTTGGTAAACCCATCTGAGAATGATCTGTGATGTAGTCTTGTTGTACTTCTCGGCAAGCTTCTTCAATACCGGAGTGAGTGGAGCATCAGCGTCTTTGGTAGTGATAGGACCTAATGGGCCATACGCCTCGACAAGAATGCCATTCTCCTGCGCAAACTTGAGGATTCCAGGTGTTTGGTTCTGAAGATAGGCACTGAATTCAATCTGAAGTACAGCAGGCTTGACCTTGGCAATCTTCAACACATCTTCAAGGTCTTCAATGGTAAAGTTAGAGACTCCAATCGCCTTGGCCTTGCCTGACTCGTAAAGACCTTCAAGGGTCTTCCACACTTGCTGATTAGTGGTGCCCTTGCCTTTGGCTGAAAAAGGCGTATGGATCAGGTACAGATCAACATAGTCAACACCCAATTTTTCCAGCGAGGTATTGAGCGCTTTTTCAGGGTCTGCAACGCTCAAATTGATTTTCGTAGTGATAAACAACTTCTTTCGGTCGACACCAGCCTTTGCCAACGCAAGCTTGACTTCAGGCTCAGTGTTGTATGACTCAGCAGTATCAATGTGGGTGTAGCCGTTTTCGAGAGCATGAGTAAGAGCAGTAACAACCTGCTCGTCAATTTCGCCAATCTCAACGCCGGTGCGACGCTTTGACCACTTGGTTCCAGCTCCAAAGGCAACGGCGGGAATTTTAACCCCATTGTTAAGTGTAAAGTCGGGAACAGCCATGATGAATAAAGAAAGAAAGTTGATGAATATGAGATGTGTAAACAAGGAAAGAAAAGAAAGAAAAAAAGTTACAACACAGAGGGAGCAAGGTGCCTTATATATACATATTCTTCCTTGCTATAGCCACGATGACTTGATCTTTCTCTTCAGATAGGCCAATCCATCCAATCTTCACGTGCCCTCACTCAATTGGGGGTCAAACTAGGCGGCCTTTTCAGACAAGCACATACAAAAAAAACCGGATTAATAATGGCGGCATTCATATCATTACGCCACATTTGATGCAATTGGGTTTGGAAAAACTGTATCAAATACCCCAGTTATAGTAGTAAAATAACATCCCGAGTAATTTGACTCCTGTTTAGGACAATCTGTCAAGTTAAGCCTATTAAAAAAAAAATCACATTAAAAAAGTTTAGGGCCGAGCAGGGAATTGAACCCTGGACCACTCGCAGTATTGTAAAGTTGTTTTACTAACTTACGCCCAAAGCGAGTATCATACTACTAGACCACACGGCCATTTGATAACAGGAAAAATTAGTAGCTCTATTTCAGCATATGCCTTAAAAATGCATATATTTCAAATGTGCATGTTTGAGAACTTTTTTAAAACTAAATTTGTTAATAATTATCAATAATCCATGTATCCTTTATTGTATTTCATGCATGTAATATATTCGTAATACAATAAATCGGCTAGGTTTCCTTACCCTTCTTTTATCCTCACCTTCTCCATGTCGTGCTTTCTTCCTCCTCATCACCCAACCATGAATGACACCGAAGAGTCTTCTCTTGTCTAACCTTTTACACCCTCTTTGTTGTTTTTTCAGAATCTCCATCTTGCATTTCATTTCAACAGATTACCCAATTTCCGGCAGCTTTTATTATTATTTTTATTTATTGCTTCAATTCTCCATATTCATATACCATTGCATCTTCATTCCTTGTGTTAGGCATCGCATGCCTGTCTGCCGTTATCAATGCATCCAATTAATGAGTCACAGTCGAGTGACGACATGAGCCCTCTTCCTGAGGAATATGCCGCATACGTCAACATGAAAGACTTAATCCAAGAGGATGATACCCCCAGTTGTAGCCCCCCTAGCGAAGCGATATATACCCATACCCGACATCCCGCCAGCCTTGCTGTAAATTCGCCAATCGACGCTGATCCTGGCCTCGGCTATAGTGATGTCTTGCCTGAAACTTTAACAAATGCGTCTAAAGAATATCCCAAAAAATCAGATACCCCAATCGCCAAACTTGAATCTGAAAGTAAGCAACTCAATTTCCTTAATCCAATTCGGCATGGAGTTCTTCATAAAACCTGTCAAACATCGAATCATGTGTGCAAGACTTGCTTTAAGCTACTCCAATTTGTCAGATATGGTGACTTTGGCTTTCCTGAATATAATCAAGGGCTTGCTGACTATGAGCCGACCCAAAAAGAGTGCCAGCGCTTGGACCACCATGCAATGCTGCACAAAAAGTCGGTGAGAACATGGGCTCGTGAAGTTGAGGACAGCGCTACTGGCAGAGACCACCGTTGTACCATTTATGAAAGCCTTTTTAACAAATGTAATCAGTTGGCATCTCAGCATCTTCACCATCCCTATGAAATCATTTCGGCGAGGTTTCAAGAACTGGAGAAAACAAGGCGTTTGAGAAGACAGGTTGGAACTAAGACAACAGGAAGCGTTGTGGGGATGGCAAGAAAATTAAAGGAATACATGGACTGGGAAAACCTGGAAGAGTTTTCGTTTGCCGGCATTTCTACAGCCATTGCTGCGTATTACCTGTCACTAGAGGAAGCTTGCCAACTGGAGCCAGTTTATATGCACGAGTATTGTAGACAGATGATGAGAGAAGTGTCGTATTGTAGAACTTGGAAGCCCAAGGACTTGATCAGATGGGTGTGTCCACTGTTTGAAACAACCATGCTGAATGATATGGAGATGTATACAGATACCCATTCTAACGGAAAGAAGGCATACAATGTCTGGACAGAAGAAAATACTGGATACCATCACAATGATGTGAATAAACAATTGAGGTTTTCCAAAGTTGTTGTTGCTTGCAATTACCCCCGGGAATACATGTTTGAACTCAAAGAGTTTTACGATTTGCAGAAGATTGATTTCACAAAGCAGAATCTGCGTAATGATGACAAGCGAATGGTCCGATTGGCTACCAAGCGGCGATGGAAAAACCTACCAACTGGAGCTAGTGGGCTCGATGCGTTATTCAAAGGCTGCTTGGAAGTAGATTCTAAGTATTCCCCAACAGGTCTTGAGATACCCATTGACATTATAATTAGATACTGGCACCGTCTGGTCAACAAGGTGACCAAGGGCAAAAAGCAGGCAACTGGTTCGATTCTAAAGCATGGTCAACCATCTCCTTGCACATCGGATTCAGATGAGTATGAGCTGCCTGTAGCATCCAGACTAATAACCCAAATCAGTGGAAATGGGGTTGACTGCCGCCGGTTGTTGCCGTTTCCCAAAAATCCCACTCCGGAACCAGCTGAGCTGGAAGCAGCGCAAGAAGAGTTCCTGTACCATGATGCGATTATAATTAACCCGACAAAGAGGGGAACTAGAAATGTCCCCTCGTATCCTACGCTGTTGCGATTTGCAGTCATTAATAAACGGTTTGGGGTGTGGACGTTGCCGCCGTCAATTAGTAGCTACGCGCCTTCAATAAAGAGTAAAATGCATACTGGTGACGGGCATTCGTGGAAGTACGTAATGTTTAGAGCATCTTCTGATTGGCGTGATCGGTTTAGAGTCTTGGTATATAACAACCAGGTGTCTGAAGAAGAAGAAGATGATGACAATAGCGACAGTGATTGGAATTGAGGAGACTGCCAAAGTGATACAACATTGCTGAAATAACGAAAAAGATTAAATTAAGTATAGACTGTAACTTTTTTTTATTTAAAAAATATCCATGTATAGCTGTTTTTAAATTTTCCATAAAGAAAGCAAATTCAACTTAGGCCGTTTGCCCATTAGCTTTAGTAGTGGTAGTGGTACCTTCTTTCAAACAGTCAATAACCAGGATCCCAAACACATCCACGTCTTTATAGTTCTTGAACTGCAAGAGCGTTATGTACGTTTTAACTGTGAACAGGACAGATCGTCTTAGTGATGCTTAGAATTCGCGAGTTCAGTCTGGTTTGAAATAGTAGTTGGGTGGTTGCTCCATTGAGGTTGGCTTAGAGTACCCCTCCTCTTCCTCTGAGAACTCCGCGACTGGTATAAAGAGGACTTTGCTAGTTTGCAAAAACCCCGGGGAAAAGAAAAAAAAATTGCCCACTCTTCAGCATGTACTAATCACTTTCAGCTTCATATCTCTTCAACAGAGTGTACTCGGTAATTGTGCAATTAACAATTCCATAGTTTCCACTCGGACTCTTGGCGTCTGAGTTGTTGCCGAAGCAGTTTTGGAGGAAAATGCGGCCAAAGGGAATTAGTTCCTCGTACATCGGGTTCACTCATTCTTTCTTAGGTGAAGAAGGGTCATTGGGCTGTGGTTTGGAAGGCTTGTTTAACAGCGTGGACCTACGAAAAGCGTATAACCCCACGCAGACGGCAGCAATGGGAAAGCCCAAGTAGTTTGCCAGGTGATTTAAATCTTGAGACATTGGATGATGTATTAAAAAAAGGTTGTGAGATGATGTTGTGGAATCAAGAGAAGAAGAAAAGAAAAAGAAAAAGAAAAAAACAAGGGAAGACTAGGAATATTTATACTTTTTCAAAATAAATCTGAACCAGGTGGCAACACAAAGAGGTGAGAATTAGAGTTGAATGAGCACACTTGATAACAGATACGGCTGAGACACTTTTACTTTGGAAGCCATATTGGGGTCCAAGCAAATGATAAACAATTGCAGTCTAGTTCACTATGTCTGTTTTAATCAACAAATGTAAATAGGTTGTGGTTATTAACGACAGCAAAATATATATATCATAAATCATAAAAAATAAAACTAAAAGCAAACCAGAAATTACAAGAAGGATATAAAAAGAATCAGTAAAGTAACATGTAAAAAAAAAGAATATAAAATAACATAAAAAAGTCATGAGTGTTCATTAGAAATTATAAACCAAGCAATAACATCTTGCTTTAGGTTCGCACATAGTATTCCCCTTCCTTACGTTTGGTCAAAGATTTGTAATCGACAAGCTCGCCAAACTCGCCATCTTCCTCGCTGCTCGTCGTATCGTCGCCGCAAATCTCCTTCATTTTAGTGGTCGGGGCCATGTTTGCTTTGATATCGGAACTGCTTTCGCCAGAAATGGTTTTAGTGTTGGTGCTGGATCGAGATCTACCGAGCGGACCAAGACTTTGCAATGGCATTGGAGCTGATGTAGGGGTGTTGGTCCGTTCTCCAGCAATTAAACCCAGCTCTTTCGACTTTTTCAAAGCTGCTTCGTGGTGTTTCCTGGCCAGCGCCTCTTCCTCCCTTTCCAGCCTTTCTTCCTCAGCCCGCAGCTCTTGTTCAGTCTGATCAGTTGGCAAAGTAACAGAAGAGAGGAATTCTTGTTCTAGAAACCTGCTACTGCTATTGTTATTGCCATTGCTACTTCCATGCTCATTGTCATTTCCATGAAAATCTCCTGGCAAGCGCGTATCCGTATTAACCGCTTTCGCAGTGGTAGGTTCAGAAAAGGATATATCGACTGACGAGTTTCTAATCGTCATACCATCTCCTCCAGTATCGTCTTCGTCGTCCGTCAAGTCGTTGTGAAATGTGCCAGCATCTGCCTGAAAATCTATCGTAATGTTATCGCTGTTAACACTGGCTCCAGAGGATGAGGAGATTCCTCCATAAACTAGCGAGTTGGCAAAATTATCACTAACCATCTGCGCATCTACAGATTCCACATCGCTCAACAAATCGTTGCGCGACCGGTACGTCTCTGAGGAATGAGACGACGACTTTGTCGAAGACCGCGCCCGACCCCTACGCTGGTCATACGCACTAGTATTAAACGGCGGCCCTTTTAAGCTCTGTGAACTGGTTTTAGAAGGTAGAGGCAAAGAGGTACGAGGATGTCTCCTTGGTGGACTTCCTAAAATCATAGATGTAGCCGATCCAATGGAATTGGCTGATGATCCAGAATATTTCTTCTTCCTGTACACACCACTATTACCAACAATTCCTCCTCTCTTTCCTTTTTGCCTCTCAGGTTTTCTGTGTCGTCTTTCTCTTTCTTGGTACTGCTCTTGCAATAGCTCTTCAGTCTGCTTGGTGGTTTCACCGGAAAATGCTGGTATTATGGTGCCGGCCTGATCTGAAGAATCTGGTGCAGCACTAGAGCCACGGCCGAACAGTGAGGTAAATACAGACCCCCAAGAACTAGACCTTCGGGCAGCTGCAGCCGTCAACATATCGTACTGAGGAATCAGGTTGATGCGGTAGGTATAATTAAAGTTATCCGCACTTCCTGTATCTGTAACAGGATCATACAAAGCCAACTGATTCTGATTCTGATTCTGATTCAAGGATGCATTATCAGTAAAACTCGCTACTCTAGAAACACTTGTGCTGGGATTCTGGCTCACAGTGCCTGGTGCTGGACGGTGATCATGGAGCCAAGCCGTAGGCCACCACGAAGAAGGTCCAATATCTCTGAATGAATGCAAAGTCGTAGGATCTGGGCTTTCCTGGTATGTGCTGCGCCGACTAATGTTACTACTGTTATAGCCATGTGATGTGCTTTTGGGAAATACAGTCTTCCAAAACCGAGAGAGGCGAGACTGAGACTCACGAAGAATTCTCTGATGTGGTTGCATTGTCAAAAGTAAAGGTTCCTGTACAGGTGCTTCCACAGCCATGCCGGCCATATCAGAGTATCTTGTCCTCTGCTTCTTCTTAGAATGCACTGCCGTTCCCTTTCCGTGTCGATGTTTCCCGTCTCTGTCTCTGGTATGATGTCGAACAGAACCGGAATCGTCAAGGTTAGCACTCTCTGGCATCATCATCTCGTCCTTGACAGTGGGTTCTTGTGAAATTACTCGTCTTGAATCACGTCGTTTACGTCTGCGCTTTTGTTTTTTGCCAAGCGCATGCTTTGTTGGAGAAAGTCCTTGTGTTTTCAGCTTCAAATCAGGCTTAGGGTGGGGGAAATCTATAATCTCAGAACTTGTTCCAAGTTTGGTATCATGCTCAGTAGTTGTGGCTCCAGCTTTAGCATCATCATTTGGATCAATTTTGCACTGCGCTTCATCATGATACTCTTCCTCGTAATCACCGTTATGATGGTCTTCGTCGTCATAATATTGGTCCGAATAGTCGTAATAGTCATCGCTATTCTCAGTGGTATCATGATACCTCTCCTGATTATCATCATCGCTTGTCAAAACACCTGACGACTCTGTCCCATAGTCGTATCCATAATACTGCCCGTTCTCATGATCATCAGTGGTGAGCAACCGTTCCAGCTCATCTCGTCCAAACATTTCGTTGTCGTCATAAGTATCATAGAAAATATCAAACGAGTCTCGGCGACTGCTGTTATAATGACTTTGTGGCGCTTGTGGCAAACAAAACACCTTGCTCCAAAACCCGGAGCGACCATTATGTTTTAAGTAGTATTCACGCTGTGCAGCCGAAGAAGCCCCAGTGATCCCTGAAGGCCCTCCAGAATTAGGATACGCTCCACTTCCGGTGTATGTTCTGAGATCAGATCCTGTTCGCCTAGGCCGTGGTGGTATTGCATCTCCTTCTATCGTCGTGCCATATTTGAGATTTTGAGCGTCCGGGGGCAACTCTCCTATCCTTCGAGCTTCGGAAATAGCTCTAGCTCGCTTGACACGATTTTGGCGCTGCCGCTCATGCTGGGTTTCGTCATCCAGGCCAAAGCAGATTAGCAATCCTTCGCCTGTGCGTGAGAAGCAGCCGCTGACGGAGGAAAAGCATGGCCCCAGATAGTTGTTTTCAAACTGGGTCCACGAACTGTACGCAGACCCGACCGCTGATTCGAGATTGTCCTGGGTCGAGCTCCAGACCTCGCGAAAATGGGGATTAGAGGCAGGTTGCATATATGTGTAGATGGATATATATTAGGTTCCTTTTGGTGTAGATGCACCAAGTGGGCTTTGGTGGTGTTGATGGCAATACCGGATCTTTGGAGAAATAAAAAAAAAAAGTAAAAAAAAAAAAATTAATGTTGGTGTTCAGATGATAACGTAACGACTGATTATAAGTAACCGCGTTTGTATATTCTGCTACTGAGCTTTTCAGATGAATAATAATAAAAATAAAGTCACTTCATATAGAAAGAAATAAAATGAAATCTTATTCAGAGTGTCGATATGCTCAAGTTGATGTTGGCCAAAAGAGAGAGAGAGAGAGAGAGAAGAAAAAGAGAATAAATCAAATGTTGAAAATGTTACAACTGACTGAACAATACCGACGACAAGAACAGCAATAACTTGATATTGGGTAACAAAAGAATGAGGATCAAAAGAAAGTGTGTTAAATGTAAATGAAATGTATGTGACTGAATTAATATGGCTTTTTTGGAATTACCCAACAGGAAGAAGAAACAATAGGATGGGAAGAAGAAGCGCATCAGCCTCTTTATATTCAAAATGTCCAAATAAGCTTTTCTAGATAGGTCTATATACAGGCAGGCAAACGCTTTAAAATTCATATATACACTCTCTCTTTCTTTCTCTTTTTCTCACTCAGCTGATACCGGCTTGTCTCCGGATATCAGACTTGAGACTCTTACGGGATGATACACACGGTTCTGGGGATTCACTGGTGATTGAAATGGCAAATACGCCTGTTTGTGCTAGTCATATATTTAACTGCCACCCCTCACATACACAGCCAAACTAGAAAAAACCACCCCACGTGGCTAGCTATATGTGGCTGTATATGTCATGACACTTTTCTCTGGATGTGCGCTACGGCTTGTCATTGCACCTCGTGTCATTACCACAACCTTGCTCCTTCACATGGCTTTGCCCTATCGCGTGTTGGTCACCTTGGAAAAGCACCCAGTCAACAAGAGTCATTACGACAACAGCTACGTCAATGGACAGCAAGTTAGCAAAACAGCAGTTTGTATCATTTATACTCAAGGAACTATGTCCTTGTATAGTGATTTGTAACCTTTTTTTTTTTTTTTTACCAAACATTTTTTTTAATAAAGTAGAGGGTCATCATCATATACATAGACGTTAAATATTGGAGCTGAAACCTTAAAAAAGATTCATTATATTGAGAGTGACATAAACATTGAACTTAAGTGAGAGAGTGGAAAGGGAAGGAGGAAATAGTACAGGTGAAGCAGTGTATAAGAGAGGGTTTATATATTAGAGAAAGATATATCAGTGAGGAATAATAATATTAATAATAAAAAAGAGGCCGGGGAAAACAATAGGGGAAAATAATAAGAGGTACAAACATGAGAGGAAATTAAAAAGTGAAAACAATCCGTGAGTAATAATAAACAATAGAGTAAAACAAAAAGGAAAGTGTAAAAGATACACATATACACAAATGATGTTCAAGAGAGGGAAAAAAAAAAAAAAAGGTAAGAGATATCAGACAAGTATTTGTAGCAGTCAACAGTTATACAGCCTTCCAACATACAATCAGAAATCAAAACTGAGATCAATACATCAAAACAGGCTAAACACACCCTCAAATCGTAATTGTAAGGTGCATATCCGAATCGGCAAATGGTAAAAGCAGTCACATCATGCTAAGCCATTAACCTCCCCATTTTATTTGAATCGAGCTCTTAGTTGAAGCTAAAAGAGTCCTGGGCTTGAGTACCAAACGCAAAGGTATCTCCCTGAGCTTGAGGAGCAACGCCATCAACATCGTAAGAGTAGGCTTCATCTTCATCGTTAAAGTACTTTTCAATAATTCCATATGACTTTTTGTAAATCTCCTCGTTGGCGTTGGTTTGAAGCTCGTGGATTCTAGCGGCACCACCAGCAGACTCAATGAAGA
This sequence comes from Magnusiomyces fungicola, assembly GCA_900654225.1. NCBI lineage: Eukaryota > Fungi > Ascomycota > Dipodascomycetes > Dipodascales > Dipodascaceae > Magnusiomyces > Magnusiomyces fungicola. The sequence goes on from CAACAH010000005.1 coordinate 1,295,929, forward strand.
GAGCATATTGGTTGAAAGGTTGGTTGTTCTGTTGCTTATCATGGTCACCAACCTTAAGAATGTTCTCCAAACCATCAAGAGCGACTTGAACAATCTTGTTCTCGTTGATAGCCAGCAAATCGCATAATGGCTTGATGCAGCCCTGGCTGACCATGTATCTAATCAGCTCTGGCTTAGCCAAACCACCAGAGGTGGCATTGGAAATAGCCCAACAAGCCTCCTTCTTAGTACGGAAGTCAGAGTTGTTCAAGAGACTGATAAGAGGGGGGATGAGGTTGGCATCGATAACTTCTTGAATCTGTTCTGGGTTTCCGGCAGTAATATTGGAAAGGGTCCAGCAAGCTTCCTTTCTAATGCTGTCCTTAGGGGTAGAAAGAAGGCCCAAAAGAGCAGGAAGGCAGCCAGCATTGATCATAACCTGAGTTTGAACATCATTACCAGTGACAATGTTGCCGACAGATCGAAGAGCTGGGGTCTGAACAGAAGTCGAGTCGAAAGAAAGAAGCTCGACAAGTCGGCGAGGAATACCAGCATCAATAACAGCCTGAATTTTCTCGTTGGGGCCATCAGTAAGGTAAGAAATAGTCCAGCATGCATCAATGAGGATCTCATCGTCCATAGAGAAAATAAGCTTGGCCAAAGTAGGCAAGGCCTGGCTAATGATGCTCCAGTCAGGTTGAGGGTTCTTACCACGGCAAAAGTTGGACAAGGTCCAAGTAGCGTTTCTAAGAAGAGTGAGTTTGTGAGCATCGTTCAATAGGTGAAGGAGAAGTGGAAGAGCACCAGCGGCAAGAACAGCGTCTCTGCAAGTAGTTGAGTCACCTGCAATGTTTCCCAAAGCCCAAACTGCCTGTTCCTTGACATCGGCCTCATTTGATTCGAGAAGCTTAACAAAGAGTGGGATAGCGCCAGCATTGATGACAACCTTGGTTTGATCAGAGCTACCAGAGGCAATGTTGGTGATGGCCCAAGCAGCTTCGAACTGGAGCATTGGGTGAGCAGAGCTTAAGAACTCAACAAAACGAGGAACAGCACCGGCATTGATGACCTGGTCAATAGGAGGGTTACGTTCCTTGGAAAGAAGTTTTCTGAATTTACGGGTTGCATCCAATTGCTTTTCGATATCATTGGACGCAATGCTGTTAAGCATTTGAGGAAGTTCTAGTTCGAGCTAATCACCGTGACAAACGGTATGTTAGTAACAGCTCAAAATGAAGAAAAAAACATAGGCCTTTACTGCACGTAAATTGCAAACATCATCCATAAATCGACATGAATTTGATAATAGGGGGGAATCCAATCTCTGCACTCAAGAACTGATAGATAATTGCGTTACCGTCTACAAAACAGCGCATTGACATACACCAACACATGGTCAAGCATTTGTCATAGGAATAAGGGGGTATCAAAGCGTTGGTTATTGGGTTATTGGGGTTAGCAAGTAGCTAAAATGGTATTTGACAAAACGAATTGGGAATATGAATAGCATGTATTACCCATGGATCATTTAACAAGTTGCTATCAAGTCAAACCCTAAAATCAAAATGATGAGTTCATTTCGCGCAATACGGCACAAGGGAAACAAGAAAGAAGGAAGAAGAAAAAATATACATACAGATCTGTCAGCCTGGTCCTTTTCTAATTCGTCAGCAAGTTCATCTTCAGAATCGCTCACGTTGGAAATGGTGTTGAGGTTTCTTCTCTTGGAAAGGTTCTCATCTCTCTTCTGCTTTCTGATCTCGATTTGAGCTTCCTCACGTCTTCGGCGGAGCTCATCAGCCTTGAAGGCACCTCTGTTTTTGAAGTTTGTTCGTCTGTGTTCTGGGACGAATCGGGTAGTAGAATCTGCATCCATTGCGTGTTACTTGTGTCGGTAGAGATGTATACAAGTAAGTGGAAAAGAGGGTAGGGTTGCGTAAAGTATACAAAACAGGGGGGGGAGTGAGAAGGAAAGAGGGAAAAATTGACAAAAAAAAATTAAAATTTTTTGGGGGGTGTGTGAATATGAGCTTCAGAGAAGAGTACAAGCAAAGCAATTGGCGGCAAGTGTGTGCAGTGTTAAGGAAAGAAAAAAAAAAAAAAACCTCTGGATCAGGGCTAGGGTTTTAGAGAGAATGCGCTTTGCTGGAAATACATGGCACTGGCCTGTTTACGAGGCTTCCAAGGTGGCAAAAATCATGTAATAATGCGCAATACAATGGATGTATGAAGGCTCTATTTTCAGGTTTTACAGGGGAGGTCTGGTTTCTCGTGTTTGAACAAGCCTGGTTGCCTGATTTTGGCTGGCCCTGGTGGCAATTATTATTACTGTGGTTCTTTCTAGAAAACGCTAAGCGTGTGTCCAGTCTCGTGAGCTCGCACCCAGCTAACAGTTTGGCTTTGGCTGGTTGTGGTGAGAATTCAGTTGTTGATTACTAAAGATGACTAACAATGGAGTCATCCACACAGCAGCAGCAGTTGTAAATCATCCTTGGGTATTTAATAACGAATATAGCAAAAGAAACCATGTGTTTAAATTACATCTGTTTGCAAAGCTGTATATAAAACTGCAGATTTTAATCGTCGGTCAAATCTATAATCTCCTTCTCCTTCTTGACAGCCGGACTGCTGCCTCTGCTTGGAGTGTCCCGCTCTACTATATCAGTTATGACAACATCCTCAAGATTGTCGTCACCATGGTCTGTAATCTCAATCTTGATTTTGGCATAATCTTCAGGCCTGGAGTTCATCTCAAGAATTCGCAAATCATTCTCATCAAGTTTACTTAGCTCTTCGTCATTATCAAATGTCAAGGGTGTGTCTTTGGTCGAGCCCGGGGCAGAGGATGTTGTGCCTATAGGTTCAGAGGCCGTTTCGTGTGGTAAACGGCGTTCAAGAGCCTGCAGAATCGCCTGCTTCATTTGATTTTTATTGTTACGAGCCGGTGGTCCAGTTCTATTGCCCAGCGTACGGCCACTTTTTGCACCCGTGTCAGTTGGCCCTCCTAATCTTCTGCCTGTACCACTTCCAAATGTATTTTCCACACCAGAAGACGATATTCCAAATCTGCTGTGATTGATATCTCTTGGGGCGTATCCCAGTCTTCGCCCAGTGCTGAAGAACCCAGACCCTGTAAACCCTTTGGCCATCATAGTCTCTAACTCATCAACCATGCCCTTCATATAGCTATTGAAAGCGTCGTTATGAGGTCCAATCTTGTTGTGAGTAAGCTCGTGGAGCATAGTGCCCAGCAAAGAATGCAGCGGCAAAAATTGATTTGGGTCCTCATTCTTCCTTAGCCTAATCTCTATTTTCCACCCATGGTTCCAGTTTCTGCCTAGGAGATCCGCACGGTAAAACTCGGTAAGCTGCTTCACACGAAAGCCATGCTTCTTCATAATAGGGAATACCAGAGATGCAATCTTGTGTAAAAGAAACCACGCTTCTTCATGACGAGTAAACTCGACTCCCACCTGTTTCCTAGGACGCTTGTGCATTATGGTAATCTTGTCAATAAGTTCATTGGTATTTTTGATGGAGGGGCAATTTTGCAAAACGCCTCCTTTGATATCGACCCCGTCTGTTTTCTTTGGGGTTCCCCTAGATGCCGGACGAGGCTTGTTGCTCACACTGGGTTTTCTCACTGGCGGTCTGCTTCCAGAAGCTGTTCTGATGGTATTTGCCCTGAGACCTCTAGAGGAGCGGCCATACGCAGTCACGCCAGGCCGATTTCCTTGGTTACGAGGATGCAAAGGCGAAGAAGATGCGCCGAACAGACCTGACGGGTCAGCTGGTAGATCCCGGTCGACATATGGGTTATTGAAACGGCCGGTGCTGGCGGAGGGCCTTTTAGTACTGTCCTTTGGCATTGTGTACCATATTTAGGCCTGTCCCATCTGTAAGAAAGCCCGTGAAAACTGCGCTTAGAAAACAAACAGGCGGCATGAATTGAATCCGCTCTAACAAATTATCCACTGCACTAGCACGCGTCACGTGAAATCGAGATGATCACATTACGTCTTAATACCAGCAGCAGACCCAACAAATGGCGGGAACTCGCCTCAACGAAAAGCCCTGTGGAAACCGCAAATATCACGCCGTTTCGGCTGGAGATCTCTGACAAGCCTGTCGGCTGGAAACGACATCCCCAGCACCAAATCCTGCTGGTCCAGGCGCTCATTGGTGCGTGTTCCAGTAAAATCTCACACCACTTTCGAGTCAGCCGTGTGGCGTGGGTTAGTATAATTTTCCCTGGTTGTCAGGTTCTTCGTTCTTCTTCTTCACCTTGTTCCTGATCATTGTCCCTGTCAACGGCTTTTCTTCACCTTCTGTCCTGCTTGTTGCGAGATATACCCTTGGTTTGCATTGCAACAGCTTATCCTAGTAAGTAAACTCTCAATCCTTTGTTAAGGTTCAGCTGTATGATATCACTCCAAATCGCTTTATTGCCGTTTTGGACGAGCTTTAGCTTATAGCGGCAAACCCGCCACTTTCTGGATCACTTCTAACTAAAAGCTCTGTTATAGACTGTCCAGCTGATTTCTTTTTTTGTTTTTTTTTTTTGTTGCTAGTTCAGCCAGTACCCGTTTGCCTTCTTTCTGTCCCTGCTCAACCGATCAAGTTGACTCTATAATAACCTCTTATCTATCGTAGATATATCCACTACCCTATATTAAATCAGATTTGATAATTTCGTCCATCGTCCACGTTTCTCACTCTTGAATACCTTCTTTTCCCATCTTTCAAAATGGCATCTTCAACCGGTAACGACCCGATTTCTGTTATTTTTAGCAAATTGGACAACTTCAAGGAAGGAACCAAAGTAGCGGTCGCAGACACTGTCGTCAAGATTTCAGAAAGCGGCCCAGCCCGTAAGCTCGGTGAAAACGAACAGTTGCGCAAACTCGGTTCCGCTATACTTACTACATTCGCACCAGGCAGAACATTGTCGTCTAACTCTGGTTCTCCGTCTGTAGCTGCTCAGATCGATAGCGATGGCTCGGTGACTTTTTGGGGCTCTCTTTATGAGTGGATGCTTCATCACAAGGTCTTTACTTCCATAGTTGCTGCTACTACTTTTGGAGGTGTCGCTTATTACCTCTATCAACTCAATATGGGTTATATTCAGGGTCCCAGGCTCCTCAAGTTTTGCAAAAAGAAGAGATTGGCTCGCAAGGCTGCTAATGGCGGTCGTACGGAGGTTGTCGTGATTGCCGGATCGCCAGTAGAACCATTGGTCGGTACAATCGCCTCTGATCTGTCACTCCGGGGTTTCATTGTCTACATTACTACCTCATCGCCCAAGGAAGAAGAAATCGTTTACAAAGAAGGGTCCGATGATATCAGACCTCTTCCCATCACCGCTCACGATCAGACCACTATTCGCAAAAGCATCAAGGAACTTGCAAATGTCTTGAACGTACCTGCAACTGCATTCCCCGGCGCCATCCCTCACATGCTCCAGCTTACAGGCGTGATCGTTGTGCCTGACATGTATTACCCATCAGGTCCTGTCGAAAGCATTGACGTCGGTATGTGGAGTGAGCTTCTTAGTTCCAAGATTCTTGGCCCTATCTTCTTGCTATCTAATGGCCTTCTTGATTTGGTCCGCTCCCATCAATCCCGTATTCTCCTTGTCTCTCCCTCCATAATGGGTCACCTGAATCCTGGTTTCCATGGTGCCGAGGGCATGGTGTCATCTGCCCTTGAATCCTTTTCGTTATCAATCGCCCGTGAATTGAATCCCCAGAAAATCCCCTTTATCCACATCCAAATGGGCAGTTTTGACGCTCCTCACGGCGGCTCCACCTCCGCATCAAAGAACCAGCAGCAAGAACGTTTGGTCCAGAAGCAAGTGCGCGAAGACATTTTGTCGTGGCCCGACCATATTCGTGCCATCTACGCCCGCCCATACCAAGCCATGTCTGCTCTGCAAGTCGAGTCTCGTTCCAACGGTTCGCCCATGCGATACCTCAACTACACAGTCTTTGATGCACTCACCGACAAAAACCCCAACAGAGTTTATTACACAGGAAGAGGTGCCTACTTGTACCAATTCTGGCCAAAATATATCCCAGAAAAGTTTGTGGAATGGATGATTCATCCTAAACCTCCAACTGCTACTTTGCATCTTGAAAAGGTTTGGGAACCCGTATAAATCTCTTACGCCATTAAGCATGAACGTTTTCCACATATATATAGATTTTTTTTATTATAATGTTTTTTTTATTTATTTTGGTAATGAGGTATATAGCACAAGTAGTTGTTTTTCAAGAGTAATACTAAAACTCCCATTTTTTAAAAGTCTTTAAAATTATATAAATAAAAATATGCTAGTCGCAAATTGAAAGTATCAAAAAAAATCTATTATATATAGTACAATAAAAAAAAATGCAGATAAGTGTGTCATAATTTACAAAGAAATGATTAAAATAAATACAAATCAAGAAATAAAACAAAAGTAAACGAGGTCTCTAAGTTCCTGTATAGAACTCAGCTTTAGGACTCTGTTCACTAGGCTTAGTTGTTGATCTGTAGAGGTTTGGGTTGGCCATAACCACTGGCGAATACATTTGGCTCAGGTTGGAGTATCCCCGTTTTCGGCGACCGGTTGCAGTGTCTGCAGTATTTCCGGTGCTAATCGACCGGCCAGAAACGTGGCTGTATACGGACCCTTGTCGGGCAATAGTTCCAGACCTCTGGCGGGCTGAGGTTGCCGTTCGGTTAATGCGAGAGCCGCTAGTAGTGGCATTGCTCGTGGTCTTGTGAATTTCTGGGAAAGCAATGCTTGCAGGTGTATCGGGCTCCCGGTTCCTATCAGCAAATGGGCTATCGCCATCGTCTGCCTCTTCTTCTTCTTCTTCTTCAGGAATGACGCTGGGTTTGTGACCATGTCCACTGTAGGCTGATCGGCCAGAATATGCGCGTTCCTTCTTTTCCTCATGAACTTGGACCTTCTCGTCTTCTATAATAGCGGTTTCATTGTCATCACTAAAAACATCTCCAAGTCGAGGCTCCTCAAGCTCTTGCTCAGGCTCATCATCATACACTTCTTCAATAATGCGCTCAGGTGCGAATCCCATACGTGCTCGTCGGGTTCCCAAGTCATCCATAAACTCAATGGGAATAGATTGGAATCCCGAAGTCCTCTTACCAGTGGCTGTGGAAGTAGCAGTGGTAGTGGTGGTGAGCTGACTTTTGTTCTCTTTCTTGACAAAGGGAGCCAACTCATTGTTATTATTTGAGAAAATATCAGCAACTCGGGGAACAGTGTCAGAATAAGATGGTAGGCCAGGGTCAGTGCTAGTGTCTTCTCTTCTGGGGATATGCAAGCCAATTTCATTAACGCATCGGCCCAAAAACCTGTAAAGCTTGTTCCGTCTTCTAGCATACAAAGTACTATCAGAAAAGTTGGAGCGAAAAGTAACAGAAACACCAACAGTAACACGATCCAAATCAGGATAGTCTGTGCAGTACATGGAAATGCTGGTGTAGTCACGCGAGTTCTTCGCACAAAAGTCATCAAGAAGTCTGTTAAATTCTTCAAGCTGTTCAAACGTAGTTTCAGGCAAGCCAAGAGACAAGCTTACAGAAACGGACTGAGGGCCGGATCTAGTAACATTATCAATCCAAAGGGTATTAAGAACAGAGTTGGGTGCTTGAACTACTGAGTTATCACTAGTTCTGGTGAATTCTGTCGACAAAAGAGATATCTCTCGAACAATATATGTAACATCAAGAATGCTGATACGGTCGCCAACGTCAATGGGATGCTTGACGAAAAGGAAAACACAAGACGCACAAACCTCCTGAGCAGTAGTAGAAAAGATAAAAGAAAGACCGAGAATAGTGGTACCCAAAGTTGCAAGAACGGCAGTAACACTAGGTGAAAGCATACCGATAAAGACAATAACAATGATAATCATAACAATGAATAACAAAACAGAGTGAAGTTTAGCAATTGCAGAATCCACATCCTTCAAAGATTTGTAGATGGATTTGCGCTCCCTAGCAATCTCCCTGGTGGCAGTCTTCATTTCTTCCAAAGTGAGATTTCCATTCCCGTCCATATCCAATATAAGGAACAGTTCTTCATAATCATCCTTCTTTTCAGGGCCTAATACTTCAATCAAATCCTCCAAAGTCAAAGAATTCTCATTCTCCAAAACCAAAGACATCCAGATACGAACGGCCAAAACCTCTGCAAGCGACTTGGAAGACATGCATTCTGTGACAATGTTGTTACACCAAAGCTTCACCTCATTAGAACTTTCCAACAAGGCAGCCACTTGCTCACTGGATCGCATTTGCATATTGATGGTGCTCAGTCCCTTATCTACTGCATGATTAAATTTTCCAAAAAGTCGCTGAAGGTTTTTGTTCTTGGCGAGCATCTTAGAAAATCCGTTTTTAGCATGGGTGACGCTATTAAACAGCTTTCCAGACTGAAGCTGCATGTCTTCTTCAATAAATTCGGGACAAAATGGAGGAAAAACAGTGCAAGCAGCATACATCAATTCAGAAAGAACGAGAATAGACTTTTTGTTGGTCTTGATTCTGTTGGAGAAGCGTTTCTTGTGGAAAGAGACAGAGATTAAATGAATGACAAAACGTTCAGCACAGTAAATCAAAGAAGAAATCAAAGCTCCAACCAAAATGTTTTGAACAACAGTTTGCCATTCCTCAGTAGCGTCTGCCTTGTCCGCATCTTTTTTGCGAGTCATAACGGGCATAAAAGTACTGACGGACACAAGTGAAGTAAAGACCATGGCTATTGGAATACGCATAGCAGTAAGAACAGTATGATACTTTTTCCATGCAGGAGCAACGATGCTAGCAAAGAAATAAAAGATGGTTGGAACAATGCGGGCAGCAATTAATGAAATAAACACTGAACCCCAAACGATTTCAATCCAAATGAAAATCCACAGGAGAGGGACGTGGCCTAAAGTAGCATCAGTGTGACCCCAAGCACCAACAGCCAGAGGAACAAACAGTACTGATGCTAACGGAAACCAGAAGATCAAGTAGCGGAAAACTGGAGACAGGTGGAAAATTGTAAGGAAAACCTCACGAAGAAAGACAATGTACTTGTTTTGTGGAGCCTTCTTGTCGGAACTACTGTCATCACCTGTGAGACTTTTTCTGAAACCTCTTTTCTTCTTTGGTGGTTCTTTCGACTCGTTAGAATTAGGAGTTTGTGAGTTTTCATGCAGAGACCCTGAAGTTCTAGGACGATCCGAGCCTTCTTTCCATTGACTAGAAGTGGGTAGTAGACCATTGCCGTTGGTATTAGTATTTTGAGCGTGTGAGTCTTCAGCTCCAAGAGTGTTGGAAGAAGAAGTCGAGTTTTTTCTTCTGATGGTCCCATGGTTAATCTCTTTTGTCAAATTCTTAGCCTTCAGAGAGCCGACAACCTGCTTGATATCAACAAAGTCCTCGTCCGAGTCACTTTCGCTGTCACTATCACTTTCACTATCTGCTTCAGGGACTGCTCTTAGGAGATGTGAGTTTCCCGAGGAAGCATCATTGAGCTGGTTTGTACGAAAACTTGGGTTATGAGATAAGTGGGCATGCATTGCCTGAGGGTATGAAGAAGGGGATGCAGCTCTGTTCATGCTGTTTGAGCTTGTAATGCCAAGGCCATTGGAGCTGTGATTGAAAGGGCCGGATCCGGAAATTTGTTCAGACTGGCCGGATTCAAAGGAAGGACGGGTATCATAAACAACAGACGGGGAAAGGTTAATCGAGGATAGACCCTCGTATTGGATCTGTGGTACATTCTGCAAGGGATACACTTGAGACGTGTTGACCGAAATCGGTTCAGTGTTTGAGCGCGGCGGCATTCTGGAGGACTGCTCGCCTGCAGGGTTGTATTGGGTGCTGATGTTAGTGTTTGCCACGGTTACAAACGAGCTCTGATAAGGTTGTGAATAAAGATGTTCGTCGTGGTGAGAAAACGAGCCGTTGCGTTCTACGTCAAAGTCGGAAAGGGGAATTTCGCCGTCACCTCCGGCGCTATTAGCGGGTGAGTATCCTTTGTTGTTCTGCCTCGCCATGGTCGTGAGTTCAGTGAAACGAGAGTGTGGGGGGAATGAGAGTGGTGCAAAAAGGGCAGGGGGAATATGGTAAACATGGAATCCAGAGGACAAGACCAGGTGTATTTATAAAGAACGGAAAAAGAGAGCTAGTCATCAAATGAGTAGAAGATTGACATTTGGCAGATAGCCTCACACTTCCTATTCCGGAAAGGGTTTGCAGAGGCCCTTCCGCTCGCTTCTATTTTTACACTAGCGGCAGAGGACACACTTGCTTGGCCGTGTCATACAAATTCTGTGCTCTTGGAGCTTTTGTCGCAATTGCCGCTGTCGATAAAGCCTGGGATTGCATGAGACACACTCCAGCGTGCAATACGCTGCGAGAACGGCTCCTTGGTTTGCTCCAACACGCCGGCAGTGCGGGCACTGTGAGCAGCGTTGCAAACCCTGCCGATGGAAAAATTTTCCCACGCGAGCAGCCAGAGCATCTCACGACTCTCAAACAAGCTAGGAAGGGCAATGCGCACCCTGCCTGGGTGTCTCGTGCACTCCTCTCTGGGACGTCTGGATGCCTCTACGTGGCTCAACACTAGGCGAAATGCAGTAAACCTTCTGTCATTCACACTTGTGTCACTAACAGTATGTCTCGTATGATATGATCCCGGTGTAACTAGTCTTTAGAATGGCCTCTGGGGCTTGCTTCGCTGGAGCAGCACCGAGCAGCATTTCATACACAAGCCTGTTCGCCACCCACAGCAGCAGCAGCACATGGGAAAATCCTGCTGCGCTCTCCTCCATCCCGGCTGTCCATGTTCAGCCTGTTTGGAACCGGCCAGCCACCGTTGGCGATTTAAGTATTTTCTAGAACGCCAGCAGTAAATTAGGTTCGCGCCCGTTGAAGTGGCACGGCTGAGGGGGCTTAAACCCTGTAACAAAAAAAAAAAAATTTAAAGACTTGCTTGTTGCTTGATTTGACTTTGACTCGAAAATTTTTCATCGTACGCATTGGATTTTCTAGCAGAATTGATGTATTTGGTCTCGGCTAAAGCAAACGTCTGCAAAGTCCTCTTGGAGACACGCGACGCTTTGCCCCTTTGTCACAGATTGTATATTTGTAGCTTTCTGTCTAACTGGGTTTTGGTTACTTTTCTTGCATCCGTACCTTAAATTAGACTCTTTGCCAATATAACCCGCTTAAATTACATCTTATCTTCATGCTGCTAAATTCTTCCAACTCCATATTCACGCTATTAGGGAAACCGCTATGTCGGTGCTATGCTACTGACATTCTACGCTTGCTTGTTATGCCGTTTGTAACAGGTCTCTACAAGGTTTACGGAGGATTTCAGTCTATTATGATGTAATTCCTAGTAAGAATCATTTCTCGTCTTGGCCAAAGTTGTTTCAGCCTTCAAGGCCATCATATATTTCTTTGTTGCTTTCCTGTTCAAGCTGTACGGACTGGAGTTTCTTTGATTTTGTTTGCTGCGATCGAATCCGTTCAATGCAATTGTTTTGCGGAATTTCAATTTACTATTAATCCCTAAATAAATACCTATATACCATTTGTTGTTTTAAAACGAAAAATACGCAAGGATTATAAACACGGCGGCAACATACAGATACCGCAGTTTATCTTGGCCTAGTCAGTGGTTCTTTAGCATTCTTTTGCCAATCTCAGATTCCCATCCGACTGCTCTTTCAAAGCCATTGGAACCAGACTGAAAGTCTGTAAATGCCTTGTAAATCTTCTCTTGAGAAGTCTCAACGAACGGGCCGTGCTGGATAATGGGCTGGTCCAAGATCTGACCGCCAATGAGAGCAAACTGAGCGGGGCCCTCGCTGTCTGAAGAAACGGAAACCTCGACTCCATCTCCTTCCTTGGAAAAAAAGACATTGGTAAACTGGGGATATGTCTTTCCTTGGATAATGACTTCGCCTTTGAGAATGTACAAAAAGACATTGAACCCCTTGGGCATTGGCTGAATGACCCGTCCGCCTGGCTGAACAGTCATGTCAAAGTACCAGACTGGGGTGTAAGCAAGGTCCTTTACAGACTCGGTACCGTGAGATTCGCCGGAAATGACCTTAATTTCAACTTCCTTGGATGGATGAATAACTGGGATTTCGGCCTTTCTTAAATCTCTGTATCTTGGATCAGTGTCTTTGAGCTCTTTGGGAAGGTCTACCCATAACTGGATGCCTTCAACCACCTCAATCTCTCCGTCCGAGTTCTTGTCAATGCGAGGCATCTCGGCGTGCATAATACCCTTGCCAGCGGTCATGAATTGGAGATCACCGGGGCCCAAAGTGCCTGCAGAACCAGTGAAATCTTCGTGGTCAACATGTCCCTTCATCATGTAGGTAATGGTTTCCTGGCCCCTGTGTGGATGGTCAGGGAAACCAGCTTCTGGAGAAACCTTAAAGTGGTCAAGGAGAAGGAATGGGGTATAATTTCGCATGGCTCTAACGCCAATCGATCGTCGAACTCTGGCGCCAACGCCTTCATTTTGCTCAACTGCCTTGACAGTGTTAGCAACTAATCTTGGAACAAATTTGGACATTGTGTGTGGGGTAGTAATGTTTTGTAAACTGGGTTGAGATGTAGTGGATTGTATTGTTGCTATCGGGGGTTGAATTGGTATTGTGATAAAGAAAAAAATTTGAAAAACCAATGTAAAATTCACCTCTATTTATACAAAAACCCAGTGCTATACAAGGTTGTTGGTTCAATGGGATTTTGTCGCAAGCTGGAAAGCCAACCAGCGGGCTTATTACGATTTTACTAATAACCCGCAAGGCTGAGAAATCCTTGCTGGCGGCAAATGTCCCGTACTTACTAAAGCATGACATTTGCAGCCCGACCGGGTGCAGATGCGGTCACGCTCCTCGTGAATATATTTATAAATTTACTAATGACTAATGATTTAGAAATCTTACAACGGAAACCATAACCAAGAAGAAGAATATAACCAAGCTTGTGAGCAAGTTGTTGCTAGTTTATTAGTAATAATTGTAGTAATGTGTCTTGAAGGTTCTAGCAACGCTAATCACATGAGAATAAGTAATGATTATAAATTGTGTGTCATCACCTATATAATCATTTGTCATCTTTCTCTGATTCTCATCACTTTGGTAACAAGCCTAGTTTAGTCCCTTTTCGTACCGCTGCCAACCTCTCAATTCCATTTCAACAGCCATGTTGCCTTTTGTTTTCACTTTTTGTAGTACTTTCTAACGGTTATTTTGTTTTGTTTGGTCTGATTTATTTGTCATTTCTGTCCTTTCTTCTTTCTTTCTTCCTCACCCTCAGCACATTACCCGTTCACCAGCATTTGACGCTCCAGTTGACTTTTTTTTTTTTAACATCTTTTCTATTCACCTTTCTTTCTTTTGACTTAACCCAGATACACTTTTTTCCTATATAACTTTAATATATAATGGAATACTCTGGAAATCCTGAAGACCCTGTGGCTGTTTTCTCCAAGGCTGCTGCCATTGATTTGAAGTCTGACGACTTGTTGGCTACTTGCACCTCTTCTCTTTCTCTCTCTTCTGACATTCAAGCTGACTCGTCAACTTTCCTTGACTCTGCCAACACTAGAGTTGGTGATGTTGAATCTGATCACAATGTTAATGTTGAAGAGATGCCACTGTATGCCATGTCTACTCGATCTTCCCTGAACAACGCTGCCTCTGTCATTACCTCTGCTTGCTCTCAAGGATCCGATTTGCCACTGTCTACCTCTGACACCTTGGTTTCTCCGGGTTCTAATTTCAATGCACATCTTCAAAAGGGTGCTATCTTTGAGCTTGAGGTTGTTGAATTAAAATCTGACGATTCTCCCTTGATTGATTCGCAGTCCCCATCTTCAATTGAATCCAAAGACACTTGCAATACCGTAATAAAGGGCGAAAATAGTAATGCTTCCTCTTTGGTTGCCGCTGATTTAGCTACGGACTCTGATGTTGCAACAGATGGCTTGTCACAATCTGAAGGAAATATTGAGACTGAAATTGTTTCAGTCACCACACCAGCATTGTCATCTTTTGGCACTTACCCCTTGTATGTTGGGGATCTCCAGACTGAAGTTACTGAAGCTTTATTGTATTCCATCTTTTCAGTCTGCGGCCCAATCTCCTCTGTTCGTGTCTGTAGAGATACCACCTCTCAGGTTTCTCTTGGATACGCTTATGTCAACTTTCAATCCAAGGAGTCGGGTAACTTGTGCAAACACTTGTCAATTGTTTGATTTTTATTTTCTGTTTGGTTTATTAACTATTTTCTTTTTTTTAGCGGAGGTTGCCTTGAAAAAGTTAAACTATACTAAGATTCTTGACCGAGAATGCCGTATTATGCCGTCTCTTTCCAAGAGTGATGTTCAGCACTTGCCTTCAGGATCAAACATTTATATTCAGAATCTCCATCCCAGCGTTGACTCTCGGGCTCTTTTTGAAAAGTTTTCTCAATATGGAACTGTTGTTTCTTGCAAGATTGTCCGCAACAAGCAGACTGGCCTGTCTTTATGCCGCGGGTATGTACAGTTTAGTTCCAAGGAAGATGCCGATAAAGCTATTGCTTTTGAAAATGGAAAGTACTTTGGTGGTTCTTGCATTCGCATTGACTCGTTTGTATCCAAAGAAGACCGAATTAGCAGCTTTACTTCTAAAAAGACACCTGCTGGAATTTTGAACATTCGTGGAATCAGTGCTTCTGTTGTTGAAAGTGAACTCAAAGCTATGTTTGATTTGTTTGGAACAATTCACTCTGTTTACTTTACTCTTGGTGATTCAGCACCTATTGATTCTTTTAAGCCAAGAAGGTTTGAAGATGGTCGAAACTATAGAGAAGTTGGTTCTGGGTGGGGTTATGTCAATTATTACGATGTTCTTTCTGCAAAGATTGCAAAATCTGCTCTTAATAATGTTTTTCTTTATGGATCTAAGATTGCTGTTTCTGAGCGCGACACTCAAAATGATGGTGAAGATACCCAAACTCAGTTTCCAATTATTATTCGAACCTTTGATCACAAGATTAATCTGAGCTTGGAGTTGGATCCCATGCTGAAGCACTTGTTTCCTACAGTTTCTGTTCCAACTGGTTCTATTAAGATTTATGCTCCTGTTGAAGGTACTTCTCTACAATGCGCTTCTATTTTGATGGACTCTCTAGAGCAAGCTCAGCTTACTGTTACCAAGATTAATTCTTGTGACAATCTTTGGGAGACTGTTGTTGCTTGTCTTGCTGGAGATGATGCTATCAAATTTAGACGTGATGAGGCTAAGAAGAGTATGGGTTTTGGAACCAAAATTGGGGAGAGACAGTTTAACAAGTATAACGATCAAAAGTTTGGTAATCGCTCATTCCGTGGAGGTTATCAATCTCGCAACTTTGGATTTTATGACAAGGGTATTAAGGATAGCTCTGCTTCTAGTCCTACGGAGCCTGCTAGTTTTAGACATGTGCCAAAGTCTTTTGAACCAAGGTATCACGATGGCTTTAGACCTCGTAATGATGGAATGAGACCTAACTGGCACCGTGAGGAGCGGTTTTCCCACAAGTTTGGCCCTCCAAAGGGTAATTACTTTCGATCTCGTTTTGGAAATAATAAGCGTGAGTTTCACAAGAATGAGGATGCTTACAATTTGCGGGAGGAACGCGATGACTTTTGTGTTGGTCGTGGTGGAGGTGATTACCAGACTGGGGATGTTGGTAATTTTTATGAGCACGATGTTGAATCCAGCTTGGATAGAGAAGGTGTTGACCAAGGCAAGGGTCACCAACCACAGTCTCCTAGTAGACGATTGAATCAAAAGGCTGAGGAGAAGGAGGTTGAAGCACCTAGTGCGGTTGGGTCTGAGGCTTGTTTTGTTGGATCTCCCCAGAAGAACCAGTATGCTGCTATGGATGGCTATTATATGAGATGGCCAGTTGATGGAAGTCTTTACCAGCAGTACTCTATGTATCCATACAGTTATATGTACAACCAGGCCCAGCTAGCATCTTTGCAGGATCCATCAGTTGTGATGAATATGGCATATAATTTGCCTCAGAATTGCTCGACGCCCAAGGATGGTTCATTTGTTCGTGTTAATAGTATGGGAATTCCATTGGCGACACCTGATCAGGTTAAGGACGCGGCAGCGTCTAAGCCCATGACTTTGGAGCCTGAGGTTGTAGAGGCTGAAGAGGTTGAAGAGGTTGAAAAAGGTGACGAGGAAGTCAAGAGTCTGTTGGAGGGCAATCGGCAGGCGTCATTCCGAGGCAAGTTTGGCGATTATCGGGCTGAGCGTGGAGGCTCTACTCGAGATGGCAAGCTTGGCAAGTATGGTAGGCATGGAGTGGATAGACGAGGTGGGACTGGTAGATTTTATGAAGCTACGGGATTTGTTGGAAGCAAGTGAGTCTACATGAGGAGGCTTTGAGAAATTTATTGTGAAATTTAAGCGTGGTAAGACATGCGACTGGTATTTAAAGAAGAGATTTGTGGTGTATCTAGATAGCTTGAAGTATATGTAATAATGAAGGTGATGAAGCTGCTTGACAAGATTGGGAGAGTGAGGGGAAGGAGACGAAGGCGAGGCTGAGAGGGAAAAAGGAAAGGGAAAAAGCTGAAAGGGTTGAAAAGGTTGAAAAGGTTGAAAAGGTTAAAAAGGAAGTGTGTCCGGGGTAGCTGTATAAAGGGTAGTGTGAAGAGGGAAATAGTTGGGGGATGGGTTATAGATTATGGGCCTGGAGGTGGTTGATACGCATCGGTGTGATCCAGAGGGAAAGGGTGGGAGTGGGGGTTGAAGAAGAGAAGCGGGAAAAAGCCAGTATTTGTGTATATATATGGCCTGTATATATTTATGTTTTGTATATTTTATATGTGATGGGTATTTGTAGTAGGATGAAAGCATGTTATACAAGAGGAATTGTTTTTTTTTTTTTTTTTGCTTGAATCGGGTCAAAGGTGATGATGATGGACGAGTTGGCCAAGGAACATTAATTACACGGAAAATTCGGAAAAACAGAGTAAAATAGAAAACAGAAAACAGAAAACAGAAAACAGGCTGTAGGAGGGTGTGCGAGGGTTTGGGTATATAATGTGTGTGCGTGTGTGCGAGATGTCCGGAAAAACATGGGGCTGGTAACGTGACACCCACCTAGCCGGTGAAAAATGAAAAGTGGAAAGTGAAAAATAGCAATTTTTTAATTTTTTAAAATTTTTTAATTTTTAATTTTGTAATTTTTTAATTTTTAATTTTGTAATTTTGTAATTTTGGCTTTGTATTAATGAATTGCCTTTTTGGGTATATTTCCAGGAATAGACGAAACCGCTGTTTGGATTTCTTTTTTTGTATTATTGTAAGGAAGAATTAAAAATAATTAAAAATAGTTAAAATAGTTAAAAATCCTTTTTTTTTTTTTTTTTTTTTTTTTATTTTTATTATTATTATTATTATTATTTAAAAAATAACCATAACCGTGCTGTATTAAATTAAATCCAGCAAGTCCGTCTCCATCTCCATCTCCACACTTTTGAAAAGTAGTATTTTAATCAGCCGACGTCGAGACCAACAAGTGAGAGAGAGAGATGTGCTGATTGGACGGTTCGGGCAGGGTGGATCCAGTCAGATCAAACGTTTTATTTTTTTATTTTTTTTTTTGATTGATTGTTCCTTCTTATCTCCTAACTTTTTCTGTATTTCTATTTCTATTTCTATATATATACCAGCAGCTTGCAGCTTGTATGGGGTAACAGCGCGGCGTGGCTAGGGTTTCCCAGAAACGGCAACGTACCAGGACCTGTTGGGTTACATAACACGGTACATAACATGATAGCGTAACATTGACGCGCGGAAGCTTCCACAAATGTAAAAATTTCGCCAGTTTCTGATCCGTTGCGTAAAACGCAGCTGGATTGCCCCATGTATGTGTGGCATGTTTGGTAGGCTGGCCGGAGGACATGTACCAAACCTTGGAAACCTTGGAAACCTTGGGGTAAACGGGATTGGAAGTTAGTTTTCATTGCTGCAATTGGGTTTGCAGTTGCAGTTGGATTGCAGTCGCAGTCGCAATGGTGGGTGGTCGTAGCTATAATAATAATAGGAGCAGTAACAATCAGAACCAAGACCAGCACATAACAGCCATAGACGGTGAGATTCGTGTGCTGCTCTTTGCTGATTGGTTTGGGGGAGCTGCCGGTTACGTAAGACTGGGTCACATGGGGATGGTCCGTCACCATCTGCCTCATTGTTAACCGCCGGGACATCAACCCTTAACCACTCGGAAACCGGGACGCAGCATGGATAACCGCTAGCAGGCTGGGGCATTTTGCCATAGGTGGTGCAAACAGGCTCTGTAAACAAGCTCTGTAAACAAGCTCTGTAAACAGGAGCACTAAAAGTTCTAGCAGTACTGGTACCGTCCAACCAGAGTAACCGCCTGGCAACAAATCCCCAGCTCTCAATATCTCAATATCACAATATCACAATATCACAACATTTTCCATCGCCGGTGGAAAACTAGCACCATTTTAATCTCGGGATTCATGTGGTTGCCGCAGACGATAACCAGTCTGGATCCAGAAACAGACCCAAATCGGCCATGGACGAGACATCCCCAAATTGCACAATATCCGTGGCGGTGGAGCGTAAAAAAAACAGAAAACAGAAAACAGAAAACCGCATTTGTACTTTTACCTCTTTGTCTTTTTACCTCGCCCTTTTTTTACGCAGCCACTTTTACTGGGGACTGACTGCCCTTGCGCGGCACACACACCCACCCACCACCCTCTTTGTGTCGCTCAATTTCCCACTCCCTCTCTGTTTAATCTTCCTATAAATACTAATACCTGTTCTCTTGCTGCCCTCTTTTTTTTTTTTTTTTTCTTTCTCTTTCTTCTTTCCTTTTCTTTTCTTTCCTTCTTTCTTTCCATTATTTTTCATCATCTTTTCCTTTTTCCCCATTTCTGTATATTCGTTTGCTCTTTTCCCCTAATCTCTAATCATGTCTGCCGCTCACACTACTGCTCCCATTGAGGACGAAGAAATTGACCAGGTCCAGGTCGAGGCCATCCGTGCCCAAAACAAGGCCATCACTACCCAGAAGGCTATCGTTCCTGATACTCCCTCCAAGCTTGACTTGGCTGCTGCTAACATTCCTGAACCTCCTTTCACTGCCAAGAACTACCTCAACAAGTTTAAGCTTGACGGCAAGGTTGCTGTCGTCACTGGTGGTGCTCGAGGCCTTGGTTTCTCCATGGCTGATGCCCTCTGCTCTGTCGGCCTCGCCGGTATTGCCATCCTCGACGTTCAGGAAAACCTCGGTCTCGATGCCATTGAAAAGCTCCACAAGGCTTACGGCGTCAAGGCTCAATTCTACAAGGTCGATGTCAGAGACGAAAAGTCTGTTGACGAAGTTATCAACTCTATTGTTAGAGATCTCGGCCGCATCGACGTTCTCATCAACTCTGCCGGTGTTGCTGATCTCGTCCACGCTGAAGACTACCCTGCTGAAAAGTTTAGAAGAGTTGTGGATATCAACCTTAACGGTTCCTTCCTCGTTGCTCAGGCCATTGCCAAGCAGTTGATTGCCCAAGGTAGCGGAGGCTCTATGATCTTTATTGCTTCCATGTCTGGTTCAATTGTCAACTGGCCCCAGCCCCAATCTGCATACAATGCCTCCAAGGCTGGTGTCAAGCACCTCGTCAAGTCTCTTGCTGCCGAATGGGCTGTTCACGGCATTCGATGCAACTCTATCTCTCCTGGTTACATGGACACTGCTCTCACTCGTGTCTATGTTCCTCTTGCTAGTGGCTGGAAGGCCAAGACTCCCCTCGGTCGTCTTGGTGACCCCGATGAGCTTACTGGTGCTGCCATTTGGCTTGCTTCTCCTGCCTCTTCTTTCTGCACTGGTTCCGACATTATTATCGATGGTGGTTACACCATTCTTTAATCGTGCTTGTATATGTATAATAAAACCACATGTATATGTAGCACCGATTACATTTTAATGCCGCTGGGCGAAAAGTGATGGCTCTATAAATGTCACTTTTCAAAAGGAAGAAAAAAAAGAAGATTTTTAATGATGATACACTATGTTTTTTGTTTTATAAATGTATTTATGTTTGCTTTAATGAAAATGAATATTACAAATGACCAAAAAAAAGGGAATTCTACAATACCATTATATTACTACTATATTACTAGAGGGAGAAAAGCACAGTGCTGATCCGATCCTAGTCTTGTAAGATCATGAGTTTTGAAAGATTGAGAAAGGGCGGGGGAGGGGTTTTTGGGTAAGAGGACAGAAGGACTCGAGGACTAGACAGAA
This sequence comes from Magnusiomyces fungicola, assembly GCA_900654225.1. Taxonomy (NCBI): domain Eukaryota; kingdom Fungi; phylum Ascomycota; class Dipodascomycetes; order Dipodascales; family Dipodascaceae; genus Magnusiomyces; species Magnusiomyces fungicola. The sequence continues at coordinate 1,316,263 of CAACAH010000005.1, forward strand.
ATGTAAAAAGGGTAAAAACAGAGTAAAAAAAAAGAAAAAGAAAAAGAAAAATTCAGCAGGAAATGGATGAATGGTATTATAAGATGACGATGACGATGTCGGTTGAAATTATGGATGGAGCATTATTAGTAGCTGCAGCATAAGCATAGTATAGTATAGTAGTGGAAAGCAGTGGGGGAAAGAGAAAGGAACACAAGGCAGGAAGATACAAGAGAGATGATAGAGACGATAGAGATGATAAGAATGATACAGACTAATTAAACGATCCAGTTTTATTTATTTTTATTTATTTTTATTTATATTTATTTTTATTTTCTTGGGAAATGGTGGAAAAAGTTCATGCCCGTCTCGTTAATGCCAGCCAAGCACCGGCAGCCACAGAGCTATTTAGCTCTTGAGCCCTTGACGGCTATCCTTACTGAACAATCGGGTATATCTACAAGTGCACAAGTGCATACAAGTGTATACAAGTGTATAACCAGTAAAAGTAAAAGTAAACGTAACAACATGTACAAAATCTGTGTTTTATATGCCTGTGGTCCATATCAGCAGACTGAATAAGGTTTTTAGGTTAGGGGGACTAGCCACCGTTTTGCCGGTTTGCAGTTTTGCAGTTTTGCAGTTTTGCCGTTTTGCAGGCTTCCGGTCGTGAAGGTTCCGATAACATGACGCGCACGTGATGGGTCTCTCAGTCAGGGCCGTTTTTTCATATTGTATACATCTCCCTGTCGAGGGCAGTAATGGCGATACAAGGGCTGGTAATAGCATGAGAAATACGGTGGTAGTGTTGGCGATTCCCGAGTTTACTGCTGCCACTTGCACGCAACTATACTTCGATTATTACTGTAGTATTGCCAGTATTACTGTAGTATTACTAGTATTAACCAGGATATTGCCTGCCCTAGTTTGTTTTAATTTTTTTTACTTGTCCCCATGCACAACAGCCTGGCGCGCCATTCGTGTGGGGTAAAATAGAATACAAAAGTTAAAAAAATTAATTAACAACATACACACACAACATGTACCACGACTGCAAGTCTTGTACCTTTATTTTACATGGTTTTTGCATGTGTGGAGGACGCGCGTACAAATCTGGGGGAATTCGAGCGGGGGGACCGGAAAAAAAAGAATTGAAAATTGAAACCAAGACGAGTGAGTGACAAGAAGATGAAGAACAAAAGAACAAAAGAACAAAAGAAGAGGAGAAGAGGAGAAGGATGAAAATGAAAATGAATCAGGATCAGGGTTAAGATCAAGATCAAGATTAGAATCAAACTGTTTTTGTCACACTAATTTCATTTTGATCCTGCCGCTGCGTTGTTATACTTCTCACCCAGCACAATGTTGACAGCTCATATTCATATTCATATTCATATTCATATTCATACATTCATATTCATATTCATACATTCATATTCATATACTTATCCTCCGGATCATGAATACTCATCTTATTGATATGGATAATACCACACAGCGGCAACTGTCCCGTTAACTTGTTTGGCTTTGGACTCCATGTCTACAACTACAACTACAACTACAGCCTGCGCCCATGATGTCATGATGTCATAGTGTCATAATGTCATAGCTCGCATACATACACAGCACTTTATCCGGCCCCGTGACACGCACATGCCCACACCACCGTACAGACGTCTGCTCTCAACCAAATCGGTTCCAGCTTGAAAAAGACTAATAAAAAATTAAACATTTCATTCAAATATTATTCAAATACAAAACTACTATATATCAACCAAAAACGTATAATTATACTTATATTCATATCGTCCAACTTTAAACCAACTCAACATAGTTTGCTGGAAAAATCCCCTGCTTGCCTCCCCTCTTACCTGTCCACCAATCATCCTTGGAATCGCTCTTTTGCACAATTGTGATAATGTCGCCCTTTCTAAAATCCAAATCCCCAGACTGCTCTCCACCAAACGAGTACAAAGCAACCGCCTTCTCTCCGGCCACCGAAGTCGCTTCTGAACGACTCTCTGCCTCGCGGGTACGCAGCGCCTGGCGGTCAGCGTCATACTTGGCTGGTGCATCACTGCCTCCTCCTCGTGAGTACTCGCGTCCCTGCGAATTCCTGGAACGTGTGCTGTTGCTTCTGCTGCGAGAATACGCCTCATAATCGTCATCGTCATTGTCGTCAAAACGATTGCTGCTGTTGCCTCCGGCATCGTCCTGCCAGCGCGGCTTGGGTGCTTTGGGTCTACCGGGCGAATTGCCAGAGGGATTGTCCGAATACTTGGAACGGAACCCGGTTCGGCCCAATTGACCAGATAAACGATCAACATCGTCATCGTCTTGATTTCTAACTCGGGATGATGACGTTCCACTGCGAATTGACCCAGAACGATCGTAATAATCATCGTCTTGGTTTCTCGTGCGTGACGAATTGGTTCCATTACGACTCAAGTTTGGACGATCGTAAAAATCATCTTCCCATGAGTTCTCAGAACGAGAGCCGGACCGGACTCGAGCACTAGACCTTGTTGATCCTGATCGGCCAAAATCTCTGTCATCATCCTCATCATCGTAATCTCTATTGTTTGCAACTCGGCGAGAAGAGCCTCTGCTGGGACGTTCATAAGAGTCTGTCTCAGAGAAACTGTCGGGAATATCATCATAGAAATCATCATCATCATAGTTTCCTCTAACGCCTCTGAATGCTCTAGACTCTAAAACCCTAAAAAGCACATCACACTCTGGAGGTGGCTCCACACGGCCAGATAAGATTTGTCTAGCAGTGCAACTGCTGCTGCCGTAGAACTTTCTGTTGGCTTCTCTTCTTTCCACAAGCACTGAGCCTTCAAGAGAAACACCAGCAAAAAGACCCTTGGTCTTGGAGTAACTGAAAATAGCCGCGACTGAGCTTCGAGACGCAGAACCAGCCACTTCGGCGTTTCTTCCCAACGGGCCTGCGGCCAAAGACACGTTACCACCAAGGGTAATAGAACCAGCATGAGAAAAGGTATCAACAGCAGCTTGGTTATTGAGGATGAACACAAAGTCAGTGAGCTCTGCACCAATCTGTCCACCAACACCGGCACCAGCTGTAACAATAGCAGACGGAGCAGACCACGAGCCGTCAGAAAGACGCGCGACAATCACACCGGAACCGGCTCGGCCGCTGAAAAGGAAACCAGCCTTGAGCTGGGTAATGATTGCAAGACCATGGGCGTTTCTCAAAACCTCGGGAGGAATGACCATGTCCTGGCCAAGCATCTGGTTGGGCTTGACAAAAGATGCAAGAATACGGGCTGCCTTTCTAGATGAAATAAAACGAAACAACAAAAAAACAAATAAAATGACAAAAAAACGCGGCTTTGGGTTAATATGCAATACATGGGGTAATGTCCCAGGCAATTCAAGGTTATTACTTACCGACTTTCATGGCCCAAACTTCTCGGAACAGGATTGTTGATTCCCATTTTAGTAAATTGCTGAATGTGTGATGTGTATGAAGAGATGAAAGAAAGAGGAAAAGAGAAAAAAGAGAAAACCGAGAAAAAAAAACGAGACAAATAGTGCGAAATTGTAGAATTTGTCGCAATCACATGAACTGTCAGTGGTGGCGGCGCAAGTCAGAAGCAGAAGCGGAACCTGCCTCAGGCCAAGCAAAGAACGTTGAGGGAATATAATCGCGTCACGCATGGCTCACGTGGTGATTACCTGATAACAGCCGTTATTGGGCAAAAGCTTAATTGCCCGGTCATGGCAACAACCAAGAAATAATATAAAAAAAATATATATAAAAAAAAACCACGCTTTTTTTTTTCAACTTGCTTTCTCTTCTTCCTTTTCCTTCTTCCTTCTCTCTTTCTTTCTCTTACCACATTGTCTGTTTGGTATTTCCGGGTTTCTTCAATTAATCTCTAATCCCTCCCCTGATTCAATTGATCCCACTATGAGCCTGTCTTTTAGACTAGCTTATCGTCCTACCGGGCCCTTACACTCCCCGTTATCTCGCTCTTTCCGTGCTTTTAACCACCCAAGCTCTGTCTATTCCACAGTTCGACTGCTTAATAATGGCTCAGCTGTTAAATCCACGCAATCTCGTTCAATTGAATCCGCTCCGGCTTCTAGTGCTCTAGGCTTGCTATCGTCATGGCTTTTTCGAGTTGTTGCTGCCGCTAAACCTTCTTTGGAGATGGCATATCCAATGGCCGCTCCATGCCTGGTTCCAGCCACCGTCGCATCTTCTGTTAATTTCTCCGTGGCTCGTGGCGTTGCTGGCTCTTCTCCACTGGCCGCTCTTGCTCTTGCTCGATCTCGATCTCACGGGTACCCATCACACGCTCATGGCATTTTTTCCGCTCGTCATTTTTCTTCATCGTCTAACCTGTTGAACGCAAAGTCTACGCCCGCACCTGCAACTCCTGCAACTCCTGCAACTCCTACACCTCCTCCACCCCCGCCAGAACCAGAAACTCCAGAAACTCCAGAGACTCCTAAGAAAAGTGTGATAAGCACAATTATTTACGGCTTCCGCTTTCTTGTCACTGCCGTTGCTACCTCGATCGTGTCTCTCCTTGGTCTTGTCTTGCTGTTCTTTATTTATGACTACACTACGTATGCTGGTGACGATGACGAAAGAGATGTCCGTGTTCAAGTTCCTGATCTTGCCCTCAACCCCCGTAGAGGCGGCCCTAAGAACTTGCCCATCTATGAAGCTGCGTTGGACGACTATGACTCGGATGAACTGCGCGCTGAATCTCAAAAGCCGCGTTTAGTCGTTTTGGGAACTGGATGGGGCATCATCACATTGCTCAAGCAAATGTACAGCAAGGAGTATGATGTCATTGTCATTTCTCCCACAAACTACTTTTTATTCACTCCATTGCTGCCTTCCGCTACCGTCGGCACTTTAGAAGCTAGATCACTTGTTGAACCAATTAGAAACATCTTGAAGCCTTTGGCCGCTCACTATTTGCTAGCTCAAGCCGAGGATATCTTGTTTGACGAACAATTGGTTGAAGTGTCTGCTTATGATCCCGGATCCAAAGAGCAGCGACGGTTCTACGTCCCATACGACCGTGTTGTTGTTGGAGTAGGATCTGTTTCTAATAACCATGGTGTCAAGGGTCTTGAACACTGCTTAAAGTTGAAGACAGTTGACGACGTTTCTCTTATCAGAAAAAAGGTTGTTGAAAATATTGAAGCCGCTTGCTTGCCAACCACCACTGATCAAGAGCGCAAGAAGTTGCTTTCCTTTGTCGTTTGTGGCGGTGGCCCTACCGGTGTAGAGCTGGCTGCAGAGCTCTTTGATACCGTCCGAGAAGATTTAAAAAAGCGATACCCCAAGATTGTTCAGTCTGAAGTTTCAGTCCATATCATTCAGTCTCGATCTCATATTTTGAATACTTATGATGAGTCCATTTCCAACTATGCCGAGGCTCGATTTTCAAAGGATGGTGTTGATGTTGTGATTAATTCCCGTGTAAAGGAAGTCTTGCCCGATCGAGTTACATTTACCCAAAAATTGGAAGACGGCAGTAGGGTGGATCGAGAAATTCCCTTTGGCATGTGTATTTGGTCAACTGGTGTTGATAAGACTGAATTGACTCGTACATTAACTGACAGACTGGGCCCACAATACCAAAAGAACCAGCGTGCCATTGAAACCGATACCCATTTGAGAATCATTGGTGCTCCTTTGGGAACTGCCTATGCTATTGGTGATTGTGCTACCGTTCGAACCAACTTGGTTCAAGATATTCAGCTTTTGCTTCATGAGGGTGTTGTCAACAATATGAAGTACACCTATTATGAAGATGATGAAGGCGAAATTGTTCAAGTTACAGAGCGTGCTGCTGATGCTACTGGAATGGCTGGGTCTCCTAATGACACTAGCAGCAACTTTAAACAACCCTTTAAGACCTACCAGCATTCTGACGATATCCGCACCTTGAAACTGAGTTATGAAGACTTTATTGCCTTGGCAAATGCTGTTAAAGAGCGCGAGCCTAGAACCGCTGTTCACTTGACTCATGTAAAGGAGTTATTCTCAGAGTATGATAATAACCACGACGGTGTTCTTTCCTATGAAGAGCTTTGTGAGTTATTGACGACTATAGATAGCAAGGTCACATCTTTGCCTGCCACAGCGCAGCGTGCCGCTCAACAAGGCAAGTACCTTGGTCGCAAGTTGCGCCGCCTCATTTCCCTTGCCGATACCTATGCCTCTCAAGAGTTTTCCACCCCTGAGTTTGACGAGACTGGCCGGGTTACCAGCAAGAATGGCAAGAATGGCGGCAAGCAAGTAGGTCAGGCCGCGGACGACATTGACTACCACAAGCACCACGGCCACCGATGGGGTGGACTTCGGCCGCTATTCCCCAACTGTCCCTCTCACCTTGACCTGGACGAGGCTGTATTCCGGCCGTTTGTGTATCGCCATTTGGGCTCGCTTGCGTATATCGGAAACGCCGCTGTGTTTGATTTGAATGGCACGCACTACTTTGGCGGCATTTTGTCAATGTACCTGTGGAGAGGCGCGTATTTTGCCCAAACCGTGGGCTTCAGAACAAGATGTTTGATGTTCATGGACTGGCTCAAACGTGGCATGTTTGGCCGTGATTTGTCTGGTGTTTAAAAAAAAAAAAAAACATTGAAAAATTAATAATAATAAAAATACAACAAACAATTATTATTGTTATTAGATTATAATATTAATAATTTTTTTTTTTTTTACACTTTATGGGATTAGTTTATTAGGAATATATAAATACTTGATTTTAAATACGAATTTAAATTTGAATTTACATACGATTAATAATAATAATAATAATAATATTATTATTATTATTATTATTATTAATTTTTTTTTTTTTTTTCAAATTGTCTAACAATCTTTCAAGAGACAATTGATTGGTACTGGCCATTAAAAAGGGCGATCGTGTCTTGTTATCTTTGGCTTTTGCCACTATTTAGGAAACTACCAAGATTTTGATACTAGCAGCGTATAATAGATATGCTATATACCATATAAATACCGTACATATATAGCACATTTAGTACCTGTATATATTAAAAGGCTTTGTCTGTCCGTATCCAATACTCATAATAATAATACAAATTTTTTGGTACTTTTCAATAATTACATATTAATACAGGTGATAGGAGATAGTGTCAATAATAAAAAAATAAAACAAGTTAATATAACAGCAACAATAAAAAAAAAAAAAATTACAACGTCCTTTATGCTTCATTTGTATACCTAAAGAGAGATGTATCTACAAAACAAAAATACACTCTCCATCAATGATATCCCAAAACAGCAACAAACTAACCCAAAATTAACCCAAAAATATTCGCAACCGTCCCAAATAATGCAATCACACAACTTTCCAGCTTATTGTGTATTTTGTGTCTGGATCATGCCTCGTTATAATGTGTATGTGTGTAGACACACACACCTTCATAATAATACCAACTCCATCTTGCTATCATCGTCAAATTTTTATAAGACTCTATTAAAGACCAAAGGCCTGAGCGGCTTCAGCTGCAGCAGCTGCCGCAGTGGCTTGATCAATAACCTTGTAGTCTCTAGAAGCAACAACTTTATGACCCTTTTCAAAAGTAGTAGTGGAGGTCACAACAGTAGCAGCGGAAGAAGAGGATGTGTTGGCAGAAAGAATCGAAGCCTCATCCTGTCCGTCTTCTTCTTCCTTCTTCTTCTCACTGGAAAGTGCTGACGCCGTCGTCTCCTCTTCAACAGAGGTGCGTTCGTCGTCGCTCAATTCAGGAGATTCATTATACTCAGCAGCCTGGACCTTGGCGTCAAACAATCGCTTCTCCAACCCGTCAGATCGACTGACCTTACGCTTATCGGAAGTAGCAGCAGCACCAGAAGGACCGGCAACAGTAAATGCAGGAGGTGTGTTTTCTCCCTCTTCTTCTCCCTCATCCTCCTCAGGAATGGTAATTGTGGTGGAAGTATCGTTAGAAAAGTGTGGAACACGGTATCCAGAGCCTGTAGTGGCAGTTGATGAACTAGTGTTAATGTTGGGATCCTCGATGGGAGACAAAACACCTGGAGAAGAGCGACTGCTGCTACCAGCACTAATAGTAATACTATTATTGTGTCCATGATGTCCACGACGCATCATATCCATCATTTGAAGGTTTTGAGGAAAAAACTGATTATAGGCAGCACTCTGCATATTGTTCATATTATTCATCTGATTGGGTGCGTTGGCCATATTGTTGTTCATCGAAGAGGACAGGAGAGGACCACCAGGAGCCATTACAGCAGCAGCGGCTGCAGCAAGGGCAACAGCAGCAGCAGCAGAAGGACCATTTCCGGTAGGTGAATGACTAGGGCCTTGAGCCATACCGGGCTGTTGAAGTTGTCTAGATGGATTAGCACATCTGTCCTTACCAAAGTTAACTTTGAATTTCTGGTACTCCTCCTTTTCTTTGATTCCATCAATAGCCTTGATAGCGTTGGCAAGGTTGGTAAAGTTGACAAATGCACAGGACTTTTCTGGAAGAAAGTTAATTTGTTCGATTTCTCCAAACTCGGAAAAATCATGTCGAAGTTTGGATTCTGGCCAGTTTTCGTCAATGTTTCCAATGTAAACATTTCTAGATGCACCAGCAGTAACTGCCATGGCCAAACCTTGAGGCAATGGTCCTGAGTGTTTACCCCAGCCAATCTTAAGACGACGGTTATGAATGGCAAGACCCTGAAGGGTTGCCAAAGCATAAAACTGAGCTGCAGCAGTAGGGTCAACAAAAGTAATAAAGCAAATGTGCTTTTCTGGGATGTATCGAATGTTGTGTAACAAGCCACCACGGACAACGTTACAAATTTCTTCAATGGTGGTTTCAGGATGAACAGAACCCAAGTATAAAGTACGATTACCAACATTTCCAGCGCCTCCGGCAGCAGTAGCAACAGCTACAGCAGCAGCAGATTGCTGCGCCAACGCCGACGAAATCAAATCGCGGTCAGCGGTCGCAAGCAAATGCTCATAACCAGGGGCAATGCCGAGATATTGGGCCGCATTTTGTTGTTGGGTCTTGGAAATGTAAGCACATCGATCTTTGCCGTAAAAGACCTTGCGCTCACTCCATTTGCTATGAATAGGACTGGTGGATGGGTCTTCAAAAGTAAGTTGCTGGACGACCTTCATAGCAATACCGATACTAAGAAAGTGAACAAAACCGATATTCTTTTCGCGAATCAACTTTACTGTGTCGATAGGACCGAATTTAGACAAATCTTCACGAATTTCGGCTTCAGTAATGTCTTCAGGAAGATTTCCAATGTATATGTTTCTAGTAGCGCTATTTTGAGAAACAGCAAGAGCAACCATGGCGGGAAGAGGGGAGGTTTTGCCCCAACCGACCTTAAGTTCGTGAGAGTTTAGTGTGAGTTTTCGAAGAATAGCATCTGAGTAGAAATGAGCGGCGCAAGAATGGTTTAAAAATGAAATAAATGCGCAGTTTTTCTCTGGGAAAATCTTGACAGATTCAACAATTCCAGAGTGAACGTGATCTAAGATTTGCTCGGCGGTGATATCATCAGGAAGATTTCCAAGGTAAACTGTTCGGGAGGTCTGGCCAGCAGCTTCTAATTGATCCATCATAGGCGGATAGTATGGTGAAATATTGTACTGGGCAGCGATAGAGTTGTATGGATCAGAGTTAGAGCCGTTAGGAGTGAATGAGATTGGAGATGATGGGGATGAAGAGTAGCCTTGAAATTGGTGTTGAGCGTGGATTGGAGAGACGAGAGAGCCAGGTGCTTGAGAATAAGCTTGACCCATTAAAAGATGAGAAGGTAAAAGGTGAGAGTACTGGAGATCGTATTGAGCCATTGTTGGAAATAAGACCTGGAAATTAGGATAAAATAAGTTTAACAATGTCCGGTAGTTGGGAACGAATTTTTCAGTATTCTGAATAAGGATCCTGAAAAGAAGCTAATATTTAAAAGCTTAAAAGAATGAGAAATATAATCTCGATCAACGAGAGCACCTATTGATGGTGATAATGTGAGATAGCAATAAAGAAAGCAAAGGAAAAAAAACTAGAGAGAGAGAGAGAAAAAAAAAAAAAAAAAGTCAGCAGGCAAAACAAAAAATCGTGGTAACGAAATGTACAAAAGAGTAGTGAAAATGCAGAGTGAAAAAATAATAAAAAGGAAGAAGAGAAATTAAGCCACCGAGGCCAAATAATTAATTTGGTGTATAAGTATGGCCATGGATAACCTCATATTGGATAGTGTTGGAGGTTTGAAGGATGAATTAAGAAGTATATGGGGGAATCAGGGGGTTGGGGAAAATAAAAATAAAAATAAAAATAATAGGTAAGGCTCATATTAAGGAATTTAGACAACATAAAGTAGTAAAATAGGAATATAAAGAAAATAATAAGAACAGTGCCTACTTCAATAGTCGAGATTGCGTATTTTAAAGAATATTATACTTACCAAAGAGAAGACAAAGATTATTAGAGAGAAGATAGGTAAGATTAATCCGATAGTTGATATGGTTCAAGAGGTTATTGGAATGCCTACAAATACAGAAAGTAATGAGATTGAAATAAAAAAAACTGGGAAAAAGGGTAATAAAACGAGATTTAAAAGAGCGACTGAGAAGTTGGAATAAAAATTCAAAAAGAATAGATAAAGTAAAAAAAAGAAAATCAGGCAGACTTCATATGAAGAGTAACTAATTGACCAAAACTTGCAAAAGAGTGTAAAACAGTTGGAAAAGAAGAATTAAAAAAGAAGAAAAAAAGAAAAAGAAAGAAAAGAAGAAGGAAAAGAAGAAGAATTCGCTTAGCACAAGGTATCAGTAAAGACGAGTCTGTGATGAAAAGTCAATGAATAGGGAAAAGAAAGAAGGAGCGGGAAGAAAAATGTTGCAAACAACACGCCAGGGCAAAGATTAAGGGGTTAGGGCGCGCAGTGAGAGTGGGTTAGGGTTAAGGGGGTTACTTGAGGAGTTTTTTGAAGAGGTGGAGTATTGCTATTGTTGTAATATAATATTGAGAGTAGCTGGAAGTTTATATATAAGCAATGTATTTTATTACTATTACTATTATTATTATTATTATTATTTAGCATTATACATGTTGTTTAAAGGAGCTAGTTTTTGATTTCAAAAGTCATTCTGGCGAGGAATGCTAGTCGACCGCGTAAGCCAAATAGAGGCAATCACGTGGAAGAGCCTGTCTGTTGTTGTTACGGATGTGTGTATGGTATATGGTATATATACATCCAAGGGCCAAGTCCAATTACTTGAACCTCGAGTATTAAAAAAATATCATGTAATCGAATACGAAGGATACTTGCAATCCACCAGTTCAAATTCAATCAAACTACACTGCTCTACACCAGAGATGTAGTCTGTTCCTTCCGTTAGCCACATCATTTAGCAACCAATGCCTTCTGCATTCCAGCACCCGCCTGTTTTGTGTTTTGGGTGTTTTTTTTTTTTCCCTGTGTGTCATACCATGAGTGCCCAACTCTAAATTACAATTGAACCGCCGCTCAGCAAAACCCACCAAACAATCCTCCACACAAGTAGGAATGTGAACTATATATTTGAGCATTTTACGACAATAACGTCACTAAAGTCTGCCAGTAAATCAATACCAGACGCAAAACCACAAAACCACAAAACCGTGTCAGCCGCGTGCACAAAACATGTGACTTAACCAACTTGATTAGCAGCCGCTTGTGTAGAATTACACGTGTCTGTAACCAATCACGTGCAGACGGCACGCACGTAACCTCCTCTCTCTCACCTCTGGAGCGTCGGGAACATAAACCTACCCAGTCCCACTCCGGTGGTTACAATTCATTGTAATCATTAATCATTGCAATCCTTTATATTTATAATTCCTTACAAACGAGACAATCTCATTCTTTTCTCGGGTTTCCGACTACTAGCAATTTCCATAATGAAAATTAAAAATTAAAAATCTACAAAAGTTTTTCCTCTTTTTTTGCATATAAAGAGCATCATTTCCTTGATCAATTGCCGGTTTTATTATATATACATATTTTTTTTTTTATATCAACTCTCTTCCAGCCTTGCGTATTAGCCATGCCATCCGAGTCCAAACCTGCTCCAAATCTCAAAAGCTCTGCCGGTCAAGCTATCAGGATCTTGACCTTTTTCCAGAGATACTCTTCCTACGCCTTTTCCCTGTTTTTTACCTTGCACACCATTTCTGTTGCTGTCCTCCCCGCAATTTCCTATAACCTCGCCAACCGATTCCTCCTTCTCACCAAAAACTTTTACCAAAACCCCAAGGTTGAACCTATTATTATTGTTGGTGCTTTGGTTGTCCACATTTTCTCTGGAATCTCCATTCGTCTACTCAAGCTATACAACTCCAAGCGTATCTACAACAAATGGATTTCTCCTATTTCTAAAGCCAATGCCATTGTTTGGACCGGCTATATCGCCTTACCGCTTGTTGGCGGCCATTACCTCGTCACCCGCTATCTTCCCAAAACTGTTCTCGGTAACGACGAGCCCATTGACCTTGGTTTCATTGCTCACTCTTTGAGCGACCATCCTGAGAAGTCTATTCCAGGCATGTACCTAATGTTCCTCCTCATTTCGTTCCACTCTTCGCTTGGCTGGAAAAAGTGGTTGGTCTCGACTTCTAAACCTAGACTTTTGGTTGGCGATAAAATTCTTCTTGCTACTACTGCAACCACTCTTGCAATCAGCTTTTACGTCATTAAGAACCACGGTCCAGCAACTGGACTTCTTGCTGAAAAGTACGAGAGGGTCCAAGCTGCCGTTCCTTTCTAATTGCTCTATCTGTAAGCTTCATAATCATTCCATTTAATGGTTGGTACTAAACTTTGAGATAAATTGGCAACAGATGTTTAAAATCCTTTCCTTCTCTTTTAATGTGCTGTAATTATATATATTTTACCCATTCTTTCAATATAATCTTGGGAAAATGACTTGGAACGTGTTTACAACCCATCGAGGTTGTGTATACGAGGATCCAATGTATGATGAGCCGTGCTTGGTGAAAGCTCTGTCCAACATGGGAAGATCTACAAAGCCCCTCAGTTAGTTTATTCTCCAGTTCCGTGTAGTACTTACCCTCACTAATCCTATTCCTTACAATATATCTAGCCATTGTCTGGAACACAAAATATCTACAATACCAGGTGCTAGAGTAATCTACAAAAGACTTTCAACATTGTGACTGGGAGTGTGCAATCTAGGCAAATAGCCCAGTCAACCTATCCAACTTTTCAACTATTCGCTGTGCTAATTCCAATAGCCCTGACACTCAAGCAAAACAAAAATTATGGGATATCAAATTTAATGAAGCTTTTATTTTAGATTCTATTGCAAATAAAATAAAAATGCATGATATTAAAAAAACATTACACAAGTATCATTGTATAACAGTCTGTTGACACGTTGAGTTTTAATTGACGTAATATTTCGAATGCTATTTCCAGCATTGCTGAAGTGGTCGTGAAAAAAAAAGATTGGGATGGAAAGATAGTAATAGTTAGACAAGTAATATATCAATAAATTGTCGAGGTCTGATGAATGTGAATTGTTTAAATATCCTTGGGAAGAGCAAGGACAGAAGGTCTGCGGAACTTGCCATCGCTGTAGACGCTTTCTTCGGCGTCGAATCCGGCAACGTCCTTAGTGATTTCCTTTTCTCTGGCAAGTTGAGAGTAGTATCGTCGGACAGCGTCTCTGTCGGACTCAGCAAGGAGGACGGGGTGCAAATGAAGGCGAGCCCAAGTCTTCTCTCTGTAAAGTTCGTTGCGCTCGTGGATGCCGTCAATGAGTCTGTAAAAACCGTAGCTGCAAACACCAGCAAGGCCTAGAAGGTAGATCATAGGTCGGAAACCTCTGGAAGGAAGATTTCGCTAGATTACAAGAAAAAAAAAGGTTGAAATTAGTCAATGTTTTTGAAATGAAGTAGATTCACTAGCCATCTAGTCCTAGCTGATCATTGGGATTAAGGCACTGATATGCTGGATAAAGTACGGAACATTACTTACCTTCCATTGAACGGGCTCATAACCACCGACGGGAGGTAAATCTTGGGCCATTTTGATATATGTGTGTGTTGGATGAAAAGATACCGAAAGGGTTGAAAGGTGTGAAGGAAAGGTAGTGGTGATGTGATGGCTTTGATAATTTGAATGGAGTTGCTAACAGAGCTGTTTTCATTGGCTAAAGTGCTTATATCATGATGGTCACGTTTATTTTAGTTTAAAATCATGTGATTAAAAACAATTTGCAAGATTTACATTCACGTGAATTCCATTTAGCCATCATGTGAGCACGTGTTGCAATATTTAGGTTGACGCATAAATTGCACGTTATCGCGTGGGGGTGATAAATTGCTCACTGCGACTGGACTCACTTCAGCATCGCCATAACTTCAGACATAATCTCTTCCATCAAGGTATGATATCATTGTGAGGTCCTTGAGATTGAACTCCCTTGTAAAAGTATGGATATTTCTATTTTTCTTATCTTAATTGATACCACAGATTGACAGACATGGTTGCGTTTAGCGCTGTTAATTGCTATCTGTTAAGATTCAACTATAAACCAGCGTCATCTTAGAAACTGCCTAGCTTGTCCCGTTTACTCATCAAACTTTGCATGAATTTATGGCGGCTTCTCAGTTTGGGTATAAATATCCTGTAATCTTTTTTCACTCAATATCTTTTTTTCTTTCTTACAGATCTCTAACCATATCATATAGTAACGATCCACACCTTATAATATACCATGACTGGAAGCTCAAAGATTGTCAACGCCGAACAAACAGAAGCTTTTCTGGAACAGTTTGACGACTTCCTTTTTGACTGTGACGGTGTACTTTGGTCAGGAAGTAAGCTTCTTCCTTCTGTTAAGGAGACTATCGACCTCCTCAGATCTAGAGGAAAGCGACTCATTTTCGTTACCAACAATTCTACTAAATCTCGCAAGGCCTATACCAAGAAGTTTGAGAGTTTCGGAATCAGTGTAACCAAGGACGAAATCTTTGGATCTTCATACTCGGCTGCTATTTACCTTTCTAAAGTCCTCAAGCTCCCCAAGGATCAGAAGGTCCTTGTTGTTGGCGAAAGAGGCTTGGAGGAAGAACTTGAAGAAGTTGGTATCAACTACGTTGGAGGAACGGATCCTAACCTCAGAAAGGTCGAAGCTTCTGAAGAGGACCTTGCTAGTTTAAAATACGATCCTTCTATCGGTGCTGTTGTTTGTGGCTTGGATTTCCACATCACTTACTTCAAGATTGCTACTGCTCTCATCCAACTCCAAAACGAAAAAACCAAATTCCTTGCTACCAACATCGATTCTACCTACCCTAACCATGGAATGCTTCTTCCAGGTGCAGGTACCATTGTTGCAACATTGGCCACCTCTTCTGGCCGTGAACCTACCTCTCTCGGAAAGCCTTCTAATGCTATGTTGGACAGTGTGAAGGCCAAGTTTGAACTCAACCCATCTAGAACCTGTATGATTGGAGATCGTCTTAACACGGATATCGCATTCGGAAAGGCTGGTGGCTTCTCAACTCTTCTTGTTCTTTCTGGTGTTGCTAAGGAGTCTGAGATTGATCCTGCTTCTAATCCAGCTGTTGTACCAGACTTTTACGTTGATAAGCTTGGATCATTATTCGAGTACATCAAGACCAAATAAACGTTGCATTTGTATTACTAGGGAAAACATAACTTAATAAGATGAGAAGCTTGTCTTTGATCGCTATTGTAAATCTCCATTTTGTTTGCATTTCATTCACTTTTCAAAAAGAAAACTTGGCCTGTGCAAATTTATTTAGAATATTCATTAATTGCATAACCAGTTTCTTTCTTGGTGATCTACTTTGACACTTTTTTTTCTAATCTTTTCGTGTGATTTAGCAACAAGGCTAGACCCGTCTGACAATAAAGATGGCGAATAAATCTTAAAATAACTATTCAAAATCATGGTTGTCTTTCTTTCATAGCCGTTAGACGTCTCCTTAAAGAAAAATAACATGAAACCGTTGAATATGATAACATACAGAAACTTTTCGAGTGTATCACTAACTATTTTAATATCACAGTATCATGCTACTACTGATCTAGCTAGTTAATGCAATCCTATGTGATGTTCTTTAGAACGGCATGGATATCGATAAAGAAAACCAGCCCAGATGTAGTACAACGCGGCAATGTAAACATCAATTTGAGATAACTAGCCAATGTTCCATAGTGCCGCTCACTCATTTGTAGCTGTGAGTAAGGTCTGACCATCCCACCTTACATTTTCAAATGAAACTTGATTATATAGACCTGAAAAATTGCAGAAAAAAGACAATATTGAAAACAGTTTTAAATATAAACCAACATTACATTTATATTTTTGTTGACATGTGTAAGAAAAGTTGCTTATACACAACCATGAGATTGTGTTCCTATTTTGAAATGAAAACAAAAGAAATAAAGCACACTCATCTTGGGTTGGTTTCCTTTCTTCTATTATTTATGAACTTGCAGATAAATTAGTATATTTAAGGAAAAATAACTGATGGATGTAACTTTGTCACTGAAGATTGTTATTTTAAAAAAAGGAGCTTGAATTCTTTTATTTTAACTGCATACCTTGCTGAAATAAATATAGCCCATCACTCGCTTGATATATACAATAATAGACTTTATCCTTTATTGATACCTTGAAGATTAATCCAATGTAATCATAATCTTTCATTTCAAAATCTTTATCTGATTTTTGCATTCAGTATAAGGCTTACATAAATGCAACGACTACTCGGGTTTAAGAGAACAATCAAATTTGTACTACCTATACTACCTGTATTACCATTGTACATAAAACCATCTTATTAATGCTTATTGTTGTACCTATCCAAAACAGACTAATCTGCCGGAATTAAGTACGAAGAACTTGGGTTGGCCGAAGGGAAATTTAACGGTTTCCAATATATTTAAAGATTCTAAATCAGTAACTGAAACTGCTTTATAAATCCTAGATTATTGTGTGAAGACCACCTTGTAATATCAACCTGGTAGTGCATTGCCTGGCTGCAAATTTAGAACTTGACTTGACAAATTACCAAAAACTACGTATATCTATACTACTGAAAAGTTAAAGCAGCAAGTGTAAAGATAGAAATAATAATCTTATAGAGGCACTAAATAACAGTACGTTGTGAGCGTTACCATTTAAACTCCAAAGGTGGTATGGGCGAAAACATTGAACCAGTAGATATAGCCACATCATTTTTTACTAGAGTTGTTAATAATATCGAGGCAGTACAATAAAAAAAGAAAGGGAAAGACATGTTGGAACTCTAGACTTTCAAAACAATCTTGACAGAATACTGGAGGCTTGACCAACATGGCTGGTTATTTGGGTCAGCTGCTATGTCTCAGAGAGTTTTATTTTACTTCTCATTGTTTTTTATTTTATTTCACCAAGGTAAAACTTCTTACACATTATAATATCTACAAATGCAGGGCATGAAATAAAAAAAAACAACTGAAACATTAATAACCAACTGGGGTCTTTCAAGTATTAAAAAATCAATTCATATAGAGTCAAATATTGGACACTAAGGTAATAAAATGAATGAATCATGAACATGCACTGTTGGAAATTTGACAAGTCTACTGAGCTTAATTATTGAATGTTTAAAATAGCTAGAGTTAGACTTCACCCACCCTTGATCTAAGCACATTGGTGAAGCTATGTGTTCCGTTCCAAAGTAATTGCAATCACCAATATTTCTAAATAATTTGGGAATTGGCCGATATTGATTGTCATCAAATTTTCATGGAAATTAACTGATACACTGTTGGAATAAAAGAGTTAAATACAGCTATTCAAAGGGGTCATAACAAGATTTCAACCCATTGGAGTAAACCTTTTAATCACTGAAATTAGAAGGCCAACACCATCGAGACCATACATAACCTTTAATTCAAATTATAAAAGAAATCTTCAAATATACTGAGTTAGTGCAGTACGCAAAGGATTTTTGGCATCCAATATGAATGTGTTCTTCTCCGGTTAGACAGCACAAATAACTTAGCTTATCAGGTAACAGCTGCCCCATATTGACAGCTAACCTAATATATTTTCAAGCAGGTCTTTTCATTTTGCGCTCTCTCTCGCGCATATATATTCAATATATATTAAGTAGACGTATTGACATCTCATATCCTGTTTCTTATTCAAATTAAAGTTCCGTGCTCGTTTTTCTAAATCTACGGCTTGTTCCAAAAACTAGATTTATACCAACCGCTAACACCGTACCTATATAACAGAACCTTTGTAGAAACAAAGTGGTTGTAAAATAAATATAGTATTAACTTGCCAAATTCATACCATAAAATCTCAGCTGGCCTTATAAATTTCATAAAAGGCAATTGACGTTGAGGGAAAACGAGGTGACAGTGGCATGAATTTGGATAAAAAGAAAGCAAACAAGTCCAGCCGTGCTGGTTTAAGACTTGGGGATATTCCGCTCCATCAACATGGCACACCTACTAGTAGTATATGTTTACTATAATATCGTTAACCAGTCTCTATGACTTTTCCATGTCGGAGAAATCAGAAATAGAAACAAAATATATTTGTTTTTCATAGTTATACTTTGGGTATCAACACTTTTCTTGCCCCTACTTAGTCAAAAAAACGTTGATGACGCAGATGTTTATGGTTTGAGAGGAAAGTTCCAAAAAAAGTTTCTTTTATCCCTTGAAAAATACTTCTAAACTATTAAAATTTATTTTTATTACAATTATATTCACTCTCAGTTTGAGTCTTGTAACTCTTGTGCTTCCGTTTAAAACCACCATTTGCCAAATATATATATCCGCCTATGTCTTCAGTTTTTCAACTTCTTTTCATTTCATTTCAACTTGCACCAGTAGATCATATATAGTTCATCATTCTATCCTAAGTTATCTCTTGTTTCAACCTTTACTCATACTGATAAAAATGAAATTTCTTACCGTTCAGACTCTCCTCCATGCGGTGGAACTAATAATGTTTACACAGGTTCAAGCTGCAACCGTTGCTGCCGAATTCACCGCTACTCTTCCTCACCTGGACAATATACAACGTGAAGACCCTAATATTTACTTTCCTGAACAAGAAATTAAAGAAAAAAGTTTAACTAAAGCTCCCTCCACAGACTATGCTACTACACAAGACGAAATTCATGACTATGTGGTTATCTTTGACAAAAATTCCAGCAAGGATGCTCGCTACCACCACAAAGAATGGGTCTCCAAAATTATATCTAAACGCTCATATGATAACTTGATAAAGGTTCAAAGGGGAGTAAAAGGATATTTTCACAATGACGAAGAAGATGACGACAGCCAGCCAAGAATCAAAGGATATCATGGCACCTTCTCAAAAGATGAAGCTGATCAAATTCAAGCTGCTGAAGAAGTCTCATTGGTAGAGAAAGATGACTTTGACTTGGTTCAACAAGATTATGTTTATGTTCAGTATAATACTCCTTGGGGCCTTGGAAGGATATCTCACATATCATTTAATGACACACAAGGCATCGATGATTCAACATATGTCTTTGACAGCCAATGTGGTGCCAATACCACGCTTTATATTCTTGACTCTGGAATTCGTACCGATCATATAGAGTTTACGGGCCGTGTTAGATGGGGCGCCAACTTTATTGATAACATGGAAAATGATGTTCAGGGCCATGGTACTCACGTTAGTGGTATTGCAGCTGGACACAATGTTGGTGTCGCCAAATTTGCCAATATTGTTCCTGTCAAAGTTATTGATTCTCAGCAGCGTGCTTCAATATCTAACATTATTAAAGGAGTTCAATGGATCATTAGTGATCACGCAAATTACCCTGGTCAGAAGGCTGTTATCAACTATTCAGCTGTTGGCGTTATCTCAGATGCTCGTGCTCAGGCAATGCAAGCTGCTGTTAATGCTGGTATCATGGTAGTGACCGCTGCTGGCAACAGTAATGCTGATGCTTGCAACTATGGTCCTGCAGATATGGCTTCTTCTACTGATGGAGTTGTTGCTGTTGCTGCCCTAAACTATACAGATACCCCTGCTTCTTTCAGTAACTATGGCTCGTGTGTCTCTGTATACGCTCCAGGCGTTTCGATTCTTTCTGCCTCCAATGATTCGAACACAGCCTACAAATATATGAGCGGAACCTCCATGTCTTCACCCTATGTTGCCGGTCTCGCCGCTTACTTTTGGTCCATCTATCCCAGCTATAGTATATCTGATATTAGAAACATGATCGTCAACTATAACAATGGCCAAATCCAGAGCGAAATGTCTGATACTGTTAACAAAATTGCATACAACCACTTGTAAACAAATTTGACAAAAGTCAATAATTTTTTCAGTAAGAGATGAAACTAGAGAAGTGACAATTTTGATGTTTTTAGAGTGTTTTTGGGGGATATAGAGAATGGTCAAAAATCAAATAGATGTTATACCTGACAAGCAAAGTGTTGTGCTTTTGTCAAAAATTGAATCCCAGCCCTTAGTGAGTTGATTTCCAACCAGATCAAAACCACCATCCATACAATTGTTTGTTTTCCATATTGAATTTGTATTCGTTTAGCTACACATATAAAGCCTTCCAAAGATCCCGATCAATCTGAGGTTTCTTCTTTCATTATTCTTTTTCAATGACAATCATTTGGTATTCCAACGACTTGCTTTTCCCCGTTGAAAATCGGGCTCAAGAAACTCCCAAATTCTTAACAAGAACTCTTTTTCAACGATCTGAAACCAAGCGACTTGTAACTATACTAAAATCCCTTCAATTCAGATCATTCAACCCTACAACAAAGAGGTACAAAGCCAAGCATTCATTTCTCAACAACCTGAGTACTGAAACACTCAAGTTTCTTCGAAAAACTGTTACCA
The DNA here is from genome assembly GCA_900654225.1 of Magnusiomyces fungicola. Classification (NCBI taxonomy): domain Eukaryota; kingdom Fungi; phylum Ascomycota; class Dipodascomycetes; order Dipodascales; family Dipodascaceae; genus Magnusiomyces; species Magnusiomyces fungicola. The sequence goes on from CAACAH010000005.1 coordinate 1,337,190, forward strand.
AATTGAGCCAAGTTGAAAATTCTCTTGTCGACTCAATACCTGCTATGAAATTCGACAACACCTTGGACAGTTATCATAATACAGTATTAACCATTGAAGGAAATGATAATTGTCCTGACTGCATTGTTTCAATTCTTGGGGTATCTCCTAAGCAAAGTTTAAATGTATGTGCATATCAGAAAAGTTATCAAAGTTGTAACATAATCAATGCTCTAACAAAAAAGAAACTGTGATTTAGTTTTTATCCCAACTTTTAAAAACAATAGAAAAAAACTCTATTGTTTTTCTGGTATCCGACACTACCATTACTCAGGGTAGAAGACACCAAACGGAAAAGTCGCTGGCTGACAGCTCTCATGATGAATTTTCCGAAATTGAGACAAACGGGTTCTACACTAAACCAGACTCTGATGATGACGGCAGCAATTCGGAAGACTGTTATTACAAGGATGATTATTCCCTTCTCCATGCAACTTCCAAAATTATTCTTCCAGGTTCATTTGACTCTCAATTGAAGGTATTAGGCATAGATGAATTACACAGTTCCGCACCTTCATATGTGGTAACACCCATCTCGGACTTTCAAAACTTGTCGGTGAGGCTGTTCCAACCCCAATCTGTTTATGATGTTGGCATGAACCTTGTTACCAAAAGAGAAACAACACTAAAGCTAGAGGGTGTTAGTATATCCTCATCACGACTCCATCAAGCGTTTCAAATAATAGAAAACAGAGTCGGCAATAAACTAGTTGAGAGAGATACAGTCTTGGAGTCAGTCTTGCGGAAGCGCTTAGCTACCGATTCGTCCCCCTCCCACACTAGTGATAAAAAGCTTGACTCTAACATTGATCCAACAGGCAAAGATGAACCAATTAATACCAAGGAAACTATTGTTAACAACAAAAAAGCTCTGTTTGCCATAGATCAACATCTGTTTAACAATGACTATAATGGATCCGAGACCAATTCTGATTGGGAAACGAGAACGAGTATTTCATCAATGTACACCTCCACAGACGCTACAGTCGTTGATTCATTTCCAATTGAAGATGCTTCTTTCCCAAAAGTTACTAGTGAGACTCAACTCAGCATTATTAGTGATTTCAGCGTCAACTGCTCCGAAGACCAGACAAGTAAAGTATCAACCCTGTTCGAAGATTTAAAATCTCAAGCCAATGACGATACCTCTACTTTTTCACATTTTTGTTTACATGACGTCGAAAATGTTGCAAAAGTACCAGTGATTTCAGAACTGGGGCAATTACAGCAGCAAGGACTTGGTGATCTAAGGGTAGATAAGAAGAACAATTATCAATTGACACAGGATAGTTCAAGACTAGATGTTAAATACCCACAAAGTATATCCAGACCGTTCCTGTCGGATTTGAGAGCTTCTGAGTCAATTGAATGTGGTCATCACATTGAAACATTTTCAATTAAGACGGAGGATGATGAAGATGATCAGCTGAAGCTTATGCTTATGCAAACACCACAAAGAGATAATACGGAGGACTTTAGATCTCATGAAAAATCAGCCTTTTCCTTTGAAAAACAGCATTCTAAAAACCAAAACGAGTGCAAAGAACCAATTGATGATGCTTCTGACCCTTCAAAGGAGAATATTGACGAGATGTACAAAAATTTCATCTCTTCCTTTTCTCCTGACTCGAAAAGCTCTGATCATAGTCATGAAGAAGTTGATTATTTGGTTCCGCACAAGAGACAAAGGCTAGAAAATTCAAGCAGAGTAGATATAAAAACCGAGTGCATACAGAGTTATAAAAGCCAAGAGATGTTTGAAAAAACTGAAGAAAAGAGCGAATCCATTACTACTGGGCAGTTAAGTACCGATCATAGTAGCTTGCTGTCGAGTTTAGATTTACATGTCGAAAACATCGCTGAAATTTCGAATCCTATAATTTCAAGACCAGGCCTAATATACTCGAAACAGGATGAAAATTCTGGGGCCGCAATCAAGAAAAAAGTAGCAGATGAATCACCGTCATCATCTATTCATGGACGAGACCTAGTTAGAACAAAATTGAAAAGCGCTGCTAGTCAAGATGGCCATTTCCAAAGGTTACAGCGCAGAAGAGATAGCGTTTCAACAGTGGTAAATAGTAAGGGACTACAAACAAATTCCAAGCAGCCACTGCCTACTTCAATAGGCTGTAGCACTCCACGCTTTATCCAACCACAACAAATTTTACAATTAAACAGCCACAACACGCCTCACGCTGAAATTCCTAAACCTTTTGGGGAGTACACTTATTTGAGCAACAGCATAAATGGTTATCAGTATTCCACTTCCAGGGTAAAGTCACCCACTATTCTTGCTCAAACCTCTCAATTTCCTAAAGATGGGCAAGCACTCCACTACCAGTCATCCCAGGTCTCTCCAAACATAATATTGCCTTATACTAGTGATGACACTTTACCTCCTCCACCTACAGGAGTGATTGAAAAAATACCTAATAGCAAATATTATAGATTCTTTTTTGTTCCAACCGCTTCTATTCGTCGTTCCAGTTTGACAAGCACACTAAACGCCAAACTTAAGGTTGTTGCAGACATGACTAAAACTTATATTGATCCTTTCAAAGAAGCACATAGTCGTAAGCAAGGTGTGATTGTCAAAGGATATAAGCCCAATGTACAAAATGCTATTACACATGTTCAGACTCTTTTTTCTGAATATGCAGAGCTTCAGAGAGACGAAAGAAGAGAGGGCCAGGGAAAGATTAGACAAAATTGGTACAAAAATGAAACTAGTGAAAACGAAAGAAAAAGGAAAGCTACTTGGAAATAACTAATACAATTTTTCGGACTGTTTGTGCAGTGACGAATATTGAGAAGCATTAGAATGGTGTTATAACTGATACAAATGCTTCTGATAGACCTAGGATTTTAGAGATAGAACTGATACATAATTGCTTTCAATTTTAAATAGATGAATTTAACTAACACAATGTTGTCCAAAATAACAAGCTAGGATTAAGATAAAAGTTTTATCTATGTCCCATTTGAGATGCAGCCGTTTTTCAAAGTTCTTGATACCACCACACCTAGGACCAAAAACCTAAGAAACAAGAGCAAATTTCTTAATGGTATTATGTTTTTGTTTTGCTGGAATCCCAGGAGCATGTAGAGTTCCCAGCTGTTTGTTCCTGAACCAAAACTAGCTGTGCACAGCCGCACATTAGCTTATGGCTTGCCCCCCTCGTCAGGCTTTCCAACAAATTTTAAATGCCTCCTACAACATCCACCCTTATAAATTAAGCAGACTCTTATTTTCATGCTTTTATTATTTACAGAAACTAAGAACATTTTGTAGCGTGGATCAGGTAAACTAGTTGAGAAATTTATACAGAGAATACTGATAACCTAACTTGATGACTATTTATATATAAACGCCCTTAAATCGCTCCACAGGTATTATCTTTAACTTAATATTATATTGATTTTGAACTTTTTTTTAATTTATCGCAGGGATAGTAAGGGGAATTACTAATGTCTGTTATTTTATTGTCTCAAAACTGGAATCAAGTATTTAAAGTATATTACTGGTAAATTCTAGCAGCACGTTGCTAACTGCCTATAGTCTTTGCAAAATCAATTTCCTCTGCTAACGATTTCCATAGCTCTAGTCTTATTTCAGGGGATGGAGAAGTGGTTAGTCCTGATGTCGAAGGAAGAACATGTATAACAGAATTCCCACCACAAAAGTTAAAAGGCAATTTGGAAGTGCATTCTCTGCCACGCTTTGTTTTGAACTTATAATTCTTTTCTTTCATGGAATCGATAACATCCTGTGGCCGATATTGAATACCCCATTCAAATTCTTTGGGCTTTAGTCTACTACCAGACTTTTCTTGTACTATTTTCTCCCAAATTCCCTTTCCAATTAGAGCTATTATTTTTGGTTGATGAGGCTTGATCCTCTCCTCCAGCTCTAAAACTCCAGCTAACATTTCTTCATGAGATAGTTCATCTATTCCCCGCGTCGGACGGCTTAATAAATCAGTGAATCCGTAAGAATACTCGTCGGGTAACTTCTCATCATCTAGATATGTCACTTTTCGGTCCACGCACCCAGATTGGTAGATATACTTCCAAAAAGAATTTGATGGGTGTGCATAGCTATGCCCTTTAAGAGCTGTCTCGATTCCAGGGTTGAAACCAACAAAGACACACAAAAGTCCAGGCCGTAATAATGGCCTGAGTGGATCTAGATGAGAATAAACCTCGGGACCAGCATATTTCCTCCTTTTGGATTTGCTCTTTGAACTGTTGGGGTTTTTCCTTTTGACAGAGGTTATATTGGTCTCGGAGCCATCCGTATTAATCTCCACTTTGACGTCAGGGGACAATGACTTTATCTTTGCTTCTATGCGTACTTTGAAGAAAGAAGAATTAGTGTCATGAAGTTGGGCGGGTTTCCTGGTCGTAAAGGTTACAGTACTAGCACTTGATTTATCCCGCTTCTCAACATAAACTCGCTCTTCACTCGAATTTTCATTGTAAGAGAACTTTTTCAAAGTTGATCCAAAAGAGGGGCGAGCTTTTGGTTCCATGACTATAGTTCTTAGAGACCGTTGGAACAATAGTGTTGGCTTTGTATTCACAGACTTGCCCGATTAACAATAAATATAATCATCTATTATCAAAATGAACAAGTTTACTGGTCTTTAATAACATGGAAGAAAAAATAACTGCAATCAAGTTTAAGAGAAATTGCTACAAGGTTGGCATAAAAGCATCACGACTTATAGTCACTTTGTGATTATATAATATCTTAGTAATGAAATCCGAGTTTGCAACCCAAAGTTAAACCTTCACCACCTGAACGTATCGCGACCCCAAGGCTCAAGGTTATCCATAATTTTCCTCTTTGAACCAAACAATTGGAACGCAATATATTTCGTATATTGTCAAATACACGTTGAATTCGACTTGATCCAAGATGCCTAAGATATGTGTTTTGATTATTTTCTTTTTAATACCAAATAATGAATAATGAATTTCATATACTAACATTTTTTTTCTGTGCTTTACTATTTTTGTGATTATTGTGGAAGTAAGTAATTTTTTTATGACAAGCTTGATGTGTTACGTCTACTAACCTGCTTTTACTGTAGCTTCGCTAACTCATGACTCTATGAGTGTGAGAAAGTCTCATAGCATTGGTAAAAACCATATAAAGCTGGTGATAGACTATTATGAAAGTACGTGTTTTGCTGTTACAAAGATGATGTTTGCTGAAATTCTAACCCGTTTATTTAGCTGTTGCTGTCGAAGAGGGACTACTACCGGAGGCTCTTTTGAGCTTGCAGAACCAGCCCAATGGCGTAAAATTAATGAACCCTCAGCTACAGAGCATTTTATTCCCTTCAAACCCACTTGATCAGAAAAACCCACTTGATGAGTTTACAAAAGGAGCTCCAGGAACGACATCCAGAGAAAATACACTCCGGTCATTTTCAAATCCAAAAATATTACCCTATCCAGCAGCATCGGTGTCGCCGTTTTCATCTAATGCAGCTGCAAATGAAGGCGCTGCCCAGGCTATCACAGCCGATGTTGGAATGCTTGAATATCCAATGGCAAACCTGACTCAAATTCCAGATACCACGATTCCAGCTGTGTATGATAATTCAGATCCGTCAGCTGCTGTGAATAACTTTTTAAGTTCAGTAGGAACTGGTGCTGCTGGGTATAACAACAACTTTCAAGCACCAGAGAAGCAACATGATGATCATACTCGAGGTAATAACTCTGGAAAGTTTAATAATTCAGATCATCAGCATGGTCACGGTTATCAAAAGTTTTTGGGTAACAATGACCATGGAAATAGTAGAGGCAACTACAACAATAACGGAGGACGCGGTGGAACTTATGACAGAGGATATGGAGGCCGGGATACAGATACAGGATTTGACAGACGGAATGGAGGTGGCTATGGAGGTGGTCGCCGTGATAACAACCCTGGATGGGATCGTGGAGGAAGCAATCGTGATGGCCAAAGAGATGGAGGTCAGCGAGGACACCGTGATCGCGATCGCAGTGGGCCCTATAACCGTCAGGGACGGTCAGGATATTCCCGCGATTCGCAATATGGAGGAAGGCAATCCAGAGGTGGTTTTAGAGACCGTGAGGGCTAAGCATAATGACCATAATCTGAACGTTTTCCTGTGTGCATCCAATGAATTATTATTATTTTTTTTTTTTGGAATTTTCACTAATGTAAGTATATTTATTGTAATTTTGTAAAATGTTGATTTTTTCCGCTGGTTTCATATAACCATGTCACAAACAGCCCGTGTATACGGACCGTGGCTAAATAGCCAAATAGCCCATATCTACAATGTATTCCATTATCGCGCAACCTTTGCGGAAGACGAAAGAAGTTCCTGTTGATTCCATGCTCGCCGATGGTACGAAGTGGACATTCCATTACTAAATATACTACGGCCGATGACGCAACTGTTAGTCAGCGGATTTTCTATGCGCAGCGCTGGCATTCATCGAGACACTTAATCTACTACAGACAAACAAACAAGAGGGAGAGTCTGTGTGTGAGTGAGTCACCTGACAGCTCACCCCCAATTCGTCATGTTGTTTGTTTTGCCATATAGGCTTGCAGATACCGCACGCACCGCACTGGAGGGCTCTTGCTTGGTCTCTTGGTGTGGCACCTGAATGGCACGGGATGTGTAGAGCAAACACAGAAAAAAAATTTTCGCCATCACCACAGCTTTTTATTACCAGCCTCCTTTCTTTTTCCCTTTCCTTCTTTTTTTTTTCCCCTTTCTCTTTTTCTTCTCTTCATTGAGATTCATACATCCAATCAATATTAGTTCCCCTTAATCTCACTTTTTATAAAAAGATATACAAAATGGCTGAACAGCAGCAAGTCCCTACTTTCAAGCTCGTCCTTGTCGGTGACGGTGGTACTGGTAAGGTAAGTCCCTGTTGATTGTTGAAATTTTTTTTTTTGACTTGAAATTCTTGGCTGGTTTGATTTGAAAAAAAAAAGCCCCCATTGAGACCCTGAATATTTAAGAATCGAGTGTATTTGAATTATCGGCTATCCTGTCGATTGAACATACCAAAACATGAATTCCAGCAAGTATACATGTTCTTTGCGCGCCACATCGATCACTGTGTCTTCTTGTTATGTGTGTGTGACAAACAAACCCATAAACAACGCATTGCTCCATTGGGCCAGTATGACTATCGAGGATGCTTCTTGGGATTGTTTGCTTGGTTTTTGGTTGAATTGAAATGTTGTCATAGCTTAATCTAAGGGGTAGTATCATATTTGTTGTTATTTCTCTGACTGATTCCGCGTTTCAACTTGATGAGTGATAATGTGATGTATTCAAATAATGGTGATTTCTAAAGTGGATTTCATGGTGCTTTATTTCAATCTTAGGCAGCTATAAGTGGACTCAAGTCATGTAATATGAATCATCTTCTAACTGTTGTTTTCTGTTTACTCTAGACCACCTTTGTCAAGCGCCACTTAACTGGTGAATTCGAGAAGAAATACATTGCCACTCAGGGTGTTCAAGTTCACCCCCTTAACTTCCACACCAACTTCGGTCAGATTGTTTTCGAGGTTTGGGATACCGCTGGTCAGGAAAAGTTTGGTGGTCTCCGTGACGGTTACTATATCAACGGTCAGTGTGGTATCATCATGTTCGATGTTACTTCGCGTATCACTTACAAGAACGTTCCCAACTGGCACAGAGATCTTGTCAGAGTCTGCGAGAACATTCCTGTTGTCCTCTGTGGTAACAAGGTCGATGTCAAGGAGAGAAAGGTCAAGGCCAAGGCTATTACTTTCCACCGCAAGAAGAACCTCCAGTACTACGACATCTCTGCCAAGTCCAACTACAACTTTGAGAAGCCTTTCCTTTGGCTCGCTAGAAAGCTCATTGGCCGTCCTAACCTTGAGTTGGTTGCTTCTCCTGCCCTTGCTCCTCCTGAGATTGAAGTTGACCAGGAACTCCTTGCCAAGTACCAGCAAGAAATGGAACACGCTACTGCTCTTCCTCTCCCCAACGAGGATGATGATGACTTGTAAGCAATAAGATGTGCGAATCAAGACCAGCTAGCCTTTCCAAACAACCTTTTCACGAACTCAAGCAATGAGCAGCCGCAACTCTTTGTTTTTATTTAATAAACGATCCCCAAAATAAAAATTAAAATGAGGATGTTAATTCCCAATAATGAAAATTTGATTTTTTTACAATTTTAAACGGTTCATATTGATTATTTCTTCTTTAGGGTTATAATCATAACCCTTTTTTTATTATTATTATCTTGTTTCAATTGTAATTTTTATGAAATTTTCTAGACTTGGATGATGCTATAGCATTGATTCGTATTTCGTATCTGGACCTTTGTCTATTTTTTGTTTTGTTATTATCTATCTTTTCCAAAGAGTTTGTATTTGTTTATCAATGATTTTCCCCTATCTCTGTCCAGACTGAATCTTTCTAAACGTGGTTTATTGAATCAGGAGCGGCAGCAAGGAATGTAAACAACCAAGCATTAAGAAAACCCCCAAAGATTTCAACCCTTACCTTTGAGTAACTGTCGCAGAATCTGACCTTTTAATCAAACGCGAGGAATACTTGAAGACCAGTTAAAGATGATTGAAATGCCGTGATTGGCATGCTACGACACCAACGGGTTCGCGGCCTTTCAGCGTCAAAAGGTTTTTTTTTTTGGTTTGAAAAAGTGGCAGGCCGGGTAACTATTAAAAACATGTATGTGTTCAAGTCACGTGCAGTGATCTACTCGAAACAAGCGACTTTTCCAGCTCAAACACATAGTTGTTTAATAACATCATGGAACTGGGCCGAATTGCTTTGGAAATGCTTTATATCAGGCTAAGAAGCACCTGGATATTGACTAACCAAGTGAGATTTTGTTTAACGTACCTATACTGTTCCCAGCAGTGGACCAGTTGCACCGCTCGTATCATCGCTATGCACCTGAAAAATTGGCCAAATGGCATATGCTCGCGCAGTACCGTCTGTTAAATTCAAACAGATTTGTATGCGCTAGATACGCTTTTTTTGCTTCAGAGCATTCTAACTCGTATATATATATATATATATATATATATAATAATAATCAGCTGGTCAAACGGTTGACGAACGATGTGACGCATCCTTATTTGCAATAACCACCCATCTGAACCGTTGGATGGCTCCGAAGAGAAGCCATCCAGAGTCAATCGGATGATTGTGCAACTACAGTACATTGCACATTGAATACGCCAGCGTCCCTGCCAGTCGTATTTTGCCGACAGCAGTTCAAAAAGGCCGGCGATGATCTCAAACCAGCACCTGGCGACTGCCGTTGTTTGGTGGGTTTAAGTGTCGTCACATGACCGACTCCACCATTGGGGGACCTGGCTTTTGCCTGTTTTTTGACGTCTCTTTCTTTGCCACTGTTTCCCAAAACACTTTCAAGCAGAGATCCACCATCTAAAGATTTGGCAACCGTTTGATATAGACTGGAATACAGAGGTTAATCTCCAGCTTTTCGTTCCGCTGAAATCTCCGGTTCCATATACCTGCTCATTTCTCGCAGTCGTGATCATTAAAACACACTCTCTACCTTTCTCACATCCTTTGTATAAGATCTCATCAAGAAACTTTAAAGTTTTTCTGCTGTCTTGATCTACATCACCAATATCTGTGTTATCACTATTTCTCTTGCCCCTTTCTCATTGATTCACTCTCCTGGATTTTTTTTTTTTTACCTTCTTCTTCTTTTTTTTCTTTCTCTTTCTCTCTTTTGCTGCCGTTTACCTCCATCGGTTAGACGCATATCGCACTCCTGCCTTTTGATCCAACAAATATACGTTCCTTGACAACCCATCCATGTACACATGACGGCAGGACCCATAGCATCCTCATCTATGAACACCTCCCAGCAACTTATTCAAGCAGTTATCCTTCAACTTACCGATCAGCAAAGATTTTCTACCTCTACCACTACTTCAACTCCTACCCCGACTACCGGCACCTTCTCTTCAGGCTTATTTTCTTCCATTTCGAGTAACAGAACTTCAGCAAATACAATCACTGGCGTATCGTCCTCAGATCCGACTCTGGATTCGTTAAATGATGAAACTTCAAGTCTAACAAACGCCGCCCCTTTATCTCACGAAACTGCCACAGTTGCCAATCAGTCCTCTTCGTCGTCCCTGCCACATCCTTCTGTGGCCCCATCTGCCTCTAATTTACCCACGAGTAATAGGGTGAACGACGGACTTCAGCAGCCACATTCACGTACGCCATCTGTCTCTGGTAACAGGTCCTCCTATTTCTCAACCTCTTCTACAAGATCCAAGATCTCTCCCTCACTATCACCCTTTGATTCGGTTTCAATGGAGCAACCCGGGTCCAACTCTTTTTTAGGGGAGTCCACAGGCTCCTTTAATTCGTCCTTTGATCCTCCACTCTCATCTTCAGCATCCATAGCCCCTCCTCTGATCCATAAAGAGCTTTCCAACTCTATTTCCTCTCCTTCAGCTGAGTCGTTACAATCCAGCCAGGACGCAGCAGAAACTTCAAGTATAATCAGTGTGACACAAAATGACCAGTCTGATTTCTCCGATGGTGCCGCGATTCAACTCAACAATAGAGGCCTCACGTCGCTACCATCTGAGGTAATCGACGTTATGAAGTCTTCTGTTTCAAAGCTTTCTCTTCAGGCCAACAAACTCACGACTCTTCCAAAACAGGTTCGACTCATGGAGTTTTTAACATATCTGGATATTAGCCATAACAACTTTATGGAGTTTCCTCTCGTGGTAAGTACTATAGCACATTGATAAAAAAAATGTCTGATACCTTTCTCAGAATCTTTTTATGATTATGGTGGATCCTACCATATTTCCCCTATAGTTTGATCTTTATTTTTTTTTTTATTATCTTTGGTATAAATTTCTAACCCTTTCATTGTTGTTCGATTCATGTTGAGTTTTCATGTTTCTTTTCTGTCATTTTATTGACATATCTTTATTCTTCATTTTTAATGTTTAGCTTACGCAATGTCCTTCACTTATTATTCTTGATATCAGTTACAACCATATTCAAAGACTTCCGGATAATATCGGCCATTTAGATTCGCTTAATATTCTGTCAATGTCCCACAACAAGTTCAAGTACATGCCTCCTGCAATTCTAGATATGGTTGATCTTATGGTGATTCAGATTGACGGGAACCCATGGATATACCCACCGAAAGAAATTACACAACATCCTGGCTCACAGGCTGAAGATCAAATGGAATGGCTGGAACTTCTTAGAACCTATATGGACGACAATCTTGAAACGATCCAAAATGCTTTGGATTCCGAAACTAGCACAATTACTATGGCACACAATACCTCTTCTACTTCTACTACATCAATGGCTTCCACTGTTTCAAACAGTTCCATGACATCCAATACTTCTGTCTCATCCTCAACTCCATCAAAAGTTGATATATCCAAACTTGATTCCTCTTCCATAAAGGCACCAACAACGATACCCAGTGCATTTACGACCCCTTCGGTGACGACAGCGAATTCCCCCAGTTTGGGCCCTGTAAATAATGCAGGTTTATCTGGGAATAATGCCAGTCCATTATCAGCATCTAAAATGGCATCAGCCTTGTCAATTCCCAGTAATCTCACTATATCCATTTCTGGTGCTGCATCAATAAACTCCCCGACGCCATCAACCCCATTAGCTTTCAACCCCGCTGATGATCAGTCGTTTGCTGACATGGAGTCTTTGAGATCGCTATTGAAACTAAATGATGCTTCTCAAGATGGCAATGATCAGCAAAAAAATACCGTAAATTTACACAATAAAACTGCTGAAGGATTAGAGATACCAGAAAAAAATAGAGGTACTGCCGAAAATACACAATCATCTCGAGCAGCAAAACGAATGGGATTTGTTGTCAAACGGCCCGCAAGAGCAGCTTCGACGGATAGTGTTTCGTCTCAGTATTCTAACAACGTCAAACCCGGTACGAACGGGTCTCCTGCGCCAATAGCAATTGGCTCGTCATCCACTTATACAGCGATTGGTCATGATGAATTAGCCCAATCAAACTCGACATTATCGTTTGCATCAATTAGCATGGAAAATATGAAATTAGCACCTCCACCCCCACTGTCCCCAGAAGAACGGGTTGGCTCTTTGGGCTCTATAGGTTCAGTTAACTCTGCTCTTTCCACCACCTCTACTCTGTCCAACAATTTGGGCCGTTCTCCTTCGAAACATATGCCAATACAGTCATCCATTGCATCGCGATCTCATAGCCGTCAACTTTCGCACGATAGCATTCCGGAAACTGACATTACTGGAAAGAGCACCTTTTCACAATTCCAGCTTTCTAATCATACCAGGTCTTCCTCTGGGGACGATCATCTATTTCATCGTTCAACTCATTCTTCTCAACATCATTCAGCTCATAACTCCAACTACCAGAACAATCATATACTTCCTATGCCCTCCGCATCTTTCAGAGGTCGGTCAAATAACATCAACTTGGTTCGTGAGCGTAGTCACTCGGTTTCTGTTACTTCCTCTCCCGAAAAAGAGTCTGCAACAGGTGAGTATTTTCGTCGGCTTTCAACCTTGACTGAGGAAATGAAACCAATTATGCACCCCAACTCTATCAACTCTCTGGAATTAAAGTCTAAAGAATCCAAAGTGTATCTGAATCTCCAACGGAAGATCATTATCACGGCACGAGATATTCTTTTTGCCTTGGTTGAGTTTCAATCGATTATGAGAAGATGTACGCGATTATGCAACGATAAAGCAATCACAACCCCAATGCATGATCTCATTTATACCGGTCAATCCTACAATGATAAACTAGTTCGTGTTCTTGAGCAAGAAGAAGCTCGGTTAAATCACAGTCTTAAAGGAAGTTCCTCTAAAGAGGATCCTGATGATGAAAGCAAAGTATCAAAAGCATCTGTCAAGACCATTGCTTTGGCTTGTATAGCCTCTATTCGAAACTTCAAGCAAATGGCCAAATTTTGCAACGAAAATCTTTTCCGGTTTACTTCAGCAGTTGATGTGAAATTTATTCGATGCATTATTCTTGTCATATTTGGATCTTTCAATGAGCTTTACAACAGTTGGAACATCCTAAATGAGGTTGAAAATCCACCAGGTTACAATCAAAATGCTCTTCCAGTAACGTATCCTGCTGGATACCAACGCAACAATTCATCGCTACCGTCTTCTTATATTGCAGCTGGTTTGGACAACCTTCCACTACCCCATGGAATGATAAGCAGTCAAGGGTCAACACCAACAACAACGCCTTTAAGCGGGTCTCCATCTGGTCAAATGTTCATTCACCGAGGTTCTATTTCTTCGACTGCTAGCCCTATTAATGGAACGCACAGTGCTTTTGCTACTGCTGGTGCAAACTCTGGAAATCCCAACTTTGTATTTAGTCCGGAGGCTGATGATCTTCTTTATGATGGTTTGGAAGCTGCTGCTACCTCTGCAAAGGTATTGTTAAAACAATTGACCGAAACTCTTACGAAAACCGGAAGAGAAATGCGAGAAGCACAAAGTGCACCCAGAACTCAAAATAGTCAGTCGGCTTCTGTATCTGGAAACATTAAGAATCACATTAAGAATTTGTCAGAGAAGTGCCAGACCGGTGTGGCTGTTACAAAGAAACTAAAGCTGCAACTTGACCTTCTTAAAAAGGCAAAGGCAGCTTATATAGAAAATGGCAACTCTGGTTCTGGTAATGGGGGAACTATGTACTTGGATCTTCCTGAAAAAATCAAATTTTGGGATGACATGAATGCATTTGTAAAGGGGATGATTGGTTTGTTGACAAGTACCAGAAGTGCAATCAATGATTTGCCTTACCTTAAGAATACCTCAAACTTGGCTACCCTTACAAAGCTTACAAAGGATATCCCTCTCTTGATGGAGGTTTCGTCCTATAAGCTTTTGATTAGTGATTCCAAAGAGCGTGAGCTTGGTGGTCTTTCGCACCTGGGTAGCATATCTGGTCCATCTGGCCCTCAGCTATCACAACCTGGTCAATCAGGAACCCAATCTCAGAAGAACCATCCAACTCAAATTGCAATTCCGTCATATCCTACTTTACCTTTAATGCCTACTGTCCCAAGCTCTGTGCCTGCAACCATTGGACAGGTATTTGGAACCACTAATACGTCATCTTTTGCTGCTATTGCTGCGTCTGGCGGTCCTGCTACCACCACGTCTGTTCCCAACTCTGGCCCATTTGACCATACAAACTCGAACCAGCAGACCGCGTATTATTCCTCAAGTAATTATAATACCATGTCCCAGTTTTCTGCACCCCCTTCTACACCTCTTGCTGCTGTTTTGGGAACCACGGCTGCCGCTTTAGTGTTGCCATCACCACCTGTTAATAAGACTACGCACTCACCATTCTTCCCACAAATGGATTCCATAACCAGTTCATCCTTGTCACAGCCTGCTAGTATTGCTACACACATGACATCTACTAGTACTGGTGGTAACTCAGGTAATGGGACTGTATCTACTGCAGGGTCTGATAATAAATCTAATGCTACAGCAAATTCTAACCAGAATGGGCATTTGCATACCATAGTCACACACAACATTTCTCAGCATGCTCCTTCTCTTCCTAGCCCGTTATCAGGAAACATTAGTAGTAGCAGTGAAGGTGACCCTGGAAACGGCAGGTATGCTCAAGGTCATCACAGCCGAGGCCATAGTAATAGCAACAGCAATGCGTACTCAATTGGGGAATTTAGCACTATCAATCATGCCTATCTTCAGAACGCGTTGGCTTCACATATTCATGGAAGTCATTCTACTCCTGCACATTCTACTACCCCTAGTGCAGTCCACAGCAGAAATCATAGTAATAGCAGTAATAGCGGTGCTTATGGGACTTCAAGTTCCAACAATGGATCCCACAGCAACTACGGAACTCAGGGGCATCTTGCCCCAGCAATGGGAAGTAACTTGAGTAATATGAGTGCAGTCTCTAACTCTAGTAACAAGAGCAATATGACTTCTAGTTCTGAAACCAAATGATCTGTACGAGCATATGGGTAATTTTGGTTGTGTGCTGCTCATGATGGTACAAATTCATGAGTTTGGTTATTAATGATGAAAATTATTGGAATTTAATCCAAGAGATGTTATATATATATATAGAATTTTTTTTTAAAGTACACTTGTAATAAAACCAACTTTATGTATAAATTGTGTATGTCTAGCTGCAGTATTGTTCAACTTGTAGCTTGTAGGTTATCATCAAGAACTTGGTCTCCATGATCCGCGACGGTGACTGTTTTGGCAGGCTGAATGCCGATGACATGTCAGTCGTTTTAAGTGACGATAATGAGCATTTAGTTTTAATCCTATTATTCTTTTTAAATTAGAGAAATCAAATTATAACCCATTACGTTACATTTGTTGTAATTGTTTTAGTTGTAATTCCGATACAACTCTGAACAGCAGCACGTGTATCGTGTTGCAAGCAAGTAAGACTGTTTGATCAATTTATATATAATTTGGTTACAAAAAAATAAATAAAAAAAAGATTGGTTGTCTTATACTCCCCAGAAACACGCCTAAAAATATGAATCGCCTTGAAAGAAAAGAAAAATATCCAAATTGTTATCATGCTGTCTCTATAGAATGACCTGGATAATATGATAATGATAATAATAATAAATATATGTATTACTGCTTTGATACCAAGACACTAACCTAACAAAACAATGGGAATTCTTTTATGAAATTTAACAAACAATGCACTATAATTTGACTTTGGGATAGTAAGACAAGAGAGAAAAAAAAGGGATGAAAAGAAAATGATTACAAAACATATCTAAACTTTGGTTGCGTATCGTCATTACATTTTCTGATATCGGCCAAGCTGACAGGGCCGTATTTTTCATTCAGTTTTCGGTTTTCTCTTTCCAAGTACATTCTGTACACGAAAGAAAACACGCCGATAAAGACGATCATACCGGTTGTGACCCAGATACCTTTGGTGTAACGGGGGCCGTCCGTGTCGGGGAATAATGTGGTACCGACAATGGGGCCAGTCATGCCAAAAAAATGCAAAACGACATAACTGATGCCACGTTTTGAGTCGGACCCTTGGTTGTCACCAGTCCAGGCCATGATGATTGAAAGACTGGCATAAACGGCGGGGACAGCAAAGAAAAGGCCAAGGTATCGTGAACCGTCTGATGGGCCTAATGCTACCAGAAGATAGCCAATAACTGCAACAACCATACAGATGATAATTGCATAGGCACGCTGCATGTATTTGTCAGAATAGTATGCTGTGCCAATGATGCTGAAAACGGCAAGGATGTACGGAGGGGCGGTCATTCCTTGAGCTTTGATATCCTCGTAGCCCATTCCTTCAATGATTGATGGCAAGAAAATAGGAAGAGGGTTTTGGCACAATGAGATGCAGAAATAAAGAACCATTGTAGCCCAAATCTTGACATCTAAGAGTGCCTTTATGGCGTCGTGAATGTTGAACTCGTGTCCTCTGCTAGTGCTACCAGATTGTTCTAAAGTACGAACAGAAGCAATCTGTTTTTGTCGAAGAGTAAGAAATCGACTATACTGAGGGCCATTACTGATGGCGTAAAAAGCAACAAGACCAGCAAAGATGCTTGGAACACCCTCGATAATAAACAGTAATCTCCATGGAGCCATATGTGAGGTAATGTGATTTGTGATACCATAGGCAATACTTCCAGAGACTGCAGCACTAATGGGAGCTGTGGATTGGAAGAGACCAATGCGCTTTGCGATTTCAGAACGGTGGTAGAAGAAGGAAAAATAATAGTAGATACCTGGAGAGAAACAAGCTTCTAAAGCACCGAGCACGAAACGAAGAGCAAGAAGTTGCTTCCATGTTTGAACGGTGGATGAGCAGGTTGATATAATACCCCATCCAATGATGATCCATGGGGCAAAGTTTCTAGGCTTGATAATCTTCCAAAGAAGGATACCCCACTGGAATGCAATGTATCCCAAAAAGAAGATGATTACAATCAACGTAAAGTCTTGGCTGGACATTCTCAAGTCACGATCCATGCCAGCAAGCTTTGCATTGCCGATATTTCCACGGTCCAAGTGCGAAAGAAAGTACAAAAAGCTCAGGAATGTTAGAACGTGCTTGTCGTATTGTCGCAAAAGCTTTTTTACTTCTGTGCTGGAGTATGAAAACTTTCCGCCGTTTTCCACGGCAACTTTGGCAATTTCTGTGGATGGAGGGAGTTGAGATATATCATATGTGTATGTGATTTCACCGTTTTCGCTGACAGTTTCTTCGGGGCCAGTTAACTCTGAATCTTGTTCTATTTTGTCTCCTTTGTCCAGTTTGTCGAGTTTGTTTGCTGCATGAAATAATGAAACACTGTTACGAGCGCTTTCACTATCGCCTTCATAGTAAACACCTATCTGCGAAGGATTAGGAGATGATGTGCCGCTAATGTTGTGGCCTACTTTTTTGGAATTGAATTTTTCGTGGATAATTTCAACATCTTTGAAACTGCTGGAGGAAGATGGTAACGAGCTGCTAGACAGTTCTATATCCTGCCGCTGTTTATTGTTGAATTTGGAAAATTGGTTGAATTTCATGGTATCAATTGCGTTTAAACTTGACTGGCTTGAGAAAAGGGAATGAATAACAGATGCAAAAACAGTTTATTGGTATGGAAAAGTACAAATATAAATATATGTTTTAAAAACTTTCTGGTGAGAGACGGAAGACAAAAAAAAGAGTATAGTTTTACATGGAAGTTTGGGAATATTTATAATTGTGAAATACTGGTTGGTATTCGCATAACTTGGAAGTATTATTTGCAAGAAATTGGTATCATGCTTCTTGTTTTTTTGAGTATATAATTCTTCTATATCCGTGAAAAGTATTCTGATACTGATACCTATTTGCTTTTTAATTTCCGGTGGAGTGACTTGTTTTTCTAGAGATTCTGCGAATATGATATCAGAGAAAAAATGTTGAATCACTATGCAAACACAAGCTATTTGCTCGCGTTTTTAGTTGATAGACATGAATCTCTTTTAAGATATTGTGTTCTCTACTTTTTACTTTTTTATGGTAGCATGTTTTATTGCCTAATCGCTTTTACTAGCACTTTTGTGTGTAGGCCATCCTCGGTTTGAAACTAATTGAAAGGCATCTCAATAACCGTTTTTATTTGTTTTCAGTTGAATATGTGTGTCTATTGTTGCCTCCAGACAGAAGAAACAACGGAACTGATACATGAAGCCTGGGGATCAAGCTTATCCGATATCTAGAACTTTGCACTGGGTGGAGTTGTGAAAAAAAAGGATTCACGTCACTATTTTGCTAGATTATATACTTTTTTTTTATTTTTCAATTATTTATTTTACAGTTTTCTTTTTGGTTTAAACCAATCAGTATTGATTAATATTTTGAAAGAAATGATAAATCTCACGTATCAAGTAACATTTTTGCACCCTAACTTGCAAAGCTTGATTAATGCCTTGAATCATATGATTTTCACATGTGGATACCGTTAGAAATTAAGCACATTTATATGACTGGGTATACACAAGCAAGTCCAGTGTTATTATTGTTTGTCATGTTACTGAAAAGTGGGTTAAATTTGAATATAACCCAGGCTCTTTAACTGATACAATCAAATTTCGTTGCAACATATTTGTGTTTGCCGGGTGTGCCATGTCTTAGGATATGATTTGGTGATAGTAAAAACGGGAAATACAGTGTGCGATAACACATATATATATGTAATTCCTTTTGTTCAACAGATGATTGTATCGCAATGTTTGTAAACATTATCGACACGGTGGTTGTCTTGTTGAGAATTGTAAACATTTATAAAGTAATGTTCTTAATAGGGAAGATAGCAAATGTCATTATTTAAACATATTAATATGGAAAGCAAATTTATTTGGAATTGGAAGGTTCAGCATCTAGAAAAGATTTAAAAGCAGAGTCTATTTAAGTGAAGAATATACCTATGATGCAATCATTGCCAATTCAATATGTCAACCAGACTATAGAGTTTGCAAAAAAAGAAAAAAACCAAAGAATTGCCATTTCGGAGAATCGGAACTGCTAACATCGCTTAGTCTTCTTATCTGATATCAAAGCACCAAAACTGAGAGTCAGTAAGACTACGTCCAATTTGAAATAGAATTCACATGATTTCAGCATTGGCCAACTTGTATTAACTTACTGACTGACCCGAAACACTAGAATGGAAACTAATAGGAAAGAGTAAACTGCCCTGATGTCTTTTATTTTATTTTATTTTATTAATTTTGGATTGGGATCGGCATTGGTATTGGTATTTGATGTGCAACGTCACTGGTTTATATTTCGAGGTGTAATTATCTAATTTCCTATTGGTTAGAAAATAGTAACTTATCGATACTGCAAAGACAGGTACGTTTCAGCATCTAGATTTATAATGAGAAACGTGCACTTGTGTTACTTTTTATTTTCTCTTATTTAGTACAGATCCTAGTTATAGATTATTTCTCTACATGTTTCTCAGAGTAATGGTAGTAATCTGAAAGTCACTAAACTCTATATCTTGGCTGATTATCGGATCATTTCAATCAATCATGGTACCACAAAGTAGGTACTTGCTTGCTTTCAGTCAAACTGTTTTGTAGAAGGTTTTTTTGTTTTGTTTTTAAGATTATAACCTCCTATCAACATGTACTATCAGATAGCCCATCCGAAACCTGTCTCCGTCTTCTGTAGCCGTCTTTCTATTGTTTGTTTATCTTTTAATTTTTTGTAATCAAAGCCTTCAATTGACTGACAATAATAATAATAAAATGTTTCAAGAATGGTAATATAAGGTTACATTGAGCGGGCTTAGCTCTTAGTTCCATTAGCATTGATCAATTGATCAATTGATGCTGAGAGGGATATATAGGAAAAGAAATTAGAACTATAGTTTAGATTGCATGGAGCTCTGCTTGTCATTACAAGTGCTTAAGCCTTGACCGTTGAATTTATTTTTGCTTTCTTTTAGATTAACGGTTTAAGGATCTTTACCAGCTATATATGAATGCGCCGTTTGGTCATGAAAGTTTGTAAAAATAGTAAATAAATAGATTTCTACTAATGTATTTTTATAACCAGCTTGTTAAAATCTAAAAATTCCCTCGGCTTTTGGTGACCCCTTTTACCGCGGTACCAGTTTATGCCCAATGTATTTCGGGCAATTTGCTAAATTTTTTTTATATCTGTGTTTAAGCAGAGGAGTCTGATCAGCCAACGGCTTTTGTAAATCTGTTGTAAAGTGTATATTAAGAGACTGTTGGCATTGAGAAATTTTGGTAAAACCGATTAATACTGAGCCAATAGGTTCATTGCAAATGGATCAAGATACTACTACAAATCTTGATATAAAGAATAAGTGTTAGGAAGAGATGTTAGTTATGAACCAGAAGTGGAATATAATTTTATCACGTGCTATCAGCGTGACATAGTACATTATCACATGACTCTCATCTGACCATCCAGTGGGTACAAGACAAAGTGATGATAATTGATAATTGAACAGTACAAAACAAAAATTTTCATCAAATCAATTCTAAGACTGGTGGTGGGGGAGGATTTTTCTTTAGTAATCCAATATTGACAATTGGTATTTTGATATGTTTGTATTTAAATATTTCATATTCAATTTGAAATGATTTCTCAGCACGCAAATCAAGAAGAAAAAAAAGCCCCACCGCTCTCTAAGGCTCGCTATTACTCACTCCTTCTCCTCATCCTTCTTTGTTCTCGATAAATCCTCCTAATTAAACAGATTGCGTTGGATGCTGAATAAGAACGAAAATAAAAACATAAAAAAATAAGCGGTCCTGGCCCATTCTATAATATAACATCTGAACAGAACTGTACTGTGTGCTAGTATATTACCTAGTACTCATATATGATACACTGACTTTTTATAAACACAGGGCTAGGGCAATTGTTCTAGACCGCTCTTTGGGCTTTTTCTGACGAAAGGCTGATGTTACCCCGCCTATACACAGATCCATGTATGTATGTTTTCAGATGTATGTATGTAATCAATTCCGCAAGCTTTTTGAAAAAATAATAATAAAATTTTTTAAAAAAAAAAAAAAAAAGTCAACATCAATAGCATTCTATTCTCAAATGATTCATCTTTTCAAATATTAACCATATTCTAATATACAACCGCAGATATCATCAAAATACCATGGCTCGCGGATGCCGTACATATAAACTTACGCAAGAATCAAAGGCCATCCCAATGACTCAAACCTTTCAAGTTCTCGCCCAATTGTGGGCTAAAGCCGTATCCGCATCCTTTGCAAAGTGCCGGACTCCACAGCCTATTCAATATTAACAAAACATTTTCATAGATATATATATGTATATTCACAATAGAAAAGAAATAAAGAAATAAAGAAACAAAATCATTGTACAAAATATAAAATAACAAAGTTTTGAGCAAAAATGTGTGTATATAAAATAAAAAAAGAAATCGCGAATGAAGCTTTTTTTACTATTATTATTATCATCATTATCATCATCAAAATTGATCCTTGCGAATACAAGGATCAATCTGTTGAACATGTAATTGTTTTCTAGAATTCCATTGTTGCCAAAAGATCTATTCATAAACAAATGAAGCATTACAAAAACTTGAATTTGGTCGTCCTTTCGCTATTAAGAGGCGTAAAAGTTCATGTCTCTCTTTTTCATTTTTTACCTCAGATATTCAACATGAGCAGTCATTAAATGGTATAATTCTTATTGTCTGGGTTGTCATTAATAGGTTATGGTATTTACTCTAATTTTCTTGATGATGTTGCTGTTGAAGTAATCATCTCGCTCTTGTAAAGATAAAACTTGGCCATTTCGTATGATGTCCAGCAAATGGCTGTTGACGGCATATTGGAAACAACTCTGGGTCTGAGACCACGAGCAAATCCTGCAATTCCGTACTTGTTGTAAATGTACTTGGATGCGCTAAAGAATGAATCGATCTTGCTTACTTCGCTGGAAGCATGTAGCCCCCGGGTTTGGAGTAAAGTCTTGACGACATCCAATGGGGTAGTGATTGCTGCTGCGGTGGCACCAGCAATACCACCGGCAATACAGTGTCCCAATGGGTCATACTTTCGCTGAGGATTGAGAGCCTTGGAAACTGAGTCGTAAACCGTAAAGTTGCATGCAGAAAATGGCACAGACATTGCCAGAGTGGTTGGGTATGACACATAAAAGGCTTTCAAACCTTCTGAAGCATAAACCTGACGGATGCATGAGAAAACGCTGGGATATTTGGCCGAACTGATTTGCATTCTCTGCTTGACAACATCAAATGGATTCATTAAAGCGTCACTGCAAGTGGTGGCACAGGCACCAGCAGTAGCAGAGATCAGTGGAGTGTGATTTGTGTGATCTTCACCTCCAAGATAGAGCTTGACATATTCAAAAACGGCAAAATAAACAGCATGGGCAGGTCCAGCACCCATGACCACAGAGGAAATACCTCTCCAAAGTGAAAATGCTCCTTCAGAAGCTGATATCTTAGAAACAGCGTTGATGATACCTGAGTAAATGTCTTTTGTTGTCGCTACTTGCATACGGGTCTAGAATTGAAAAAATAGCCCAAAGGCCCCTCTTTGTCAGCTTTTGGTGGGTGGAAAAAAAAAAAAAAACCTGCCGCAACGCAATTTGATCAAAACAATATAAGAAAAGAAAGAAAAAAGAGTATGAATGAATACCTGATCAGTCATGATAACTGATTTGAAAGACATGGTTATAGGGATCAGGGGGGATATTATATTGGGATATCAAGAGCGCAACACGAAACCCTCAACCAAATCATCCGGGTGTATATTGTATATTCGCAATCTTTTTCAACTTATATGGGGAATCAAGAATTTGGCAAGTATAAAATCAAGCTGGAGAGGATGGAATCAACAAAGATTCAAAGAATACATACCTTGATAGCATCAACTGGATACATAACTGTGTGTTCCTGTAGGAAAGAGAAAAAAAGAAAAAGGCAAATAGCAACATGGTTAGCAGATGTATCGAATCGAGTCAAGACTAGAGACATACCATAATTCCTGCAGCAGCACCAGCCAGTAAATTAGCAGCAAGTGAGGTGTTTTCAGGAAGAGCTTCGTAATCGTACTCGTCGTCATCCTCGAGATCTTGGGTAATTGCATTTGCCTCGTTGACGAGAAGAGAGGAGGATGAGCCTTTGCTGTCGGATGAGGAGGAGGAAGAGGCCGAGGAAGACGACGAAGGCGAGGGGATTGAGACGGGAGAGGATTGTTGATGGAAAGAATCATTGGAGATCGTTCGCTTGGAAATGGTATCAAAGTCGGAAGGGTTGCTATTGCTGTTGTTGTTATCGATGAGAATGCCATGGTGACCAATGGCTGGAGGAGATGTATCGGTGGCAGTGGATAGGGTATGAACAGTCATGATGAAGCAGAAAAAAAGACGACGAGGAAGGAGCAATCAGAAAAGAGATTGGAATGGATGAGCAGAGGGATTGTAGATAGCTTAAATAATGGGGAGGGAAGGAAGGAAGAAGGAAAGAAAGGAAGAAAATTTTGGCAAGTGAAAAGTTGCAGAGAGGTTTTTTTTTTTTTGTGCAGAGGGTAATTACAGATACACGTACCTACACTTTAGCAAACATACACACATACATCACTATGAGTCTGTTTTTATTATTATTATTATTATTTTATTGTTTTTATTTTTATTTATTTATTGTTATTATTATTTTTATTTATTCATTTATATCTATTCTTAACATCAACAACAACAATCCTTTTTATTTTATGGCTGTTTGTCACAAACTCGGTCCTAAACCGGCTCCCCGATTGGTTTTTTAATCACTGGGGTCTAGACTCCCTCAGCTGCTTGGAGCAGGATTTGGCGTTGGGTTACCTCGATAACACACTGGGGTTTGTCACCGTCCAAGCACTCGGCAGGCTTCGTTTCCAGTGTGTCATTTCAATATGCGAAATGAACAAGCTCATATTAGTTATAGAAATTACATGGAATATTATTATTATTATTATTATATATATATATATATATATATATATACATCTTAATCAAACCTTCCATTTCTGAACTACTACCGCTCCAACAACCCCCGCTTCCTTCAAAGTCTGAGCCTTGTCCGTCAACTCTTTATTGGGAAACGTGGTTTGAAGAACCCATTCACGGCCCTCCGAGTTGGATCCACTACGAGCAACCTCTGATTCAACAAAAGAGTAAAGCTGCTCAACCGGTCCAGCTGACTGAAACTTTATCTTGTGGCGGCTGCCATCGCACAACCTTAGCTGAACCGTAGCATCTCCTTCGCCTTCATCTGGAAGCTTGCCCTTGTCGCTCGTGGTAGCAGTGGCAGCTGCTGATGACAACCCTGGGGTAGCACTTCCCGAGCCAGACAGAATAGGCGATGCGCTTCCAGAAGCAATCTCCCCAGGAACAGGCGTGCCCAAGCGTCGTCCAGCTCCGTGGTACCCTCCAGGCTTTGGCTTGGGTGCAACATAATCTTGATCAACCTTTCGAGTAACATTCACATCAACACGCTGGCCAGCAAGGACGTTCAAGACCGACAATGGCGCTGTTCCCTGCTCAATTGATCGAAGAACACTGACACTCTCGGGGTCTTCGTACGAGTAAAGCGGCCCGTCGCCAATCGAAAATCCATTTCGCCAAAAGGTCAACTCACGAGTAGCAGCGGGTAGTCTTCTTCCAGGTAGTAATTGATCGTAAAGGTCTGTTTCTTCGTCACCAGGCTTTTCTTCCTCTTCCTCTTCCTCAGCCTCGGCATTCAATGCCCGTCCTCGTCCTAGAAAAACAGGGCCTCTTTGGGCCTGGGGGGCGTCTTCGTCGTCGCTCTCGCCACCCCCCGGACGTCCTCTGTTTTCGTGTGCATGTCTGAGAATCTGCTGAACAAGATCGTTGGCGCTTCGTGGCCCTGCAGACGAGCCAGGCGCGCCACTGTTGCTACCTGGGTGATTGGGGTTTTGAACTGCCAAACCAGATTTTTCGCCACCGGTGAAGAAGTCTTGGTCATCGTGGTGATGAGGCGAGTCGTCTCGATCTCTGCTCTTGTTGAGATCAGAAATCGTAGCAAACTTCTTGTCGGATTTTTTGGGTGGCATTTCAAGTTACGCAGTTGTTAGATCTGATTAGCTTTGACAGTCGTGTGTTCCGCTGGGGTGATGTAGATGGATGTATAATGACGATGGCGTATATAGGCTGAGGCAGTTGGGAAGGGCTTTCGCACAACACGGTTTCATTACACTTGGTGTCACAGACTGGTGTCACAGACGGGTGTAATGCATTGGGTCGCATGCATGACACAGTGTGTAATTACTGTGTTGCATCTTCCGGATAAAGCAATACTGGATTCACACCGCAAAAAAAAAAAACTGGCTGGTATCTAAAATCAAAATGGTCAACAACAACAACAGCACGACAAGCCTGAACTTTCATATGGGATTGGTATTAAAGAAAAGGCTCCAGTCCAATATACATTTCCAGCAATGCCACTGTGTTTTCCAATACGGCAATTCCCAAACGGTTCTCACAAGCGTGCTCGCTACCGTATACACTATCACCGCACAATCGTTTGCTGCACACTATTCGACCAATGAGTCATTCTATATTTCTCATCCGAAACCGCTTTTTCTTTGACTAAAATTTTTCACCCCGCTCCCCTTTTAACTTGTATTCTGAACTTGGATAGATTCAGCTCCAGCTTCCTAACCATTATTCTGTAATCACCATGTCCATGCTCAGAGCTACCCGTTCTCTTTTGCGGTCCCAAAAGGTATGAATATATACATACATCTCTATACAGATTTCCGTTTATTATGACGTACATGGCTAACCAACACAAAATTTTATAGATTGCAACTCGATCCCTGGCAACTGCTTCTTCTCCAGATCTTTTCACTGTTCCTGAGGAGTACAAGTCTAGAACTCCTCCATATGCCGACCTTGTTAAGCGTCTTGCTTCTGTCAAGAAAATCCTCAATGGCCAGCCTCTTACCCTCGCAGAGAAGATTCTTTACTCTCACCTGGTCAACCCTGCCGAGTCCTTGACTTCTTCTAACACCAAGGACATCAGGGGTCAAGCATACCTTAAACTCAATCCCGACAGAGTTGCCATGCAAGATGCTTCTGCTCAAATGGCCCTTCTTCAGTTTATGACCTGTGGTATGAAGTCCACAGCCGTCCCTGCATCTATCCATTGTGACCACTTGATTGTTGGTCAAGATGGTGCCGACACAGATCTTCCTCGCTCTATTGAGATCAACCAAGAAGTTTTCGACTTTCTCCAGTCCTGTGGTAAAAAGTACGGTATTCAGTTTTGGGGCCCTGGCTCTGGCATCATCCACCAGATCGTTCTGGAAAACTTTTCTGCACCCGGTCTCATGATGCTTGGTACTGATTCCCACACACCCAACGCCGGAGGTCTTGGTGCCATTGCCATCGGTGTCGGCGGTGCCGATGCTGTTGATGCTCTGACCGGTACTCCTTGGGAGCTCAAGGCCCCCAAGATTCTTGGTGTCAAACTTACTGGTCAATTGAGCGGCTGGACTTCTCCTAAGGACATTATCACCTATTTGACCGGAAAACTTACTGTCCGCGGCGGAACTGGTTACATTATTGAGTACTTTGGCGAAGGTGTCCAGACTCTCTCCTGCACGGGTATGGCCACTTGTAGTAATATGGGAGCTGAGGTCGGAAGTACCACATCTGTTTTCCCATTCACTCCTCGAATGGCCGACTATTTGAACGCTACAGACCGTGCTCCAGTCGCCCGAATGGCTGAACTTTACAAAAAGGATCTTCTCCGCGCCGATGAAGGCGCTGAATACGACCAGGTCATTGAAATTGATCTTTCTACTCTTGAGCCACATGTTAATGGACCTTTTACCCCAGATCTTTCTACCCCCATCTCCAAGTTTGCCGAGGCGGCAAAGACCAACGACTGGCCTGTTGATATCTCTGCTGGTGCCATTGGCTCCTGCACCAACTCTTCTTACCAAGATATGACCCGTGCTGCATCTATCATTACTGAGGCTAGTGCTCACGGTCTCAAGCCCAAGATTCCCTTCTTTGTTACCCCAGGTTCTGAACAGATCCGTGCTACCATTGAGCGTGATGGATTGACCAAGACTTTTGAAGACGCCGGTGCTAAGATTCTTGCCAATGCTTGTGGTCCATGTATTGGTCAATGGGAAAGATCTGGCGAGCCAGCTTACACCAACACTACCGAAAAAGACCCCAAGAATGCCATTTTCACTTCTTTCAACAGAAACTTCCGTGCCCGTAACGATGGTAATCCCAACACTTTTAACTTTCTTACCTCTCCCGAGATTGTCACTGCCATGATTTACGCCGGCTCTACCTCTTTCAACCCTGTTACGGACACTCTTGTTACAGAATCCGGCAAGGAGTTTAGATTCTCTCCACCTGCACAGGGAAAAGAGCTTCCAGATGCTGCTGATGGTGGTTTCACCAAGGGTGACAGAACACAGTACTACCCCGAATTCGACCCCA
This sequence comes from Magnusiomyces fungicola, assembly GCA_900654225.1. NCBI lineage: Eukaryota > Fungi > Ascomycota > Dipodascomycetes > Dipodascales > Dipodascaceae > Magnusiomyces > Magnusiomyces fungicola. The sequence continues at coordinate 1,364,859 of CAACAH010000005.1, forward strand.
AGCCTATTGAAGATACCCCGGTTGTTGTTTCCCCAACCTCAGACCGCTTGAGTTTGCTGGAACCTTTTGAAGCTTTTGACGGTAAGGAGATTAAGGCCACAGTGTTGTTGAAGGTCAAGGGCAAATGCACCACTGACCATATTTCGGCAGCCGGTGTTTGGCTCAAGTACAAGGGCCATTTGGAGAATGTTTCCAACAATACACTTATTGGTGCCCAGAATGAGGAGAATGGCAAGGTCAATGTTGTTAGTGATTTTGATGGCACTGAAATGTCTATTCCCGATTTGATGATCAAGTGGAAGAATGAGCAGCGCCCATGGATTGTTGTTGCTGAGCACAACTATGGTGAAGGGTCTGCCCGTGAGCACGCCGCTCTTTCCCCCAGATTCCTTGGTGGCAAGATTCTTCTCGTCAAGTCGTTTGCCCGAATCCACGAAACCAACTTGAAGAAGCAAGGTGTTCTTCCTCTTACTTTTGCCGACGAGGCATACTACGACAAGATCAACTCTACAGACGTTATTGAAACAGTCAACCTTTTGGACCTGCTTGAAAAGGATGGAAACAATGGCGGAACTCTCACTCTCAAGGTGACCAAGCAGGATGGCACTGAGTTTGAAGTGTCGACCAAGCATACCATGTCCAAGGACCAAGTTGCATTTTTCAAGGCAGGCTCTGCCATCAATTACATTGGTAACCTTCGCCGTGAACGGGAAGCTAGACTTTAAGGAATGAGGAATGATAAAAAAAACCCAAAGGATTTTGCATACTAAATGGAATATATAATGTCTCTCTTACTATTATGAAATTGTTAAACTGATGATGACTTTTTGTGAAAACATGTATAAATGAAAAAAAAAAAAAAAAAAAAAAAAAAAAAAACAAGAACCTTGATGTGTATTGAAATATGGTATATTTGTCTTTTTGAGTGCGAATTGTTTCAAAAAGATTCATGAACCAAAAGAACGCGATTAGTCATTGATATAAGAAAATGTAAATTTGTTCCACAAACCAAGCAAATACCAAATCCTGGAGAACAAGGTAATTTAGTCCCTTTAACGTGGACATTCCAAACGACGTTTCCGGGGAGCTATACATTATATTATATATATAGCCTATACTATAGCAAATAAGGCGACTGTAGTTCGTTTTCGCGAGTTTTTCCGAATTGAGATGAGATGACATGACAGGGGCTGTAACAGGCTCGGGAAATTTGTGACTGGGTAACTGATAAGAAGGACGAGGATTTATATAACCAGCACAGGTCTTTTTATCGCTAGCAGTATTATACAGATGAGCTGATTTGAGAAGAATTTGAGAAGAAAGTTTCAGGTAGAAATTGACAATTCATGGGGCCGCCAGGAATACAAAGAGGCCGAGTAATGCTATTGTTTCCACTGGTTGCATCTTCCGGATTGCAACCACCAAGTCTAGCGCTGGTGGAGTCGTTTGGGTATTGGATAGAAAGAGAGTTTGGGATGTATTATTAAAAACAGTGATGTGAAACAGTTGCTACAAGGAATGTACTTTATACCGGCAAGAGTTAGAACAATGTGTGGTCAAGCGGTTGAGGGAAGATGAAAAAAAAAAAAAAAAAAAAAAAAGACTGGTTATAGTTTTAATGAGTGAATAAATAGTAGGCAATGGATTTTTAAACGATTGGAAATAGTGTAAGAACAATAGCAATAGTAACAATAGTAACAATAATCCGAAAAGGAATGATTCAAACGAGAAAAAAAATTAAAAATTAAAATTCAATAATAATAAAAATCATAACAATAACAATAATTAGCCTATGAGCTACTAGTTTGGTCCCTATAGCTGTGTTATATAAGCAACGTGACCTGGATGTGGCAAAACACAATCCCCCACATATGCGTTACATAAGCAGGTTTCGGACAAACGGGAGAACAAAGTTGGTTTAGTTTTACAAAGATTAAATACAGAGTTTTTGTCAGGAAAAGGAGAAGAACAAGCAAAGCACACATGTAAGATTTATTATTTTAAAAGAAATGCAAATAGTAGTAATATAATAAATAAGTATCGGACAGCAGCTAGCAGCAACTAACAAATAAGCCCATTATTGCGAATTTCACATGCCACGACATTGGTCCTGTTGCGTTTTACCAGGCAAGAAGATATTCCGGAACGGGTGGTTGCGTAATCCAAGGTCTACAGTCTACACCGTCTACACCGTCTGCACACATGCGCTCTAGGTAGGCCTACCCCATTAGTACCGCCAGCGATTTTTCCGCGTAGCAACAAGTCACGTGGCGCCAATATGGCTCTTTTTTTCTTTCTTTTTTTTTTTACGCTGCATGAAAATTTACGACACCGAACGAGCGCATCAACGGAACAGGCCCCCATGGTCAACATATATAAAATAAATATATATAAAATGTTTCTTCCTAGACTCTTTTTTTTTTTTTTTTTTTTTTTTTTTTTTTCTTCCTTCCTCTTCTTATCTATTTCCATTTCATTGCTATTACTATTACTATTACTATTACTATTACTATTCCCATTCTTGTTCCCTTGCATTCTATTCTTCGTTCTACTTGTTCATAATGGCTGATGTCAAGGCTCTTGTTAGTGAGCTTCTCCAGCTCCTTGTTGCCGATGTCGATCTTAACACTTTGTACCACACCTCTCCCTCCAGCAGATACCAAAGCCGGTCAAACAGCCGGCCGTCCAGCGGCTACTCCACGCCTCCAGTCGTGCCCGAAAACTCACTGGGCCATGTCTCGAAACAAGACTTGTGGTCTCGCATCGATGAGCTGCTGTTCCCTTACATGAGCTATAACATGAAGGTTTATATGGTCCCGCCTGAGCGCAGCAGCAGCAGCTCAAACCACTACTACACTACAACTTCGGCCGCATCGAAAAAGCAAACCCTTCTCGACTCGTTTATTAAAGCAAACATCACTTCGGAAGCTGCTTGCACGTATTCTGCGGACCACCTGCTTTCGCTTGCCGTCTATGAGGTTGCTACCAAAGAGCTTTTGCTCCAAGCTGGCGCCCAGGGGGCCGATTTCCAAGACACAATTCCCCAGCTATTTCCCCATGACTTTCCCTTTTCCAACAAGAGTCATTACACATCTCCTCCTGACGGTTGGCGGAAAAAGAACAATGCCAGCCGTCACTATAATCTTCCTGGCGTTGGAATCATTTCTAGCAAGCCAAATACTGATGACGACGCCATTGAATGTCTTCACCATGTAATGTCAACAGTCACTGTGCATTTCCGCCGCCTTTCTCGATCCCGGGTCCAGGCCTGTTGCACTATCCCTTCTCTTCCTCCCATTTCATCAAACCATGCCGCCTCCAAACCTCAATCTTATCAAAACATCTCAAGCAACGACACCAGGTTTGACTTTATTTGGGAGTCTACTGCCATTGCCGGCCGTCATAATTGGAAACTAAGGCGCTTTGGCTTTGCCGATTCCGACGACGAGGAACACTACTGGCGTCCTTGGGAGCCTACTTTAGAAGAGGCAGAAGCTGATTACCACCGCTTTCAACAGCATGACTATAAAGCCGAATTGGCACGCTTGGACGTTTCTGATATCGACTGGGATAGCATGACCACATCTTCTACCACTCCCACTGATGACACACTGTCTACCAACTCGTGGCCTAGCAATTCTGAAACGTTGTCACTACCTGCCATCAACAATAGCAACATCCCGTCCAAAAACAATACCAACTACATTAGCAGCTATATGACTAACGGTGTGTACTATGACCAGGACCAGAGTAGCAGTCACATTCGTTCGGGCAGCAATCACACGGACAACTCCTCCAGACGACACAAGCATGTGGGAAAAGTTATTGGAGGTTCCAACTCTAGCAACGACTTTTATTTCTCTCCCCCTTCTGCGCATAAAAGTACTGGTGGCTCGACACGCTTTGGAAACCAGTACAAAAATGGTGGAGCCCACATTTTGACCTCTGGCTTTACCGCAGTAGCCAACCGATTCCCCAAGGCTGCTCAGCGATATTACAATCAGCAAGCCAACCAGTTCCATCTGGGCTATGGCAACGAGTGGGGCCATGACGACCATCATAATCACTATGAGTCGTTGGAAGTGGATTATGAAGACGATTACAGCTATAAGCAATCGCACCCAGTATTCCAGCACCCCATTTCGAACAATGTTGAGCCTCCGGTGGAAACTGTTGAAATTGATGAATACCCTGAATGGGACGATGAAGATGATTTGTTTGGAGTTTGTCATAGTATGGCAGCTACCGCCACTGCTGCCTCTGCTGTACCACCAGCACCACCGTTGAGCACTGGTTCTTCCAACGGATCCAGCAACGCTTCAGAGGGTGTAAAGCCATTACAATCGTCTGCAGACAACTCGACTTTAACTCTTACAGATGTTTTGGCATTAAAGTTGAATGCTGTTCATGTCCATCAACAGCAACAATACCAACAGCCTGCCAATGCTACGGCTGCAAAAACTCAACCCGTTTCTCAGCCATTATTGCAACGTGTGTGTGACGGTCCTGATGACGATGAAGCTGCATATTGGGACCGTTATGAAGATATGGTTTGAATGGTATAAATTCATATATATATACGGGTTGTTCATTGCCTTTTTCATTACTTACTATTATTCTTTTGCATTTGTTATTTATGACTTTATTTTTTTGTCCTTTTGTCCTTTTGTCTTTTTATTTTATTATTTTTTGCATTTTGCATTTTGACTTTAATAAAAATTCTGTTTTTTTACAATAAAAGTAAATACGCAAGCAAGTCTATAGCGTAGATTTATTCCGATTCTGCTCCCGATTGATCCATGGCGTGTGTATATATGATATATCGTGAAAGATGTATCCCCTGAAAATACAATAACGTCGTGCGACAGTTTTTCACCAAGTGAAAAAAAAAAAATTAAAAAACATAAAAAACATAAAAGCTTGTTACCCCACGTTTAGTTTTTCTCTACGCTACAGAGCTGTAGACCGAATGAAAAATATCTCGCCATCCCCAATCACATGATCCCTGCCACGCGCGCAGCTGACTAGCTAGGCTCTTTGCTAGGCTTTGCTAGCGCTGATCCTGAGAATGACGGAAGAAAAAATTAATAAAAGCCGATCACACGTGTTTTCCTTGCGATATTAAAATCATATTACACACACCCATTTATTTGCTCAATACCTCTTGTTCTTCCTTGAATGCATTCATTGCAGGTACACATCCATTTCTCTTTTCTTTGCGATTGCTTTCAGTTTCTTGTCAAAGTGGAGTGAACGCGTTGTGCCTGATATTAGCGGGGGTTATTGTGGAGAGAATGTGTATGAGAGAGGGTTTTAAGGTCATATGATTTGGTCATGATATCATAGTACTTTTTTTTATTTATTATATTTTTTTGGCATCACTTGCTATTATTTACTATTTCCTCTTTTTACTATTTGTGATTCCTTTTTTTTTTTTTTTTTTTTTACATAATAATACAATCTTTGGAAATGGTACGATGGCCTTTACAAATAAAATAAACATCAACTGGGAATAACAATCATTCAATAATTGAAAGAAAAAGAAGAAAAAAGATAGTGACAACCGAGGGATTTGAACCCTCGCCTCCGAAGAGATAGGAACCTTAATCCTACGCCTTAGACCAACTCGGCCAGATTGCCAATTGCTTATTGAAAAATTAAAAATATTCTGGCGTATATAATCTTTCTGGCTTAAAATGGTCCATGTAATCTGTCCTTAAAATTTTACAAAAAAAAAAAAACAGTAATAATACATTTAATGGGTACACAGTGTTTATAGCTGAAGCTGAATCATTTTATGAGTTTTTTTCCAGAAAGGACGATCATTGACGCTTTGTTCAGCCTAGTTGTAATTGTTAAGTCTAGACTATAATTCTTTTATTCTTCTTTTACCGGGTTTGTTGAAAAAATTATTATTATTATCTAAATCTGTATAACTGTTGAAAGTTGTGTTGTTGGTTGATTCTTGGTTGTAATGCACCAAGACTCCTATATAAAATTTTACATTTGTAACATCTTACATACAAACTCTTTTGTATGTATGTTCTATCTTCTCAATTACATTACATAATTGTTCCATCTCCAACAGTAATATACATAATGATGACAAAAGGTTTCTATGCAGGATTGGGAATATAGGATTTACCATCAAGATTTTTAAATAAATAAATAAAAATAAAAAATAAAACATGGATCGTACCAATTTCACTAGAAATAAGTACAAACACAAAAAAGTTATCGACACCAGCAGGACTCGAACCTGCGCGGGAAAATCCCAAAAGATTTCTAATCTTTCGCCTTAACCGCTCGGCCATAGTGCCTATTATGGAATAATTACTTTCTGAAACATATAGTAACAAAGTGTTTGAAAAAATATAAAAACATTTTATCGAGATTAAAAATGTCAATTGAAGTGTTTATATTTGTAAGACTCTGTTCAATAAAATACAAAAATTCAAAAGAAGCAAAACTTCGTTTTAAATATATATTTTTTCATTTTGTCATGACGAAACACGATTCAAGCCAGGCTTGTTCCTTAGGACGTATGTATAAGCAAGGGTCTTTCTTAGTTATACACTAGTGACAAGGCTATCTGTCCGCGTACGCGTCGCATTTGATCCGCCTTTTCATTTTTTGGCGCAGTTTTCGTGGGTTTCTCTACGTGAGTACGATATCTCGTGTGTTACTGCCTGTCATGGAATATGCACGTTGTTTATGGAACCCATACAAGGCAAAGGACATAAAGACGTAAAAAACATCGAGAGAAAAAAGAAGAACATTAATAACAATACTATATTCAAGTGTTTGTAGATGTGGTATAAAAAGGTCATTGTACAAGCTAATAAAACACAAGAACTTCTATCAACCGGTGATCCAAATTTGAATGCAGCCTAGACAAGTCCTGAAATCTTTCAACATAAAGTATATATAAACAACATATGATAGCCTCAAGAGTTATCGCACATAAAGTGTAAGAGACAGAAAGATGTAGAGTGATTGAGAGAATATTGGTGGAAATAAAATAATGAGTAGGAAAATATACATCTTAAGCAGCCTTCTCCATAACATGTAAAAACCCATTTACATAGTAATCATAATGAACAATATGCAAAATGTAATTGAAAATAAAAAAAAGAAATAAATAAAGATGCGAACATTGCCAAAATGCACAAGTTCAAAGTTCAAAGTTCATAAACAAGAAAGCGAACGTTAAAGATATATGGGTATCATTAATGTGGAAAATCATTTGAGAGTTTTGTAAAAAAAGATTGGAGAAAGGTCGTCATAAGGTTTCGTAACAGGATATCAGCAATTGAATAAAAAGAATGTGTGGTAATAATAAGGGAATCGGTCAATTGGGAATATCAAGATTTGATAACGATGAACTAAGGGAATTCCCAGTTAGCTCATATGCATAATATAGGTTAATATAGGTGGGATGTAAAGCCAAAAAAAAAAAAAAAAAAATAATAATACATGGATACTAAGGAGAAGCAGCAGTAACAGCAGAAATTCCACTCTTGAGAGAAGAAGGTGTAACGGGGGTTGATGGAGTCAAAGGAGTTCTGGGCGAAGACGGCATCTCTGGTGAAAACGTTCCATTAGATGAAGTTCCCTCAACATCAAGAGTCTTGTCATCCTTGCTGTCCTCACCTTCTTCAACTGTTCCTTGACTCTTGTCGTCCTCGTTGCTATCCTTTTCTTCATTGTCTCCTTCTCCATCAGATTTTATTGGTGATGGAAGCACATTCGATGTACGTCGCTGGTAGGAAGCCGTAGCGGAGTCTGCGTGAGCTTTAAGTCGATAGAATACACGTTTCCACGTCATTTCCAAGGGTTCTCCGGCAACAACTTTGGCATCCTTATCAAACTTCTTGTTGGCCTTGTCAGCATTCTTGGAATCTTTGCTAATCTCATGGCCATACATGCAATAGTAAGGTGTGATACGGGAAACTGGGTTCACTCGCGAGTTGTAGTCAATCTCACACTCATGTAACAAAGAGGGCCACAATTTTTCAGTAGATGTGTAGTTTTTTGTCTTTTCTTTGAGGAACCACATAATACGCTTTTTAGCCTGCTGTAGACCACCTCCAATTTGCGGACGGAAAGCTGAGGTTTTGAGATGTTTAATGTTCTGCTCAGAACACATGCGGTCAAACTCTCCCTTAAATCTCGTACGACGGCCGGAACTAATAAGCTGTTCTGGGAAACCGCCTGCACGCTTCACAATGCTGCTGAAATGTTCCCAGTAAATCTCATGGGCGTCGGTGCTGCCAACAGCTTCAAGAAATATGCCCTTGGTGAATCTGTCCTGGACCATTAACAGTCGTTCTTTACCTTCGATTTCAGGGAATCCAGGAACATAGTCGATACTCATAACCTGGCAAGGGCGAGTAGGAAACTTGCGAAGAATTTCACCACCTTCAACCACTTCACCATCACCTGTGTCCAACTTGGCGCCAGCTGTACTATCCTTGTCAAACAAGTCGTAGTCATCAACATAAATAGTCTCCTTTAATTCTTCGTCACTTTGTCTAACGGTTGCCTTCTTTCGAATAGCTTTGTGAACATCAAGAGCAGACGCTTCGAGGTTAGAAACGAGCCATTGATACTTTTCCGATTGTTCTACGGGGTCATAAATAGGATGACCACCAACATTGAAGTGCTCAGCATACTTTAACATCAACTGTTCTCGGACTTCCGGGTGAACAGAAAGAAGCCAAACTTCGAGTTTTCCGCCAGGGGTTTGCATAAGGTCAGCAAGTTGCGAGTTGTAAGTGGAGTAGTTGTTGTAAAAGTCAAGGGAGCCTTTGAAACGACTATAGTCGCGGGCACGCATATCGAGAGTATAACGGGTGCGCATAATTCTATTAATTGCACTGAGGGCACCGGAGCGTAAAATCCAATCGGCCGGGAGAGCATTGTTAAGAGTCTTTGACAGCTGAGTTTTAGTAATTGGGCCACCTTCAGCCTTTTGAACGTATTGGTAAAGCTCTAGCATGAAATAAAAGAGTTCATTTTCAGGGTCGTACTTTGGGTTGAAGTCGGAAGTGACAAAACTTGTGTTTGTAGAGTCTGCAAACTTGTATTTGTTAAACGGGTGAGGTTGACCAAGGAAAGGGAACCAAACCACGCCAAACTCTGAGAACTTTGGGTTATCGTTTTTGACGCGGTTTATGAATTTGTTATTTGGAGAAGTATTGAGAGGGGAATTAGGAGTGGGTTTGAGCATAGCTCTGGCCCCTACAAGGGACTGGATCATTGGCATGGAGAAATTTAACAAGGAAAGAAAGAGAAGAGGTGTATGAAAAAGGAAGGAAAGGAAAAAGAAGAGCCAAAAGAAGAAATGAATGAAAGAAAAGAAGAAAAAAAAGGCAGCGAGGTGGAGTGGTAAACGAAAGACAGACGTGGGTGGTAAATGGAAGAAAGGGAAAAAAATTGTAAAAAGGAGTAAGTTAGTGGCTGTCACGTGACTCGTGGAAAACTACTCCAGCAGCGTCCATATGTTGTTCATTTACATCTCTACACCTTTATCTTTAGCATTTATTCACATGCCCATGCTGGAATAATGCGCCTATTCGTATATGATGTACCTCCTTCTTCCTTTGTTACCTTGGAACTCTTTTAGATTTTAAATAGCCTTTCTTGATCCCTTTCTTTTTGTCAAGCCCTGACCCCTTGCGTTGCCATTTTAACCATTTGAATTTTAGCTTTTCCACTAGCCACTCTCTTGTGCTATATGTATTCACAGCCCACATTGACCTTCTTTACTACAAATCTGCTGGACAGCTTCTGTTGCGCTTTGGGCTGTATCTCACCTCGAAGACTGGTTGCCCTGTCTGGGAACTACTGGGACCCAGTGTGAGCTGCAGGTTTGTAAGAGAAGGGTGGTTTGCATACCGTACTAAATCCAGCACTTACTTACCGCGAGCCGTCTGGCACAAGTTTTCAGACCGCTCCATATTTTATACATCTTATACACCTTATCAAGCTCACGCTCTCTGCTCGTTAATCAATCCCAGTAACTGTTCTCATCTTAAGGTTATCCAAGGTCATTTCCGTTTTCATGTCGCGATTCATGCACATTTGTTACGGCTAACCAAATATACCGCACTGGTATGCTGAAAACCATGTGGCTTGGAATGAAATCCACCAGCTTTGATAGTGTCAAATGGCTTCTATGGACTGATCTCGTTCAATACGACTGTTGGTTTGAAAGCTTGACACTTTGACATACAAATTGTTCATCTTCAATCTAAACAAACAGACATGTCTCAACCATGTATATAATTATATTGTTGGATTATATATATACTATATATCTGGAGCTGTTGACTTGATGCCACGTACTTTTTCGACCTTTTAAACTTCTGCTAATCCCTTTTCTCCTCTGCAAAGTTGCAAATTTCAGCCTAAACCTCCACCGAACGGCTAACCCAACCTTATCAGACCCTGACGTGCGGCTACTCACAACCATAAGGGCCATTATCAACATTCTTTGCAACTTTTGTGCTCATATGCTTGATACAATGGGCGTGCTCGAGATCTGGCTGTGTTTCAAACACTTTCCTATTTGGTACAGGATTTTCTATTTCTCCTTGCTTTTCTGAGTCGTCTTCTCTCATCAAGCTGAGCCTTTGAGACATAACAATACACATCTGATTGGGAAAAGTGCTTATAGCTGTTTTAATACCATGAAATGCTGAAATACATAATATGGCATAAAAAAAACCGATACCTAAATAACTAATATATCTCCCAACAGAAAACATTTAATCCCATTGATATTCCTCCAAAGCACGATAGTACCTACAATCTATCTTCACATACATGTAAGGACTCTTGATTTTGAGATCTCAATTTATCACTCTTGATCAACTTTGGAGCTGCTCTCGTTTCCATATACTCGCTTCATCTCACATTCTCCATGCTGATTCGTATATTTCATTAGAAATGTCATTTCTAGAACATGATGAATCATTATACCATTAACTTTGATGTTAGCAACATATACCGGATTTTGAATTTCCTCAATATCGATAACATGAATACCAGAACTTTTGTGATCGCCCTCTCAATAATACCCAATATCACATCGATCATCACTAAATGCAAGATCTACAGGTTGTTTTATGTGGTGATGAATGATTGTTTGATCTAATTTTTCAATAAGAGCTAATGATCTAATAAACTTATGAATCAGCTCTTGAAGATATCTCTGCATCTTGTGTTTCAAAGAAATTTGACATCTCTCCGTAATGCTTAAGCAATAAGCAAATTGGGAAAAGGAGACGCTTGGGCCATTAAGTTTTTTATTGTATTAGGAAGAGAGTATCGTCGAGAATCGAATATGGCAGTTAAGTCGGGTTTGTTAACTTTGCTAGTTTTAAAACATTTAATGGCTTGATCAGCTCTAGTAGTAAGCAATACAACTGCATCATTAGCTTTAGGTCCAGCCTGCCGTCGAGTTACATCCTTTTTGAAAGAATAATTGGTATAATAAAGACTAGCTCGGTCCCTCCCCAACGATGGGTGTTTATTGAAGTTCAACGCAAGTGATTTAATAAGAATTTTAGTTGCATCATATTCTTCAGCATCACAGAATGGTTGGAAAACTTCCATGCTTTTTTCAATATTCTTTTGGCCGTTTCATACATATCTTAAAGTTAAGGCTCGAACCGGATGCTTCTTAGCAACTTCATAAAGCTGTGGTGTAGCGTTTTTCATGAAAGATTCAGAAATATCAAAAACAAAAAACCTCTTAGCCTCCAGTTCCCAAGATAACATAAAGGAAGTCAAACCGCGCTCTTCAAGAAGGTAACGCTCAAAGGCTGGTCTGTTTTCTAATGGGATGAGTTTCAGTAATCTTTCAAGCCTATCAAGTGTACTCTCTGGCATGTCATCTTGTGGCCGATGTCGTTGTAGTAAATTTTCAAATGTGTGTACATTATCATTATTCATGTTGACGGAGCGAAAGGTGAAATTCAAGGTGTTGTTCAAATTGGCTAGTATCAAGTAAATCAATTCTGATGTCGTCATTGCCTAAGCCTTAGAACCTAGTAATTCATTCTTGGTTACAACCCACATGACACACCAACCCTAAACTTACATAAACACCAACCCATTTTCTATTCCAATAAAAGCACTGGAATGTAAACAGCATCCAAGTTATTATTATCATATATATACACACGAATCACTTGAAGGAACTAATAACCTCACCAATATTCCTTGGTTTTTAATTCAAAATACATAAACATCAATCAACGTTTGCACAATGGAAGAGCAGCTTGCAAATGACCGTGATGTAATGCAACGGGAACAACAACAACAGCAACATGCTCAGACTGCCCAAATGTTCCGAGAAGAACGAATAAGGGCTCGCAGAGAGAAACGAGACGCCATACCCGAAAATACTAATAGGAGTTATAAGGCCTGTCAAAAACACTTCTTAACTTTCTGTCAAGAGAGGTTTGGTTTGCAACCAAGCCCTCTGAAAGTCTCAGATCAGAAACTGTTACTCTATCTTTGCCACAGGCAGGATCAAGGAAAGATAACGAAAGTCATGGAACATGGACAACTTGTTACAAAAAAGGTTCCTCTGAGCTATAAAACTGTGGATCAGATTGTTTCTGCAGTTGTTAGCTTATACCATGAGCAGGTAGCAGAAGAACAATTGAACTTTGGCGGGAATGCTGCATGGGCGCATCCAAGATCCCAAGACGTGAAGCAATTTCTACAAAACTATCGAGCCATCACCGCAGCTAATAACGTGGCCACTCCTAATAAAGATACTGATATCAACGAACCGTATAATCAAGAAAACCTAATTGATATGGTTTCGTACGGCATTGAGAAGTCAAGCCGGAGTAAAACGTTCGTTGGAACAATTGCTGCCATGATCTTATCGCAGAGCCTACTCTATAAAGGAGATTCATTACGAAATGTTGATTTTACAGACTTGAGATACTTCCCTTCCCATACTTTTATTTTTAATGATGCTGCACATCCAACCATCGACATAGGGAGTCAAGAGATAGACAATCAGCCACGATTTGGAAGGGTAACAGATAACTCGTCTTTAAGAAAGTCATCTAATCGTTCAGCAGAACTACTGATGATAATTTCTAGAAAGAGCAAAACTAACCAGGAGAACAATCGCACTACAGTTGGGTGTCTTAGGCATGCTAACGTTCTCTGTTGCGCTCAATTCTGGCTCGCTGCATATCAGGTAGAAAGATTCCATGTCAATAACGAGGATGACATAGACTTTTCCAATAGAGAGTCTTTTTTCAATCTGAAGCTCTTCACCAACTTTAGTGGAACCGCCGACAGGAATAAACCAATGAATTATCAATATCACTATGAGAATTACAAAGTTTTGATGCAAGGCATTGGAATTCGTCCTGGCCATGTTACCAATGGTCCAAGAGCAAGTGGGGTTCAGCTTTGCGATAGTTTTGGTGTGCCTGCAACAGATATTGAGAAGTTTGGCATGCATCATCTTGGGAATATAAGCAGCAGTCTTCTTGGCAGATATGTGTACAATATTCCGACTGGTCCACTGGCAGTCCTAGCTGGTGGAAGATACAAAGATGGTATGTTGAAATACTCTATGTCTAGAGATTTTGTAAAGCCTAGTGATGAGCTGAAACGTAAACTGTTCCCATTTATCAACGACTATCTGGACCCAGAGTATTTACGAGAGCCTGGTAATATCAATCAACCCAGAAGTATTGAGCAACTCACAGAATACGATGATAAATATGAAAACAACACTAAGCAAATGGCGTATTTGACTGCTAAAGTTTTGGATCATCTGAGGGAGGTATTCATCCAAGATTTCAAATTTTTGGAAACATCTTATGAAGAAGGGGCTTTGGATAACATTCCGGCATTTAACATACCTCTTTTCCGTTCACAGGAATATTTGGATTTTAGAGCTGAGCAGGATAGAGTATACGAAGAATATTTTGACTTTTTGAATAACCCAGATGAATCATGGAAACAGCAACCAGACATAATATCGGCCTTTCGTCATTTTTCTGAGATTCAGAAAAGTCAGGCTGAAACCTTAAAAAGTCAGGCTCAAGATATTGCAAGTCTAAACCAAAATATAAAGGAGCTAGTCCAATCGATGAAAGATATTCAGGCTCTACTTGGGCATTTGGATGATAGCCGAGTAGTTAATACTAATCAATCTCAGGCAGTCCCAAATTCAACAGAAGTCCAGGAGCCAAATGTACAATCACTTCCCACATTCAATTTTAAGAAATCGCCCACCACTTTCCAAATGATATGGAACGAGTATAAATATCCTTGTCGTGGAGCCCCTTCCATAGAACAGCTGGATCGTCAATATTCCAATAAATGGAGAGCAGCTAATGGTATTGCTAAGAAATATTGTCGAAGAAACGTTATTTATAAAGCGATTACGAAGGGTATTTCAAAAGGGTTTACAGAGTCTCAATGTCTCAAGATATTGGAAGATGCACGTGCTGCAAAGAGTGTCTCTTTGACTCATTTTATGGATAAGAAGTTGGTCCCAGATGAATTGAAGTAAATTGAATATTATTTATTATTTTTGTTTTATAACTTGCGTTGTATTGGAATTAATTGAATTAAATATTTATTAATGCTTTGATTTGATGTACATTATATGGTAGCTATTTAAATTATTGGTGTAAATATGTGTATATGTTTGTCTATTCTTGATAATGGCATCTGGCTTTGAAAGTCAAACAGAGTTTGATATTGGCTATATAACCAGCTGGTATAAGCTCTGACAAAATATCGCTTTTTGGAAAAAGGAAAGCAAACGACTCCAACGTATAATCACAGTTCAATTGTTGTTACCAAAAACTATTCTCATTCCCCTTTCTCTTCCTCTAACGATTTTTACACTAGAGAAAGTTGTACATTATACCCTTTTCCTTTGATTCCCTGTTTTTCATTTACTAACATATTCACAAATGCACATTGGTTCGCCCATGAATGATGAGAAAGACTCGTTTGCAGCGTTGAAAAACCTCTCTCTTTACCACCCATCCAAAGAATACACTATTCCTTTCGAATCAATACCAGGCAACGGGGTGTCCTCAATTAGATACCATGGCGAGCTTTTGGCCTACTTTAGACATGTGAAAGTCAATGAGACTCATGGTACATCAAATAACTGTCCTTTACATGGCGCACTTGGAAGTTCAAGCACAACTAGTCCACAGGCCAGTCCAAAACCATTTGATTTCTCGGTTTATCAAGCAAACTTCTTCTGCACATGTCTTTTTTCTAATTTGATTTCGATTCCATCTTGCCAAAGTAATGGAATGCTTGTCAACACATCATACCAGACTCAAGTGCGGGTTTGGTCTCTGGCTTATGACTCCCCAGTGCTAGCTTTCTCATACCATTGGAACGTCTGGAATCCATTGAATTCCTCTCTTCAAATACCCAATTTACAAAAGCCAGTCCCGCCTTCATGGGCGACTTGCCCTTCTATTCAAGCTTCAGATCTTGCCCTATCTGATAAATTGTTGTCATTTGTCGTTTCAGAAAACAAGCTTGTGTATGCACGACTATGTGGATCCAAGATATTTTCGGCAACTGATATATTTCCACATATTAATAATACCACTTCTTTCAGTCCTCCAATTAATAACTCTAAAAAAGATAACTCAACTCATTCCACTGGGAGTTCGTCTTCTTTCCCAAGTGCTCCAAATTATGAACCATATGCATATCTTCAAACTGCTTCCACAAATGCCCCAACAGCTGGATACCCTAATATTCATGCTCAACCTGTTTCCAATGATAAACCAGCACATGCTGTACAAAAGGAGGATTTCAGCCCATCGCCATTATTGAGTTCACCTAGAGTTTCGCCAGGTATTGAAACACTTGATTTGGAGCCAATTCTCAAGTATCACAACGTAACACATACTGTAACTGTCAAGGCTCTATGCTGGAAGGGATATATTTGTTTAATAATGCAGGGATATGGAACCCAGTCCGCAAATAATGAGATGTTCTCACCGTTTCCTCAGGGTTTTAATCGACACACTACTCTTAAGCATACTACCATTTTGATCCTCATAAAGATACCATTTGGTAGCTCAAAAAAGAGCTCACAGAAGGAGAACTCTTGCAGGTACAAAAGAAACAGAGCTACTGAGACAGCTGATCTATCTCCTGTGATACTGACTCATTCATTGCTTGAAACTTCGTTGCCCATTCATCATTTTTCTTCAGAGGGGGTATTAAGAAAAGTTGGATCAAACCATTGGATTGTTATTTTTGAATACTTTGATAGAGTCAAACGAGTCCATATGAATGCTTTGAGTATTAATTCTATTCAACCTGAAAGTGACAATAATAATAGTTCCCCTAACAGTAGCTCAAAAGCTCTTAACAGCTTTGCAGCAAGAAATGTTTCTGAAAGTGTCAAGGTGATAAATCTTATGCCATATTCGTCAAGATATCTATCTATTTTCCATCCAATATCGTTTTCAAAAGCCGTTACCTATAAACTATACTCCAAATCTACTGGATCAAAAATACCCATGAGAGTACCGAAAAATTTCAGAAAAAAAATACATCCTGATGCAATTACCGTGAAGCAATCAATTACAACCTTGGTTTTTAAGCTAGTGTCACCTAAAACTCCCCCTACCACGGCATCGTCTTTGCGTGATTTAGCTTGTTCATTTGCCGAACCATTGAGATGCGTAGTAGCATCAGATACATCCACTATCTCTGCTGTAACAGCAAGATTGAATTCCCCTTGGGCATTGCCTGTCGCTTTAGTCCACATTTTATTGTTCTTTGCCCTCGCTCCTCTCTTATTACTTAAAGTTAGATCAGGAACGCTTGAAATACAGATTGAAGAAATTTTGGAAGAGAAGGAAGATGACTGTTTTGAAACTAGTGTTAATGATGAAAGCATATCAAGTCCATATGTTGATGGTGTTGCAGAAGGAAAGAGTGACATTTATACAAAACATGTTAAATTGAAAACATTACCAAGCAAGCTAGATAGGTCATTGAGACAAGAATGTGAAATGGAATGTTCTTCTAACATGACTGATGAAAAAGAGAACGACATTTTAAAATCATCCTGGATACCATGGTCGCCAAAATCTTCGGGGTCTAACAATTCTCGATCATGGCTTTTATTTTCTTCTAATCAAAAATATTCACTACCAACATTGTCCTCTTCACCTACAACAAGGCCGAGGTCTTTCACTTCCGCATCAGACACATTACAGACAAGAAGACCAAGTAGTTTAAGAAAGCGTTCATATCGAGAAGCAGACTCGAATTCAAAAAAGTTGATATTTGAATCTGAGAAGGTCAGGCCGCTGAATAGATGGCACTGGTTTAAAAAGACTGAAAACGAAAACGAAAACACATTGTCACCTAAACAAAGTGTTTTTCTTTCTTCAAATACCAGACTCAAAACGGTGCTTGCAAAAACCAAGACATGCTCGTTTAATTTTAAATCGTGGTTCGACAGTTTGGATGATACATTACAGGAAAACACTGACGACAATTGCTATACCAAAAATAAAGGATGCCATTTGCAAAACATAAACACACCAAGTTGGAACAATTATGATTCTGTCAGCGGCGAAATCAATATTCCCACTCTCGATCCACACACTTATGTGAGAACCATCAAGGCGGGAAAAAACTTTTACGGAGTTGTTGATCAGAATGGGAGCTACGATGAGGGTACAGGTGCAGAGCGCCCGTACTATAACAGCATTGACATTTCTCAGTCTGACCACTCCAAATCCTGTGATTGTAATCACAGTTCTCATAAACAAAAGGAGATTCAGAAAAGCGGAACAGATACCTTAGATGAGAGCAAAGCACATGACAAGTCATATTTTTCGTCTCATTCGCAGCTTCCACCTGTGAATCAATGCCAGGCATGTGCAAGAAATTTGCGATTCCTCAAGTTTACACCAACCATTACTTCCCAAAGTGCATACAAGCGGCCGCAAACTCTTCGAAATTTCTCCACAATGTGTTCGTTTGTATGCCTTGGAGTGCTGTCAGCGTCTGTCTTTGCCTTGTATAAATTGGTCCCGTCGGCGCGGCTAGATTTGTTGGCTCAGTTGGCTCTGGCAGATGCAGTGTCTGTGTTCCTGCTGGCATGGTGTCAAGATGCGGTAAGAATTGCAATTGATGTAAAATGGAAGTGGTGGGTTTGGATAAGAAGAAGGCAAATTGCGAAAAAGGGCGGTTGAAAGGCATTTAAAGAGACAGGCAAAAGATAATTTGGAATTTGCTTGGAGGGTTATGTGTAAATGAAAGGTATATGAATGTGGTATTTATTAATACATAATAAAGATATATATATATATATATATATATATTAGTTAAAACGATACATTTTCAATAGAATAGATACGTCAAACCCAAAAAGCAAATCGCAGGTATAAAAATACTGGGATAGTCAAGGTAAGACCACATAAAATAATTCTATTTTTGACAGCCAGTGTTTCACGATCAGCCACGGCATGAGATATGGAATCATTGACAGTGATATCAAAGTCAGAAAAAAGAGCAGCTGGCTGAACGTATTGTTGATTGTGTAGTGGGTAGTATGTGCTCGTAGCAGCGGGAGTAAACATGTATGTGGAAGGTGTATATGACGTGGTAAAAGGGTTTGAATCAGCAGCTGTGAATTCCTTGATAGATGAGGATGGGTATTGGTAATATGGTCCGGAAGCTGGCTGAGCGACATCCTGAGGTTTTTTGGGAAATATTACAGCGTCGTGTAATGGGACATTAAGATGCTGTGGCGAAGAACTGTAAGGTTCAGAACCTCTTTCAACAGTATCATCACCATCAGCTGTTGGATCATGAGACGAGAGGGTATCATTCTGGACAGTGGGAATATAGACTCGGCTCAAGTCTCTGGGTCGATAAACTTGGGGAGGAGCGGAAAGTAAAGTGGCATCAGCAGAGGGTATCATAGCTGGGTAGTTGAATGGATGTGCATGCTCCAAATCTTGTAAAGTTCCTGCCGATAAAGGTGCAGAGGTTTTCTTTTCATCATATTTAAAAATGTCCTCTTTTGAACTACAATGATCCTCAACCTCACAGTCGCCATTCTTGGTGTTTATATCTCTTTCCAGTCCGCACCACGCATTGCTTTCTCCAATTCCCAAAATTCGATGTCTGACTACAGTTGCTGCACAACGAGAAGTTATCCAAGGCCCGGAACCTAATCCTGAAGCAAATACTGGAGAAGAGGTATCCTGAATCATATGGGGTGCGGTTGTGACCGGGTAATAGAGGGTCGTGCTTCCTCCCTCAGATGGGATACCAGTGGGGGCTTCTTTGGAAACTCCAGCTGTGCTTCCAGAAACCGGGGTATTATCCACCTTGGAAGATTGTATTTGCTGGTATGAAGGATCCACTGGTCTACTTGACATTGCTGGAACCTGAGGATAAGAAATATGTTGGAAAAAGGGTCCTAGACTTTGACTTTGCAAAAACATTGGTATCACTGGAACATTGCTATGCTGAGCCTGAAGGCATGGATTCCGCTGATGATGTATGCTAGTGGCAGGGTATCCAAAGTTGGAGGCATGGGTTGGTCTGTCATAGCTTTGATTTAGATTTGCTGCTGTTGGAATCGTTGCGGGGTATGCGACAATAGGGTCCCTAACTATACAGTCCCTAACTATACGGCTATCAGTGAAAACAAAACTAGTAACGGCTTTGGAAGGCTGGCTGCCAGCGACAGAGGGACACACACCGTTTGTAGCCGTGATCTTTGACGTCGGGGCGACAAAATTAGTGGGCTCCAACGCGGGCTTGTTACTGCAGTCTTGGCCGCTGCTGGTTCTCAGCTGGAATGGGTTGGCAGATTCTGGTGTGCCGCGCCTGGCATCAGGCAAACAGCACACTTTGATATTTGATTCATTGTTGTTGTTGCTGCTGTTGTCGCCGGGTATCATACTTTAAACTATCTCTAAAAGCAGCTTGTGCGTTGGTGCTGATTTGCCAGAAAGTTGGAAAAGGTTCAAGTTAAAGCTTATCGTGTCGCCAAAACTAGAATAATGTGAGAGATGACTCTTTTTTTTTTTTTTTGTTTCTCCTTCACTTCACCACATCCGCCTTGTTGTTAGTCGTGGGTAAACGCTAACATGCTTTGTATTCTTAAACTGGAAAGCCGATTAACGGTTTTCAACGTTCATAATGGTTCAGTTACCCTTTGGAAAAAAAAAAAATAGACATGAAAAAAAAAAAAAAACGGTTTTCGGTTAACGCCGGATAGAAATGGTTAAACCACTTTTGCTGTAGTAAAGTTTCAACGCTCGCCAAGACTCATTGAAAAGCATTCTCGAGAGCTGTACAAGGTTCAAAATATTAACAAATAAATTCAAAGCTACTGTAATAATGTACAAAATATAAACTCTAGGCTTCTTTAATCTCAACAACCCATGGGTGAGGTTCATTGTTGTTGCCGTACATGTGATTAGAAAAGAGATCTATAAGGCTCTGAGCGACGCCGTTCTCAACGACGGGAATCTTGATATCAACATCCTCAGGAGTGAGGATTTCTTGGATGGGGGACACAAACAGAGCCGTTCCAATAGCAAAGGCTTCTCTTAGTCGGCCCTCTTTTTGGCTTTGAAGAACATCGTCGATAGTAAAGGCCTTTTCAATGATACGCAAGCTTCCATCGCCGCCGTGCTCCTTATCGTAAGTCTCTCTAAGGTATTCCAAAGCATTTCTTCTGTTGATTCCTGGCAAAATGAGACCAGTGTCGAGGTCACAAGTGACAACCTCAATAACAGGCTTGCCACTGGCATCCTTATCAGTAGGCGAATCCCAAACAATGACAAAATTAGAAGACCCAGCCTCAGTAACAATTCTGTTGTAGAGCCACAACACCTGGTGGTAGCCCTTGGAAACCGCTTCAGCTCCCAGTTGCATAGTAGGGCCGTAGTTAGCACCGAGTTTGGCGCTGCCAAATCCTCCGGGCCAAGCACGAACGGCACCTCCTCGGGAACAGTAGAGCTTCAAAGGGTCTTCACTAAGAACAGGTAACATGGTCATGACGATTCCGAGTTTAGCAGAAGTGGGGGCCTTGACACCCAAGCCAGCATTTGTGCCAATAACATAGGGTCTGAGATAAGCAAACTTTCCAGGAGCAACGTAGCGGGCATCCAGAGCGACAAACTTTTTCAGGATTTCAAGAAGCTCGGCAGGGTCAAAAGTGGGAAGACAGGCACGGGCACAACTGGTGTTTAAACGCTCCAGGTTGAGGATTGGGCGGATTAGTCTGAGAGTCTTACCATCTTTAGAACGGAACACCTTCATTCCCTCAAAGCACTGGGTAGCGTAGTGTAAGCAAGAAGCAGTAGGATCAAGTGCCAACATGGCATAAGGCTTGATGTGAGGAACAGACCAACCGTCGGCAACGGTGTAGTCAATCTCGACCATGTGGTCGGTGGAGGAATGCAAAGGAACTTCATCGACAGAAGAGAACTGACGAAGCGTAGTGCTCTTTTCGATGACAGTGTCCTTGGCGAAAAAAAGTTTAGAGGAAGCAGTCATTTTTGAAATTCAAGAGGTGACAAAGAGGAAAAATATTACAAAAAAAAAAAAAAAAAAAAAAAAGGAAAGGGAAAAAGGAAAAGAGAGAGGAAAAAAAAAAAAAGCGGAAAAAAAAAACGGCGGATCAATGTCTATTTATACGGTTTACTGACTCATTATGTACACAACTACATTATCTAGTTAAAGAGCACTCGTTCATTTACTACCCAATCCAAATCTTCGGGCAATCTCTGCGACATCGCCGAAAAGCTCTCTCGCACCTTGCATTACAAATGTTGGCTTTCCGCTTCCCATTCCAGGGTTTGCAGCATTTCCGGTAAGAACTCTTCGGGCAACGCGCTGGATGTCGCTGACAGTCAAGGCCTCGATCTTTTCGCACATTTCCTCAACTGAAACCTTGTAGCCTTGAACCAAAATTTGACGGGCCATGTCTTCCAGCGAGACCATCTTGGACTCTAGGTTCATCAACAGAGAGGATCTTAGTTGGTTCTTAGCACGCTGGACTTCAGCTTTTGTGAGAGCGCCCTGACCAGAGGTAAACGTTTGGGCCAATTGTCGGCATAGAACGTTTGCGAGGTATGGTGCAAAGTTTGGAACACAGCTCGCGCTGATTCCAAACAGACCGCTGTCGGTATAGGAATGGTTGAACGAAATACAGCTTTCAATGTGGGCATGCTGATTAAGAACCTGAGTATAAAGTCTAGAATACATACCCTTACCTGGCCCACCAGCACTGAAGGATCCGCCGCCACCAAGAAGCATCTGAAGGGTTGCGAGGGCGTAAATGTCTGGATCGGACGTAGCAACACCTTCAAAGGCAATATGCAAATGCACGAATTCGGGCATATTTCCAATCGGAGGTATTGACGGGCGTTGGAACTCACCACCAGTGTAGTGGGCAAATTGGCCAAAGAGCTCAGCATTGCTAGCGGCTCTTTGTGCTTGGTCTCTAGATGGCATGTCACCCAGGTACTTGTTGGTCATTTCCACGGCGGTGTTTGTGTCGACGCCGACAAAGGCAGCTACAATTTTGTCTGGATGGTAGAACTTTTGGCGGTATGCAAGCACGCTGTCTGGTGTAATCTCGTAAAGTCTTTCCTTGGGACACAGCAGCGGGTTTCCCAGCGAACCCTTGAAGGCAGTCATATGAGCAATTTCAGGCAAAATGAGTTCAGGCTTGTTCCAGATTTCGTCGACCTCGTATTCGGCAGTGGCGAGCTCAGCAAGGACCTCTTCTTCGGTAATGCGGGGAGACTTGACAGTGTCTGCAAGCAAGGAAAACATTGATTCGGTGTCGCTGTTGAAAACTGAGGCCTGGTAAAGCATGGTTTCGCGGGAGGAGGCGCACATGTAGTTGCCTCCAAGCGACTCTAGTGTCTCTTGCATTTCTAAGGCGCTACGGGTAGCAGTTGACTTGAAAGATAAACGGTCGACAATGTGGGAAAGGCCAGAGAGCTTAGGGTCTTCGTAACGCGAGCCGGCATGGATGTACAAGCCCATTGCGCTGAAGTGTGATGGGTTTGGATCGACGGCGACGCGAATGCCATTGTCGATGGTCACGACGTCGACGGCCGAGTCGGTAGCAGGTGCCGTAGACAATAGTCTGACGCCCTTTGAGACGGCGCGAGAGAGTCGGGGCGCGGAGGAGAGCCGAAGAGAGCGCAGCATCGAGGACATGACGTTTGCTGGGGGGGGGATGGAGTGCTGGTGCTGGTGCTGGTGGCGGAAAAAGAGAGAGAGAAGAGAGAGAGAAGAGAGAGAAGAGAATGTGGGTTGGTGAGACAATTACCAGCTTGCCAGTAAATTTGCTCCCACCACCCAAAATTTTCCACCTCTCTCCACAGATCTTTCCACCTTTCTGCTTACATTACCACACCACCCACCGGATAAAGCACAGCACAATCAGCACCAGCACCAGCACCGTCATCACCACAAGCATCACCACAATGCCATCTCCGTTCCGCATCTCGGTACCCGCGTCCTCAGCCAACATCGGTCCCGGATTTGACGTCCTCGGCCTAGCCCTGTCTCTGTTCCTCGAGGTTGACGTCACTGTCGACACCTCTGCGCCTGCCCCGGCAGAGTCCACCTCTGAAAACTGCACGCTGTCGTACGAGGGCGAGGGAGCTGCCGGCGTTCCCCTCTTGGCCTCGCACAACCTCATCACTCGAGTCGCGCTTTACGTTCTTCGGGTCAATGGGCTCAAGTCGTTCCCGGTCGGCACTCACGTCCACGTCAAGAACCCCATTCCCCTGGGACGTGGCCTGGGCTCCTCCGGCGCAGCTGTGGTTGCAGGTGTCATCCTTGCCAACGAGCTTGGCGGCCTGGGGCTGTCTAGACAAAGACTGCTCGATTACTGCCTGATGATCGAGCGACACCCCGACAACATCACTGCGGCGATGGTTGGCGGCTTTGTCGGCTCCTATCTGCGCGAGCTCAGCGAGGCCGATCTCTCTCGGGTTGAAATCCCACTTGCTGAGGTTCTGCCCGAGCCCGCTGGCGGCATTGAAACTGGCTTGGTTCCCCCCGAGCCTCCGTTCAACATTGGCCACCACATCAAGTACGACTGGTGCAAGGACATCAAGGCCGTCTGCGTCGTTCCCAACTTTGAGGTCTCTACTGCCAAGTCCCGAGACGTCTTGCCCTCTGCCTACACCAAGAAGGACCTCGTGTTCAACCTCCAGAGATTGGCTGTTCTTACCACTGCTCTCACTCGATCCCCCCCGGACCCAGAACTCATCTACGCTGCAATGCAAGACCGCGTTCACCAAAACTACCGCAAGGTCTTGATCCCTGGCCTTAGCGAGGTGCTGCAGTCAATGACCCCCAAAACCCACAAGGGTCTTCTCGGTATCTGTCTCTCGGGCGCCGGACCTACCATTTTGGCACTGGCCACTGAAAACTACGAAAACATTGCCAACGAAATTGTGTCTCAGTTCAAGAAGGAAAAGATCCAATGCGTCTGGCACTTGCTTGAGCCAGCCTATGATGGTGCCACCGTTTCCCCATTGTAATTTTCGTAACGACCTCTGTTGTTTCCATAGATTTATTTATCCCTATTGTATCGCTCCCGAGAACGCTCCCTACTTATCTGCCCTGCTCAAAGACTCTCTTTGACTGGCGTTTGAAAATCTTTCATTCAAAATCAATATACCGTCTATGACTCAACCGATCCACGCAAGGCTTTAATGCCCCGTTACCGCCGCTCCTTTTTGGCCGCAGTCAAGCGTCACGTGACAAACAAATTTACCACGCCATCCAGTAAACTCGCAGACTCAAAGGCTCAAAGACTCAAAGACTATATCAATTAAGCACCCGCTCGATTGACTTTTAGCAATGAAAAAGATGCTGGCCTCCTCTCGGGGGTCTTATGGAGCCCTGCGGACACTGCAACTCACAATCCCTCGGCCGTCTCACCGTTCTACTACATGTTTACTTGTTCACAGCCATCAATTAATACCATCATTACCAATAGCTCAAACATCGGGAGCACATATACCAACCTGTAGATCCTTCCACTCCACACCGCATCGAAAATTGGACGTTTCGTTAATGACTCTTCTTGAACCTGTTCATACTGCATTACAAACTGTGCATACCAGCACAGGCCTATCCTGGCCGGTTCTTATCCCTCTTTCTACCATTCTAGTTCGACTGGTGTTCACATTCCCCATTTCAGTATTAACCCGATTACGGGCTCGGAAACAAGCAGACCTTCAAATTTTGTTGTCCGCAATGACTCCGATTCTCCGTGCAAAGCTAGCATCAGCAGGGTCCTCCCCAGCACGGAATGCTCGTGGAGTCGAGCTCTCTGCTACCCAGATCAATGTCCTTGCTACAAAAGAAAGAAGAAAAAGGCGCGTTGAGCTATTCAAAAAGTTTGGATGCCAAAGCTGGAAGTCGATTGTGATTGGGCCATTAATCCAACTCCCAATTTGGATATCTCTGTCGCTAGTTCTGCGGGGAATGTGCGGGTACAGTAACTTGACAGGAAATGCTAGCACGGGAGAATCGTTCATTCCGGTGGAAGAAGAGTTTAAAAAGGAAAGCTTCTTGTGGATTGGCGCTGAACCGGGTGGATGGAGTGATAGCGTGAGCAAAATGATTGGAGGAAATGGCGTTGGTGGAGTAAATGGAGGTCTCATGGATGCTGATCCGCTGGGAATTCTGCCCATAGTAGTTTTGTTTTTGGGCCTGGCCAACGTGGAATGGAACGCTATTAACATTATGGGAAAAGCAGCGACACATAATCAGAGTACGCCTTTGCCCAATTCAACGCCAACTGTGTTGGGCACTGGATCGTCTACAAATAGCGGACCGAGTGCACCAAAAATTGTGGC
Source organism: Magnusiomyces fungicola (assembly GCA_900654225.1). Taxonomy (NCBI): domain Eukaryota; kingdom Fungi; phylum Ascomycota; class Dipodascomycetes; order Dipodascales; family Dipodascaceae; genus Magnusiomyces; species Magnusiomyces fungicola. The sequence continues at coordinate 1,390,778 of CAACAH010000005.1, forward strand.
CAATATAAGCAGAGCAGGTATCATGCTGTTTTCGACAATGGCATTTAATGCGCCAAGTGCCGTCTGTTTATATTGGGTTTCATCATCAGCGTTCTCATTAGCCCAAAACTTGTTCTTAGATCGGGTGCTGCCTCTGAGAGAGATACCACCATCCGTCAGTGTGTCTGAAATCAATTTGGAACACGGAATAGAGATGAAGAGTTTAGAGGATTTGAAGATCGACCAAGTTGACACAATCGTTGACCAAGGTGCTAAAGATTTGGACAAAATGAAAAGTCCATCCGCAAAGGAATTATAACCTGTACATAAACAAGCCATCATAGGCATCAGTATTTCTCATAGAGAAATTTGTTTACACAAAAGACATGCCATAAGACTATTGTATATTTTAACAAATAAATAATTTATTTTAGTCATTATCATTAACAAATTCTAAACTGAATTCTGACATATTCCCACCAATATAGTTATGGTATTTGCTTAAAGCATTCACGCCGAGACTGGAAAGAAAGAAAAGAAAAAAAAATGCCATTTCAAAAGTCTGTGAGCAGCAAATCTATCTGCCTTGTATTCAAACCATTTTCTTTGCCCCTAAATCAGATTTCCACGCCTCAAGATTACAAGCTTCAGCGAATAATTCTTTTCAAGTGTTGAATCGCTTAATCTGTCGCACTTCCATCTCTAGGTCTATACACCACACCCTTTGCTTCTAAATCGCGAGCAATGTCTTCTGGGAGTTTACCATTGACTTTCACCGCATACATTCCTGGTTGGAATCCGTCAACACGAAGCCATCTGGCGGCCCAAGAATTGGCGGTATCACAAACAGCCATCAAACCTTCAAAAGCTAGACAGAACAAAAAAATAAAATAAAAACATAACCCAGTGCATCCCAATCACATGGAATGACATTTCCGTTTAAATGTTAGTCTTCTCAATAAATGATCAGTTTGAAAATAAAAATAAAAATAAAAACACTGGATTCGATTTCATATCAAACGGACAATGCGCAGGAAAAAAGTGTCAACACTTACATGGACTGGTGCAGTCTTGAACTAATTCGTCATCGTTTTTAAACGCTAGAAGAGACTCGCAATTTGGGCATCCTTGTGTGACAAACTCCTACTCAAATGATTAAAAAAAATGACATTAAATACGTTAGACCAACATCTAAACACTGTTTTGCAAAAGAAAGAACGCGTCCAAGAAGACTTGGGAAAGACCAAAGTGAAATCATAATATAATAATAATAGTGATAATAGTAATAATAAATAAATAAATCAGATTGTAGAAGCCCAATAAAGCGAATATAATATCAAACAGTAACTTACTCTGTATGGTTGTATGATGGCACAGATCATACACGCTCGCTCTGTTCTTGTCGACATTCTGGATAGAGATAGGATAGAAGAAGTACAACCTTTGTTTCTTGGAAACTCGATGAATTTGTTAAAATATACGCTCGCTCCCACATGTGGCTGGATGGTTTTCTGAAAAATCGCCTTCACGCAGTTATCACGTGAAAAGCACAAACAGGTTATGCGGCTTTCCGGTTTTATTTGGCAACCCAAGTTTACATTTCAAGTTAATTCGCCTTGTACACCAGATTTATAAAGTCAACCCAAATAATTATATTAACAAAAGTAATATTTATATGCAATATGTATGATAGTAAAAATAATATAAAGACCCATAAATGTAAATAATATAGACAGTAGTAATCAAAAAATGTAGTAATAACACAAGTATTCAAAAATCAAACAAATAACCTAGACTGTCTCTTGTTTGCAACCAAAGTTTCGTATCTACTCTTCCATTCCTCCAAGTCTCTCTGTAGTCTAAGAATCTTTTCCTTTCCATCCTTTGCCTCTCTCTCTGCTCTTCGGGCACTCAATCTTTGTGTGGTTTCCGTTGATTGTAGTGCTTCCACAGTTTCTTGTAAGCTCTTGATCTTAGCTTCGTTTCTTGTCAACTCTTCCTTAATTCGCTGAGCTGATCGTTCGCGAGCAGCAGCAACACCCTGAAGCTCCTTCACAGCCCTCTCCGCGGCTCTCGCAGCGCGCTCAGCACTGTTGCTCGCAGCTGTCTTAACTTCTAATCTTTGTTCGAGTTCAGCTACACGAGCCTTGAATTCTGAGGCATCAAGATCTCCATTTCCCCCTTGCTGACTCTTACGGCCAAGTAATTGAGCCTCCAAATCAACAATCTTCAAGTTCAACGACTGATTTTCCTTATCAGCAACAGCCTTGCGACTTCGAATCAAATCAAGTTCTTCTCTTTCTGATGCGAGCTGAACACTCAAATCCTCCAACCTGGCTTCCGCCGAGTTAATAGCTTCAATCTGAGCTTTCATCTTCATCTTCATTGTCTCAACATCTTCATCAGAGGAAATATCGTCATAATTATTCTTGATACCAAAAGATGAACCGGGCTGCTGTGCTAATTCTTCCACATTTTGCAATGCTTCATTTAATCGTCGTTCCAAAACCTTCTTCTCATTATCAAGTTGGTCTCTAGTGGCTACCATTTCCTCCTGGGTGGCTCTCATTGTTCTAATCTGAGATAAAAGAGATCCAATTCTCTTTTGTGAATCTCTGTGAGCCAAAACAGCCTCCTCGTTTGCCTTTGTTAGCTCCTTGACCTTGTTCTCAAGTTGTGACTTGAATGTGTTCCAAGAAGGATCCAAACCTTCAAACTTGCTCTTAACCTTGTGCATTTCTAATTCGTGAGTAAGGTGTCGGTGTGCAGTCTGTAGCTCACTTCGGCTAAGCTTTTCACGCTCAAGTTCTTCGGAAAGCGACTTTATCTCTTCCTTATATCGGTTTCTGACCGTTGTCAAAGCAGCTTCCAAGTCAATAGCATCTTGCTTGCGCTTCTCATTAAGATCTGTAACCTCTCTGGAAAGTCGCTTCTGGGCTTCTTTGGCGTGCTCAATATCGACAGTACTGTCTTCAAGTTGATCTTCCAGTTGTTGAACGCGAGCTTGTAGTGTAAGATTTTGTTCCTCGTGCTTTTTGTTTTCCGCCATGATAGCCTTGAGTGATGCATCTGCCTCCTTCCATTGACTCTTGGCAAAAGCCTCAGCTCTAGTAGCCTTCAAAACAACAGTTTCAGCTGACTCCAATTTGCTGTAATACTCTTCTGCCCGACCCTTGTAAAGCTTAAGACTGCCAGCAAGTTCCTTAGATCTAGATGATTCAGAATCCAATCTGATTTCCAAGTCAGAGACTGCTGATCTTAATCCATCAATCTCTTCTTCACTGTAATTGCTAGAAGAATGACCCTTGTTACGTTCCAGTTCAAGTGAAAGCTTCATCTTCTCTTGTTCAGCAGCGGCCAACTTGTCCTTTACTTCCAACAGCTTCTTGGAACTATCTTGGAAAACAGACAATAAATCACGTTTTGAAGATTCATAGCTAGCAATAAGGTCCTCAATTTCATCAATAGACTTATTCTTAATGTTGAGTGATTTCACCGATTCATGGACAGAAACATCGTCTATTGGTGTCAGTGATGAATTCCAAGAACTAATCTTTGGAGGAGGGCTGCCAAACTCAGAAGAGTTAAATGGATTAAGACTATCCTTATAGTTCTCCTTGTTGCGCTCCAAATGAATCTGCTGCAAACTTCGGTTACGGAAATGGCCCCGGTTGAATCCTGGTAATGGGGAAGGTTTAGTAGGACTTGGACTGAAAGTTTGCTCATCCTTCTCAAAGCTCTGATAAATGCTATCAATGGCACTCCTGATACCGTTGGTAGTTTTTAAAGACCTAGCATTACTAGTGGAGCGTGTGAGATCCTCTTGAAGGGTTTGGCGACTAACCGTAGAGCGAAGTGGTGTGTGTTGCTTAGCATTCTCTTTCTTCAAAGCATCTAGCTGAGCCTGTAACAGCATCTTTGCTTCCTCAGCTTCCTTTCTCTTCTTCTCAGAAAGCTCCAGCCTTTTGGCTAAATCAATAGTATCATCACCATCATTAGTTGTCCAACTTTTGTCATGCAATGAGCGAGCACGGGAGTGAGAGGGCTTGATAACTCGTTGAAGTGCGGCGAGTTGCTCACCTTTCTCCTTAAGTTCTTTTTGGACTGATTCAAGGTTGGCATTAAGTTTTCGTTTCATCACCTCGGACTCACTGTGATCACGTCGCTGCTGATCGATCGTCTTCTTGAGTTGTTGTACTTGATCCTCTAAAGATGATGTGGATCGTTGGGCAGCACTTGCAACCTTCTGCTCTCGAGCAACATCATGCTTCAAATCCTCAATCTCTCTGGCCAGCTTCTCCTTTTGCTTCTTCAAGGTTTCAGAATTTAACTTGGCAGCTTCCAACTGTTCGCGTAATCGTTGTTCGTTAGCTTCTAGCTCTTCTTTCTCCTTGTTCAGCTTAGTGCGCTGACTCATAGCTTCATCAGTGAAAGAAGTTCGGAGTTTCCTCATGTTCTTATTCTTCTTCTCAAGTTCACTGACAACTTTTGAATGCTCGAATTTCAAGGTCTCAAGGTCTTTTAGTGCACACTGAAGGTCTTGAGTGATCTTATTCTTCTCAAGAACGAGGGCTTCTTTATTTGAGAGATCGTCCTCAATGAAATGTTTAAGCTGTGTGACTTGAGCATCCAACTTGCTCTTTTCGTCAACCAAACTATCCAACTCACTTTGAATTCTGCCGATGTTCAAATTAGATTCACCAAGCTTCAGGTTTAATTCATCGTTTCGAAGCTTGGCACTGTTAAGCTGAGATTCAGTATCGTTTAGTCGTTCTTTCAAAACTGCGATTTCACCACGAGCAGAGGCAACATTGGATGCTCTTTCACGTGCGACCTTTAGCTCCTCTTCAAGCTTCTTTCGAGCTTCGTCGATACCGGCAAACTTAGAAACGCTTTCAGCAAGCTTCTCTTTTTCATATCTTAGTTTGTCAATATGAGAAGACTTTGCAGATATTTCACCGAGAAGTTTCTGGCGCTCAGTGCTGGTAGCCTCGTTTTGTTGTTGTAATGCAGCACTAAGCTCATCAACCTTCATACTAAGTAATCGGCGACTCTCATCCTGTTTAGACTCATCAGATACCTTAGCTTCCAGAATGCGTCTGGCTTCCCTTTCGGCAACTTCTAGTTTTGAGCAGCGTGCTTTAGAGGCCGCAAGTTCTTGTGCAGCGGTAGCACATGCAGCCAGTGACTTCTGGTGCTCGGATTCTAGGTCTCTGAAAGCTGTATCAAGACTATCTGCTTTTTGTTTGCTCATTTCAAGCTCAGTTCTGATCTTCGTGAGCTCATGTTCCTTTCGTCCAATAACATCTTCATACTCTTGGGAAGCTTTGTATTGATCGTCGAGTTGTTGTCGATATTCCTGAATCTGAGCAGTAAGCTCTTTAACCTTGGATTGTTCCGTGTCTAAATTCTTGGTAGAGTTCTTCGTTAAGATACTGAGTTGCTCTTCAGTTTCTGCCAGTTGCTGCTCTAATCGGTGGATTTTGTCATCCTGTTCTTTAGCTTGAGTTCTCAATACTTCCAACTCAACGGTCGCAGCCTCAAAATCTGCTTTATGTGAGCTCTCTGTAGCTGAGGCTTCTTCAAGCTGATCCTCAAGAAGATATATTTGATCTTTGAGCTTAGATTTGTCCTTCTCCAGGAGACTGATAAAATGAGCAGCATTAGCCAACTCAGCTTTCCATGTTTCGGATTCAGCATCAACCTTTTTCTTAGCAGCCAGAAGTTCTTCACATTGGACCTCCAGTCGATCTAAATCTTCCAAAGCACCAGAAAGCTGGTCTTCCAAATCAGCTTCGTGTTGTTGAGCTCTTTTCAAAATCTCTTCTTTATCAAGGGCAGTTTGAAGTTCACCTTCCAACATGGTTTTGACCTTTTCAAGCTCAACTTCTTTCTTTCGCTGAAGCTCGCTAATCTCGTCTTGTTTTTGTTGCATGTCCTTGACAGTGGTCTCAAGCTTCTTAATTTCAAGATCCTGAGCTTTGGATCTGCCAGTGTCGCTATTTGCCATCAAAAGAGGGCCCATCTTAGTGTAAAGCTTCCACCATGGGTTTTCACGAAGTTCCAAGTAAGTTTCAAAGTTCTTCTTGATGATGGAAGTAGCTTGGACCTTAAACAATGTTTTTCGAACTTTTTGACGTTGAAAAGCACCACGGGCACAAGCTTGAAATTGAATTATGATCTTCTTGACCATGTTTTCGCGACGCTCTTCTAACTCAGCAAGAACACCAGATTTAAAGAAAACCTTAGTTAAACCAACCTTGTAAAGGTTTTCATCTAAGTCAAACTTCTTAAGGATCAGCTGACATGCCTTCTGGCCCTCGATGTAGGTTTTGGGCATACCTGTTACTAAGACTTCGTAACGCATTCTGAATTCTGAAAAGAAGAGTCGGTTAGGGTAACCAGTTCTAGCAATTCGGATGCCTTCCAGAACACCATTACATCGAAGTTGATCCAAAACTAAAAGATTATCAAGACGGTGAGGTGTTTTAGCATGGTTAGGAATAATGCAACGGACAAAATGGGGATGAGTTGAATTAAGTTGGTTCATTAAATGGGCGAGCTGTTCCTTATGACGTTGGGCAACTGTTCGGAAAATACCCTTTTTGAGAACTCTTTCGTTTGAGACACCGGTGCCTGCACCAGAACCATTTACAGAAGAGCCAGTGACTGAATTAGATCCAGATGCAGGAGAGGTAGTAGACATTCCGAGTTCTGTGGAAAAGAGTCGATTGACAAGTGCTTCAGAGGATTCCATCAAAAGTTCAGTGATGTTATCATTTAGTGGGTCTTTGTTTTTCTCAAGCCAACCTTCAGTGCTATACTCGACCTCGGCAGCATAATGAGTTAAAATGAAACCTTGAGAAAGACGACTGGTCCGATATTTAGGAGATTTTTTATCCCAGAGGCCATTGAGCTTGTCAGTAAATGACTTATCAGTGGCCTTAGGCATAACACATTCTTCGTCAAGACATGAGAAGATACCAATAGGCTATTAAAAAAACAAGTTAGTGAGAAACAATAACAACGTAACAACAAATTTAACTTACATTACTTTTTTCGATCAAATTAATGGTTGGTTGTAAATCATGACCAAAATCAATGTACTTCCATGAGATATTTTCCCTATTGTACTCTTCCTGTTCCAGGACAAACATGTGGTGATTGAAGAATTGTTGAAGCTTCTCATTCGTGTAATTTATGCAGAGTTGTTCAAAAGAGTTGTTTTCGAAAATTTCAAAGCCAGCAATATCAAGAACTCCAATAAAGGAAACCCGCTCTCCAGCTCTGCCTCTATCAAGAGTATCGTTGATGCGATCCACAATCCTACCGAATGTGCGTTCATAAAGTGATTTGGCAAGAGCATCTAGTGAGTGTCTAACTTGTTGAGCCGATCGAGACTGACGAACCCATTCCCGCCCAGCCTTGACCTTGGGACGAAGTAAGCCTTGTGAGAACAATTCAGCAGAAATACCAAGAAGATGACAAACGCGCTCAACTTGGGTAGCATTAAGAATTCGAGCTTGATCACTTCTTTCGGCACCAATTTCAATGTTACCGATATTGAGAATAGCAGACATGACTCGAAAGAAATCGTTCTGTTCTTGGGTAGCAAATCCCATAATCTTAAACGAGTTGAGAAGAGCTTTGAATTCATGTGCATCATCTATTCCTTCAATGAACTTGTTGGAGTCCTTGAGGTAAGCGTAATCAGTCATCTGGCCATCAAGCATCAGAGAGTTCTTTAAATCAGCTGGTAAACCACAAAAGAGCTGATAAAAGATGTGGTAGTTACGTTCTTTAGCATTCTGGCAAATGACACGAGACTTTTCCAGTAAGTACCAATCAATGCTAGCACCTGCGATTTGACCAGAACGGCCAAACTCAATTCGAATAAATTTACCAAAACGTGATGAATTGTTGTTGCGAACAGTTTGAGCGTTACCGAAAGCTTCAAGGATAGGATTTGCTTGAAGGATCTTATGCTCAAATGAAGTGGGCGCCTGTGGGGTAGAACCTTTCATAGGAGATCCAGGAATAGAAGTTTCACCTGAGGTGGTATCGAGGATGGATTGAGAACGTGTAGCTGTTATGGCTGCAAGATACTGGATGACCTTTTTTGTATTTTCCGTTTTACCAGCACCTGATTCACCAGTAACAAGGATTGACTGGTTCTCATGTTCCTCTAGCATATTGTGGAATGCTTTGTCAGTGATGGCGTAGATGTGAGGTCCAATTTCACCGTTGTTAGTACCTGAGCCAGTCGGTGAGGAGGATGCACCAGGAACTGAATTTTTGCGCTTTGAGCTGGCTTTGTACAAGTTGATTGATTTCTCACCGTAGATTCCCAATTCTCTGTATGGGTTAATTGCGACCAAGAACAGACCACTATATGTATAAATAAGATCTTTCATATATCGTGCACGCAGATTGTGAACAACAGATGCCTCATTGAGATACGTAAGTTCAGCCATATCACTGGCAAGCTCGAACTTTGGAGGGTTAACTGGCGAAACAGTGTGTGAAGGAACAATACGATCTGAGTCGTCAATACATCGGACTTGGATATGGCCCTCTGGAATATCTGGATGTTGTGGTTGTTGATCGGGGTTAGCTTCGCCTTTTGATTCTTCTTCTGATGAAGTGGGCTGCGAAGGATCGTATGTAACAAATCCCATGATGAAAGCAAGTTGTGGGTCAGGTACCCAGATCCATCGCTTTGAAGCAAAATCCGAAGACATATCAGAATATGCTGTAGCCTTTCCATTATGCAAATTTTCATCGGAAATCATGGAAGACGCGGTGCTCGACATGCCTGGAAGTGAAGAAGATGAGGCATTCGAACTCAACGATGGAGAGTTATTGACATTGCTCATAGGAGCAAATGTCTTTGATTTATAGACCATAGAAAATAAATAAAAAAACGAAAAACCCAAGAAGGTTTTTCAACACAGGAATGAAGGAAGAAATACTGTTGATAGTTAAAAATAAGTTAGAAACACGAGGGAAATTGGGATATTTTATAAGAAAGAAGACATGCAGGCTGAAACAGATCAACTTGGTGGTTACTTTGTTTACTTTGAAACCCCGTTGACCGGGCAACGAGAGGTTTGTTTACTTTTGCGTTTCAACAAAGAGAACACGGCTGTGCAAGTACCTTCAACTTGTATAATGCAACATTGGTAGCAATCAACCTAAAGTGCAACAAAGTATCGATTTTGGAAGCAACGCGGCTAGAGTTGTGGAGAAACGGAGTAACTATTATTCACTTGCCTTTCATTTCATATGTCGTTGATTTCTTCTGTCCCGTAGTATAATTGAGAATATTCTTTATCTTGTCCCCTTTAGCGTTTCAGTTTTTTTCTAGCTTACTGATCCGTATTTTTTCAACTCTGCTTTTTGAGCTGATTTACCCTTTTCCCAAGAAATAATACCAGCCCACGACAGCTTATCTTTATTCATTTGCCATGGCCTCTGCTCGCAATCGCGAAACTGCACCTTCGCAGGGGACTGAAGAATCCCATGGTGGCGGCAACCCGGCTGTTTCTCGAGATTTGCCCTCTTCTCGCCCTGCATATGGCCGTGCTCCTTCGATGCGTTCTATTAATGTCATCTCTGATGATGGCAGCGACAGAGCGGATGGTCGTTCTATGCTGAACTATGTCATTGGCCGTAACATTGTCTCTAGTTCTGATGACATTGCTAATGTCACTGGTCCAATTTCTAGTGCCTCACAAGCAACAGAACCTGAAGATGACTATGGGAAGTCAGGATCTGAGTACAACACTGATGAAGATGATGATGAAGGAAAAGGCAACTCGGACGAAGAGGATCCAACTACAGACCAAGACGATTCTACTGTTTCGTCTACCCTTTCGCCTCAGTTTATGTCTGCTTCTATGACTGCTGTAGATGTGGAATTTGTTGGTGATCGTACAGTTAAACCCTCTCGATCCCACAGATCAACGCGATCAAAGTCTGTTAGATCTAATAAATCTGGGAGATCCGTCAGATCCAACAGGAGTAATAGAAGCGTTAAAAGTAGTCTCAGCCAAACGCCCATAGCTGACAGATTTTCTGAAGAAAACTTTGCTAAAGCAGACTCTGCCATCTCTAATGGTTTGATTATTAATTAATATTTAAGTTTTGAATTATTTATGAAATGAGTGAATGACTAACCAAGATTTTTAATAGGTTTAGACTATGAAGAAAAATCTATGCATACTGCCGAAACACATTTTACTGAAGACGACCTCGGGTCTACTATGACTTATGGTGAAAATGGCCTTTATACCACTGAGTCTGGAAACGAGATTACTACAGATCCAACTCATCCTTCATATGATGAGAAGGCCAGACAGGACAAATTAGACCGTACATCCAGATTTGCCATGATAAAAGCAAAATTTATGTCTAGAGCTACGTTACTTTGGATATTTGGGGTCATTATCCTTGGCTCAGTTGTCTTGAACGTTTATTTTGTCGTGTAAGTATCGCATTTTCTTTTTTTAATCAAACCTAGACTAATAATCAACATGATAGAAATCGATCATCTATTACTCGTCATACATTGGAGTCAATTCCTCAAAAACAAGTTCCTGTGTTTCGTCCAGCACCTATTTCGCCAGTTAAATCCGAGACGCCATTGAAAGGAATTACCCGAGATATAATTACAAGTTCAGATCCTGAGGTTGAGAGATTACTTAATGATCCTAGTTTAAGACAGGTTCTTTATGGTGTTGATTACTCACCCTTAAACGTGCAATATCCTCACTGTGGTGTTACTCAGCGCGATGTCACCCTTGATCTGGCTATTCTGTCTCAAATTACTGACAAGATCCGTCTTTATGGTACAGACTGTCGTCAAGCTGAATATGTTTTGAATGCATTTATTGATTTGAACTTGAATATGACTTTGTCACTAGGTGTGTGGGTTGATCGATCATATGAAGGAAGTAGTCGTCAGCTTGATGAAATGCAGAGGCTTGTCACAAAATATCCTACAAAGTATTTTGACAGTATTTTGGTTGGAAATGAGGTTCTTTTTAGAGGCGACTTGAGTGAGTCAGAACTCATTTCATACATTGTTCGAACCCAAGATTTCTTAAAAAGCCGAGACATTGATATTCCTGTTGGAACTTCTGATATTGGATCCAAATGGACACCAAGATTAGCATCTATTGTCGATGTTTTGGCAGCTAATATCCATCCATTCTTTGGTGGAGTCCCTGTTGCAGTATCCACCAATTGGACATATCAATTTCTCTATGAACAAGTGCTTACTGATATTGAGACATGGGATAGAGTTCCTTCTCAAATTGTGATTTCCGAGGTTGGCTGGCCCTCTGGTGGAGGTAGAATATTAGGATCTGTTGCTGGAGTCAATGAACAGCAAAAATTCTTGACTGACTGGGTATGTTCTAAATTAGCCACCGCTGAAGTAGGTTGGTATTGGTTTGAAGCATTTGATGAACCTTGGAAGATTATCTATCACAATGGCGAAGACAGATGGGAGACTCAATGGGGAATTTTTACAAGTAATAGAAAACTGAAGGATGGTGTTAAGATGCCCATATGCTCTGAAAGTGACATTGACTAAAATTACTACGTTTTACTGATAAAATTGGTCAAAGTGTATATGATATATGACTTGCGTCTGTACTTTAGCGCAAAAAGGTATTTACTTGACGTTTTCTCCATGTCATTGGTGTTCTATTAGCCGTACATTTGTCTGTAATAATTATTGTAACTAGGGCTCACACTAGGGCTTTATGTAATTGTAACTGTAATAAAAAATTGAAATTTTTTCAGCCATCTATAAATTCAGGTTTTTTTTCCAAAAATTTATTTTCTTTTCTCTTTTTTCTCCTTACTTACATTATACACTTTCATTATACCAAGCACAGTCGATTTTTCTCTGTTTGACAATCGTGCACAAATGGGTGAAAGGAGAGGAATTTTGAGAAAAAGCCCATGCTACTTCTTAGAATCTCTTTTGCTTCGTTGTTTCTTTCGGGATTCAGATGTTGTTGAAGGGTGGTTCATAGGATTGCTTCTTGGGAAACATATATGATTTTTTCAGTATTGTTGATTAATGACAGCGATGCTTGTTGATCACAAGGATTTTTCTGAAATGATTAGGCAAAGATTGCCTTGTAGTCTTTTATTTTGTATTGTTAGACAGCTATTGGCCAAGTCACGTAGGTCTTTACGAGGCTTGCTTGCAGTAAAATATATTGATGTAAGGCTGATAGATATAATTCTTGAATTATATAGTCATAAGCAATGATTCAAGCTGAGGAATTTACGGATTGTACCTTTGAGGTGTAATTAAATCTGTTATATAGATTAAGAGCCTGCCTACCTACCAGCTATGTGATCGGTTTATAGTTAGCCAGAAGAAACAGCTAAATTTTTATTACACACAAAATAAATATTATACGCGAAATACAAAAAAGGACCTGGATACATAAATACACCACCGTACTTTTATCGATTTTTAATTCTCTCTTCATCAGATTGAGACCACACACCTGAGAAAAGCTGATATAGAGTAAAAAGCCAAAACAATGCAAAGCACGCACTAGCAATTGTAATATTGGCAACGACATAAATATCAGGAAATTTTGGAGAAGCGGGGACAAACAGTTCAACCAAGTGGTAAGAAGCCATGGCTGTATAAGTAACGATAAGAACCAATCTCCAGAACAATGTAGCCAGTGAATCGACAGTAAACCAGCTATTGGAACTAGATGCGCTATAGCCTGGTAACAAATGAGTACGAAGTTTGTGCTCACTACGTAAACTGGTAATGAAATTGAAATTGCCAACTAGCCAGTTCCATAACATAACAGTTCCAAAGAACTGCAGTTGCAGATTCTCACGCTTAAGTAGTGGCCAAAGAGAAAACATTGCAACGTTGTTAATCCAAAACACTAAAGAAAGAACGGTATCAGAAGAACTTGATGTAAAAGAGATGGTATCAGTTATTGAACGACGACGTCTAGCGGACGCAATAACAATGGTGGAAGGCATCAATGGCAATAGAACAGATTTCTCATGAACCTGGAAGGAAAAGAGGAAAAAGCCCCAGGCGGAGGCTGCAAAGGCCCAAGGCAAAAGCTCCTGTTTTTTGCGCTTGTTTTGCACAAATATAAGAACCAACATCACTGGAATGACAGAAGCCAATGTGGCTACCAAACTCATCCTTTGAAGCTGATCAGAAGTGAATAAGAGCTTAAATTTAATGAATGTATTAGCGCTGCACCAAAAGTTGGCGACTTTATCCTCCCACAAGCCACGAGAAAATGGGAAAATGCGAATAGCCATTTGTTTAAGAACATTTAAACTGTCACGACCACTGAAAATAATCAATGGAGCAACTGAAACTGCAAATGAACCAACTGTAGCAATTCCCATTATGACTAACTTCTTGAAATCGATCTTTAAATGAAGGGGAGAAATGGAAAATGAGATCACAGCACTTAACAAGAAGCCAGCAACTGCAGGAGCATAATAGAGAGCCATTTGCTTAAATGTAATAGATGCAACGAATGCTGCACAAGCCGAAATGTATTTTTCTTGCTGGAGCCAAACAAGTGACAGCAAAGCAAATCCAAGCATCACTGAGTTGTACTGAAAGTGTCCATGATCCACCAATATTAAAGCCGGTTGAGTAAGAATAGCAGCTGCCGACAAGCATTGACCAATCGGTGATAATCCATCTCGTCTGGAAGTCCACTTCATATACATCAAAACTGCTGGGATATAGACTGCAAGCTCAGAGAAGACGACGGTTGCTCTCATATATGCCTTTAGTCCAGGGTCATCCAATCCTCGAGAGGTATCCAATGCAAACCAACTGGGTTCAATGAATCGTCCAACTAATCCCAAAAACCATGAATGATACGCTGTCAATGGGGGATAATCAAGTCCCCACCACTCCAAATCAAAGAAATACCATCTGCTGACGGGAACATGGTTGGTAATTTCAAGCCAGTGTCGTTGTGCTTCAAAATCGCCATGGAGCGGTTCTTGCTGATAGCCTAAGAAATAGAAGAATTTAGTTAGTATCTAGAGAAATGAAACCTAATACACAAAATAACATACCTGAATAAGTGCCTAGTCCAACGGCTAGTCTAATGATTACCGCAAACGATATGATTGTGTATTTGGCAACCCATTGTGTAGCAGCAGGTCTAAATGGGGATAAAAAGTCCGAAAGAGGGGTGTCAGAAAGCGGACTCTCTTCAGCAATTTCCGAGCTATACACATGAGAAAAAGATGGCCTTCTCTTATGGTTTGATGCTTTTGATGGCCGCGACTTTTGTGTTGGCGATAGCATTATGAAAATATGTATGACTGTCTGGGGCCGGTAAGGTAGGGGGTAGGACTTGTAGAGAAAGAAAACAAGCAAAAGGAAATATCAAATCTACCACACTTTGAATATAAATCAACCAAGAAGTATCAAACTTCTAATAGCCATAAGTGGGTATTTGGGAAAATCACAGAGGATTCCTTGCCGTGATATTGTTTTATTAAAGGTCAGCATGAGATCAATTCAGTTAAGGCCACACACCCCTCCCACACATAGAAAAAACGTGACTTTTTGGTATTGTAGAGCACCAAAAAATGTGCCGTTTTCTGATTGACCCATAACATGGTACATATTGGAACTAAAAACAACCCTTATATCTCTAAAATATCTCTGAGCATAAATATATTGTACAGTCAAAAAATGACATATTTTTTGGTGCTATATAATACCAAAATCCCACATTTTTCTCTGTTTGGGAAAGATTTCAGTGGTACTTTATGTTTGATCACGTGCCTCAATATAGAAGATTAACTTGTTTTTGAAATACATTTGAAAATATGAAAGACGTGATATAAAAAACGTTTCAAATGAAATAAAATATCAGTCTTAAACAAACTGCTGGATTTTAAAATGTATTTTTCTATTTTTTACACCATTTCATTTTATACACATATAAAAAGTAAAATCTCAACGAGGTTCAGTGGTGTAAAGGTTATCACATTTCGTTTACAAATGAAGGTTTTCAAATCTTATGACCCGAAAAGGCTCCGAGTTCGATCCTCGGCTGAATCACTTTTTTATTCTATCACTTTTAATGACTTTGATAGTTATTTTTTATTTTTGAAATATAACTTTTCTTATACATTATAATTATAATATGCATTTTATATATTTGTGCTTTATATTTTGAGATTAAAGGATATTGATACGAAATGTCGCGTAAAGTACTGCGGTCACGTTTACGTCACGGTGCAATGTAAACACATAAATTCAAATTGTGGCGTTTATTAATAAGCACGCGCCTATTTGGTGATTCAAATATGTACACAAAGCAGTTAGGGTTCATATTTTTTTTGCTTCTCAACACACAGTTTGTTTAATTTGACAATTTATTTGCTGTATTTCGGTTTAAAGCTCCAACTATGGAACATGATGATGATGCACAAACTTCTCAATTGTCTTCACCACCTCCAAACCTCTCAACATCTCCAGTAGTCCAAAGAATCAAATTTTTCCATAAATATCCCGAAAACTGGAGCAAGCCTAAAGCAAATCAGCAGCATGAACAAGATATAGCTACAAATCATCTAATATCTTCATATGATCAAAACTTGGGTAACTTAGAATCTCAAAACAACGTCGCTTCTTTCTCGATCACACAATCACAAGTTGATATCGTTCCAACACAAAGAGACGAAAATCCTGAATCCATACCATCATTTATGACTACACAAGCACAGATTGATTTAATAGACCAAAGCTCTACATATGAGCGGTTTCGAGAACAACTGGAAGCCATTGTTGGCCCACTTGACGATAAAAAGTTTATTGAGATAAGAGATCGATCCAGTGGGAATGTGAACGCTGCAATCAATCTTTTATTTGACGAGTCTTCCAGTACTACACCATCTCAACCTCAACCGCTTATTTCCCAACCTATTACTGCTCAGGGTACCAAACGAAAGGAAAATATTCCAGTCCCCATTTCTTCCTCACAGTCTGAAGAAAAAAATACTTCAAACACCAACTGGACTCGTCGTTACATTGGAAGTTTACAAGCTGAAATCCTAGTCACACGGAGTGGCTACGGGTTAGCTAACTATCAAGAAAATTTGAAAGTTAGTTCAAGAATTACGAACAGCACAGGGAAATTTAATGGTAGGGGCAAAGTTCAAAAGTCAGGGAATACCATGCAGATTGCTCGTCCTGATTCATTTGTTAGGGTTGTGAATTCTAAGGGACTGGAGATTGGTCGTTTTCGTCCTGATGTTGAAAAAACCATAGCAGTATTGATGGATACCGACACAGCGTATTTTTCAGCTACAGTGATATATGCCGATCCCCATTTGCAAATTGGCGACACATTTTTTGTTCAAGTCAGTTGTTTTCTGAAAAGATCTGCTTTTGTTCGACTAGATGGAATTGGATCTAATATACATAAAGACATCACGGGTGCAGATCATCATATGATAGCTGAGCAAAATGAAGACTTTCAAAAGCAGTTAAAGTCTACAGCAAAATCTTTTGGGCTCTTTGGAAGCAAGCGTACTATTGATTTCGTTACTGATGGCGTTACTGATATCAATTCAAATTCAAATAATTCGTTTTTTAACAATGGTAAAGAATCCGTAGAAGAGTTACTTCTAAAACACCGACAACAAAGTTTGGTATCACTTTTTCTTAAACTTTCGATAAAACCGGTTCACAATCCAAATCACAAAAGTGGAAATAGTATCCTAGAAGATGGATCTCAAGAAAATGTTTTTGAACAGCTGGAAAAAGCTTCTGAAATCAATATGTCACAAGCTCCTCCACGAGACAGCGACGAGCCAGATGGAAACTTGGATGATATTTCTGAGGAACAGGCTATTGATCATCAACAACTTGATACTGTTTATGGGCGGACTACTACAGCTCAAGATCGGATGCTTACAGAAATGGAGCCACCAAATACATTTGCCATGTCATTACGGCCGTATCAGAAGAAAGGCCTTAACTGGATGGTTCAAAGAGAGTCTTCAGATCAATACATTGGGGCAGATGCGGAGAAAGATGACAATGGTAATATCATAGAGCCCATGCATCCATTATGGCAAGAATTCGAATGGCCAGAAATACCAAAAGATTTAGAATCAGAAACTTTTGAATTTTCAGTATTTTACGCAAATCTGTACTCTGGTGAATTGTCTCTTGACTTTCCACGGCAAATGAAAATGGCTCGTGGGGGGATCTTGGCGGATGAGATGGGTCTTGGTAAAACTATTTCAACAATGGCACTTATTCACGCTGGCATGGAGGAACAAAGAGCTAAGGAAAAAGAATTACAAAAGGCCAGCGAACAAAAATCATCACAGACTGACCCGATGAATGATGACCCCGATTATGCCCGTTATACAACTTTGATCGTAGCTCCCATGTCTCTGTTATCACAATGGGAATCAGAAGCTTACTCTGCTTCTAAGGCTGGATCAATTAGAGTACTCGTTTACTATGGAAATTCGGCCGTTTCTCTTACTGGTGGAAAAGATCTTAGGTGGCTATTATGTGGACCAGAAGCTAAAGAAAAGGCACCACATGTTATTGTTACAACTTATGGTACACTTGCATCAGAACATGGTACATTACTAAAGGTATACCGTAAACAACAAGAAGGAATTTCTCAGCAGAAGCTTAAATTAAAGAAACGAAAGGTCGGGGGTACTAATGAGCCAGTATGTATATGGGATGATACCAGAACCCCGTCTATTGGTACAACTAGTAGAGAGGATTACATATATGGCTTATACGGTGTTCAGTTTCATAGAGTTGTTATTGATGAAGGTCATACTATCAAGAACCGATCTACCAAAGTTGCAAAGGCCTGTTATGATTTGAGAGCTCAACGACGTTGGGTTCTTACTGGTACCCCAATTGTGAATCGACTTGAAGACTTGCATAGCCTTGTAAAGTTTTTACGAGCAGAACCATGGAACAATTTTTCATTTTGGAAGACTTTCATTACAGTACCATTTCAGAATAAGGATGTTACCCGTGCGCTTCAAGTTGTTCAGAGTGTCATGGAACCACTACTTCTGCGTCGAACAAAGAACATGAAGCATGAAGACGGGACGCCATTGGTGGAGCTCCCAGAGAAGGAAATAAGTATTGTCAAAGTCAAGCTTTCTGATGTAGAGCGCAAAATTTATCGACACATTCATGCCTCAGCCAAGTCAGCTCTTGATTCTAAGATTAAAGAAGGAAATGTAATGAGAAGTTACCAAGCTATTCTTGCAAAGATTTTGAGAATGCGACAAATTTGCTGTCATCCCAAGTTAGTAACTCAAATGCTACTGGAGGAGAAGAAGGAAATGTCAAAACGTGAAGCTAACTTTGGCCCAAGCTCAGATAAACAAGATGATGATTTAGAAAGTGTTACTGATTTAGTTGCCAAGTTCAACAGTACTCGTAACAATTCTCCAGAATCACCTGATATGATTGTCGGAGGTAGTCAAGGATCTGGGACTGAGAAATTTGGGTTCTCAGTGTTGGAAGCTATCCAAAACGGGCGAGCTCAAGGCTGCACCATGTGCATGGATGATGAGATTCCAGAAGAAGACCAAGCGTTAACTGAGTGTCTCCACATGTCATGTTTAGACTGCCTTCTTGCTCACATTGATTTTCAGATCAAAAAGGGAGAAACACCATTGTGTCCTATTTGTCGAAAGGAGATTTCCAAGAAAAAGATATATCTTGTCAGAAGGGATGATTCTGATGTATTTGATTTAAATTCCTGTGACTCCACGTATGGTCAAAGACTCAGGTTGCGCCTTTACAATCCATATGGCCAATCTGCAAAAGTTCAAGCACTTGTTACGAAACTTCGGGAAACGAGGCAAGCCAATCGAGAAGTTATTCGAGCATATCGTGATCAACCAAAAAAGGGTAATACTATTCCAGGGGTTGTAAAGTCGGTTGTATTTTCTCAGTTTACTGAATTTTTGACGGTGATTGAGCATGAACTCATAGCAGAAGGATTTAATGTATTACGTTTTGATGGATCGTTAAACCAAGTAGAGCGCACGCGTGTCCTTGAGAGATTTAAAGGACTTCATCCATCAGACGATAAAGGCGATACCAAAACGTTTGACATTTTACTAATTTCATTAAAAGCAGGAGGTGTTGGACTTAACTTGGTTTGTGCTCAGCAAGCGTTTATGATGGATCCTTGGTGGAATTACGCCAATGAAGCCCAGGCCATTGATCGTATTCACAGACTGGGTCAACAAAATTCTGTGCGGGTTTTCCGAATGATTGTTGAAGACAGCATTGAGGAAAAGATTCTTCAAATTCAAGAAAAGAAGAAAGTTTTGGCGATTTCTCTTGGGCAATCGGAGGAAGAGAAGAAGGCCCAAAGAATGGACGATATCATTTCATTATTTGACTAGCTTGTTTTGTATTGTTATTTTTATTATTCGTATTATTCGTATTAGTATAATTTTTTTCATTTTATATACATATCTATATTTCTGGTGATTGAATTCAACAGTTTATTTGTACCACAAAACAATTTTGATGGATCAATATGAGTGGCAAGCACTCGTAACAAGGTGGTTACCGGGCAGAACTACGGCCAGGAACTACGGGCCGGGATTTGATTCTTACATACATATATGCCACTTGTGACAAGACCCATTACAACATTGTGTCACGCAGGTAGAGGGGGAGTGGCATTATTTCGGCGTGCGCTTATCTCACTTCACGTGATGGTATCACCAAATTTCATGGCTCCATCACGCACGCTTCATTGTTTGACACAATCGCTGTGACTATTCGACCAATTTTTTCCACACACGCACAACATTTTTCATGATATAAACATTGGCGAATCCACAAATTCTAAGAAGACTCCATTTTCTTTTCTTTCATCTTTCTCTTCCTTTTCCGTCCAGTTTTCTGTTCATCATTTTCTTCTTCGTCATTCTAGTGCGTTAATTTGGAAGATATTTGCGTCAAGTGTTCTTCCGGCCTGCAGCATTTGATTACATCGTGTGCCTGCTATCCTATTTCATTATATTCCCCCAGATTATTTTTTTGATAAAGTTTTCGGCAAAAGCTTTTCTTTTATTCTTCTTCTTCTAAGATTCATTGAAATATGTGCAGATTCTTAATCTTTAAAGGTAAGACTAGTGTGATTTCTACTTGAGAGGTTTGTATTGTCAGCTAACTGAAGCAATTCTTTTTTTTTTTTTTTTTGTAGGAACTGATCCAATTCTCTTGGCTCATTTGTTAACAAGACCAGCTCATTCTATTATCAACCAGTCTTATGACAGTAGACTTCGACTCGACCCGCGCCGGCCCATTAACGGAGATGGTTTTGGGGTAGGATACTATCCTCAGGATCGCCATGACCCCGAGCTGGGTGGAGGCGGTCCTTGTGTGTATTGCGCCACTACGCCAGCATGGAACAATATCAACCTGGAACGACTTTCGGACAAGACAAAGTCCGACCTTGTGTTTGCGCATGTTCGAGCATCTACCGCCGGTGTGTTGTCAGAGAGTAACTGTCATCCGTTTGTGTATCACACGTTGATGTTTATGCATAATGGAAATGTGTCACATTTTGAAAAGATTAAGAAGAGATTGGCAGATCATGTGCGTGAAAAATACTTTTTGATAGTTCAGGGATCGACGGATTCGGAGTGGATGTTTGCACTATTTTTGGACTGTTTGGAAAACAAGGGCTATGATCCTTCTGATCCATATGGAAACTTTGAGTCATCGAAGCTACGTGAAGCATTGCTGGATGTGATTACGTATATAAAGGATTGGACTAAAGAGGCTGGGGTGCCTGTTAATGAGCCTAGTTTGTTAAATATTGCTATTACGGATGGAACGTCGGTTGTGGTATCTCGATATATTACCAGTAAGACAGAAGAAGCTGCTAGTTTGCATTTCAGTTCAGGGACCAGATTTTTTGAACATGAGCCTGGTCAATATCGAGTAGAACGACGGGACCGAGCACAGAAGATCATTATGGTTGCTTCCGAGCCTTTGACGTTTGAACGAAACGACTGGGTTACAATTCCTACCAATACCATTTTGACGATTAAAGGGCAGACTGTTTTATTCCACCCGGTGATTGATGAGTACTACCAAAAAGATCCGTCGTTTTCCAGATCGTCTGGGTTTGCCGAGTCAAAGGGCTTGGTCAGTCCCATGCCGGTTTCCAAGTCGTCCACGAGAGACTTGCCGCCTTTGGAACGAGAGGGACGACGACGAGATCTTACGTCGGACCTGGTCACGATTACAGCATGAGGATATATGGCGTGTATGTCCTGTAAGATGGTATGGTTGTATTTTGCATTATTGCTTGCATCTATTTGGGTAGGCGATTGCTCAAAAGTGCTTTATATCCATGGAGCCCTGCTTTTCTTTATTACTCCGGATGGATTTTGCTTTACAATATATAAGTTTACGGGAAATCACTCGTGACTCCTGGCTTTTGCATTTAAAAAAGAAGTATTGCTTTGCATATATTTCATCATTATATTTATTGTGTTGACCATGTTCTATATATATGAGCCTAAAAATAAAACGGTTGTGTGTATACGTATGTTCATAGCTGAATAGATTGAAGCATTATCATGCATTGTCATAATTGCCATAATTGAGCTTGCCAGCCTCTATCTAGATAGTTTAAATAAGATAGAGACCGAATCTGACTCTTTGCTGCCAGCTTTAGGACCAAGCGCAAGGCTGAGCAACGGTTGCGTAGATACATACGTTTACATAATCATTCTATTTATATTCTAACATAACATCACCTGCTCTCTACAACCATGCGCGCTCGCCACAAGCAGCACAGCCGCATGGATTTCAACCACCCCCAGCGCTAACCCAGTTACGAGAGAAGGGGGGGAGAAGGCAGTTTGTAGTATACAGACGCTGGATCTTAATCTAGAACAAAGAGGAGTTTGTTGTTCCTGGCAGTGATTTGTTCTATATTCGTTCTATATCAGTTCCATTAATTCTAATGATTCTGGTCAGCTTTAATTATGTATAGACCATATCCCGCAAAAGTCTAGAATCGGTTCTCTCTAGAGGAGATTTTAATAACCTAATATCCGTATAGACCGATCCACATATTACTATTTATTGCCAATTATTAGTATTGTTACTACTATTATACTATATATTACTATTATTATTATTATCCTTGTGGAACGCTACCTTTGGCCAGTACAACGTTTGTGTACTGTGCTTTTATCAAGAGTGTAAACCATCTGGTTCTGAAACTATAGATACGGGATTGATAGTCTCAATTGAAATATTCAAGGTTTAGTATTGCAAGATAACTAACACACACAGATGATATAAATTTAAAATGTATAATAATATGCAAAAGTAAACACATTCTCATCAATCAATAACAAGTCAGCTGGTTTTTGATATACCAGATACAAGATGTTTTTTTCTACTTGAGAATTTAGTATAAATGGTTTTGAAGCTGGCTTGATGAGATTCGAAAAGAACGTGAGAAAAATAACGGAAATCTAGATTGATGGTCATATAATTAAAAAGAAACAAAGTCTAATTGCGTATCAAAAAAAAAAAAAGAATTGAAAAGAACCCCCCACAAAATATAAAATATAAAATTTAAAATTTAAACAAGACATATACATTACTTGGCGTTATTTTTAGAATCGTCCTAATCCTATAAAGCAAACACTTCCATCTCAAGACGAAACCGCCAAGTTCGTATGAATATAAATGACGTATACCCCACTGGGCAGTTTAACGGTATTGGGTAACAGGATCATAGGCCTGAATGAAGGGTTGCTTCTCTTCAGGGCTGGCACGAGACTCGGTAGATCCGCAGCAGATGGAAAAGATCCACCAAATGGTACCCCAAAGAGAGGCAGCTACAGAGGCCCAAGCAAGACCCAAAGCGAGTTTGGAAACCGATGCACTGATACCATACTTGTTCAACTTTTCATTGATAATATTCTTAATGACGACAAACACGCCGGTGGTCAGACCAGCAGAGACAATAAGCAGGAATAGCGTAATGAATGAAAGAACAGCAGTGCAGCAAGCCATTCCTCGTGAGCGGAAAGTAAAGAACCCAAGGAAAAACGTCAAAAAGGTCAAAATGACAGAGACAAGCCAAGTGACAAAACTGGCCTTTGAAATCGCTTCAAAGGTACCCAAATACTTTTTAACTTCGGGCATATCACTGACTGAAGTGACAGCCATCGAAAGGACATTGTCAACGACAGAAGTAGCGATATTACCCATGTCAGCGGTCTTGTTACTGATGATAGTGTCTTCAAATATTGTAGGGGCATCGAACCAGAACAAGGCCTTGGGCTTTGAGCAAAAGGTAAGGTTGACGCCGTTGCTGCGATCCAAAAAGTCAGTTTTTCCATCAGACTTTTGGACAAAATCTCCGTAACAATAGTTCCATAACGCGGTGTCGTAAAACTGTGGGAATGGGTTGTCACTCTTGACAAGCTGGTCGACGACTTGGACGATCTGCGCGTTGGTTTGCGCATTGTCGGTGTTTATTAAATCGACTATACTGTTTGCCGTTATATTTGCCAAGTCGAGTCTTAAGAAGAAGACACCAGGCAGCACATTGGTGCGGATTTGGCCCAGAACAACCAAGAGAGCGAGGATGAAGGAGGCAAGAGTGCCTAGTAGAGGGAATGTGATGATGATGCAATTTCGTCCGGCACCCATTTTGATTTATATATGTGTAAATGAATAACGAGGTATTGTTGAAGTATGAGTGGACGACAGTAATGACGGTGGATCGAAAACAGCAGGAAAAAGTGATGTGAATGGGAAAGAGGTAAGGAGAAGAAGAGTATTTAAAGAAGGAGAGTATATTTAAAATATAAATAAAAGAGAGCGAGAGGTCCTACATTTAAACCATCCGAGATATTGCAAAAAGAAATTATCCAGGAAAAAAAATACAAGGCGAGGTAGGAGCATCTGGAAAGTCGCGTCTGCTCGCTCTTCCAGCACCACCACCGCCAGTAAACACGAGCCGTATTCCAACGGATAGTAAAAAAAAAATAAAAATAACCTGTTACACACTAAATTACACAATTGTGTTACATATATCCACAGCCGCTTTTCGTGTCCTATTTACGTACATGTATTCCTCCACCACCACCACAACCCCAGCCCTGATGCTGTGCCAAAGATCACCACCTACTTAACACTGCCACTCTTCTGGTGGCTATTTCTGCTGCTGCTGCTGCTGGCCCATGTTAATTATACTCTTCCCAGCTCTCTCCTCCCAACCAAAAGTTGCAGAGCCACTTTTACTGCCGCCACCAATTCTTCCATGCGTATTATACCTGTGACTACTGCTATTCTGCTGAGAATGCCTGTTGTCGAACGCTCCGCGCGCATATTCTCCCACTTGTAGCGCGCCTTTGCCAATCTCGTAACTGTTATATATATCTGGCCCAACGTCGACGTACTCTGATTCACTTTCTGAGTCCTCTTCTGCGCCTTGGTCATGTTTGGAACCGCCCATAAACCGGAACATTTTGTTTCCAGAAAACACACTCCTCTTTGGTTTGGAACTGCCGTGCTGCTTTTTGTCGTGTACCTGCAGAAAATTATCTTGATGGGATGATACCTTTTTTGTTTCTTCTTTTGGAAGCTGATGTTGTTGTTGCTGCTGCTGTAACTGGAATTGCTCAACTTTTCTTGGCGGATGTTGCGTACCCATTTGCTTCCACTTCATGTTAAACTCGTGCTGCCTCCGAGCCTCTTCTTCTTCCTTTTGAATACGTTGATCTTTAATCCAACTTTGTAAATTGCCATTGCTCGCTGCCGTCTGTACCTTCATTTCACCCAGCCTTTGCAGTCGTTTTTGCCGCTCATAAATCTGCTTTACTGATTCCTGAACCGGCTCCTTGAGAGAATATACCTTGGTGCTGGAACTGCTGTCCTTGGACTCTTTGACACTTTCCTTCTTATTCTTCTTCAATCCCCGCCCAAATATCCAGAATGAGCTTCCCTTCTTTTCGCTTTCATCAATTATTGCTGTGGAATTACTCAATGGCTTGACTGCAGCAGGTGACTTTCTTTCCACCTTCTTGCTTGGCGCTTCAGTTTTGTCTTTTCTCTGCTGAGCATTGCTGGTGCGTGTGTGTGGCACGGCTGATGGCTCGTGGACCTGTACAATACCCATGGGCACATTTACCGGGAGAGGAAGTGGAGGGAGAGGCCTGTTTTCAATCTTCCGTCTAAATCTTAAAGCCCTGGTCTCACTATTTTCTCCCGTATCTCTCTTGTTCATATCATTATGAGCCAAATGTGAAGTCTGATACCTGGATCGCGACTTGGGTGTTCGAAGCCCGAAAATGGAGAGACTGCGAGATCCTTCTCGCGACACTGTAGCCTCGCTCTCAGTATCACTTGCAAATACTGTTCCTTGGAACAACATTTTGGAAATGTGTTTTTCTTTCTGACGACGTGCTTCAGAAGCTTTGCGGGCTTCCTCAGCCACAATTTGTGATGCAGTCCGCGTATGCGCCTCGTCAGATCCAACAGCCTCGTTTTTTCCTTGAGCTTGTGATATCAGTGCTCCAGTTTGAGGTTTAATGATACCCATTATTTGTGCAGTTGAGGCGTCATGTGCTGCAGGCTCAATGGATTTATATTTGTCTGAATAATTGTTATCTTGAGATTGATGCACACCTTGATCAACTGCGTTTTGCAAGGTTGGTCTGGGAGCTGTTCTGGAAAACAGGTTAAACGCCCCGTGTCCCTTTTCCATGTTTAGAAGAGCTTTACGTTGATTAGCTGCATTTCCTTGGGCTTGCTGGTGTCTTCTGGCAACAATGTTTGACGGCGGTTGTGGTAATGGCGGATGAGTGATGTCACTAATTGCCGGTGGATGAACCTGAATGTGTCTAGGAGCGGGCACCACATTTTTAGTCTTTTGTTGTTGTCGGGTTGGAACATTAGCAATTGACCGTTGGACTGGTATGGTTTGATTTGCTGCTTGGTTTTGAGCTGTTTCGGCACTGTGGTCAACTTTCACCCGCTGAGGCCCTGATTGATAAATCAAGGTATTGGAACGAGTATGGGCTGTTTGATCATAATACGAAGTAAACTGATTGAGCTCATCATCATAAAGAACACTTGCTGGAGTTATAGCACGTTGAATAGCTGGTTCTGCTGGGGCAAGCAATTCCTCTCGTTTATCACGTGAATGTGAACGGCCAAGTAAGAATGACATTGGGCTGAATGAAGTCTTTGCAGGTGCTACTGATGCTGTACTAGACATTACCATTACAGTTCTATCTTTTTCCTCCTGAATCAACTCAGAAATTGACTGCTTTTGTGGTACAATTGATGCTGCAGTTGACACAATTATTTCATGTTGACTTTTTTCTTCTTGAGTCAGCTCGGGTATTGACTTTTTTGGCAGCTCAATTGATGCTACAGTGGACATTATGAGTTCATGTTCACTTTTGGATCTTTTGGATCCTTTGGTAGTCTCTGGTGTTGATTTTGGCTCATGTTCCGATTCAGGTTCAGAGGTTTGAACCTCTGCATCCTTAGATGGCTCTCTTATTTTGTCTTCCGTCTCTGTTTGAGTATTAGCTGTAGCTGTAGACTCTTTGTCAGCTTTATGGGAATAAGATTGCGCTTCAGTTAAAGGTGGAAGGCTTGGAGGTGGTATTCTCAAACCCATACGCTCACGTTGCAACCGCCTAGTTCTTGGTACCAGTGGAAAATCATTTTCATCACAGATTTCATTGGGCTCTACCACATTGTGTGTAGCAATGCTTGGTCCAGACTGCTCCATAGTGCTTCTCTCAACCTCACTATCACCATTGTTAGAAGACCCAGTCACATCAATAAACTCGTCGGATTCTTGATCATTCTCGGCATTATGAACATACAAAGATCCCAGCTTTTTTTTGGCACTTATTGGAACACCACTTGCATTTCTGATAACATGCTTTCCGCTTTTCGATCGATGAATATCTAGCTTTGACTTGGACCCGGACTGTTTTAAAGATCCCGAACGGCCTAATGCTTGATTTCCCACATTATATACCAATTGGTTAGCGATGGAATGTGTCGTTTTAAGGCCATTTATCGTAATCTTGGTGTTGTCAGAGTAACTTTCCATGGATGTAATAGTCTTGGGACTAACTCCATGAGATGCATTCCGTTTAATGGGTCGAACATATGAACGAGGCCTGTTACGGCCAAATGGACCCCTGTAGCTACCAGTATAAGGAACACTGCCAGAGACCTTAATAGGGAGTGCAGGAAATGTAGAAGGAGCTCTTGCAAGACTATTAGAAGAAGACAATGAGGCATCAGACCCATTTGGAGGTCCAGCTTGAGAATCCTGCTGGTGTTGTGCAGGTTTGGTAACTGCTCTGGGCTCATCCCTTTTCTTGGTGAAATAATCAAGGCTTTCTGTGCTGGTGTTTTCTTCACTGGTGAAGCATTCATCAGTAGAGCTGGAACTAGGCAGCATTGATATACTCGAGTCAGAAAGGTCTAATACCATATTTTTACCCGTGGGCTCCAAAGCCTGTGGGCTGGCATCATTGATTCCAGAAGCTTCATTATCACCATAGTAACCTTCATCACTAGATTTTGGAGACTCAAGAGAACTTGGAGATGTGGGAGATTCAGAGCCTTGCTTCCCCATTAGCTCGGGGTGTTTGCTTGTCATAGTCTGAATAGCACTCACTCGCTTTCTCGTAATACCCTTACCTTTGATACCAATGGACTCTGTGATATTGCTAACGGTAGGAGCGGCAGGCAACTCATTTTGCAATTCTTCTTGCTCAGTGCTAGAATCCGTGCCGTTGTTATTAGGCTTCAGAAACTGTCTAACTGGAGGGGTATCAAGAATCACTCGAGAGGTTGTACCGCTCTTTTCAGAATCACAAGTCTTTAAAATACCAAGGGTCATCGTAGACAATGCCTTACTTGATTGCAAAGTTGTAATTGTTTCAGATTTGGGTTTGTCATTACTTTCCAAGACATCTATCGCATTTTGATATACCTGCAATACCCCTTCCAAATCAGGGCCACTGCTGGTAGCACTGGATTCGCTGAATTTGAGATCCTCAATGTCCCCATATACCTTTAAAGAGGCTTGCTCGAGAGAGCTTGTTGATTCGTAGGTGAAGATAGGATTGTGTGACTTGACAGATTCAGTAGATCTGGCAGAAGAGGCTGAAGAATCATGTTCAAAATTGTTGGCTATTGTGTTATTTGCAAGAGAAGTGTTTTGTTCGCTTATATTTTCAATAGCCTGCTGTTTATCTGCCTGTTGAGTAATTTCCTTCTCTTCATTAATGTCTTGAGGATTTTCAACGGCCTCATTGTATTCACCTTCACTATCCGAGTTTGTCGTATCATTTTCAGCCTTTTCCTCTTCAGCGTCTGACATTTCCATAGCAGCGCTAGCTTCTAGCATCTTAATAATCAGATTGTCATCGTCATATTCATTGTATTGCTGGGCAAAATCAAGAGCAAAACGCTTAGCAATTGCTATTGCCTCCATTCTCGGCCTGTAAACAAAGTTTTCAGAGTAGACATTGCTTTTCATTTTGAATTGTCGGCTAGATTTAGGCTTTTCTTTATTGGGTGGGTTATCATATGGAACTGGTAGTTCTCGAGGAAGATGCGATTTGTAACCTGGTTTTGTAGCAGGAGCAGTGGTAGCAAAATGGTTTATGCCAGGCCTCGATGCCACTGAGGTTAAACTTTCAGCAGGGCTAGAGGTGGTACCGATACATGCATATGGATGCGATTTCTTGGGTGAATTCGATACAGATTCAGGTGAAGGGCTTGCGGCCCATGTGGAGGTTTGGCGGATATGGGGTGTTACTCTGTATCGGGTTGTTTCAGCCTCTGTTTTTGGCAAACGGTTAAAAGGATGTTTGTAAAATTGCAGATTAGATGCATGTAGTGGCATTGAGCAGGCCCATGGTTCTGTTGGATAAGTCAAATGAGGTATTTGAGTCTGCCCCATAGGACCGAACGAGTTTTTGAAATAACACTTTGTATCTTCGGTAGAATCTTTCATGAATTCTGTGGATGATAGAGTCTTGGCATTACCCTTTTGTGGTACTTGAGAGCTGCTTGTAGCATGAGATGCGACAGGAGTTGGTTTTTTGATATCGCCAGAGTCCAAGCACAAAAGCACAAGGCATTGCGTGGTATATTGTCTCTTCTTAGTATGATCATTGTGCACAGACAAGGAAGAGGATCTGAGTAATGTCATAGTTGGGTACTCTTGGTTGG
Source organism: Magnusiomyces fungicola (assembly GCA_900654225.1). NCBI lineage: Eukaryota > Fungi > Ascomycota > Dipodascomycetes > Dipodascales > Dipodascaceae > Magnusiomyces > Magnusiomyces fungicola. Next base: position 1,420,083 of record CAACAH010000005.1, read on the forward strand.
ATTTGGAAGCCATGGCATACTTTTGAGAAAGTAAGCCTCCTTGTTCTGGCGCCGGAATAGAACTGTCAGTAATGGTGACAAGAAACAGTGCCTGGGATTGTGATTTGGCAGCTTGATCTACACGCTGTTCGTGAGAAGCTGAAGCAGTGCTTGGTCCACCGCCTCCATGAACTGAATGATAGTGTGCCTGGTAATCATCCATTCTGAGAGCAGCAGTGGCAGAAGTCCAACTGTAGGCTTGGGGAAACATGTTCTTAATGGCATCCTTCCACATGACATTGGCATTCAATATGTTACTATCACCATAACGCTCTGCTATAGGGGTTGGGGTACACTTATCATCAGCAGATGGTGGGTCATCTATAGAAGACTCAGTAGCATTGGATTCGCTAGATTCAATTTTTAGTTCACTCATACCCGTCTGTTCCATACTACTGAGACTGAGAGTATCATTTAAGCCCTCTTCATCTTGGGCACCAGTATTGCTCGAGTGACGTGAAATTGAGCCAAGCCATTTAGAAAGAGACCCCTTTCTGTACTTGCCATTGGAAGAGAAAAGATTTCTTCCTTTAGCTTTCGCCTTGGTGGTACGTTTAGCAGTCTTTTTCAATGACTTTGTTCTTGCAGCCTGAGTACTTGGACCAGTAGTATTCGTTTGTCGAGCATTTTCATGTTGTGGAGCTGTATTTGGAGACCTCTTCAAAATACGTGATTGAACAGTTGGCTTGGTGGGGCTAGTAGGTTTCTTATGTTGGAAGCGGGCAGGTCTGGGAATCCATTTCATGTCTACAACGCCTGGCTCAGACATGTGAAGAGCAAAATATTTCCAAAAGGTGTCATCATAAGACATTTCAGAATTCGCTTTTAAAGTCCTGTAATTCCTTTCTTTGAAAAACTCTCGGGCTTGTGCCAAATGGTGTTCAGCCTTTGTCAAGATTTTGAGAAGAGGTTGAACAACAGGCTCTGTGGAGTATTCGTCCACGATATCGTTGTTTAGCTTTTTGGGAGGCTTAACGTCATTGTCGTAAAAACTACCAAGAGCCTTGTGATTTTCAACCTGCGTTCTAAGATCTTCAGATACGCGCTGAGAAAATATCTGTTTGTTAAAAGAGGCAATAAAGCTTTTACTTAGAAAGACTGAGTTTGTGGCCATGGCTCCGTTACGGTTACGACTATTTCCGTTCATTTGAATGAAGGGTGTAACTGACAGAGGAGAAGGAAGATCAACAGAAATATGATCATAGCTATATGTTTTGTCATGGATGTCAGATGCTTCATTCTCAGCAGCCTGTTGTTGGGCTTGCTGAAGAATTTGGCGCTGTGAGTCAAGAACAACGGTTCTTGTTGGAGTAATAACAACACGAAGAGCATCGTGAAGTAATGGAGACATGTTTGACTTAATAGCCAGTTCATCAAAGGTGGATCCATTTCCTGATGTGGATGAATTCAAAAATGGATCAGAGAGATATTGAGTTGGCCGGCTTTCGGCTCCAGTTGTGGGAGGGAAGGCTGTGGGGATATTAGAATAGTTTTCAGTATACTGGGGTGCAATTCCAATGCTGGAAGAATTGTTGATGGTTTTATAGGAAAATGGCTTTGTAGAAAGTAGCGGTTTGTCATAGGATGAGCTTCTTAAAAGTGTGGAAGACTCAACAGCTCGCTGGCTTGTTGCATTAGTAGTAGCAAATTGGTGTAACGTTTTATACTTGGGCGTAATAGTCGGAGTACGCTGAAGAGGCCTATTAGCCCGTATTGAGTACGATCTACGACCCAAATTGGCATTTGATGTTTGTGGGCTATAGAGCATACTGGGGTTGACAGATGAACTGTCAGAGCTGTTGCTGAAGTCAGTTGAGACACGCATGTCATGACTTGTAGAACTCTGTGAGGGAAAGATGATGTTAGTACCAACATGCTGTTGTTTATTAATATTCTTTAATTTACTTACTCTAAAGCTGCTCATAATGTCAGATTAAAATAATGAATCTTAAATTAGGTTAGGAACGTTTGTATTTTGAATGGCTCGGTACACTTGATGTGTATTCTGTCTTTTGAAGGTATTGCGTTCTAGAAGAGGAAAAAGAAAGAAGGAAAAAAGGAAGGAAGGAAAGAAGGAAATAAAAGAAGAGAAATGAAGATTTATGGAATTATAAGAAATTTTCAAATTTTGTCTTTTTTTTTAATAGTTAGCCTGGCTTGAAAAAAATTAGAGGAACCCTCAAAACTAGGTTGGTTTGGTTTACAAGTTAATTGAAAACAAGTCGGTCTATTTTTTGTAAGCTTAAGAAGCTAACAGGAGACTAATAATAAAAAGACTTTAGTAATTTATTAATGTATTTAGTTCTATAACATGGAGGATAGAAATAGGATATTTGCTGGTTGAATCTTTTACTAATGGTCTTGGGTGTTTTTCGTTGAGGAAAGTCTTGTTTCTTTTTCTCCAATGCATTGAAGTTATTCAATTAAATGCAGCTATAAATTTAAGTAATTTATCAATGTGGAGTACAGATGATTATGTTTCTTTTGTATCCGTGAATTGCTGAAACGTGGTTCTCTTTTTTTTTTTTTTTTTTCTTGGACACATTTGTAAACCAAGTAGCTAGTTATGTTGGGTACGATATGACAGGGCAAGCTCATTACGTAAAGGTTAAATCTTAAGTGAATTTCAAAAACAGAGAATAGATATATACACTGTTTTTAAGATCCCCATAAACGAGCATAAAAGCAAAACATTTGGTTAGCATTGCAAAACTTTTATTTTTGAAAAATATACAAGAAGTCAGATGTAACCAACTAAATCCTTACTCGTAGTATATATACATGTATGAATCGCCACTACTTAGCGTGTGTATTTTTCCCAATATTCTTTTCTCATTTCAATTGAGGAAGGGGAATACCATGTCTTTTGAAGTATATACAATGATACTGGTTGCTCTCAGTTAATTAGATGACTATTCATACTCTATCAAACCTTCAAAAACGATGGAAAAGTCGGATACCAAGCGACTCGGTTTAGATAAATTAGACAAACTAGCCAGTCTATAAAAAGCATATCATGCGTGCTTGATATATATATGGTCTATATATATACTCCAAGTCCAAGTAATTATAATCTCTAGCACCACCCACTACCTGGGCTTTAAGCATATAGCAAGTGTTAGTACAGTCATGTTGGCGGTATTATTGTCTGAATATATCAAACTTAGTATGGCTGCGTTTGGGGTCTTAACCCAGAAAAAGCTTCTGGCCCAAGTGAAAAAATTGAGCAAATATCAAAGAGTGATCGGTGTGACTTTTCGTATTATATATGTGTAATGAATTGACTATATGGAATTTCTGATATTGCACAATTGAACGACGTTTCGTCACGTCAGCAGAGTGTATAGCATACACTGCATAGGCTCAAGTCGCTGGACCGAACACCAGCAGGCAGCATTATACTGTATTGTGGATTTGGCTTAGACAGAGACCGCTATTGGCCTCAGTATCACGAACCAAGAAAGAGTATAAGGCCTTGTGTCGCATAACACGCCTTTCGTCTCTGTCCTCTAGTTTATTGTGGTTTGTCTGCTTTGCCGCTGTATCTGAGGTGGCGATAATTTGAAGAGACAGATACGGGTAATCTCACCACATGTGGGATGTTTCCGGGGTCGGGTGTGCCAATTGTAGCCTAGAAGTGCCTTTCTTCTTTAAATAAATGTATATATATATATATATTCACATTGTTTAAAAACTCAATTGGCTATGCATTTGATACAATATGAATAGCACAGTGATTACGTCAATTCTAGTCAAACTTGCTGAATCAGAATCGTGGGAATGGACCCCTCATATATGACGTTGTCTTAGTTGGCCCATTCTTATTGATTCATCTCCAATGACAAAGAAGATTAGATCGCTGCATCATCATCAAAAGCAAGCCTTTCGATCCCAGGGAACTGATGTCGACCCTCAAGCTGGGGAGACTAGAATTGCATATACCTGATATATAGGACTGGCCTTTTGTGTTTATGCCAGTCTAAGCGCGTGGTCAGATACAAAAATTCACATAAATTCAATAAATTCAATAAATACACCTATAAAAATAACCAATAATATATACTTCATGTTTAAATATTCATCCGTTCATTCACTCCATTAGTTTTGTTTAGGAAATGGGTTGATAATTAGAGCTAGCGCAAATCAATTGCCTAGCCCTCAGTTTGCTAAAAATAATAATGAGCCATAGAATAATATGATCTATTCTTCATTTACAAGGTACTCGTAGTCAGAGTCGGTGACCTCACAAAACGTTTCACCATCTTCATTCTCGTCCAAATCGCTAAACAAATCAGTATCAACATTCACACGTTGGTGATATCCAAAAGTCGAAGAGACTGTTGACATGGGAGAGCCTGGAACTGGAGAATGAGCTTCTTCAACTTCATTAGAATCAGCGGTTTCAGACGCAAGTTGTTCAGCATTATCATTCTCAATGACCTCAGTATCTTCGGTAGCTGTTATCATAGAAGATGAGGGAGATTCCCTAGGAAGCCTGGGGAGAACAACCTCAGAGGAACTAAGCGAGCTCACCAAACCAGAACGTAATAAAGTTTCTTCTTCTTCACTCTCCTCCTTCTGTTCCGATTCTTCAGACTCTTCCAATTCTTCAACAGTTGAGGCATCAACCTCAGAAGACTTGTCTTCCTCTGCAGATTGGGATGACCATCGGCGCTCAATTTCTGTCACCTTAGCTTTAGTTGACTCAATTTTGCTTCCCAACTTTGATGAATCAGAAGTTTGCAAGTACCACTCAAGCTTAGAAATATCGCAAGATTGTGGCAAGTGGACAACAAAGGAAGAAACGCTATTAGGTGGAATATCAAAGGCACTTGCAATGGAAATAATATCAGAAACATCAGGCACAGAAAGCTTAGTTCCACGAGGCAATGTAGCACTGGCATTGTCGTCAAGTTCAGTAGTGTTTCTAAGCCAAACAAAGTAACACTTCTTATCATGAATAACATTTCCAGTGTCAACAATTGAATCAATAGAAGCAGTATAATTCACCAAGGTCTCCTCGACTTTGGGCTCCTCAACTTTGGCCTCTTCAGGCTTTTGCTCTGTTTCAACCACAGTTTTTTCCATAGGTGGAGGGATAGGATCGTTTTCAGTCAATCCAGAAACTGGGCACCTAAGAACAGATGGAACCCTATACTTCAACATAACGTGAGTAGGGTCATGTGTATTCAATGGACTGTATTCACAATTGTCACAAAGATCAAAATCATCACAAACAGTGCACTTGTATCTGATGCCAGTAATGTGGCTCGAATTATCCTTGCACAAGGGACCGTCGCACAAAACGCCAGGATGAACAATGAGTCTTTGCAAGTTAGTACGGCCAGTTGGAATACCACGAATGTAGTCTGAAGGATCAGAGATACAGACAAACGTGTGAGCAAGGCGATGGGAACTAGACTTGAAACAATTGGAGCACAAATCATAGTCAGGGCAATCTTGGCACTTGTAACGCTCACCCCATATGGTGGAGTTGCAAATGTCACAAAACGCTTCATGTCTGTGTTTGACGATTTCATCGTCAGCAGAATTCTGAGTAAGGGTGGCGGTGGCGGTTTTCTGAAGCTTTTGGATTTCTCGTACAAGGCTTGCAACAAAAGTAGATGAACTAGACAATTTAGCGGCAATGTCGTTCAAAAACATAGGATTGGATGAGCTATCAGCCTTGGGTGCTTGTGCTGCTGTAGTAGCAGCCTCGGTGGTATGGGTGTCAGTGTTGTCAGTTGAGGTATTTGGTTTAGTAGCCTTATTGTCAGAGTCAGCAGATGAAAGGTGAGCTCCTTTGGAGGAGTTGTGACTGTGACCATGTCGATACGCAACCTGCTTCAGAGAATCAGGAACTTCGTATCTACGAAGAAGAACAGCCATAAGCTGAACACGGCGCTTGACCTTTATTGCTCTTTTAAGTTTTACATAAGACTCGGGTGTATTGAGATATGTATAGGCATTTTCGGTTTTTGACGAGCGGAACAAGGCAATAGGAACATCGGAAGGAATGTGAAGATATTTATATGCTTGAGCGGCCAAATGCTCCGAATCAAAGTATTCCACGGGAACTAGAGCCTTGACGTAATAGTCAGACAGACGAAAGATTGTTTGAACAAGCTGTGGCGAAGAAGATTCATTGGCAGCAGGGGCAGGGGCAGCAGCAGACACAGAAGCTGCTCCAACGGCCTTCTGAGCTGAATCTAACAATGAGGTTTGAGGTTTAGAAGACATTGTTATGTATCACCAAGAGAAGAAAAAAGAATGTAGAAGGAGTAAAAAAAAAAGATGGTGGGATATCAAAAGGCTTTTATAGCGAAAAGAGACGCTTATCTGCTTGAAGCGGGGCTTGCGTCAGGCGATAGACGGTGGTCACGTGACCTTGAACTTTTTTTTTTTTTTTTTTTTTCTTGGGGAAATTGGAATCTTAATCCGGTAATTTTGCTTAAAGCTTTTATTTTAAATACATCTTCTGTTGTTGTTGTTTTTTTTGTTTTTTTAGTTCGAGTCTCTATATCATTTGTTACATAGATTTTTATTTTGAAATAATTGAAGACTTGGGAACAAGCGCTGCTGCTTTGGCCACCTTGGGACAGTAGTGCTTCTCCAAAAGCACAGTCTCCCAAATAGTTGCTGCTTCAGGATTACTGTGCTCAGGCACGTCTACATCGATCTTGTAGACTCCATTTGTGATTCTATCGTCAGTGGAATATAGTCCTGCCAAGATATTATATCTTCGGGTCATCTTGACAAGTGCCTTCAAGGCAGCCAGCGATGACTTCTCGGGGAGCTGGAGTGACATAGTAGCTATACGCTTAGCAAAAGCTTCAGCTCGTATGCTGTTAGCAGCTCTGTTTCGGAAGAACAAAAAGTCAAGGGATGAAACTACCATTTCCATTTCAGTCGAGATGTCAACTCGTTTGGGCAGGTACTCCCTCTCAGCATCTTCACGAACTCGCTTTAACGGGTCTTGTAAAGGGTCTGCCAATCGCAGAGACTTGCGAGAAAACTCAACATCTGGGTTCAAACCAACAGAATATAAACTGGAATAAAAGTGATTGATGAAAAACGTTAAATCCAGATTCATGGATTCTCCTGCCTTTACTTGACCGGTCAACAATGCAAAGGCCGTGACGATGCATAGTAATGCCTCTCGCGTTGTTGATTCCTTGAATCTCATTTCACCTTCCACATCCCATGTTTGTCGCTCCACAATTAATTCCCGTAACACCTCAAGCAAGTCACCAAAAAAGTCGGAGTTAATCAAGTGTGCAAACTTTGCAAGGCCTTCTAAAGTAACCGCCATCAACTGAGTAGAACGTTCTTTCAAAATATTAAAGTAAATCACAAAAACAATCTTAAGGGTCTCACTCTGGATACGCTCCCTTTCTTCTGCTGACACAGCAGACTCTGCCTTTTGCATCTCTTCTTCAATCTTTTTGTTTTCTTTTCGGATCTTTCGCTCACGCTTGGTCATATGCTTTCGGTCTTTCTTCTTGATCTTTGGTCCGTTATCCTCTCGCTCGACCGACTCCATACTTGCTTTGACATTAAGTTCTGTGAGTAGTCGCAAATACAAGAATGTCTCAACCACCACTTCGTGAACTTTGTATTGCCTCGCTTTGATCATTTTGGAGAGAAGTCTCATTAGATCAAAACTGACATGGCCTTCGTCATCAGCCTTGAAGATTTCTTGGACTGCCTTGATGGCTTGTGCGTAGGCTTTGTCCACTGATCGTTTTGGAGTGCTGAGCTTATCAACAATGATTTCAAGCAAATTAACCCGGAAATTAAAGTGTGGAACTGTCAAAATCAGTTCACATGCAGCTCGGAGAGCAGAGCATGCTAATGTATACGCCTCTGATCCTTCTGGCTTAGTTTTTCCCTTCTTTGAAAGCACAGCAAGAGTCTCAATATATTCCTTAAAGTTCAAGATCAAGCCTTCTTCAAAATTTCGAATCTTTTTTACATCCTTAGAAACCCTTGCTGACTTCTCAGAGTCTGTCAATGGTCGAATTCTGTAACCAGGAATAATACTTTTAAAGATAGGAACCATTGCAAGTATCGTGATTTGTTTGACTTTAAATCGTGTTGTTGTGTTTAAAATCAATCTTAGGTCTCGTAAGTGCCCAACATTTCCTTCGGGGTCTTCCATAACAATCTCTGCAACTTCTGCAATTTTTTCTTGCGTTTGTCTAATCTCCTGCTCCTCGGTGAGCTCAGGAACCTGTTGTTTAACTTCTTCCTCTTCTTCTTCTTCAACCTCGGATTCGCTTTCTTCCTCTTGTTCCTTTGATTCTTTTTCCTTTTGTTGTTGCTTGATGACTGCTGAAGGATCTTTTGTAACGACTCTGTGAACTTTACCATCTGCTGACTTGATTGGCAATCTTTCAAAATGTTCGTCTGCTTCATCGTCTGCTTTGAATGATCTAGGCTTCATCTCATAATCCTCAATCTCGTCCTCCTCCCCAGCGCTCATAAACTGTTGAATATCTTCCGCCTTCACATCATCAAATCCCTCAAGTCTACTCCAGCTAGAAAAAAGTTTGGCATCCTTGTCGGATTTGCCTTTGGAATTTTTGTTGGAGTGTTTGTTGTTGACCTTTGATCGCTTGAATTTGTGGCCATTTTCACCTGGCTGCCGACTTCGCTTTTCACCCATACTGTTATTATGTTTATTCAAAAAAAAGGTAATGGTATCAAATGAATTGAAAAATTAAATCAAGCCACGCAATTACTTTTCAAGCCTCGACTGTAAAAGTTACCACCTAAACGTTAGAGAGAAAAAAACAGAAGTTGGTTTGTTACTGATCAAGAAAAAAAAAATTTCAGCCTTCCTAATACAGCGTCGGTCACATGGTTTGGTACCCGAACCACAATGATTTTATAAATGTACGGCTGACGCTGAAAAGCAAATGTCTTCTTCCTTGCCTTGACAGCTAAATGTTTTGAAGCCAATAACAAAATATCCCTGTTCTGCAATCTGATATGTACTTAGCTATGGAACTTGCAAATTATAGCAAACAAAAGCATTTGAGAAATCAATTAAATTATTAAATTACAATAGTACATAACACCTTACCTATATGAAACAAAATCGGTAGTATATTACTTATGTTGCATTGAGCGACGAAATGAATTAAAAAAAATTAAAGATAAAATTAACAAGGGAAAAAAAACTAAATATTGTTCATTTTAATATTTTATGAAGTTTTCTTAAGCATCTCTAAACAAAAACATATCCTTCATTTCATATATTTCATTTCATTAAATTTTTTTTGTGGTTTGATTTATAATTTCTTCATTAACCCATCAAGAAGCAGTCAACATCACCAGCTTCATCATCAACTACCATTAGCATGCTGTTCCTGAAAGGATCAGCAGTTTCCTCATCTTTAGTGATTTCATAAATCAGTTATAATTTCTCAATCTCCGTTCAATACTGTTGAGAAGTCTCATACTGATCCATTATTTTCTGAGCATCTTCCGATGACCAATCCATTTCGTGGTGGCTCTTACTTCTAACTAGACCTAGCCCGTCATCGTCATCCTCCTCATCTGCATCAAAAACCATTCTTTGTTGCTGCTTTCGGCGCTGTTGTTCCGCCAATTCGTCGTTTTCTTCATCTTCTTCCTCTGAATCACTAGCACTGCCAAAAAGCAATACTCGATTCTCAGCACCAGTCTGTTTTGTGTCAGAAGAGTCATCAGCAGGTAAACCATCATCCTGACCAACATTAGGCTCGTCATGCCCATTATCGTGTGAAGTTTCGCTCAGCAATGCCTTTTCATTATCAGCTGTTGATGCTTCTTCTTTACCAGATTCACCTACTAATGGACGAGAAAAATACTTGTCGTAATCAGAACTGGAATTCTCATCATCTAATGAAGCTTTTTGGTTGTTATTATCTGAATCGGAGCTATCGTCGTCAAGGTCTCTTACCCCAAGGTCTCCATCATCACGAGACCCGCGACGAGGCCTCCTCGGGATGTCCCCAGATTCATCACTATCATCGTAGTCATCTTTGAATCCAGAAGCATCCATACCTGCTCCTAAACTCCCGGCAAGATCTTGAGCTCCAAGAATTCCCATAAGACGATAATCTGCATTATCTTCTTCAGGAATTCCATTTGCATCGTCGTTAATATCGTCATTATCATCATAATATGTAAAATCACCAATGGGCTTGTCATCGTTGCGCAAAATGATTGCATCACTATTCACACTCTGGACCTCATCTGAAGGTGATGAGCCGCCTAAAATAGCATTATACTTTTCACGAGTTCGGACAAGTGTTTCGGTTTCATACAATTGCCATTCATCAGTCTCAATGGCATGTTGGATTATAGGTGAAATAACGCCGGGAGAGAACAAAGTATTCAATTTCACAACTTCTTCGGAAATGAGGGTTAAGTGGCCCATGTATCCAAGTCTAGTCTTGTTAACAGCTTGATACTCGGCACAGAGCTTCTGTCCCTCACAGATAAGAGAGGTAAGTCTGCCACGATCAAAAAGGTCAATAGCAAGGTAACGGTTAAATCCGTTGGTCATAGGGCCATTGAGAACCTGCTGTACAATATCAAAAACAACGTTATGAAGAAAGTTATTCCATGGGAATCGGAAAAACATGTTGAGGATGTAGATGATTACCTTGTTGTCATAAAGAGCAAGCTTTAATTTATCACCAACAACAGTATCTTGACGGAACATCTCAATGCTGGGGAAAACACCATCAGGTGACTCAGTAGGTGATTGTTGGGGCTCATTAACATTAAGGTCTTGAAATCTCTCTTCAATCTTCTCATTAGACGGTTCTTTTTTACTTGAAGCATCCTCTTCTGTTATATCCTTTGAAACAGATTTCTTGTCTGCATCTTCAGCTTTCTCTTCAGATGGCGTCTCCTCTGATTCTTCAATACTTATTGGCAACTCCTTTTCTTCAGCAACTTCATTATCTTCTTGGTCATATGACTGATATTCTTGAATTTCGGCAGAGTCTTCTGATTCACCCTTTGCTTCAGCTGCGAGAGCACGCTTAACCCTGGTTCTTTCTTCATCCCGAGCTTTTACTATTTCAGCACCTTCATTTGAATTAAGCAACGCCATATTACTGCAGTGAAGAAGCTCAGCAACGAGCTCACAGATCTTGAAACGTTCAAATCCAAGGGGCTCGATTTGGCCAAAAGGAGTTTTAAGAGCATCGGTGTGCTGCTTAATAAGCATTCTGCGGAACTTGGGAACGTTGGCTGCAAAAATCGAAACTAAATGGCCAAGATAAATTGGATCACGGGGTGATGGGGGGTGAGACTCCAAAGTAGTGTGCATAACTGAAACATCGTCGTAGTCAGAATTATTCTTGCGAATAATTTCAATGACAACACCAACACCAGTAGCTAAACCAGTTCCACCGTATAGCATCAAACGAACAAGTTCTTTAATGCATGGTTCACTAACAAGTTCTCTTGAAAGTTCATTAGGGCCAATAGTGGTGTTATCCGAATTGGAGTTTGCCGAAATCGCAACAAACGCCTTGAGAAAGTCGCCGGCCGCAGATTGAACTGACGATGGAATGGAGGGTCCTAGGAACGAAATAAAAGAAGGGATAAGTCGTTGATGTTGTAAGAAATCTATGATTCCTGTGGGGTGGTCTGGTTTGTCTGAAGAAATGACCTTGAGAAGAAAGTCCATTAAAGGGGGGTTGTCAATGTGCTTCATAAAACTCTTGACAAAGTTCTCTTGGGTTTTGATAAAAGAGAGCATTTCATTTGTGATTCTGTCAAGTAACGACTCATTAATCTTAGTGAAGAATGTGGTAAATGACATACTAAGAGGAGGTCGAAACTCAAGAACGTCCCACAAGTCTTGTAAAAGTTCAGGCTGAGCCATAAATGATTCAGTGATAGACCAGACATCGGCAGCAAGAATCTCAGAAGCAATGTGAGCATTATGCTGTGCAGTATCAGACTCACTGAGGAACTGGCCATCATTATATTCGTCGCCATCCTCGTCCAAGTATTCATCACGGTAAGAGTCCTGATACTCGCGTTGTTGTATTTCGTTCTGGTCTTCGCTTTCAATATTGTCATTTTCGTGAGACTTTTCTGGTTGAAGAGAAGCACCTTCTTCGTCGCTGTCCACTTCAGCGTTGGCATTGCTCTCATCATTGCTATCAACATTATCAGAGCCGTCACTATGTGTAGCTGAAGCATCCTTACTAATGTCATCTGAATCTTTCATGACAGTGTCTTCATCTTCTTCGTTATTGGGTTGATAGCCGGCTGATGGGGATGCGCCATCCTTAGATTCCAAGGTATTTGAATCCTTTTTAGTTGCTGATTCTTCGTCTGATTCATTATTGTTGGTGCTACCTGGCTCTGAGCTATCGCCTGATTCGGCACCTTTGCTGCCTCCGGATGTTGCAGACTCCTCCTTCGTGTCGGCCTGGGCAGGCTGTACATCAATGATATATTTAACAAGCTGTTTAAGAACTTCAGGCTCTCTGAGATATTCAATGAGTTTTGTGTTGGGTGAGCTTAAATCATGTAAGATATTGTGTTCTTTGAGCAGATCAGGAAGAGAAGGATTGGCTGAATCCAAGATCTGGTCAATAGGATTGGTGGAGCCGAAGCCGTTGCTCAATCTCCAAAACGCCATGATGAATTTATAGGCTGGAGAAAAGGAGTGAGCTGGTGAGGGTGAGAAAAAAAAAATTAAATTCCGAAAGGGTGGCCGGAGTGTTTAGGTTTTTTTGAACGAGTGGGAAGACAGGATGAGAAAAACGACACTCTCAGGTGGCAGAGCAAAGCTCAGATCCACTTGGGCAAGGGTGTCACGTGAACGGCTGGGTTCGCTTTTGATTCGCCTGATCGTGACTGGCAGTTGGCGGATACATACCATGTTGTGAGTCACGTGGTCTGTGTTTGTTTGTTTATGTTTCCATTATATATTGGTTGTTGCCGACTTAATCACAGCTTTTTTTATTTTATTTTTTTTAAACCAAGGTGTTCATGTCGGTGCTTCTCAGAGTCTTCCAGAATATCCCTTCCTTAAGTTTCTCTGTCAGACCCAACATCGGTGGTTTCTCTCCTTTAACTGTACGCAACATGACTGTGGCAACTTCAGCTCATTCGGATACTCGTCCTTTAATTCTCATTCTTGCTGCAGCTGTTCCATCATTAGGAATTGGGCTGAACGGAACTTTGCCATGGCACTTGCCTCGCGAGCTCAAGTACTTTAGGCAGGTAACTACTACTTATCCGCAGGCGGTAGATAATAAAGAAGGTGTCACCCCGCCTAGCGTAAGCAATGATGTCAAAGGAGGTATTGTTATCATGGGTCGCAGAACATGGGAATCGATACCAACGAGATTTCGTCCATTAAATGGCCGTATAAACATTGTCATTTCGTCAACGTTACAAAAGGCTAATGAGGAGTCTAATGAACCGCTGGAATCTAAATCTAAATCTGAGCCATCCAAAAAGCCAAATTCGCCTGTTTTCTATTGCTCCTCGCTGGAATCTGCCCTTGATCTCATTGCCGAGAAATGGCCAGAATCATCAGAATCAGGTCGAACCAAAAGAATATTTGTGATCGGTGGTGCCCAGCTTTACAAGACGTCGCTCCAGCATCCAAGGGCTCGGCATGTATTGTTAACCGAAGTTGAAAGACATATTGAAGAGTCAAGCAGTAAAACAAACGTTGAAAATGAGACAGCCGATATCGAAGGAACGGGGAAGGTTTTTACGAATGAAATTGACTGTGATACATTTTTAGATACTTTCCCATGGTACCATCATACTAAAGTCATTGCAGTGGCTGAGAATGGAGACGGCAAGAAGGAGAAGGGTATATGGGAACGACAAAGTTATGATTCGCTTCGAAGGTTTTTACATCCATCTGTTGAGCTTCCCGATCATACTGTTCAAAAGGAGAGCAATCAACAGGTTGCAGAGATTATTGAAAATGGCTACAAATACCAATTTACACTATGGGATCGAGTTTAATTGAAAATCTAAAAAAAATAAAAAAATTTCAGAGGTTGATCCTCTAGTTGAATCAATGTTATGACTGAAGTGGTGTTGTTAAGTATATATTCAATATCAATGTCAATCCAATATCAATATGAATTCTTTGAAGATAGTTCCCAAGTGCTTCGTTATGGCATTCCCTCTCTCAAGACTTGGAATATCCGGTTTAAGCCGATTATTGAATGTTCAAGACTCTGGGGTTTCAAAATGGTTTTATTTATTTTTGTTTTTGTTTATTTTATTTTTTTTAGTTAAATAAACCTTTCTTAAAAACTGGCTGGAGAGCTTAAGGTTAATTAAACACTATTCAACATCAACTCAATTAGCTTTAACCCCTCAACCGTCTGCTCCAGATCGCTTCTAGGCCCGCTCAGACTCGGTCTCTGCTTGTTGTCCAACAAGGTAATATTCAACCGTCCAAGCAAAAAGACCCTTTTAAATGTCTTGTCTTGCCCGTTCTAGAACCCGGTCGTGTGACTTCATAACGATGTCAACGGCTATTATCAACAACCCTTTATATGATGCAGACAACTGGCAGACTGTACCTTTACTCTTTATTATATTAGAAATTCACTATATGCTATACACAATCACTGAAGCTTGAAATTTCTTAGATATTTTCAATTCCAGCATCTGGTCATATACATTGAGAAAAACAGTAATTAAAATTAAACAAATTCACACACAATAGCCACAATCAAAAGCAAATGTATAATAATAAAAAAAACATCATAAATTTCGCCAACAGGAGAGAGATTACTAGCATCACAAAAGATAAACAAAAAATAAACAATTAAAAAAGTAAAGATTGGGGGCAAATAAAACAATTCGTAAAGATAACAAGTCGAGTAAGGATTGTCATTCTGTCAAGTAACAGTTCATACGTCAATATAAAATAGACATGTTTTGTAAAAGAGTGAGGTAGAGGCATTAGAAAAAAGAGATACTCCAAAAGTTCAAGTTGGAAATTTTTAAGAAGGAATGTAGGCACGATTCATAACCGCAATCTCCCTACACAGGATTGGCCAGTCAACTTCTCTTAGCCAGCCCTTTCCACTTCGTCGATGTCGTTCTTCCCATTTAGCCAATTCAAACATAAAGCGAAGATGTGGCTGAATGATAACGTTAAGTCGTCTAACCCTAACAAACAGATAGGCACGGGGCAGGCCAACACTAAGACGCTTCATTACTTCGGAAATGCAAACTGTTGCACTTCGTGACACACCAACACGGCAGTGTACCAAAGTAGGCTCCTTAGAGCTTTGACCTTCATCAAGAAAATCTAGGCATGCCCACAAAAACTCTGTCAAAGAATCAATGCCGTCGTCTTGCACGTTTTTGACAAAAAGAACCTTTGAAATTCCGGGATGTGGGTTTTCGACAACCTGAATCCTCTTGCTATTGGGGTCTTCCAACTCATCCATTCCCTCCATGTATTCGTCTTCGTCGCTAGAGTTATAGTTGACCCAATTAAGAGGTTCACCAATACTGATAACACGCTTAATGCCAAGGCGCACAAGCATTTGTACATTGTTTGCGTGTGCAAGACTACCCAAATACATGTGAGGAAGAATAAGGGATGGAAACGAGCCATCAAACGAAGCAAACCATCTATCCTCAGCAGGTAGCTGCTCGGGTGCAATTGGTCTTGGTTTCCCGTTAGGTTCCTCTTCAAAAATAGGCGCGTTGGCCTTATCAGTGATAGATCTTGGCGAACTGCTGTTAAAAGTATTTTCGACACTACCAGAAATTGTAGTGTCCATTTTGTAGACAGCGCCATAGTTTTCATCGTATAAACTTCCTGGAACTGCAGGAGAATATCTAAGAAGAGCATTCTGAAGCTTGAAAACCAGTTGGGGATCAGTGGGAAAAGTGAACAAAGGTCTGAAGCACTGTTTATGGATATAAACCCATGCCTCAGGGGCAGTCAATCCTTTAGCATACATGATATAGCAGAGAGCAAGGACAGACGATTCTGTATATCCGTCCGTGCAAAAAATAAGAGCAGATGTTGGTCGTCCCTTGTGCATACCACGGCCACGAACATAGAGGAGCTTACACATGCTAATGATCGAGTAAACATCGCTCTCTGAAAGTGTGGCCGCAGTTATAGTTCCAGATGACGGGAACTCAATTGTAGTTTTGTGCCATCTGTTTGCGCCGGTAGAGTACGTTGTGGGGTCGTCGTCTGAGATTGTGCAAGGAACATTGTCAAGGTCACCGGCCAATGTTTTACGGATAAGGTCGTCAAGGTCCGATAACGAAGGCATGGCTACTCCAGGAGTGCAGCGAACATAAAGGGTCCAATTCGTTTCTAGAGCTTTATGCAACGAAGTCATAGCCAAGTCCTCGTTACCGGGTACATTTGGTTGGCTGCGGGCTTGCTTTTTATCGCCATTCCAGATATATTCCCAAACGGCTTCAAAGTGATTTTCATAATCAGAAACATTGCCTAACCATATGCGGCTGGCAGGATCAGACTCTCCGCCAATTGGCGAAGCAGAAGACATCATAGCCATTTCGACGCCCTCGTGTAAAAGAAAGTTCGAGTCCCAGTTGCGCATTTTAACTTGGTCCTCATTGTATTCAATTCCTCGTGCCGGGATGGCCATGATGTGGCGCGACTCATCCAAGAACCGTTCAATAGGATCCTCAACAATGAATGTGCTGTATTGCGGAAGTCCTGGGTTGTTTTGTTGAATGTTCTTTTGAGCTTGAGCCATTAAACGGGCAAATGCAAGCATGCGTGGGCGTAAAATCTCATCCGACACGTATAGGCAAATGTCAGAGACCGCTGCCCACTTGGAAATTTGAATGTGAAAGTTACGCAGGGAAATTCCGTCAACGGGATCCACGTCGATAAACTGTGCGGTGTAGCAGGCAGGGTTGAGACTGTTGGCAGAGTCACTTGAGCGATCCTTGTTGTAAAGATCTGGTGATGGTTCAAGATTGTCAAGAGTAGGGGAGTTCATAGAATCGTTAAAGGAAAAATCCTCCATATCAAAATCCTCATCATCATCAGACCGTCTAGACAAAATTTCGCTGGGGAAAACAGAGCCAATAAGGGTTCCCTGGGAGTTAGGGTGGCCAACCTTGACTACAAGAAGTCCGCGTGCGCCGGTCGGCATTTGAAAAGCAGTTTCTGACTCATTCAATGAATCAAAAGAATTAATGGCGAAATAATTAGAATTTGTCTTTCTGGCAGGCTGAAAGAACATACGTTGGGCCAGGTTGTTTTGATGCAGCCCGTGAAGCCATGGGAAGACATCGTCGATTTCGGGAAGAGGGGAAGAGTAGTGATAGTCAATGGCCTGCGCAAGTGTTGCAGCAGATATATGGAATACGGTGGGGTTGGATACAGCGATGCGAGATAAGGTTTGAGGAGAGTATAGAGGATGGTCTGACGGAAACGAAGAGGTTAGAGGACTAGGATTGTGGGATGACGGGGAAGTGGCGTCAACAGAGGTGTAGTGGTTAGATGCGTTGTTATGTTGGTTGGAGGAGGAGGATGAGGAGGACTCTTCCAAAAGGACATTGGGCTCTTGATGCAACTTTTGACTAGCAGCTGCTGTAATTGGAGCCTGTGCAGGTGATGCTCGGCGTGAGGGAATTGCAGTAGGAGTTGCGGTTGTGGAGGAGCCTGGAGAAGGGGTTTCTGGTTGGACTGGAGAACTTGGCTCGTTACTAGGTGGTGTGTGAGCATCCAGCTGTAACCCAGAGTCAGTAGTTGATGAGGAAGAGGAGGAGGAGGAGGAGGAGGAAGAGGAGGGGAGAGAGGAGAGAGTTGCCAAGCGTGCCTGGTTCAAAGGCTGTTGCGGCTGGAAGGAGTCGTCTTGTAACAGGAAAATCTCTGGCTGAGAATTCGTCGATGTCACGGACGTTGATGAGGAGGAGGATGCAGAGGAGAGTTCTGAGGAAGAGGTGGAGGAGTTATTGTCATTAGAGATGGGGGTGTTGGGTAAGGGCGCATTGGCTGTGCTGGCACCGCTCAATGGATCCGAGTCGCACTCGGGCAATGCATTCAGAGGCGGAGAGCCTGGAGGAGTGGCAGGAGCCGGCGACGCCGGGTGAGAGTGATTTGATCCAGGAGACCCGGGAGCGGTCTGTTTAGCAAGCAAGACATTGAAAGCTGCAGAGGGTAACACGGTTTCTGCAATAGGCGAGTTCCTGGTGAGAGACGAAGGCGGGGTAGGCGCTGAGGACGTTGGCTGGGACGCGGAATCGCCAGCGGAGCCGACGGGACCCGGTAGAGGCCCAGGTCCGATGGCATAGACGGTCGGAGAGACGTTGAGAGGCATGGCGGTGGTGGAGAAAGAGAGAAGAGAAAGGAAGAAGGGGCCACAAACACGCACAACCTCCCCGCTTATCTTGACTGGCTCTTGTGCAGAAAAATGGAGTCACGTCATTGCTGATTAAGCATGACTAAGGCACATGGAACCTAATTGGGTGGCTACAGGGACTGCGCGCGTGTTGCATGGTCTCAGAAGGTATACCATGGGCCTAGTTTCCAGTAGAGCGTTGCAAGGTTTTACAATTATATATTAACAAAAATGTATTAACAAATGTATTAACAAATATATTAACAAATATATATATATATATATATATCATTATTATCCATTTCCATCTGTAACTATCCATCACCATCTACATCACTATTTGCTCAGCTTGGCCTCCTTGCGGCGAGCCTTTCGCTCCTTTCTCTTGGCCCGAGCGTCCTTCTTCAAGTCTTGCTCGTCGTCGCTTGAAACTGCATTCTTATTCCCATCTTTCTTGGCCTCCTCCTCTTCGCTGTCTTCTAAATCGAGACCCTCAATGTCGAGCTCTGGCAGCTCCTCATCCTCCTCCCCAAAGGATCCATCATCATCTCCTTCATTGTCACTAGGCTCCAAATAAATCTCAACACCCTCTCTGAGCTCCTCATCCTGCTCAAGCTCATCCAGAAACTCTTCATAGTCTCGCTCTTGTCTCTGCATCGCCGCATCGTGCTTACCAAGCTTGATGGTCTCCCCAGAGGCTGCCTCACTCGCCTTTATTTCTTCTCGTTCATTGTGCTCGACAGCCATTCTCTTTAGTCTCCACTTCCTGTTCTTGGTTTTCCTTTTAGAATTCTTATCGTCCTCACTGAGAACCTTTTTGATCAAAATGACGCTCTGGACCCTGTCCTGGTCAACTTGGTCCCACAAGTCGCTGTTCCAATTCTTGTTCTCCAAATCGTACCCCAGCACCGAGTCACCCGGATGTAAAATGCCTCCTAAATGTGATCTAACATAGTACGTAGTGTCGTTGACACCAAAATCTGCAGTCCGTGCAACAGTAATGTCAGCCAAAACCAAATTGCCCATACTCTTTCCCGTAGGTTCAACGTCAAGAACAACGTATTCTGAAGCTCCGGTTTTTGGAGATGCAAGAACAGGGAATGGTTCGCGCCAATATTTGTCAGCTAACAAGTCTGCAGTATGGAGAGTTGTTGGGTCAAGAAAATGAATATTGTTTGTAATTTTCTTACAAATGACCAGTCGCGACGGTAAGAAACTTAGAGAGTTGGCCACATGCTTAGGAAGCACTACTAGGTCGTCCTTTGAAACCGGAACCAACTCCACATGATACGTGTATTTAAACGTTTTCTTTGATGTGTGGGTATCTTGAGAAATAAACTCCTCCGACTTTGTGATTTTGGTTGGGACGGACCGTTGCAAGAATTCTACCATTTTGATTGCATGCTTTCGATCGTTGTAAAAAAAGTCAAGGCCATCTTTTGTCTCTGAAATAGAGACAGTATGCTTATGGACCTTGTGTTTAAGAATGAGCTGTTCGAGGTAGTATAAAGTTCGCTTGTGAGGAACTCGTTGTCTGATCTGGATAGCAGCTACCCAGGTATTAGCTGTATAACTCTTTGCGCAGTCTGGACATTGGGAGCCCTGTTCCACAAACTCTGCTTCAAAAGTTTGTTGGACAATGGTGTTTTGGTATTCCGCCACTTCGCCCTGGACGGTGATCTTTAGCTTGATACGGCGAGAATGGGGTTCGGTCCAAATGAACCGAGCGTCTACCAGTCTTGCACCCGTTCCAGTGGCTCCCCCAGCAGACCCTCCAGATCTCGAAAGACCTTTGATTCTTTTCAGGATTGCTGCAAGCAGTTCACGGCTCTCGGGTTGAGCTACAACCCAGTGATGAGGCGGCACCTGAAGTCTACCGCATTGACGACAGAATACCAAAGTTCCGTCCTTTTGGATATTGGCTGTAATGTCAACAGACAATCGAATGCAGTCATCGCAAATGGCAACACCACGAGACTCCATCGCTTTTCCACAGTTGGCGCACGAGATGATTGGATTTGTGTGCTGTGGGGTGAACCGCACAACGGCATTGCTGTGGATTTGCTCTATGGCTTGGAGAGTTTCAATTGCATCGTCCATCGACATTTTAAAGGTTAGAAAATGGATCCAAAGATGGGTATAAAAATGAGAATAAAAATGAGTAGAAAGGGGTGAGAAATAAATTCAGAGGACAAAAAAAAATGACTTGAAAAAGTCTTAAAGTTTGATAAAAACCCAGTTGGTGGCGGATTATTGTGTCCTGATCACCAAGATAAATTTGATATGCTTACTCAGCGTTGCGCCCGACTGCTTTCATAGCAAGTCACGATGACTCGGAACTTTTATCATGTTCCGGGACAAGGAAGGTTGTCTCTGGGTATATGAACTTTCTCTGAGAGTTTTCTTTTGTATTCTGAGCGTGAAAATACAAGCTGTCAATATTTTAAAAGGCCATCATAACGTCAAACCCACAACTAGTTATAGCATAACTGCAAATTGGTTTTAAAGTCTATCAATTTCTAATTACTACATAAAATTACAAAGCCATATTATTAATCGGTTTTATTCTTTGGTTTACTCTTTTTGAGATTTGTCGTTTTTATCTTGGTAGAAGCAATCAACGCAGCGGCCAATGGCGGTGGAGCTGGTCCAATATTTGCATGGCCATCATAATCACCTTTATCCTTACCCTTCTTTTTCTTTTGGAATTCGACAGGTTTAATTTCAGTGGTAGCCTTTTTGAGCTGAATTGGATGATTTCCCACGTATTTTCCATTCATTTCCTTGAACGCCTTGAAATAGTCGTCGGGATCAGAAAAGGCAACAAATCCAAAACCCTTGGTCTTGAACGGAGGCTTCTTTTCACGAACCACCTTGACCTTGCTCATACTAGGGAACCGGTTGCCAGTACTGAATGCTCGACGAAGCATGTCATCTGTGACTTCACCACTTAAATTTCCAACAAACAAGCGAAAGTGTGCCGGATCCCATTCAAGCAGTGTATTATCATTCCAGCTCATTCCAGCACGTTCGCGATGAACTGTGTATTGCTTTCCATGTTTGGTTAAATTAGATTCATTCGATTCATTAGATTCAGTTGGAGTAGGCGTGGGAGTAGGCACATACAGATCTGTACCGGCCAAGGGTCTGACAGGTCTGGCAGGTCCAATAGGCGCAGAAGGTATTGATGGTAGCGACTGAGGGACCGGAGAAACATGAGCAGACCTGCTTGAAAACGAATGGGCTAGTGAAGAATCATTAGTACTCTTGTTTGATGATCTAAAAGTGTTAGAAGATGGTGCAAAAGAAGACTTTGAATTTATTGGAATACTTGGACTGTTGTATGAATCCGTGGAATAAGCTTGTTGTTGAATGGCTTTGGCAGCTTCATACTCGGCCGCAGACATGGGCCCAGCGGGAAACATGTCTTGCGGCGCCGGCCTTGACGCTCCTGGAGAGTTTGAATTTCTATTGCTATTTCTGTCATGCTTAGATATCGGATTAAAGCCTTTGGAAGAGAGATCATTGCTTGGTCGCGAATATGGATGTGAAGAAGGTGCCAAAGATGTTGGCTTGAATGCTTTTTTCCAACCACCACCTGAGCTCGGCATTATGGTATTTTACGCAAACGAGGTATTGTAGTTGAAATAATTGAAATAATTGAAACAGGGTATAATGCTGTTGCGTTTATATCTCCTGGTACGGGAGATGTATGGCAAAGGTATGGCAAAGGTGTATGATGGAACGTTGAAGAACGAAAATATTAAACAATTAAGCGTGTTGGCGATTTTTGTGTTACAAATTTTTTTAGCACGCACGCGATGAGTTGCCACTGCGGTCACGTGCGCGTGAAAAAGCGGCTCCACGCTGAGGTTTCCTTTGGTTTGGTTTTAACAAGTTTCTTTTCTCACCATCTCAGCAACATTCACATACGAATTTGGCCATCACATACTTTTTTTATTTATTAAAATGGTGCGTACCTTTAATTTACTGTTTTTCGGGAGGGTATTTGGACGATTCCTTTATACATTCCGGCCTCGCTATCTTGGAAAGGACGACCGGGATTGTCGATTGATGGTAAAGTAGGTACAATGCTCGCTGTATCCGATTTGAAGCTTGCCTACGATATCATCCCTGTGGATTTAAACGGACACGCCGGCTTTAGATGTCCTTGGTGATATACCTGATAAGATACTTTTGATAGATTAAAGACTCTAATGTATTTAAAGATGCCAGTATTGTGGCTATGATGTGTCTTGGTCCTTTTGAGGCTTACATCTACATATACCTCTGGACATATGCTGACTTTGACTTGGATGATGGAAAGATACCCGGTGAAGGATTTGAATTATTGATTACAGACGCTTGTTTAGCTTGTTCTGAGTAGTCCCTAGAGGTTTTATCAAATCTGGATTTTCCCCCCTTGTTATTCCTTGCTGTATTCTAACGTTAAATATATATTAGTTACATATTCTTTCTATGAAGAAGAAGCAGCAGGAGGAAGCCGCAAAGGCAGCTTCTGCAGCCGGGACTCCTGATACGAGCGTCCCTGGCACACCCGTTGCCAACTCAGCATCAGCCTCCACCAGCTCTTTAACATCGCTCCGCTCAATCAGCGGGTCAGGCACTCCTGGCAGTACTGGCAGCCGGCGCGGTCAGCAGTATGGTACTTTACGTTTACAAAAGGACATTGGTGATCTAGACCTACCTAGTACCATGCGTGTGTACTTTCCCGAGGGTGACAGAGACTTGATGAATTTCGATGTGTACATTACCCCTGATGAAGGCATGTACAGTGGAGGAACCTTCAAGTTCAAGTTCAACGTCACTTCCAACTTTCCACACGAGCCTCCAAAAGTGATCTGTGCACAAACCATTTACCATCCCAACATTGATTTGCAGGGCCATGTGTGTCTGAACATTCTTAGAAACGACTGGAAGCCGGTGCTAACCATCGAATCTGTTCTTATTGGACTGCAATTTTTGTTTTTGGAGCCCAACCCCACCGACCCTCTTAACAAGGACGCTGCCAACCAATACGTGAAGAACAGAGAGGAGTTTAAGAGAAAGGTCAGGAACACCATGAGTGGAGATTACCTTGAAGGCGTCAGCTATGATGATGTTAGAACATTGCATGTTGAGCTCCCTCAAACCTCTGGAGTTGAGTCGATTGGAAATTACAAATGAATGGCATGATTTGAGTATCAAAGTTTACCAAGCAGAATTATATAAAAGGAAGCATATTTTGAAGGTGATGATGATGTAAACGAAAAAGGCAGTTTTTTTTTTAATTACTAATTACTAATTACGAATGGGACACTTTGCTAAGACTTTGTATTTGTTGTGAGGGAAAACCGGTCACAGTGGTTGCAATGAACTACAATTGTTACTCAAAACAAAATTAAAAAAATAAAGAGTACTCTAGTTGTAGTGTATATATATTCACATTATTATATTAATTATTATATTAACCATTACAAATTGTACCTTTGTTGAGCCAACCGCTGAAAAACACGCGGCTGAGCGGTAGGAGATAGGACTGTGGAAACGATATCTACGTGGGGGGAGAAAAAGGGCGTGTTATAGCGTGTTATAAGCGTGCTGTCAGTGGATAAGATTTAAGCAGAGTTAGGGGAGGTAGTTACCAAGTGTGTATAATATCACGTGGAATCAGATACATTTGTATGTATGTAACAAGACGTGACATTCATGTGATAAACATGTGACATTAATGTGACTGTTTAATTCAATACTGTTTGACAATTGACAAAAGTTGCTTATGCGGATCAAACCAAGTCTTTTTATTATTATTTTTATTATTTTTATTATTTTTCATTTGCCGCTTTCCAAGTGTTTTGATACTTTGGTGCTTTCTACACCAAGCCAAGCTAAACCAAACCAAACCGATCCATGTATCTCACAACAAGGTCCTGCCAACTTGGGTATCCCACAAAGAGGCTGTAAATCAGCCAATCAGCCAATCAACCGATGAATCATCCTGTCTTTCTTTCTCTCTTTCTCTTTCTCTTTCTCTTTCTCTTTCTTTCTCTTTCTTTCTCTATAACTCTGACTGCAAACATGTCAACCACTGCTTGTTCCCACATCTTTGGAGGGAGACCCGTCTATATTTATCTTTTGGTTTCCACCGCTTGTTCGCTTGTTCGCTTGTTCGCCTGCTTGATTGCTTGATTGCTTGATTGCTTGATATGGCCCTATCTGTTTCTGCTCTTCCTCCGATACCGCTAGTTTTCTCTTTTCTATGACTCACGGCTTGCATCAATCAATCAATAGGATGAATACAAATAAATATAAATCTCTTATCCAGTCTTGCTAATCTGCGTGTGTCTCCATCCATCCACTCCTCTCTCTCTCTCTCTCTCCATCCCCTCTCTCGTAATCAATCAAACAAGGCTGGTGCACACCTCTGCGGGGTTCTGCGCCAGTAATTCACACGTACCTCGTACCTTTCTTCTTCGTAATCCTTCTCAAACTATCCCACTTTAACCTTGCTGGCACCCAATGACCTACGGGCTTGTCTCTTGCACAGCAAAAAAAAACTTTTCAAACCTTAATAATATGGCACGATTTCCATTCAAACAAAAAGCATCCTCGTTTCGAGTTGCAACGTATCTTCAAACAGGGACTCTTCAATTTTTGTAAACCAATTTCCATTTTTAATTCTTGGGAAAAAACTTTGGCATTCACTTCATGGAACATTATAAAACAAGAAAACCCAAAAATATAAAGACATAAAAAAAAAATCATATACAAAAAGTCATATACAAAATACCAAATTTTTTTTTTTTTCAAATTCATAAAAGCGTAAACAATTTTTAAAATAAAAAAGGATAGAAAGAAATAAAAACATCAAGCGTAACTTAATTGTTCTCAGGTCGGAGCTTGCGGACCTCCTTACCAACTCTCCAAATCTCCAAATCTCTAATCTCCTGGAGCTCCTTCTCAAACTTGTCACGGTAGTCGGGCTGGGAGTTGAACTCAAGAGATCGCTTAGTCTCAGATCCGTCAATGACAGAGTCGTAAAGCTGGTTGAAGACGGGCTTAAGGGCATCCTTGAAACGGGGAGACCAGTCGAGAGCACCACGTCTAGCAGTGGTGGAGCAGGCGTCGTACATGTAGTCCATACCGTACTTACCGATCAAGGGGTAGAGAGATTGAGTGGCCTCCTCAACAGTCTCGTTGAAAGCCTCAGAGGGAGTGTGGCCACGCTCACGGAGGACTTCGTACTGAGCAAGGAACATACCGTGGATACCTCCCATAAGAGCACCACGCTCACCGTAAAGATCAGAGTGGACCTCTCTCTCAAAGGTAGTCTTGTAAATGTAGCCAGAACCAACGGCAACAGCAATAGCAATGGCCTTCTCCTCGGCCTTACCAGTAACATCGTTCCAGATGGCGTAAGAAGAGTTGATACCACGGCCCTCCTTGAAAAGAGAGCGGACAGTTCGACCAGAGCCCTTGGGGGCGACAAGGATGACGTCAACGTCAGCAGGAGTCTCAACCTTGGTCAAGTCCTTAAAGACGGGGGAGAATCCGTGGGAAAAGTAAAGGGTCTTGCCCTTGGTGATGAGAGGCTTGATGTGGGCCCAAGTCTCAGACTGAGCAGCGTCAGAGAGAAGGTTCATGACGATAGTACCCTTGGTGACGGCAGTGTCAACGTCAAACAGGTTCTCACCGGGGACCCAACCGTCCTCAATGGCAGCCTTCCAAGAAGCACCATCCTTTCGGACACCAATAATAACATTGATACCGTTGTCACGGAGGTTAAGGCCCTGGCCGTAGCCCTGAGAGCCGTAACCAATGAGGGCAAGAGTGTCGTTCTTAAAGTAATCAAGAAGCTTCTCGCGGGGCCAGTCAGATCTCTCGTGAACAACCTCTTCAACACCACCAAAGTTGATGGTCTTGAGGCCACGCTGTTGAACGAATTGAGGGCGGGCGACAGCTGGGCGAGCAGCAGCAGCCGCAAGAGCAGAGAGAGCACGCTTCTGGGTAGGAGCAGCAGCTCTAGCAACAGAGCGGGCAGAGAGTCTGAGGGCACGAATGGTTTGTCTAGCAGCGGACATTTTTGGGGGTATGTGATTATGGGAAAAACAATTGGGTTAATGAAGAGAGGAAAAAAGAGAAAAGAAGAAAAAAAAGAGCAGAAAAGCTGGGGAAACCGAGATATTTATCTTAAAATTTTTCGGCAGTGGCTTTCTTGTAGCGCTGGCACCGCTTTAAAAAGAGTCATAAATTCAGGCCCGGAATAGGGGCGATTTACTTTGTAACAAGATACGTTGTAACAAGATGTACTTTGTAACAAGAAAGAGGGCATCGGAGAAACATGCTTGTAACATGTCACGTGGAATCAGCCTCGCCCTGCAATCATCAATCATCATCACCCACCGCATTATGTGCCAAACAATAACAAACAGCCTATCGTCTCACTTACCCTCTCTTACTTACCCTCTCTCTCTCTCTCTCTCTCTCTCTCTCTCTCTCTTTTTCCCCCTACCCTCTCCCTGCCGAAACCTAACCATCGCCGTCCCTTGATCCACACGCGTAGAGGATCACACACATCCCTCCGCCGCTCTTTCCCAATCGGAATCATCAATGTCGACTCCATCTTCCCCGACGCCTAGCTCTCCTGTGCACTCCCAGCCACCGCAATCGCCGACGCAGCCCATGCCTGCTCCTACCGTGGATCTTTCACCGCAACAGAAGCAAACCGTCTCCCTGAAAATCGGGCTCATCGGCGACGCGCAAATTGGCAAAACCTCGCTCATGGTCAAGTATGTCGAAGGCGACTACGATGAGGACTACATCCAAACGCTAGGCGTCAATTTCATGGAAAAATCAGTGACCATCCGCAACACGGAAATCACATTCTCCATCTGGGATTTGGGAGGCCAACGCGAGTTTGTCAACATGCTGCCGCTGGTGTCCAACGAGGCCGTTGCCATCTTATTCATGTTTGATCTCACGCGAAAATCCACACTCAACTCGGTTCGAGAATGGTACCGACAGGCACGGGGCTTTAACAAGACGGCTATTCCCTTTCTGGTGGGAACCAAGTTTGATCTGTTTGCTGAAATGCTTCCGGAAGAACAGGACGAAATCACTCGACAAGCCAAGCGATTTGCAAAGGCAATGAAGGCTTCGCTGGTCTTTTGCTCCACTTCTCACTCTATTAATGTTCAAAAGATTTTCAAGATTGTGCTCTCAAAGGCGTTTGACCTCAAACTTACTCTGCCAGAGTTTACAGAAGCTGGCGAACCATTGCTCATGTACCAACAATGGTAAACATAAAAACAACAACAACAACTAGAAAACTGCTTCCAAGAAGAATCCTTATTTCCCAAAGCGGAAAATACTAAAAACACACACGCGGAAAAAGGAATTGTCCATGCCTCAATTTTCCCTTTTCGTGCCTCATTTCTACACAATTTGATTGGTTTTGGCCAAACAATCATTCGTCTACCCACCCGCATCCAACTTGCCCCACCATTTACACTACCCGCATCATTATTTGCACTCATTTTAACGTCCCATTTATTGTTATTTTTATTATTTTTATTTTACGTGTATTGTATCGTGTTATATTATACATTAATGAATTGTTTATGAATTACTCTTAATTGAGCTCACAAAATTAATAATTATCAAAAAAAAAAAAACTTCAAGTTTAATCATTTATATCATGCCTTCAACATCTAAATCGCCCTTGAAAGCAGTCTTAATTTCGTCTTCGGCAATTGCCAGTCTGACTCTTGCATTTCGTTCACCTTTAATTGACTGCTGAACAATAATACCCGACTCTACAAGCTCAGCCACCGTGCTTAAAAACCCTGCCATTCTAATTCGTTTTCCAGTGCTGCTGCCTGGGTATCGAAAAAGTACATCCAAAAGCTTGTCTGCTTGTGGCGACACTTTACACAAACGCTGTGTTTCTTCCAAAATATCGCTCATGGGGTTTTCGTTGATTCCATTCCTTCGAACTCGTGCCAATACCGCGCTCAAAAAGATCTTGGAAGCCATCGGTAAGCCCTGTAAATATATTGCCATTGGAGAACTGGTAGTTTCATCAATGGCCTCTTTAATGTGCTTGATTTTGACAGTGTTCTTGGTCAAGGCCGTCTCATTCTTCACTAGACCACTTGAAGTTGAATCTTTGTTACCATCTGTCTCGCCTTCCTGCTCGGCTATTTCAAAAGCACGACGGCATATATCCAAAGCTCGTCGGGCATCACCACTAACACTGGCAACTTTTCTTGCTGCAAACTCAATTGCTTCCTTTTGAATGAGTGAAGAGTAATTGACTAACCTGGAGGAAATGATTTCCTGAAGCTGTTCATATGAATAACCAGGGAAAATAAAACGAGTGAGACCCAATCTGGATGAGATTTTGTTGGTGAATGTTCTTTCAGGTAAATCCATTGTATTGGCAATTGCAATGACAATCAATTTAGAATGAGGCAAAGAAGGCCAGTTGAAAAAGTTGTAGACAATATTTTGGTTCTTTGTGACAAGTTGGTCTAGCTCATCCATAACGACGACAACGGTATTTCTTTTTCTTCTCTGGGTAGGAGGTCCAGAACGTGTTCGTCGATCGAGTGCCGTATTTGTTGAATTTGGAACAAGCTCATCAGCAGTAGCACGACCGGTTCTTCCTCTGGCAGATGTTTTGTCCGTCTTGTTGCCATTACTTGATGCTTCCTTTGCTAGAGACACATCCTCGCGATTCGTCTTAAATTCTCTTTCCAGCAAGCCAACTGCATTCTGGGCACTCACTCGTTGTTCAGTAATGTGCTGCCACAAGACTTCATAGGCTTCTTGCGGGTTTATCAGTTTCAAACCATTGATTTCAAGTGAAGTAAATGTGGGAAGTGCATTAGGAGAACCGTCGTTTATACGGAGGTGCAGTTGAGCAAGGACTTCGCGTACTGTAGCAGTCTTACCAGTTCCGGGAGTACCAGAAACGTAAATACAAGAGCCGGTACCACTCTTGATAGCTCCTTCTAATGCGATAAATAATTGAGAAAATTCACGATCACGACACGGCAGAGCATCCGGGACAGCAGAGACATGGAGTAATGCACGAGCCTTGCTATGTGAGGAAGGATTGAAAGACGACCTTTGGGGTTCAGAAGCAACCGAATCAGTTAAACTTTTTTTGTTTGGTAATTTGACATTTGAAACGGGGGCCTTGACAACGATCTTTCTGGTATTCTTGAAGAAGGCTTTTCTAGATTTCATAGAAACCTTTTGTACCGTTTGAGCTGCATGGGGATGTTGAAGCTGCAAGTTTGAGAGATCAATTGGTATTTCACCAAAGTCAAAGTTTTGCCCAAGAATCGAAGCAGAATTAGAATTTTGAATCAATTGCCGTGACTTGGAATCCTGAGAAGGGAGATTTTGATGATTCACTACAGCAGCAAAAGCAGCAGCAGTTGTTTCTAAATCTCCATATTGAGGCTCGTGTGTAATTGTAGCAGCAGCAACCTGTTCTAAATCAGGCGTGGACTGAACGCCATTAAAGTTTCCAGCTCGTTCATTTTCATTTTCATTTTCATCTTCAACAACAATCACATCACCCAACCCATCAAGAGGAGCAGATTTCTTTTTTCGAGGTGATGTTCGGATGGGTTGTGCTGGGGGTTGAGATTTTGTTGGAGATTTTCTGGGAGACTTTGTAGGGCTTGACAGTCCATCATCAGGCGTCTTTTTAGCACTTTGACTCTTGACTACATCTTCTTTTTTGACACGCTTGGGCTTAGCTTCGGATTTTATAGATACGCTATCAGCACGCTTTCGTTTGGCACGAGCTGTTGATTCTGTCGCGTCGGCAAAGACCTTTTTCAGCGCCGCTAAATGGGTTTGGGGGTTGGAATCCGTCAATGTTGACCAATCCACCTCTGTGGTATACTTTGAATGCCTGGCATTGAATCCGTAACGGATAAAGAAGCAATCCGGCCGGGAATTTAAGGGACTTTTGGCAAAATCGTGCTCAGAAAGAATTACACAAGTCTCAAGTAAGGTATCAACATCATTTTTATCGGTATCCATGGTGAAATATAGTTCTTGCTATAAACCCAATTCAAGTTAGTATTATATATAGCATTGGCAATACTGGTAGATAAATAAAAAAGACATACGGGTAAGTGATCACTTCTTCTACATTTAGGGCTGATTTCTTCAATTCTAGAATACCAAATGGCTGTCATTTGGATAAGCCCGCTTTCCGAGACTGTAAAGTCGTGGATTCGAGCCACAAAGGGGCGGTCTTCATTACTAGACTCGACCAAAACATCGTCGCCAATTGAAAATCTTTTGCCATCTTCTTGCCGAAACACGGCTAGTGGGAAAGAATAGGGCTTTGGGGCTGTGGGCTTGCCTTCATTGGCGCTGTTAACCTGACGAGAGCGCGATGGACGGACCGAGGGTTTCAAAGCATCTTCGTAAATGCACTCCCAACCAGGCTGGGAGTCTGGCAATGAAACATTCTTCATAATTTGGTGGGTTGGAAAGAATAGAAACTTGTAGTTTTGTTGTTTTGTATTCAGTTATGAGTGTTGTTTTAATGAAATAAATACACCAAAACAAAGCAGTGACGTATCACGTGTGTGATTCGTGAACCATCACATGACGAGAACACAATGGTTTTGTTTTGGGCGAGGAGTAGTCTGTGCGAATCCGGGGAACGTATACGCTGAAAGCATTGCACATTGAGCATTTATCCTTGAGAACAATCTAGCAGCTTTCAAGACTATATAGAGGGCAAGATCCAGGGATTTATTGGTTGAATACTGTCTCATGTATGCAGTTTCTGATTAGAATCGTCAATAGAATACACCCGCACCTGTTCCACACGTCCTTGGAGCATGCAAAGATGTACACTCAACCAACAATTACCGATAAAATGACACATTTCCCTTTGAATTATGAAACTGTTTTATGATTAAAGACGTTTTATTATTCTTAAAAAGGCCAATTTCCATATGTTTGAAAATCCAGCATTTCAGCCTGGCGTTGGTGAATGGCAAGCCCTAACACGCTTTCCAGTTAGGGCTTTGCTTACTCATCCGGCAGCCCACCGTGTGGGAAAATTTTCATATAAAAGAAGATACATGCCCGCACTCTTCTCCCTCTTTTACTTTTTCTAGTATCACAGTTTTATAAAAGTATGTTATATGCCTGCCTCTTTTTTTTTTTGGAATATTCCTTTTATTCACATCCTTCATAAACCAGTCAACTTGTGAGTTCTTTACGAGTTTGGTTTACAATTTTTTTTATTATGATGAACATCACTATTATGGGAATCTCTCTGACTACTACGTGGAGAAAACCATAGTTAATCTTCTTTTTTACTGATTTTAAATCTTGAAGATGATTTTTATTTATTTTCCTGCATGAAATGATTGGTTGGGAATGTATTACTAACAGGTTGCATTTAGTTGATTTGAATGGTTTATCTCAATTTGGATTCGTAGTCTTAAAGACCTTGTTCAATTGAAGTAAATTGTAAGTACAGTTTGAATTTTTTAAACCCCATGTTATGGATGGTTAATATGATTAGATATGTTCATGCACCACACATAAACAAGCTTGCTTGTACGTTGATGAAGAACAAACACCAAACACTTCAGTCTTTATGATCAATCATCCATTACGATTTTGGGTTACATGCTGCACAATGCCTATTTTAAATTGCATTTACACTAACACATTTTGGTTTCTTAGAACTTGTATTATGGATTATTAAATTCTGTTGTAAACTCAGGTCTTGCCAAACGGACTGGCTTTGGAATATACCCAGGATGTTTGGAGATTGAAAAATTCTGAATCTTGTAGAGTTCAAGGGATTATTTTGACTCCATGTAGTTTTATAATATATACACATAATACAAATGCATTTATACAATTTGAACACTTTGTTTGCAAGTCCAAGCTTCTAGTTCCAGTAACTACTGGAAAACATGTTGATTTGATGGTGGTGGTGGTAGTGTATGAGTGCGAGTGAGTACTGGATTCGGTACACCATATTACGTCACACATGTCCTCCCCCCACCAACCTCTCCTGTTCACACGTACATACAAGACACCGCCCATTTTGCTTTCTAATCCCACTGGATTAATCTACCAAGCCTCCCTTTCCACCAACAAAACTCAAATCAAGCTATTAAGCTACCCGTCCTGTAACAAACCTGTCTATATTCACAACTCAAGTCAATTGTTTAAAAACTATGCTAAATAAAAAAGTGTACAACAAATACATACTGATACAAAAAAAAGAAAAATAACACAACTATAATAAAATAAAATAAATGAATAAAAACATGATTGTATAGAAAAAAATGAATATATATAGATATGGCTCTTATTTTTGTCTCAAAAAATAATCAAGAGAGTGAGTGCTTTGAATTGTTCCTTCTTCTTATTTTGTCCTCATAAATAATTTAAAATAACGCATTAGCCAATTCTACTTGAACCGGAAAACAATGCCAATCAACATTTCCTGTTATCAAATTCCCTCGCAAAATATCGTAAATCTTTTGTATTTTACCATCTTCCACTTGAAGCCAACTTGGAATCACTGGAATATGTCCAGCCACCAAACTGCTTTTGAACCGATTCTGACAAGTAATCTCCATCTTCAACAACTGAGTCGGCGGGTACTTCTGATGTAAACTCTTGATCAAAATTGCTGGTATCCGTGGCGGATTCCACTGCTGGTTTGAAAGGTGCGGCATATTTCTTTGCCATGAGACGACGCCAGTCAATTTGAGCAAAAAATGGATGCGACTTAATTTCTGCAGCGCCATTTACACCAAGTCTGCGGACAGGATCTCGCTCCAGTAAGCCAACTAACAATGATCGGGCTTCGCGGTCCATGTCATCAGGGAATCGTAATGGGTCTTGTAAAATCTTACGGTACATTTCGTTAACATTTTCGTCATAGAATGGAGGAAGGCCGGTAAGCATTTCGTAGAAAAGTACTCCAAGAGTCCACCAGTCAACAACTTTGGTATAGCCCTGGCCAAGGAGAAGTTCAGGGGCAAGGTATTCTGGAGTTCCGCAGAATGTGTTGGTCTTTTCCTGGCCAACCATGTTGAGTTTACAAAGACCAAAATCACAAAGTGCAATGTGACCAGTATAGTCCAACAAGATGTTTTCGGGCTTGAGATCACGGTAAATGACATTGTACTCATGGAGGCATTCAAGGGCACAAAGAAGTTCTGCGGTATAAAATCGTGATCGGTTCAAGTCAAACTTTCCTTCGTGTTGCAAGTGGTGGAAAAGTTCACCACCATTGATAAAAGCCAAGACTAAATACAACTTTTCTGGGGATTGGAAACTAAACTTGAGCGGGACAATAAACGGATTGTCAATCTGAGCAAGAACAGTGCGCTCAGCTAATGTGTGGTTGACTTCAGAACGAGAAACAATGTGGGATTTGCGAATTGTTTTCAGGGCATAGATCTGCTGGGTGTCCTTTTTGCGAACTTGCATGACCTTGCCAAAGGAACCTTTACCAACAACCTTGAGAAGATCAAAGTCTTCAATGGTAAGAGTTTTCTTACGGTTAGGAACGTATTCTAATCTGACGTTCAAACGGCCACTGCCACCAGACAATGGGATAAGCCCATCGCACAACAAGACTGGCTTTGTTGCGTTGAGGAGAGCAGACTGGCCCTTTTGCGCGGGGTCGATAGGGACTTTGCAAGTACCCAAAAAGATTTCCTCGTACTTGCGGGCCGGGGGGAGACCTGAATGTTGATCTGCTTGTGGTTGAATGGGGATACGTGTGTAGATTTGGAATGTAATGGTGTCAGAACGCGAGACATCAAAGTTGGAGGTGGCATCCCAAGTAGGAGCTTCAAGGGGGCCGCCTGTAGCCTCCAAAACAACTTGATTCTTATCAAATTCCATGACCAAAAACACGGGCATTCTACGACGACCAGACGAGCCACCAGCAGCCGAGCCGGAACCGCCAACGGAAGATGACAAGGAAGATGAGCCATTGGAATTGGTGGAAGAGGAGATCAAAGGAGTGCGAAGCAGAGAGGATTTGGAAGGAGACATGCGGTTAATGTAGTTCTGGATCAAGGGGTTAGACTGAAATCCTGGCGGGAGAGACAATCCAGCGGCATTGGTGATTGAGACAACCAAAGTTCCAGGCTTTATAGGCGTAGAGCTTGTGTGTGTGGTGGAAGATGCGGAAGAGCCGGTACCATTGGATGCAGAGATAATAGTCGAGGTTGATGAGTTGTGAGAGGCCAGCTTAGCTGGTGAGGAGGTCAGAGTGCCCGACTTTTTGGCGCTAACTCCATCGTTCAAGGTTGCATTAGAAGAGCTAGGCGAAGAGCCGTTGGACTTGATGGAAGCTGCTTTGTGTCCTGTGGTAACACCAGGGAGCCCGAGGTAAGATTGAGCGCTTTCGTTATCCGAGTCCTGGTCTTGAGGGGATGCTGCAGGGGATTGGCGGGAGAGGGATTTGGAGAGATGGGTCTCCTTGAGCTCTACAAACGAGAAGGTTAGGAACGACGAAACGAGCGGATTACAGGGAACAAAATGAGAGAAAAAAAACACATACTTTTGGTGAGCTTCCAAGTGGACATGGCGTTGAGGTGGTGAGTGGAAGGAAAAGAAAAAGGAGGCTCCTGAAGAAGTACAAGTAGAAGGCAGGGCAGGGCAGGGCGGTGCAGTTATGTAATGGCAAGATGGAGAGGTGGCGGATTGAACCCTAAACCACGCGGTGAGAAGCAAGTGCGCTGTGGAAGAAACGTGATAATTCCGCACAGATGGAAATTGCGAGTCTGAGGTTAGATGAGAATGTGGTAATAGAACAGTAGAATAACAGAATAATAGAATAATATAATAACAGAAAGAAGCAGCAGCCGTTTTGGTATGAAGATGCTGGCGACGGTGCGGATTGAATTGACAAGGCTGGCTCAGGCAAAGGCTTACAAGCCACCTTGTCAAGGCAATTCATGAAACGCCGTCCACATGCGTCATTGATAAGATGAAATGGCTTAATGTGGAAGCAGCGGGCTAACCAAGCCGATTAAGAAAGTTGCAAGTAAGGGTTAACTGAGATGGGCCATTGTGCGCAGCGGCCTAATTACAGCCCTGGTAACAAGATGGTGGCCCCAAACCCAAAGTTACAAGCCCGGCCATTCCAACTCACCAGCAGCGCTGTGACATTGCACTTTGCACAGACAACAACCACACTCCTGGAAAGCAGCAGCAGCAGCTGTATGGTGTCTCACACACGGCTTTCGTGGCCACAGAACTAGCACTAGCACCGCAGGAGGGTCGGAAAAGCATCAAGGCAGAAGGATAAGAAAATTGACAAGGAAACGCACCCCGTCTGCATTAGCCGGGCAAACTGAGCAACCACTGTTGTCAACTTCCTTACTTAACGGCGGTCCGATTTGGTGGTGGGATCAAGAAAATGAGCATGAGAAAAAAAAAAAAAAAAAAAAAAAGGCTGAATCATTTTTGGTGCATTATGAAATTGCCAGTGTCGTTCAAGGCTTGGACTATCTTATACTGCCAACAAGACTTTAACAGAGTGGTGAAGTAAAGCTGGGCATCATGTGACAAACGGCTCACGGGGTTGCTGTCTTTGTTGGCGATATACAAGTTTTGAGATAACTAGCTAGTATTTACATGTTGGAGTTAGTCTTTGTACTTGAGTTTGAGTATAGCACAGTTAAATGTTTTTGTTGCTTATCAGCTTGTGTTTCCAATCTGGGATATTTGAACTATTTGAACTATTTGAGATATTTGAGATATTTGAGTTATTTGAAAGCGGGCTAGGTTGGCCATTATGGAAAGGATTTACCAAGCCATATATATTTCCCTTCTGCTACCACGGTACTTTAACATATGACATCTGAAACCACCGTTAACAAGTTGTATTTTTTTTATATGGATGCTATTTCTAAGGTTGTACCGCGGCAGCATATCCGTTCACGCCATTGCTGCTAGAATGGGTAGGACAAACAAGAGTAACGAGAAAGAAAAAAAAAAAGAAAAATACGGCCATGCCTTCTATTAAAATCCAAAATCCAATTCTCAGACACAATTTTATCCTATTTTACCACACGGACGGTAGTGGCATGCGCTGGTTTCTTCCGTTGCTGGCTATTGGCCTGTTCAAAAATTGTAAATAGTTCCCATTAATGGACGTACCATGATGAATGATTTGACAAGTCACATGGTTCAACAACCAGGTTTTATACACCCACCTGTTTGCATTCTGAATTTTCTTGCTATTATTTGCTGAACTCGTGTCTTTAATTTGTCCTCAATCCTTTGATGCGACATCTCACAATCAATACATTGTATATATATATATATATATATATACATTCGTTTCACCCACCAATCCTCCAGGCGTGTGTCCATTCCCACAGCCATTTGGTAACAAGTCTAGCCCTTCTGTTGAATCTCTGGCTGGGATCGTATCTCCGCCTTTGGGCAGCAGGCTCAGCTCTGTATGAATGCGCGACTTCATTGTGTCCAACTGCACTATTTGCCAGAAAAATAAACAACGACTTTTGACAGACAATAGGAATCAATGCGATGGCTATCATATTTATCCGTGCGTGCTCAAGCTGCAGTTCGGATAGGCCGACTCAATTTGAATCTGAATCCGAATCGGAATCCGAGTCTAAACCTTGCACTGATCATGGAGTAATTATCCATTTTGATAATTGACATTAATGTGTTTATTTCTTGACATGATACCCTTGTAATTTTTGTAATTTTTGTACTTTTTGTACTTTTCCGACTATATGTTTGGTTTATATATTATACGTTTTGTAGCCTTGCTTTTGACAAATGGTAGGCAAATCTTCCGTATGTCTTGTCCAGCCCTTTTGGGCATTTATAAGTCATTTAGAAGAATATTACCGAGCAATATAAAAATACATATACAGCCATTTACGTTTTTCTGGTTTCCTGGTTTTCTGGTTTTTCTTTTCATATTCATTTTGTGTATCAAAAGGGATTCAAGTTTCAAAAAATGCTGCCTTTATTTATATAGTACACACAAACACACATACAAAATCAATTCACTATTGAAGACTTTGGAGCGTTGACCAACAACGACACCAAGCCTCGAGCGCCCTGGAGTAAAAATCTAACTCCGGTACGACCATGCGCACTCCCCTTTCTTAAAATATCCCCAATAAGTTTGTTTCACCAGCTTGCCCAATGCTGCCAACCCTTGCCAAAGGCACCTTTCTGCAGAGTCTCTTTGTTGCAACCGCGTGCGTGTAATATCCTCCGGGGCCAATTAATTTAACACGACGAAGAAGAAGAAGAAACTTATAATAATTCCTCGTTATAGCTTTTCAAAACGCTACCATCGATATACACTTGACATGTATATATAGATGTAATGCTCAAAATTATGCTGTTTTACATGGTAACATTGAACTCAGTACATTGCAACTCCCAGCGATCAAACGAAATGGTACGATTTTTGCTGTTACTGTTATTATTTAGAAAGAGCCAGTAAGCCGGCTGTCGAAATGGGTTGGTCGACTTGCTTCACAGTCACAAGTTTGTCCAATATCAAGGCTAATATACTATCGCAACTACCAGGACTAATCTCAGGACAAATATATAGGTATAATACATACTCCTTAACTAGCAGCCGTACCAGCAAACTCTGGCAACTCTTTCTTTTCCTTTGATCGGGAATGTATACTGCGGGAGCTGATTGTTTAAACAATATTAGATGTGTGTCATAAAGAAGGTCATACATATACTACTGGTCATGATAATAAAATAAATAAAAAATAAAAATAGAAAGAGAGATAACAATAATAAATTAGCAAAAAGAAAACAGACAAAAACAGAATAAACAAAACAGCAAACGAACGACTGGAATCAGAAATCTATGGAAAATATTAAAATGTGTCCTTTTTTTTTTCTTCTTTTAATTTTTTTTTATTCAAATAAAGTTAAACGAGATAACCTTGTTGTTTCCTTCAAAGTTGTCGACAGAATCGTTAGTATATAAAGGCATAAGAGCTCGGGATGAGTATACCTGGCGGTGTCTAGCGGCGGCAGCAGCAACTTCCTTTCTCTGTTCTTGAGGCTTAACTTGCTCAGCAGCCTTTTTTTTCTCCACAGGCTTTGGTGCCTCTGCTGGAGTGTTGTCGACATAAATGGATGCAAGCTGTCTTTGGATTTGTTCTTCAATCTCACCAAGCTGGGTGACAGATGGAATAGACAATGGTGCAACCGGTGTAAAGTCATAGTCGGGGAATGAATCAATGGTGCTGACAGAATCAATGGTGGACCCCGTGTAGGTTGGCGACGACATTGTGGTGGTTTGAAAGCTGTGGTTTGTGACATCGTACAACTCAAAGAGAGAGTCCATGTCATCGTTTGTCCACGATGTTTCGTATGAAGATTGGGAAAGAGAGGAGACTCGAGAATGGGTATATGTCCCTTGACTCGATCTTGGTGATTGAAATGTGGAGATGGAGTAAATAGACCTGTCCTGGTCGGCTAAAAAGTCAAAGCTATCTTCGTGACTTGGAAACAGAACGGGACGTGTAAAGGTGTCGCGACGTCTCATTTCGCGATTTAACCTGCTGGCAGAGGCATTAAAATTATCTTGCAGAATAATCTTTTCGGTTTCTATTTCGGTTTCCGGCTCTTCTTCTTGAACTGTAGTGGAGTTGGCATCAGATGAAATGCTGGAAAGGTACCGCATTTTGTAGTCTAAAATGCGAATGGTATTAACAGTGGCTGATCTGCCTGGTGACTTGTGGGGGATAGACGGTAGTTTAGCGGACGCCGAGCTCCCTAGCACCACCCGGTCATCCAACTTGACGACATTTCGCTCGTCGTTGAGGAACCTTGGGCTAGCGGTCGAAGAAACCATAAAGGATCGGTGCTTGTAGTCCTTTCTCTGAACAGTTTGAGGTTTTGCCCGCTGGTTAAACACGTACACAGGAGGTTTCTCAGCCTCAGCTGGAGGCTCTACTATGACAGGTTTGTGGACAGTTTGAGGAAAGTCTGAAGGAATAAGAAAGCCAGGCCGAGGCTTGTCGTGTTGAACGGGCGTATAGTTTTGCGTAAAAAGGCCCGTACGTCTCATTTTGGAATCAGAGTGAAGAGAGAGGGTAGGAGGAGTATTCATCGAGAAGAAGGCAAGAAGAGAAGACGAGAGACACCCGAGCAATATATATATGTATTCAAGAAGAAGAGAGGAAAAGAGAGAAAGGAAAAAACAGCGATTGAGTGAAAAAGAAGAGGAAAAGAGGAAGAAAGGACGAGAAATTTAATATTGTAGTGAATAGTGAATCGTTAATTAATAGCATACATTTAATATCCGTGACATACAAATTCAGCCAGTCGCTAAAAAAGTAACCATGCACCTCGTACATATACGCACGGCTGGCGTATAGCTGGAGGCTATGAAAAGAGAAAAATGAGACAGGAGCGAGAGCAATGGATCAAGATAACGGTGACAGTAATAGTTAATAGGTGATAGCGATAGATATCAAGCGAACACCAAGGAATGGATTTGTAGTACTGGTAGCGGCTCAAACAGTGGTAATGCTCGCACATATTCCCAGCCTTGATCCTTCTTCAGAGCCACTACATCTCCTATCTAGTTTCTACGACAGTGTATTTCACAATCGACAGCAATATATAGGCTCTATGTGCTTGCTTGTAATCGCTGAAATTGGGTGCATCAACTGGCACAAGAAAAGAAAGAAAAATAAAAAAAAAGACAGGAGGAATGTAAGTTACATTACAAGCCTTTTATTGATAAACACGCGGGGGACAAAGTAGGAGATCTGGCAGATTGTTGTTATAGCTTAAGGGTCAGATCTTGAAACTAGCTGTAGATAGGATTACGGGGTTACCTGAAAATAATGGCAGGATTGAGAGGTATGAAAAAATAAAAAAAATATATAAAAATATACAAATAGCCGATTTTATTGTTTTCAAAAGTCAAACAGATACTCTATATAGCACATTCAGTTTTAGTTTTTTCATCAAGCGAAGTGGCGCAGAGGAAGCGCGCAGGGCTCATAACCCTGATGTCCTAGGATCGAAACCTAGCTTCGCTAATATTTTTTATACTTATTTTCGTATTTTATTCTATTATTATTATTATTATTCTTCTTCTTTTTTGTTTGTTTACCAAATAAATATCCATGCTTAACAAAGCAATCTTAGCGCCAGAATATTGACTGCGTATTAACGGCCTAGTGCTGTTTTTACGCCTACACAATCCTAGTAATACTGGACAATCCTTCTGGCTGGTATAATGGACTCTGTTCTCCAGTAATATAATCCAATTGAGTTCTGTTGCTGGTGACAGCTACGACATGTACTCGTATACAAGACTTTGCCAGAGTTTGTTATTCCTTTTTTGAGAAACCCTATGAACATGGTGGATAAACAACCCAGGTTGATTGCTCATCACCAGGTGGCCATCGTTTATAAAACATACGATGCAAGCCGGTTCTTCTTTCTTCAATTACAGACTCAATGGCTGTTTTTTTACTATTTTCATCTCACTTGGTTCTAGTGATTCATCAATAACCCTTTGTAGTTCCTTGACAGATGTGACATTTCCGTGCAATTTTGGTTCGAGCCCTTTCCAATTTCTACTTTAAAACCGGCAAAGAATAAACAGCAAACAACAAACAGCTCCAGCAGCTTCTATACAAGTAGGGACCGAGAACGAATACGTCTTTGTGTATATATCTAGCTATCATCTATCCGTCTGGTTGGTATAAACGGACTAGTTCAAAGGCGTAAACGCTTAGACAATGGTCGATTTTAGATCTACGTGATTTTCATATTATATATATAGTATATATACACATTAATGGTATTGATCACATTAATAATTCCCACATGAACAAGCACATATATACCCACCCATTTTCGATACTAAAGCTTTGATGGAATACGTTAAATCAAACTGACCTTTTGGTGTTATGCCAGACTATATTGGAAATGACCTGCTAAAACTCATTCAACTTGCTCAACATGCGACAAAGGAATACTAGTGCTGTGTCCGAGTCACCAGCCCAATTGCCAGTGGAATATATCGATTTTAATAATATTTCAAACTAGACACATCTGGTACCAACCGGTTGAGCAAACGTTGGCTCCAGATTTCGTTACCTATTCGAGATTTACTCCTCTTTTAGACGCTATTCAAATGTATTGATTGTATTTCAACTAAACAATATTAATAAAAAATAAAAAAATAATAAAAAAAATAAATGAAAATAAAAAAAATCTTAAACCAATCTTACAAGATCAAACTCAAGACTCTTCAACCTTCAAATAGTTTGAAGAATCATCTCTTTGAGACAATAAATTAATCAACACCTCTTGCATCTTCTTCTTGGCCTTGACTGTTAACCACAAGTCATGAGGTCCCTCCAACACTTCCCAAGCAACATTCTTTGCCGTGACCTTTGTCAATGTTCGCTGGTAACTAGACCATTCCTGATCAGCTCGCACATGGGTTCCTGAACTCAACACGGCAAGAGGCAAATCACTTCCGTGGAGAATGCTATTAGACGTTTCAATGTCGTTTCGCATAATTCCCAATGCACTAATCTGCTCCTGTAAACTGGCCTTGAGCTCATTGGGACGGGTATTGGCTGCCATCTTGCCCAGCATACGGACACGAGATCCACGAAGTCGAATCAACCAACTCACCTGCTTCTCAAAGCCAAAAACAGACCAAACGGCCTTCCACCAATCCTTAAATCCACTCGTAGGCTTTCCCAGTCTTCTAACTAAAAGCTCTTCCGGAAAGGCGTCAATTAGCGTCAAACTGTGCACATGTTGAATGTGGCGGGATGCAAAAACTCGTCCATATAAACCTCCCACACCATGTCCGACAATAGCAAAGGTGTTGTTTCCAAATGGGTTGTCGTGCTCATATTTGTCATCAGAATCATCAACCGCACTGTTATGAGTACCCAAAACTTGGCGAAGACCGGCAGTAAGCGCATCAGCCGCCATGCCCAAAGAAAAGGGCGAAGGTGCATTATCGCTAAACCCGCGACCGGGCCTATTCCAGTAACAAACTTGGGCAATCTTATTGTCATTATACAGCTCATCAACCCAACCCTCATAAAACTGCTGGGCAGAGGTGCCAGAGTCTGCTTCAATCAAGACAATTGGAGCAGGCTTGCCGTTGGGACTAGGTCTAACAGATGGTGGGCTGTCATTATGTCCTTTTCCAGGACCGCCTTGGCGAGGAGTGCAGTAAACGTAGACAGAGTATGAGAACCCATTGTCGCGATCATTGTCACTGGGAGGTCTGTAGCCTGAATCGCCATGGCCAGAGTTTTTAGCAGAAATCACATTAGCAGGCTGGTATTCCTCTCCAAACGTTTGTTCAAAACTGTTCAACTTGTCTCTATCATTGTGGGCTTTAGAACCTCCAAAAGATGGGTTAGGATATATGTCGACAAATGTTCCAACATCCAAATCTTGGTGGAGTCTTGCATAATCGTAAATGTCCAACAAAACAGAGAGAAAAATGGAAATTGCGGGCAAAACAACCAACACAAACGTTAAAAGAGCACTACCAGTACCAGCAATCCATTCCCTAAACGTTTTTCTTGTTTCAACTCGGCCAGTCAGTCTAACCTCTTCATGGACCTTTCCCCATTTAACCCAAGCCGGAGTAAGAATTAAACTAAGGGCAAACGAAAGCAAAGTCCAAATAAGGATAATGGCGCTACCTAGGGTAGTACGATGTCGAGTGGCGGGAACAGCCACGGTTAAGATGAAAGCAATTAACAAAGATACGGTTGCAGTGTATCCCAAAAATCTATCAGTTTCTGTTGGATATCTAAAGAAGCAAATGGATAGGAACAAGGAAAAGTCGGCAATAGTAATGAGGACCAATTCTTGGAAACCCGAGTCGCGGAATCTGAAGAAGAATGTTGGCAATGTAACAAAGGTGTTAACAAACAGTGCCAGAGTGAAAATGAGTGAAATGACCAGAAACGACCATAGCGTTATTCTCAGAATTCGAATGCCCTCAATGTTGAGAGGTGATACGGCAGGGTCCGAAGGGTCCAACAATGGGGCTCGTTCAGAGAGGCGACCGCGCGAATTGCGATGGCGGGCTCTCTCGTTGGACCTGGACCTTTCAGTTGTGCCGTAGGACGCCTCATTGATGTGGCTTTCGAGATCTCTATCACCGTGTTGGCTGGTTTGGCCACCTGCCTCTGGGTCACTGTTCTTTGAAGTTGAGGAGGAATTGTTGGAGCGATTGTAGTATTGGCGAATTGTAGTGTCGCTTTCAGGACGAGACGCGAGATCGCGCGCGTCTTCTGAAGCAGAAGCTTGTGCAGCGATAGGGCTCATATTGTATGGTGATGGATAAAAAAAAGAGAAGGAAGAAGGTGAGCCCAAGGTTGGGATATAAGAGCTTTTTAAGAGCTTATTTCTGGCGTGTGGACGAAACAAGTTAGTGGTGTGCGGCTGGCTGATAGCAATGTTGCTGCCAAAAGAATATTGGCTGAGCTACACTATTGCAATGAATATTTAATGGAGAGATGTGATGATCGGCAATTGATCAATAAAGAGACGAGATGGAATAATGAACCTGGCAGGATGATTCCAAAAACAAAATGGTCGTTTTCTATTTAAGAAAGGTGGCTGTTGGTAAAAAGACCGCATTCTGAGGAGATGCCATAAAGGTCAACAACACTTTGAATTGGAGCCTAATTGAGCCATGTGACGGGAAAGGCTTAGGCTTGTGAATGAATCTTAGAGTGGATGTATTTTGAATCTAATAAACAGCATTAATATATTGAGTTGGGTTTTGTAATTAAGCTTCTGAGCACCCAGGGGCAACAATGACGAAAACCCATCGCCATGAGAACAAGCATGCTGGTGGCATTAATTGACAGCAA
The DNA here is from genome assembly GCA_900654225.1 of Magnusiomyces fungicola. Classification (NCBI taxonomy): domain Eukaryota; kingdom Fungi; phylum Ascomycota; class Dipodascomycetes; order Dipodascales; family Dipodascaceae; genus Magnusiomyces; species Magnusiomyces fungicola. The sequence continues at coordinate 1,464,415 of CAACAH010000005.1, forward strand.
TAAAAGCAAATGTATGCAGCTCAGTCTGCTCGGTTTATTTCCATGGGTTGGAATATACACTTTTTCATACGTCAAAAGACTGGAGCATGGATACATCTTCGAGTCATCGTTGCTAAAGCGTGTGAAAGAGCAACTGTAGAGAAACAAGGTTTTGGGAAGAAGCAATAATTCTAAAGTCAGATGGACGTGATTCTTTTGAGAAACAGGCCAAGCCTGTGACCACCAGAAGCCGATGGTTTATACATGATGGTATATGATTTGGAATTTGGGTACAATTTGGTACAATTTGGGGTACAATTGATTTGGTACAATTGACAGGAACACATGCATTTGGAAATAAAGCCTTTAATACAAGCATGGACTGTTGCAACATCAGTATCCACATCACGTGTGACTCATGTGACCTTCCATGCTTTGATGCTTAAATTCGTGCAATCCCGAGCGAGAATCGGCCTAGTAAGAAAACAAAAGACAGCTGTCAACTGTTTTTGAACTTTTTTTTTTTTTTTTTGGGGGGGATTCAATTGCTCTGTGAAAAGGCTCTTTAAAAATCCATTGAATAACCACCGTTTTTATATATATTCTGCTGCACAACACGCTGCTCGAAGCCCTTGGAACCGTTCCTGAGCATCTTGTTGACACATGCCCAATATTGCCTATATTGCCTATATTGGATATACCCCAGGAAATGCGCTGAAAAATCGCTAGTGCACAAACCTTTGCCCTGTAAATTAATCCAGTCAACATAATATAGACGTGTACATCCAGTGTGCTATGCTTTCAAATGCACATTGCACCTGTATCAGAAAAATCGTATCATCTTTGTTCAAGGTTTCCATCCACCGCGGTTTCAATTTCCACCAAATCACCTCTCAGAAGCAGCCCTCTGCCGAAAACTGGCCCATTCTCGTCGCATCGCGGCTAAAGGTGGACGAAAAGAAAACGTCCCACCAAAGACCCTTGCGTTAATTTTTAAAAAAGGAAAAAAATTTCAATTCATGGTCATTACAGAAAATTAATAAACAAAAAAAGTATGGCATATGTATATAAATATATACCGTTTCACATTCAATTGAAACCCCAGTCATCCAAATACATTTCATTGAGCTTCGTGTGAATGCTGTGTGCTGGCAATAGCAGTGAGAGATGATGGCGATTATGATGATGATGATATGACGGTGATGATAGTTTTTGTGGGTGTGGGTAGTTAAAAAAATAGGTTCATGTCAGGGTATGTCTTAAGTAGGTCATTACCTTAAAACTTCTCATTAGTGGCCAAAAACTTTGCAGCCTTAGCAACCTCATCTTTAGAACCGAGCCAGATGCCCGAGCGCTGGTGAATCTCAGTAGGAACAATGTCCAAAATACGTTCACCCTTGTCATTGATGGCCTCACCACCCGCTTGCTCAATGACCAAGGCCATGGGGAAACCCTCATAAAGGATTCTCAGCTTACCATTCTTAGACTTCTTGTCGGCAGGGTAAGCAAAGAGACCACCGTAGAGGATGGTACGGTGGACATCGGCAACCATTGAACCAATGTAACGGGAAGAGTAGGGCTTGCCATCTTCGGGGAACTTGATGCTCTCAAAGAACTTGCGGGTGCCCTCGGGCCAGTAGAAAGAGTTACCCTCGTTGACAGAGTAAATTGATCTGCTCTTGGGAATTTGAAGCTTGGGGTGGGTGAGAATGAACTCACCAAGAGCATTGTCGAGAGTGAACCCGTTGACACCGTTACCAGTGGTCAAAACAAGGTTGGCGGAGGCACCGTACATGGTGTAGCCGGCAGCAACGAGCTCCTTACCGGGTCTGAGAACATCCTTGATAGAGCCGGACGATTCGTCAGGGAGCTTGTAAACACCGAAAATGGTGCCGACAGAAACACCAGCATCCAGGTTTGAAGAGCCGTCAATGGGGTCGCAGACAACGGCGTAGCGACCGTCGCCTTCAAAAACAATGAGGTCCTCCTGCTCCTCGGAAACCACCAATTTAACCTTACCTGAAGCCTTCAAGGCGTTGATAAAAATCTCGTCACCAATGACGTCGAGCTTCTTCTGGTCATCACCAGTGGAATTTGCGGTACCAGACAGGCCCATGAGGTTAATGAGGGTCGAGCGTCTGATGTTGTAGGCAATGGCCTTGAAAGCAAACTGGAGAGTGTTCAAAAGAATGGTGAACTCACCGGTTGCCTTGCCTCCAACCTTTTGTTGTTCTTGAAGAATGAAACGGGTAAGAGTGATAATATCAGTCTCAACAGGAGCGTCAGCTGGCATTTTGAAATGTGTATATGTGTGTGTGTGTGTGTGTGTGTGTGTGTGTGTGTGTGTGTATGTGTGTGTGCGTTACGCGGGAAGACTAAGTAAAAAAAAAAACTAAAATATGAGGAATGTAGCAAAAACAATCAAGAAACAGAAACAATATATATATATATACTGTGAGGCAAAAAGAAAGAAATGGAACGGAAATAGGAGGGTATTTATATGATCGGCAGTATAGGCTTGCTTGATTCGCAGGTCTAGGTTTCATAGCCGAACCACATGCAGAGCTTGCACAGTTCCACATTAGGCGGTCGCCAGGCCAGGGCCAGTCACGGCAGCTCTTTTGCCATAGCTCCGGAGCGCGTCTGTCTGCTGCCTTTGCAAGGTGCCTCCGAAGACACCCAACTGGCGGCAAGATAGGGTGCTTTGGGCGAAATCGTGGGGTAAGGCGAGCTGTACGTGGCTCGGCTGCTCCGGCTGGTTCTCGTGCTGTTACCGGCAGGGCCCCGCGTCTTTCTCGTGGTGCGCGGTAATTGCGATTCGGAGGTCGTGCTGGCAACAGGTCTCGTGATCGCGCGTTGCTGGCTGGCGCGGGGTTTTTGATAGGCCACAGTAGAAATCACCTGGTTTTGCACGTGACATGCACGGGCGCACCGAACCACGAGCTGCGTCTGTGTGTGTGTCGTGTTATCTGGCTAATCAGTCGTCTGCACACGGTTCCGGGTTCCGGGTTCCGGGTTCCAGGCTCCAGGCTCCAGGCTCCAGCTTACAGCTTCTAAATTCCAGCCTCTAAATTCCAGGCTCTTTCAATATCGTTGATAGCAAGACTATCTATGTGCTCACTGGATTGACCTTCCCTTAGCTCAGTCCCTATATATATATAACCTTGTAATGGTAGAACAATAAATAAAAAAATATGTAATGGTTTGAGTTCCACCGCGATACCAACTCACCTTTTTACAGCCCCCCCCTCTCCGCCAGCAATCAATTTTCTCTTCGCTCCACCTTTCAAGCCCTCTCCACCAACAACAATGTCTCTTGAAAACGCTCTTGAAGAAGAGCGAAAAGCAATCGTCCAGATTCTTGAGGCTGCTCAGAATCATGCGCCAGTCACAAAGTCTCCAAACAGAAAACCTCATATAACCTCCAGCTTGTTGCTGCCAGAATCCCCTCCGCCTCCCAGAAAGTCCTCTTCATCTATGCTCCTGGACGATGATCCAAACTCGCATCACCTCAAGCCCGTTCGTTCGTCTGGCAACAGTCAACGGTCCATGTCCGTCCCAGCCTCCTTAAGTCTTCGTCCTACCCGCTCTGACGCTTCCACTCCTCGCAAGTCCTTGGCCGACTACGACGATGATGGCGACCCATTCGCTTCTGGAGAATCGTACTATTACTCTTCTAAAAACCTTCGCACTGCGCTCTCGCCAGGCCCCATGACCAAGCGTGAGCGTGAAGAAGCGGAGAAAAAGTCTGCTGGCTCTCTACTTTCCTTTTGGAAACGGCCCTCCACCTCCCAGACAAATAGCGCACTAGGATCTAGAAGTCCCTCGCGTGACAGAAGCAGAAGCGCCAGTCGCAGCGCTCCTACCGTCGATATGGATAAGCTCCGTTTGTCGCAAAACACTTCTATGCTCACTTCCAGCGCTACCTCCTCTCCTTCATTAACTCCAAAGACTGGCAACAGCCTTGTGCCTCCTAACCCCATCGACTCCAGCTCAGCAGCCCCGCCTACTCGCTCCAATGACACCAGCTACCTTGACAGCTATAATCTCAAGTCCGTTGCGAATACAATCAATTTGGACAAGCCAGTTGCCTCAAGACGCCCCTCTAGCAACTCTAGAAGAGGGACCAACGCAGCTGACGAATTTAATGAACTATACAAGAGCATGGACACTGCTTCTTCTCGCCGTATGGTTGACGAAGAAGAAGAGTATTCTGAGGACGAAGAGACAGGAACCTCCTCTGAAGATGATTCTGACTCTGACGAAAGCCGTGACTCGGATGCAGAGGGCAGTATCAACAACATACCCCCCTCCACTACCCACTCTGGTAGTATGATTTCTGCTATGGAGGAGGAACGTAAGATGCTGGAAAGCTCCAAGTTTCATGTCAAATCTCTCATTGATGATGCCCTTCCTCCTGGTGCTGTTCCACCACCCTCAATGGCAGAATATGCCGCTTACAAAAGACGAATCATCCACCCAGCCACTGCATTTGATAATAACATTGTTGAAGATACCCCATACACCTCTGATACCGAAGAATTGCTGGATGCCAGGCGTGCTGCAGCTCTTCCTTTTGAAATCAGCACCATTCACTCCAGTATGCCCACTAAGAGAATGCTTCGAACAATGTCTCGTGGCGAAAACTTGCCTTCATTGACCGACCCTGATGCCCCAATCCCCAAGACTTTTGTTCTTGGTACTGATTTGTCCCCAGAAGCCACACATGCCCTTGAATGGACAATAGGCACTGTCCTCCGTGATACCAACGTACTGTACATTGTTTGTTCTTATGAAGACGAACTGGCTAATGAAAAGCAGTCTTCTACAACTCCTTCTAAACAGGAAGAGGAAAGATTGAACGCCATGACCCAATTGACAAACATTATTACCAAGCTTCTTAGAAAGACCAGACTTCAAGTCCACGTTGTCATTGAAGTTGTTCACTGCAAGTCCCCCAAGCATTTGCTTATGGCTGTCATTGATCATGTTTTACCCACAATGGTGATTTTAGGCTCTCGTGGACGAAGCGCCTTGAAGGGTGTTCTTCTTGGTTCTTTTTCAAATTATATTGTTGAACGCTCTGCGGTTCCTGTCATGGTGGCTCGTCGTAAGTTACACAAGACTAAGCACAAGGATCTAAATGTTCGCTTGGCCAACAACTTGAGGCAGCAGGCTCATGGTGGATTGTCTTCTGCTATTGTCGATTAAATTCAACTGTTTGGTATTCTTTATGTCTTTATTTTTCAAACAGACCATCTCATACATCTCTTAGATTAATCATAATATCTTGTCAGTACATTTTTTGTAAAACCCCCATACTTTGTGTTTATATCTTACTTTTTCATTGCTTATCCAAGGTTCTAGGCCCAGTATATTTATAAAAAAAAATGCATTATTATATTTCTCCTGAAGACAAATATAGAAAACCAAATTAAAATCTAGTGTATTATTTACAGCAAAGACCCTAGAAATGTGCGGGTGCAATATCAGTTTGTGTCATTTACTAAACAAGTAGTTTGTTGTATGAATGATCGACACAAATAGATGTGACAACTGAAACAAGGGCATTTCCAATTAGGATATGATATCGGCGATATTTCAACTTTTCAGCTTTTCTCACTGTGTAATATTCCTGTGAGAAAGCATTGCGGGGGTTTCTTCCTAAATATTTCAACAAGCTGTAAAGTTGGGTTTTATTTTGACTTTAAAGCATTACTTCTTTTTGTTTCTAGAGCCGTTAGCGCCATTTTGCGGGTTATTCTTTTCAGCTGGACTATCTGTAGTAGAGGAGGTGGCAGAAGAAGCGCCGGAGCTAGAGCTTTCAAGCGATTTCAAAGACTTTGAAAGATCGCTTAAAACACGAGAGGAGCTTCCAGATGGCGCTGGCTTAGAAGATGTCCAGGCTCCCGATGTGGGTTTGTAAAGTGTAAAGCCTAGATGAGTCAATGAAAATTTTCAACGTTAGAATAGGAAGAAGAAGAAAAAAAAATCACACTGGATGATTTAGTATTGACTTGAAACTCATTCGAAACTTACCTGAATTGGGAGTGTTTGCCCGAGAAACAACATCGTTGAAACCTTTGGCCAAGAAAGATTTGACCTGCTCGCTGTTAAAGTCATTGACGGGGGTATGTGTGATTGACGATCCGCTCATGATGGACTTGTTATATACGACAATACTTGAATGTAGCGCACAAACCTTTAGTTGAGTGTCGGCGGTTTACTCTGATGAATGGATACTAGAGAGTAGCAGTTGTTCTGGTGTGAACACACCCAGTATTGTTAGAGAGCATACAACCCTATTCCACGTGCGTGTAAGCTTACCCCAGCCATACGAACATACGAACATAGGGTTGGCCCTCATTCAAATGCAAAAGTAAACACCAACGGTCGAATTATGAAACCAATCTCTTACACTCGACTTAACAGATAGCTTAAAATCTACTGGATGTTCATATTGCTCTATTCTTCCCAGCTGAAGATTGACTGTTAAAAAAAAAAGTAGCTTTGTTCCTATCTCCACAAAACATTCAAAACAAATAAGCATTGTTCTGGACAATATTTAGGACAGTTCAAAAGCAATGTCGAGAGATGGAAATGAAACCAAGAATACGGAACCTACAAATCCTCAATTTAGTCAAGAACTTACAACTGACAGCAGTGCTTCGACTCACTCCAGTACTAATTTATTCCTTTCATCAACAACATTTATCGAATCCACAACTTTCCCGATAACTTCAAATGACACATTTAGCATACCCCCTAAAGAAGGAACGACCAACTCGGTAGCAAAATCTCCTCAGATCTCAGATATCATATCTACAAGTGGTGTTCAACAAGACTCTAGTCCATTATCTGATAGCAAGCCACAGAGCCCAGAAGCTAAGCCGACAGAAACAACTCTACCCCAAACACCAATTGCCTCTCCAAAGAACCCATTCACATTTCCCGTGCTATCAGAATCCATTCTTCTTGAAAAATCTCTATATTTCTTGCAAGAAGATGATCTTGTCTTGGCTAGTCCATCAACGTTCACATCTCCAGTGTCTGCTCCTAGTATAGCGGCGTTGACCAGTGATTCAAATAGAAACAAAGTTTTAGCTGTTTCAAATAAAACGGCCACCAGTAGTGAGCTAGATACAGATCCAATATTGCCAAATACCTTTTTCAATGTGTCTAAAGATGTACCCTCTTCAGTGATATCAATGCCCCTAGCTGATGCTGGACATGGTCTAGGTGATCTAGAAACAGAAAAAATAACAAAATACCTGGTAAACGACAGTTTTATATCAAAATCGGATACCACAGCTCAACAAAATGATACCAACGCCCCAATTGAGAATCACAGCCTTAATATAAGTGAACTTGAGAAGAATGGCATAAGTACAAATTTATTAAATTCCACGGAGCCAATGGCTGAGCCTAATTTACCTGAAGGAAATGCCTCCCAGTCTTCTCCCAGTCTAGAAAAAGTAGCTAGAAAGACAGAAACTCAATCCACAACGGGCAATTTAATTCCAGTCTTGCAAGAGCCGTTACTTGAAAACCAACCAAACTCCCCTACAAATCAAAACGATGTAGGATCATATTTTATTTATAATAGCTTGCCAGATCAACCAAAAATAGTACCCGAATTAGAGATTACTGGGAATAATGCGGATATTAACGATTTTCACGATGCTGAAGAAGGAATCGAAAAGTTACTTGCAGATGAAAGAATAAATCCAAATATCCCAAGTTTAAGTTTTAACTCTGGTGAACAACTATTGACATCGCATAATGGAAACCGCATGCTCTATATTTCGGATCTTTCGAAAATATTCAAGTGGAAAGCAAAAGCTTCTGATGCAACAGGGTGGTGGCCAAGTCCTTTAATTTTATCCTCAGATTATACTTTCCCGGAAACAGTCTATAGGCGCAACGATCAGAAACATCTCGCAATGTCCCATGTGAAACAGGACGGTTTCAATGGAGATCCTTCTATTTCTTCCCCAGATGAATCACCGATAGTTGCATTAGCGGTGCTATTTCAAAAATCGCATGCCGTGCTATTTAAGGATACCAGTCCATTAGATGCTGCGCAGTTTTCAAAGGAAATTCAACTGGGATGTCCAGTCAATATTGAATTTGATGTACCAAGTCCCAATGATGTGGTTATTGATATTGCAAGCTCACCAATACGGCCAACAAGTCAAAAAGAAGGCCGTATTCCTTTTTCTAAACAAACCCCATTTGTCGACCTTGGATTTCTGACACCTTCTATTGCTCATTTTGTTACTCGACTGATATCTCTCATCATTAATAATCCTGTGTTTCTTACTCCCCCACATGAAATTAATCCCTTGGATCATACAAATCTAGTCACAGAAGATCTGCTCCAAGAAGCTCTTTGGAAGTATATCGATGAATATAAAAAAACTTCAAAAACACATGCTTGGAGGGCCTTAGTTGCTGCAGTTAGAACCCTTCGTAAAACTGTACTGAAAGCGGATTTAAATATGAATTCCATAGTTGCGACAAATATAAAGAGAGGGCTCGCAAAAGATGGTTGGGCTGAGAGTTTTAATGGTACACCCTTATGTTTACTTAATCCAAAGTCCATGTGTGGGATTTCTCATCTTTCTTGGCCCAAGAGACTTGATGCAATCAGCAATATGATACATTGGGCTCTTCAGTGTTCAACTGAAATCAGGCTGCTCACCACTAATACTCGGCTTGATTGGGGTTGGAACCCTTCACCGACTATTTATTTAAATCCTATCGCCCACGATATTAGTCGGGATTTGTTGTCTTCACAAGCCAAAAAAAAGGAAAGGAATGATATGGCAGAGATGTTCTTAAAACATCACTCTCCAGAGTATTGGGCAAATACGCTCCTATCACTACCTTGTGCACTTCCAAAGATGGATTCTGGTGAAAGTGAAACGTCTGATCCAATCAAACTAGATCAGAGGGGCATTCCTATGAACTTACCTCTAGATTCAGAACGTACTAAAAAGCTTTATCATAATAAGGGCTGTGAATTCTGTGACTGTCAACGAGAATCGCCTTTACCGTTGGGTCGAAATCCTGTCACAGGATCAATTTACTGGTTTGTTCAAAGTTTTGATTTCAAGAAAGTAATTGAGTTGGATACGGATCTCTCAAAGAAAGACAGTGACCCTGAATACAAATACCCTAAAATGGGATATTACCCATTTCGACTCTTTGAAGAAAGCAATCCGAACATTCAGGAAAATTCCGTTACTGCTGATGAAACTCCATATGGAAATAGATTTTGGAAGCTTGTAGCCTCGGATACTAGAGAACTTGAAACATTTTGCAAATATCTCTTACTAATGGCTGATGATCCTAATAACACTCTACCTCTTTCATTAAACGGATTTGAAGGCAGTGATATGCTTCGACGCAGGGAAATATCCCTTGCATTTAGTAAGATGGCTAAAGTGATTGAGTTGATCTTACCGAGGTTAAAGGAGGGGGAAACTTTTGGAATCCATGAAAGTGCAAGATTAGAGGATGAAGAAAAGCGTGCACGGCATATCCAGCTTAAACATTTAGAACAATCAAGTGATGAAAATGGGAAAAGAGATTCTGATTCTGATTCTGATGACCCTCCGATTTCTGGAAGATTACGAGGTCGGTATGCATATAAATATGAATACGAGCATAATTATTCTGATGAGTTTGGATCTGATACTGACAGTAGTATTGACAAAAATATGTTCCATGTTCGAAGATCTGACAGACTTTTTAAAAAGCAAATTAGTTTGCCAACTGAAGTGAATCATGGATCCCGAAGTTATGCGTTTGAGAAAAAGTTGAGAACAATGCAACAGGAGGCAGTTGCGAAAGAGCTTTATGCGAATCATCATTCTGTGGAAGATGTTGTACCGATAGAAAATTACGATGATGATTTGATTTTTCAATTAGACTCCAATGTTGAAAATGATGATGTTGTGTTGGTTGATACAATTAGCAGTAGCGATGAAATTACTATCCAAGATACTAATACTGAAGCTGCCGGAGGAAGTGTCTCATCAAAGGTGTCTGACTCTTCTCAGTCCAGTATTGTTCCGTCTAATGTGAATTCCACCGAAATTAAGTTGTCTACATTTGCTAATCCAATTTCTTCATCTCGTACTAGATCAAAACATTCTAGCAAGCCTTCCAGGTCTGTGGATGGACCAGTGATTTTTGTGGGCAATTGTGAGAAGGAAGATGACGATGAAGATGATGCTGTTGATATCAAAGCTTTACTTCCTTCAGGTTTGGAAGGCCGCAATAAAACAAGTGATACTGAAACCTCCTCACAAACCGCTGAAAATCAAACATCTCAAAGATCTTTATTTCAAAAGGAATCCCCTTCAAAACCTTTGGTCATTCTTGTGCCGGATTCTGAACCCCATGTTGAAGAAGACACCAAGTCTACTAAGCCTATTTCTACACGTCTTCGAGATCATATTTCGGCATATGATCCTAATGACGTTATAGTTGTTGGAGAAGTGGAGTATGTGAACAAAGAGATTGGGATTGCTCCAGTTACTGCTAATATTAAACAGTCTTCTCCGATTTTGAAGCAACCCAAGACATACGAGAGGAAGTATATTAAGAGTCAAAAGAAAACAGCAGGTCCTAAACGAAAGTTATCTTCCAAACCAAAAACTCCTATTAAGTCGGCCAAAGTGGTGCAGACTTTACAGGGCACCCCAACAATGACGCCAAGCATGTATATTCAGCAGAACTATAAGGTTGTGAAAACTTTGGAAAGTCCAGAACCACCGTCTCTACTTTTTCCGGCATTCTCAAACAATATTCCTTCTCCCCCTCAAGTTTCATCGCCAACTACATACAATGATGGTTTTGTCGATTCTCTGCCACGGCAGGCTCGTTCTAAAAAATTGAATAAAAAGAATTCCAAGCCTTCCAATTCCAGGCGGAAAGCTTCAAAGAGACAAAAAGTTCATCTTAAAGTTGAGCCTCAGGAAAAATCTGTTATCAGTGAGGATGTGGTTTATGATCTACAGTCTCCGGAGAAACCTGATCGCCCAGATCCTTTAGGAAGCACGAGAAGATTGCGAGCACGAGGACATAATCTTAATAACAATGATGCAGGTGATGCGGATGGTTCAGATGATATTTATGAGTCTACAAATAAAAATCCGTCTCAACCTCGCGATTCATCTGGTCGACAATCTTTTGTAACACCTGGTGCCCAATCGTATGTCACTAGTGGATCTCCAAGTTCACAACATTACACTACCCAACCTGATTCTCCTCAACCGGAAGTTGTTGTTGTTAATGATTCACTCGTCGTCGCTCCTCGTTCGCAGAGTTTTTTAACTTCTCCCCTCTTTGTTGGGTTGATTAGAGATGAAGAGTCAAGCTTTGAGGCGGAAAACGATAGTAATCCTGGTCGGAAATCTGATTTGGGTGTTTCTTTAATTCATTCTGGACAGTCTAGGAATGTCTATGAGGTTAATAGGAGCGCAGCATTCAGGGGGGATAAGGATAGCAATGTTTATCTTCAAGGTGATATTCTCACCAACATTCATCTGAATCAAAGGAAAGAAGATATTTCTAAAGCTAATACCAATGTTTATGACACTTCTTCAAACCCATTTGCCGACAGCTTGAATTATCTTATTTATAGCAGCACTGAAAAATCTCCTACGCCATCTCGTCGTCGGCGTGTCCCTCCAAGTAATTACAGCGACACAATAGATGTGACCGATGAAGGAGAACAGGCTCCTGGCCATGATATTTTGATACCTGGTACACAGCTCCAGACTTATAACAATGGAAAATTGACCAATCTAAAGAATCTTGTGTGTCCCCGGGAATCAGCTGACAGTAGTAAGATTGATAGTGATGATTATATTCAACAGTCATCTATCGCGCTATCTCAATCCGAAGAATCTGAGGGGTTGCCCTCTCCTTTGTACAATAACTCCAATACTAGGCGATCTCTAAGGAATGATACCAAAAACTCAGCCAGAGCCGGAGCAAGTCCTGAAACTCATGAAGAAGATGTTGTGGTGGTGGAAGAAGACGAAGGGGATTCTGTCATCAACAGTTTTTCTTTGTCTACAAATTCCCAGAAACAAAAAGTTTCCAAGGCAAAACCCAAGTCCAAGTCAAGGGCAAAGCTAAATCCAAAGCCAAAGACAAAGGCGAAGAAAAGGGCGAAATCCTCCAAGAATGTAGGTTCATTACAATCACCACCGCATGTGCTTGTTCCTGTGTCTGAACCTGAACTTGACATTGTTTCTCTCTCAAGTTCAATTTCTCGTCCCAATACCCCTCCATTTAGTTCAATCAATACCTTACTTTCCCCACGCAAAAACCCACCCAAACCGATAGAAAATCCTAGCAACAGATCACGCAAAAGGAAATCCATTTCCAAGCCAGTAGCACCGGCTGCCCCGGCTGCTCGCACAAATAATAAGAGACGGCGGGTCCATGAAGACGAAGACGAAGACGAAGACGACGTCATTTTTGTCGAAGATAAAGATGACAGTGACAGTGACAGTGACAATATAAATACGCTGGGTGATGTCATTCTGGTTGATGGATAAAAATGCGTTGCTCGTTGTCTTGGTCTACTTTTATTTAACTATACATATTAGGCTTTTTTTAATATAAAAAAAGAAAGATATTGATTAATTTATTATTATTATTATTATTATTATTATTATATTTTGTTTGTGCTTTATACAGTTTTTCCAATTTGCATTTTTAATTTTTAATTTTTTAATTTCACACAGTTTACGCACCTTTGAAGAAAATCCACAAGGTATTTGTATTTTGTATTCTTGTCATCATTTGAGTATCATTTTGTTTATATTTGCGGCTTGTATATACGAGTAACAAAAAGGTTTGAAGAATAATAAGGGGAGGAAAGAAAAAAGAAAGAAAGAGAGAGAGAACAAAAACAAGGAATAGGCTCATGATTAAAACAAAATTCATGGTATATATATATGAACAATGTGGCACGCTTAACAACTTTTTTTATTTAGAAAAAAGAAGCAACGAATCAAATCCAAACAACCTCAATTGAGTGCATAGGTATTCTCTTTCAATCTATTTGGATCTAGAAAAAAATGGCGGATGTTTGCATTATTATATTTTATCGATTTTTTTTCTTCTAGTTATTTCATGTAGGTCGGTGTAAAAGTATTAAAAGTATAATATATATATATAGATGCGAGTTGTTTATTGATCAATAACATGAATGTACTGACGGTCTTTTCTCTGCTGGGCAATAGTTTGGTCGACAGTGTCTTGAAGATGGAGGTAGTTTCTCCAGTGTCTGACGTACTTGACGACGAGAGACTCGAGTTGAGCAGGCTTGATGCCAAGGTCTGCAAAGGTCTGGGCGTGAGGGTCGACAACTTGGTCAATAAACATTCTCTCAACTTGATCGGGAGATACCGTTGGCCAGTAAATGAATTGTGTGGCAGTAGCAAAGGCCTTGTAAACTTGCTTGGGGAGGTTGATCTGGCGTATCTCATTGTTGGTAGCAGCTTGGACAATGCTGTGGACGGTTGCGACAGACAGCTCCTGGGGGCCGTAAAGCTCAAAGGTCTTACCGGCGGTAGAATCGTCGTAACCAATCTGTTCAAGAGCAGCAGCGACATCAATGACGTGAGCAGGTCGGACGAGCTCCTTGTTTTGGTTGGCAGAAAAAAGGCGGACCTGGGAAGCAATCTTGTTAAGGAACTTGTCACCGTTACCGAACATAACGGAAGGACGAACAATGGTAGCATCAGGAACAATTTCTCTAACAACCTTTTCACCAAGACCCTTGGTTCTGTTAAAGTCAGATGGAGAATTGACATCAGCATTGAATGAAGAAACGTGGACGAGACGAGGAACATTGTACTTCTCAACAGCCTCAGCAATACGCTTAGCACCCTCAACATGAACATCATCGTAGGAGAAGTTCTTGGTCTCGTATTCACGACCAATCAAGTTGAAAACAATGTCAGAGTTCTTGACAGAATCCTCAATGGACTTGACATTTCGGAAATCAAACTCAACAAAGTTGATAACACCCAAATCACCGGCAACCTTGAGGTGTCTCTTCTTCATTTCCTCGCGGAATGGGACAACGGTGATAGTACCGTGCTTACCAAGACGGGAAACAAGATGTGTACCAAGGAAACCAGTAGCGCCAAAAACGGTAGCAGTGTAGCCGGAACGAGAAGAACGGCCACCGGAACCTTGGGCAACTAAAGTCTTACCGGAGCGGGTAATATTGATGTCAGAGGTAAGGGCATCGAAAGTCTGGATACCTCGGGCAGTTATGTATGAAGCTAGATATCAAAGGAAAATCAATAAAGAGGTATCATGATGATTGGCAAGTAGTATACAAATGCCAATACAAAAAAAACACCATAAAGGCAGCAAGAGAATTGAAGCTGGTCAGTAAGCAAGAACGGAATAAACAACGTGAGCAGTCAAAGAGCGTGTGAACTGCTAGCCAATAAGAGTGTGTGGGCTTGACTGGTGAAAAAGCGGAAATGAAAGAACATACAGAAAGCCTTCTTAGGGGTGACCAATCGAACCGATCGAATCATTGTGATATATGAGGGTGTGGAGAAGAACAGGGAAGGGTTGGGAAAACGAAAAAGGAAGGGTTGAGGGAAGTTGTGATGGACGAGAGAAGGTTCAGTAAAAAAAAGAGGAGCAAAACCTGAAAAGAATCAAAAACGATTGGCTGGACGGTTCAGCCGTGGAGTTGAGTCTTGGGACTTGGGACTTGGGACTTGGTAGTTTAAGACATGTGAGTGTCATGTGATGTGGTGCGAATGTTGAGTTGAAATTTCGTGGATTTTGAAAGGAAAAAAATGGTTGTCATTATAGACTTTAAACAAAAGGTATAATAGATACATGTAGTAAAAATACATTAAAAATCAATAAATATGTCAAATCAATATGATCATCAGCAAAAATAAATACAATAAAACAGTCCAATAAGAGTTGTCTATTCGACGCCGTTTTCGGAGTGGTAGGCCAGCATTTTGAACGAGATTGTAAGTCTTGGTTCAATCATCTATATAAGGATAGGTACGACGGTTAATATATCCAAGAGAATAAGAAAATCTTGATACAATTGAGTCGGAAGAGTTTTTTTTTTGGGGGGAGGGTCTTCCATGGTTGCTGTATCAAGCAGTCATTTTGTTCATCCAATAATTTAAAAGATATCCAAGAGACGAAGAAGCTGGATTACACCACCACCGGCAACGAGGAAAAAGAGGATTACTGTAAAAACAAAGCAAAAGTTGGATTCATGTTAGTATACTTGTGTCTTTGAAGGCAGTTCGTTGTTCGACTTCCATCAGCCAATGACGAGCTGGATCAGACGAATCAACAGAGGACTGTTGGAGTAATCACCAGTATTAATACATACTCAGCCATGTGTTGGAAATAGGAGACTTTTCCTTGACAGCCTGCTTCTTGTTGGCCTTTCCTCGCTTGGCATCTTCACGCTTAGCAAATCTTTCATTGCCTCTTCTGACAGCAGCACTTTGACCCATATTGAATGTGTGGTTAGGTATGTATACGCGGGGATGATATAAAAGAGATGTGGGTGTTGTTGATTTGATGGTATTCAAACGCAGTATTTCAAAGCTGAAATGTGTGAGTGTGGGTAGAGAAAGGTGTAGGAAGAAAGGAAGAAGGTGGGGATCGGAGTTTAAAGGAAATATATACATGTACAAAGAAAAAAAAAGGGTTTTAATACCAGATTGGAAAGCCGTAACTCAACGAGCAGACACAGACTCGACACGTCAACGCAACGACAGCGGGTCGTCTCTCTTGGGAACGGCGCGGCTGAAGTTATCGATTAGCTGGCAGAAATGTGTTACACTCCGTTGTTGTCATACATGGAGCGCGGTGTAACACTTTGTCATGTGATTCTATTGTCACGTGTGCGTGGAAGAGAGAGAAAGAGGCTCGTTTGAATTTTTCAAACTAGATTTAATTTAATTGATTAGCCAATAATAGCCGTTGCTGGCTATTGAAACTGTAAAAATAAATGTATTACACGGGCACATTTGGGTAACCAAGACGTGATGCCATTATTCCAGAATAATTTTAGAATAATTTTAGAATAATTTCAGAATAACTTTAGAATAAAGCAATGATATCATACGCAATCACCATCATGGTCATCATCACCAATGAGCCATGTATTTACGGGTAGTTGTTGCCACGTTAAAAATAGAACCATGCCTGATCCAGCGCTGGTGCTTTTGTGTTTGTTTGTCTGCTTCCCTGTGTATAAAAATCCTACGCCCTTGCGCACCTACATCACCAAGGGTATTATTATTATTATTGTGTGGCTCTGCTGTAAACCGTAAAGCACCCCCTCAATGGACTGGATCAGGATACTGCTAGTAAAATAAAATAATATCCCCAAAGAACACAGCCTGGAAGAGGCCATTAGCCATTCGCTGGCCTGATATCCAATACCAATACTTGGTAGCCCATTCCAAAAATATAACCAAGCGCGATGCTCATCTCTCCCACCCCGCGATAACCACGTGGATAATCGGGAAAACACGCATAGCATTCGGTGACGGTACACCGCTTTGGATCTATCTTCCTACCCGAGGAACATGAGTCTTGCACTGTTAACAATAAAGTATTCAAATCAAAGCCTAGTTGTAGAAATATATTCTTGCAAACTATAAACAAATATCATCATAAACTATTTGGAATAAATATAACGTCATAAAAGGTCAACCCAGTTACCAGTTGTTGTTGTTATAGTTGTTGTTGTTGTAGTTGTTGTTATCGTAGTTGTTGTTGTTGTAGTTGTTGTCCTGGTAGTTATTGTCCTGGTAATTGTTATCCTGGTAATTGTTGGTGATGTAGGTGTTGTCCTGGACGTTATTGTCCTGGTAGTTGGTGAAAGGGGACTGGTGGTCAGGGTTCCACTGGTCCTGGCCATTGTTGTAGTAGTTGTCATAAGAGTTGTCCACTCTTCTTCTGGCCTCGTGCTTAGCTCTTTCTCTGTCAACATAGTCGAGACCCTTGGTCTCAGCGAGCTTGTCAACCTCGGCACCGGCAAGGGCAGCAATGGCCTCCTTAGCAAACTGGTGGTCAACGGGCTCACCATCGCGTCTCTTGTCATCTTCCCACTTCTTCATGGCAGCGAAAGAAGCGGCACCAGCAAGAACCTCGTGAGAGAACTTGGCCTGGTGGTCTTGGTTGTCCTGGTTGTAAACCTGGTCGTATTCGTCTCTGTGTTCGTCCCAGCCAAACATTTTTGATATTAGTTAATTGATGTGGTGTGTGTGTGAGAGAAAAGGAAAGCGGAGTAAGAAAGAAAAGTTATTGAAGAAAAAGACGGAGAGGGGAATAAAATATGCAAATCCCCAGGGGAAACGACAACTATTTATACAGTTCTGAAACTCGTGTCCTACTACAGGCTGTATGGTTGGATAATGGCTAACGTAATATGGTATTTCCGAATTGGTCAAGTTGTGCTATTACTTTTGTTTGTTTTTTGTGGAAACGATATGCGTGCGCTCTGAAGATGCTTCTAGTTGGTTTGAAAACAAAGTCACAAGCTGTGTCCTCGCCTTGAAACACGCCCTTAAATCGCCAGACCAGCCATCTTCAAGTAAACCACCATCTTTTCTCATGTCAAGAAGGACGGACGTGTGATCTATTATAGAACATGCCTTGCATACTTGGTTTCATCGGCTTTGGTCAGTGCTTTTGTTTTCTTTATTACCCACTCACTCAATTGCGGATCCTTACCATTTTATCACTGGGCGAGTTGCAGTTCTTGACAATTAACGCATCTCAGGTTAAATTGATCCAGCTCCTCGTCAATGTGGCACAGCCAGTGAGCTCAGGGTAGGTAGGTTTGTTTTGGGATAAGCCGCGCCACCTTTTGCAACGCCGATGCTCTCACTCACACACTGGTAAAAATAGCCATGGCTTACGCCACCGCCTGCTAAAAGATCAACTGGAGTTTACCATGGAAGACGTGCTGCTGTGATGGGAGGTTAAACAGCCTCAACACGTCCGTCCAGGTCCACCCAGTGAATGTCGGTTCCTCTGAAGGTTTCATTATAACACAGATCTAACGTGTAGCCACTTTGTATGTAGACCATGTATACGCATGTGACGTTCACATATGGTTGTTATTTACGCAACGTGTGTTACAATTGTACTCAGCTGATATACACGTGACCAATTCATTCATAATAACACATCTCCAAGTTTAGTCCAAGACAAAAGCTACTACAGCGCTCCAGAATTGGCTGTTCGAATAGCGAACAATCCAAGACAACCCTTGGAAGCGAAAGGATAAAGACCATTAATCAAGCCGCATTGGAAAACAGTACTTTTGTTATACACATCTCACCGGTCCTCACTTATCGACCCCTTCATCATTCGTCTTAAACTGCTCTCCAGGAAATCTAGCCTGTAGTATCAAAAGAATTCATATTATACAACTATAATGATATTTTTGGAGTAAACAGAAGCAATAAATAGTACATCCAACTTTTAGAACAGTAGCGTCAATCAACACTGATATCTCAAATAAACAACAATAACCAACATCTCTTATTCAGTCTTCTCAGATGTACCTTCTAGCTCGGCAAGGGCGTCCTTTCTGATTTTATTCAATCTTTCTTGGTATTCAACTTTCAGTTTCTGGGCATTTGCCAATCTAGTTCTAATACCATCTGTTTGCGAAACATCACTTGCAAGAGCAAAAATGGCTTGTCCAAAGCCTTCCTTGTAGCTATTAGCCTCCTTAGCAATCTCCTGGATTTCCAATTCAATAGCCTTTTCGCTGGTGGTAAATTTGGTGAAAGTGCTGTCTCCAACAAAACCTTTTTGGTGAAGTTGGGTCAAGGTTTCTTTGCTCTGCTTCATCTTAATAAGCTGGCGAACATCTTCTCCCGCCCAACGGACCAATGCTGCTTTGATAGTAGATTCGGGGATGCGCTTGGCAACAGGGACCTTGTCGGCAACTTGTTGTTCAAGAAGATTCTTCGAGTAAAAGTAGTTGTCACGGGCAAACGAAGTTTCATACACAGGCTTCAGGCCAGCAACTTGTTTCAACTTGCGCTGTCGATAAACCGTGCTGAATATAACCAGCGAAGTTATCATGACAAAAATGTAAGCCAGTGGTGTGAAAATAGAGATTTTTTGAGACATCTTGGGCAAACTGTGCAAATGTTATATATTGTATATGTTGAAATAAATAATCCTTGTTTAGAATTAAACGTCGAATCGTGCTAGGGTTTTGGATCGGTGAAAAATAATAGATCAAATTTGCTATCCAAGCCAAACTTTTGGTGAAAAAAATAGATAAAACTATAAAAACCTTTGGGTAATCCTGTAAAAAAACAACCAATAACTCCTTTCCAGAAGGTTTCAACTCTTAGTTAAGAGAAATCGGTAGGCAATGTCTGAAATGTCTTGCTGAAGAAAGGATTGGAGATAATGACAGCCTGTTGTTTGTTAGTCTCGATGTATCCCGTTTTTGGTGGTTGATGAAAGTTCAGGGTAACAAGTGTGTCATGACATGTTATCTTACATCGGTATCCATACATACATGTTTTACTAGTCAACCACTAAAGCTCCCACGGTTCACGCTTTTTGTTGCCACTTGATTCAACTTTCTTCTTTTAACATCTACATCTTTCAATTCTGATATTTACCGTTCTTAGAGATATTTGGATACTTTAGCATTATGGTATGAATATAACTGTTTTTTAAACAATTACTTTAACGAATTGAGTGGCAATGCCTTCAATAATAATCCAATAGCAAGGACATAACTAACCAAGAACAATCATTAAATGGGGAAATTTCGACACATGTGGTTGAAATTTCTGTTTTAATACTTTATATTATCTTAGTTACTTCGATTTAGAACACCAGAAGGCACTTTTCGTGTCAAAGCTGAGCCTACCGACGATTTTGAGGTCGTGCTTAAGGAGGTATGATATCAAAAGACAACTGTTTTGTCGCTTATCCATTTTTTTTTCATACAGAAAATTAGAAATTTCATTTTGTACTGTTTCAGTATCTAACAAGTATATTTTATAGATTTCTAAAAACTTGCCCGGATATGACCCTTCAACCTTTTTGTTTTCCGATAAGCCAGATACACCTGGCCACCATGTCTCTAGCGCCGTTGGAAGATCAGTATCTGAGCTGGGATTAAGTCATGGTGAACTCTTGTTTGTTACTATTGGAAAAAAGATTGAGTCTGCAGAACCAGAAGCTTCATCTACCTCTTCCTCGGCTTCTAAGCCCAAATCAGCCCAAGAAATTCTTAGAACAGTAAAGCAACCGGCTGTGGACAATATTCTTGACAAAATCGATGGAAAAATCAAGCGCTCTCGAGATCCTAAGATGTGTCGCCACGGTGAGAAATCCATGTGTGAATACTGTATGCCATTAGAGCCTTATGACGCTGGATACCAGCTAGAACACAAGATCAAGCATTTATCTTTCCACTCTTATCTTAGAAAGCTTAACATTGCCGCTGAAAGTGCCAGTAACAAAAACGACAATACATCATATGTTCCACCACTAGCCGAGCCTTTCTATGGCGTCAAGAAGAAGTGCCCAACTGGACATCCACCATGGCCCGCCGGCATTTGTTCCAAGTGTCAGCCCTCAGCTATTACTCTTCAGCGACAAGAATTCAGAATGGTAGACCATGTTCAATTTTCATCATCTGGAATTGTAAACTCGTTTGTCGAGGCATGGAGAAAAACCGGTTCTCAAAGAATAGGATTTCTATACGGTCATTATGAACCTTATGATGCTGTGCCATTAGGAATTAAAGCTGTTGTTGAAACAATCTATGAACCACCACAACAGGATGAATGGGATGGTGTTACATTAACTCTGCCAGAAAATTTTGACAAGTCATCGCCAGAGTACAATGATTTAATTAGTGAGCAACAACGTGTTAATAAGGTAGCAGAGCTCTGCGGTTTGGAGCCTGTTGGCATTATCTTTACTGATCTTCTTGATTCTGGGGAAGGTGATGGATTGGTTGTTTGCAAGCGACATGTTGATTCCTACTTTTTGTCATCATTGGAGATTTGCTTTGCCGCAGCTTTACAGGCACGTAATAAGAACCCCAGCAAATGGAGTACATCTGGCCAATTTTCATCAAAATTTGTCACTTGTGTTATATCCGGCAATGTTAACAATGAGATTGATATTGCTAGTTATCAGGTTTCTGCTTCGGCCGAGGCAATGCTCTCAGCTGATTTAATTGAGCCCTCGTTGAATCCATCAGTGATGCGTGTGAAGGAACGAAGCGAAACTCGATATGTTCCTGACGTGTTTTACACTAAAATAAACGAATACAACCTTGCAGCGCAAGAGAACGCCAAACCAGCATTCCCCGTCGAATATTTCCTAGTAACATTAACACACGGTTTCCCTAAGATCACTGAAGGTGAAGATGCTGAGACACCAATGTTCATTGCAGAAAATGGAAGATTTCCTATTGAAAACCGTGGACATTTGGGAGAAGCACAGGACATGCATGCTTTGGCGAAACAACTTGGAATCAGTAGAAGCAGCGGTACTGAGCTTTCTGGTTCATTTGTGGACAAGCTTCAGAAATTGAGTGATTTCCATCTATTATGCTACATTGCTAGTTTAGGAATTGTTAGTGATGATGAAGTAAGACTGTTGTGCGAATCTGCAACAAAGCATGATGAGGGAAAACTTCTTCAACTTCAAAACAGTCCAGGTTGGGCTACATTCAAAATGATTGTTGTTGAAAGTGTTTAAATAATTAGTTTGTAAATTAATCTAGTTAGTTAATATGGCAGTTATCCAATCATGTGATTTACGAAGCTCGCGGAAGCTTCTTATGCTTTAACACGTGATGTAATGTGCGCCTTTGGAACCTCTCGGATTTTCCATTGACACAGCCGCGTCCCCAACCATCGCTCAGATTTTCCAGCGTATTCCAGATCCTTCTACGTTACCCTGATAGTGGTATATATAAACACCTAGCGTGCTGAGATATTCCCTCTATATCTATGCAAAAATTTTCCCTATTTTTTTCTTTCTTTTCTAACACGCAACTGATCCACAACACAAACATATTTAATCATGAGCACTCCATTTGGTATTGATTTCGGTAATTTCCACTCTGTCATTGCTGTCGCCCGAAACCGTGGCATTGATGTCATTGTCAATGAGGTCTCCAACAGAACCACACCTACCATGGTTGGTTTTGGTTTGAAGAGCAGAGCCATTGGTGAAGCCGCCAAGTCACAGGAAGTTTCCAACCTTAAGAACACTGTTGGATCTATTAAGCGCATTCTTGGTCTTACCGGCAAGGACCCCAACCTTGAAACTGAGCAGAAGTTTGTCACTTCTGAGCTCACTGATGTCAATGGTCTTGCTGGCGCTAAGGTCCGATTCCAAGGCTCCCAACAAACATTCAACTCTATTCAGCTTGCTGCTATGTACTTCAACAAGATCAAGAACATCACCGCCCACGAAGTCAAGCCCGCTCTTGTCAGTGATGTTGTCATTGCTGTTCCCGCTTGGTACTCTGACACTCAACGACGTGCCACCGCTGATGCCGCTGTCATTGCTGGCTTGAACCCTGTCAGAATTGTTAACGATGTTACCGCCGCCGCCGTTGGTTACGGTGTTTTCAAGACCGATCTCCCTGAAGACAAGCCAAGAATTGTTGCCTTTGTTGACATTGGCCACTCTGATTACACTGTTTCCATTGGTGCCTTCAAGAAGGGTGAACTTAAGGTTTTGGCTACCACTTATGACCGTAACTTTGGTGGTCGTAATGTTGATCTCGCTATTGCCAACCACTTTGCTGAGCAATTCAAGAGCAAATACAAGATTGACGTTCACAGCAACCCTAAGGCTTTCTCCCGTGTTTTGACACAGGCTGAGAGACTTAAGAAGATCCTTTCTGCCAACTCTTCTGCTCCTTTCAACATTGAGTCCGTTATGAACGATGTTGATGTTTCTAGTTCTATGTCTCGTGAAGAGCTTGAGGAATACCTCGAACCCCTTGTTGCCAAGATTGCTGGTCCCATCGAGGAAGCTCTCAAGCTTGCTGGTGTTGACAAGGCTGACATTGACTCCGTCGAGATTCTTGGTGGTACTACCCGTATCCCCTGCTTTAAGGAAAAGATTTCTGAGACCATTGGAAAGCCCCTTTCTTTCACATTGAACCAGGACGAAGCTATTTCAAGAGGTGCTGCTTTCATTTGCGCCATCCACTCCCCCACCCTCAGAGTCAGACCATTTAAGTTTGAGGATATCAATCTTAACTCAGTTACTTTCAGCTGGGCTCCAGTTGAGGGTGAGGACATTAATGAGCTTGAGGTCTTCCCCAAGAACAGCTCTTTCCCATCTACAAAGATTATCACCCTTTACAGATCTGCTGACTTTGACATCGAGGCCAAGTACACTCACCCAGAGACTCTTGAAACTGGTGTTAACCCATGGATCGGTAAGTGGACCATCAAGGGTGTCACTCCTGATGACAAGGGTGAGGCTTCTTCCGTCAAGATCAAGCTTCGTCACGACCCCAGCGGTCTCTACGTTGTTGAGAGCGCTTGGATTTCTGAGGAAATTGAAGTTGAGGAGGAAATCCCTGTCGAGAAGAAGGAGGGTGAAGAAGAACCTGAACCTCAATACAGAATTGTCAAGAAGAACGTTAAGAAGGCTGACCTTAAGGTTATCCATGGCCACCTTGGTCTCGATGATGCCTTGAAGAACGACTTCCTTGAGAAGGAGGGCCAATTGGCTGCTTCTGACAAGCTCGTTGCTGAGACTGAGGAGCGCAAGAATGCTCTTGAAGAGTACATCTACGAGATTAGAGGTAAGCTTGATGAGGAGTACGCCTCTTTCGCTTCTGATGCCGAAAAGGAGAAGCTCCACACCAAGCTTAATGCTGCTGAGGAATGGCTTTTCAGTGATGACGGTGAAGATGCTTCTAAGGCCAAGTACATTGCTAAGCACGATGAACTTGCTTCTATTGGTAATGTTATCAAGGGTCGCTACATCTCCAAGCAGGAAGAGGAGCGCCAGGCTAAGCTTTCTAAGCAAGAGGCTGCCAACCTCCAGAAGCTTTCTGAGAAGCTTAACGCTGACAAGGCTCAAAAGGAGCAGGCTCCTGAAGCTAAGAAGGATGCCGATGGTGATGTCGAGGTTTCTGACGCTTAAGCATTACAGCACTTATAAAGTTGTAATGTTTAAATTTTTTTTGATGATGATACATTTTTATTTTATGATGATTTAAAAATAAATGTGATAAAACTATACAGTTGTTATATAAATTGTTACATATTAATGTTCGGATGATACTGTTTTAATATAATTTGGAAATTTACTTAAATTGAATACTTGTAAATATTGAAATTGGCATTCATTTGAGTGAAATTGTTTTGTGGGCTGATTGCTCAATATGTGAGGTATTTCTCAAACAGCGACTACTATGATCTGCTTTGTGTAAGCCCTAATCGTTGTAATTCCAATTAGTGTCTATGGCCTACAGATAAGAGTCCCTATTTCGACCGTTTGAACTTTAACGGAACAATTTTGGACCATAGAGTTCGAGATACACACATCACGTGATATTAAGTGTAAGGCTGCGTGCCCGAAACTTTTTCTACACAATAACTAGCGATACATTCAACTTGTGCGGCAAGTTGAAGATTACTTTCTCCAGCGTTGTTTTCTTCTACCGCAAACTTTTAGCCAGAAGTACACTGAATCAATAAGGATGTCGACATCTAATACGAAAGCATACCGTTGTCGGCAAATTTCGCTTGATAAATCCCGAGAGATCTCCAAGTCTTTGGACCTTTCGAGTTTTGACATTTCGACATTTTCTTCCGAAACTGACATTCTACGACTGATATTATACCGAAATAAAAACCAGCATCAGATCAGTAAGTGGTGGCCTCATGCTGCCAATTTATTACGGCGATGTGAGCAGCTTGTTGATGCGTTCAACGAACAGCTGGAACTTGAGAGCCCGGAAGCCATAAAGCGCATCAAAGACAAGATTGGCCGAAAGAAAGTGGAGCGAAAAGCAGAGCGCAAGAAAGGTACAGAGACTGGTGTCAGCAAACGCGAGTTGAAGCGAAGGAAAAGAGATGCTAAGCGAACCGAGCTTTTTGCAAAGATGGAGGAACAAGAGAAAGATGAACCTTTGTCGTTAAACCATGATACTCCAGACACGTATGATGGCCATGAAATTAGATATATACCACCAGGAACCCAGAAACGATATACGAAAATACTGAACCTGGCAACCTTTATTACTATAAAACTTGCACCGGGATGCTATAGAGCGTTCCACGGCATTATAAACCTTGGGTTTTTCATCACATTAGGGTTTGCATTAATGGGCCTGTTGGCAAGACTGTGGAAACTTTTGGAGCCAATTGTTCAACAAGGAATTGGAGCAAGGCAAATACACAAGCTGCACGAGAAGCGATTGGCTATGGAGAAAAACCTGATATCTGAAAGCATCGAGCATGAAACTAAGATTGATAAAAGTATTTTGGACGGTGATGGAAGTGATATTTATGCAATGATAGAAATGGAGGGGGAGAAAGAGGTAGGAATGAAAGTTTCCCGTGAGGAAGCAAAGAAGTATTTTCAACAACAGCAAGAAAATCAACAGACGAAGGAAGAAGACGTGCGTCTTGAAGAATGGGAAATTAAGATAAATGATGACGATGACAATGAAGACGAGGATGAAAGGAAATCGAACAAGACCGAGAAAGTAACTGACGTGGATGAGCCAGATCTACGGCCTGATGATCTTCCCAAGAAGAAAAGAAAGAGGAGGGATGATATTGACGATATATTCAATGTTAGACCTAGTTTGTCCACCAAAAAGAAGGATGCTGACGAAGCTTTGGATTCCCCCACCGATCCCCCATTGAAAAAGAAGAAAAAGTCTAAAAAGAACAAAGTAGACCTTGATGCGATTTTTAACTCTGCTAAAGCCAGCACTATTGCTGAAAACAGCTCTCCAAAAGAAGAGGGCGAGCTTAAACAAGCCAAGAAGAAAAAGTCGTTGGATCTTTCATCCGAAAAGAAGAAGAAAAAGAAGAAAAGTAAAAGTAATATTGACGATATATTTGGTTCATTTTGAAATTACGAACCAGTCCTATTTATTTTGCATTTCAATCAGATAAAACTATTTGATATTCTTTGTATTATTTTCCTAGCCTGATAACCAAAGGTTGAGAGCCTATTCCAGCTTTTATAGAGTTGGTGATTTCACGTGACCGAGATATTTGTAGTCAGGTGTAATGTAAACTTGTATTACTGTTACACATTGATTGCCAAACAAACCCTGTTATATTTCGAAGCGAAACCACTTACTTGTTTTCTTTTTGCTATATAACATTTGATCAGCATAACCCAAGTTATGTCGTTACCGCATTTGACTAGCTAACCAGCAATTAGATGTCTGCTTTAATAGTCTGCTCAACCTCTTGAAGTCTCTTTTCTATAACAAATACGCCAGCTATGTCAGCTACAACTAACTTTTGTCTCATTCTTGACGGCGGTCTTGGATCAGAGTTAGAAAACCAGGGAGTTGAAGTAGGATCCTCCCATCTGTGGTCTGCAGAAGTCCTTGCTTCTGATCCCCAGATTCTTCAAACCATTCATCGGCAATATATTGACGCTGGCGCCGACATAGTAACCACAGCTTCATACCAGGCTAGCATTCCGGGATTTGTGAAATACTTGTGCCAGAAAAATGGCACGGATATCAATAATGCGACTAGAGAAAAGGAGCAACAGTATGAACAACTGGCAAAGGAGTACATTGTGAGATCTGTAAGAGTCGCACAAACAGCCAGTAACGAATTTTGGCAGGAACATTCAGCGGAAAATACGGATTCACAATCATCAAGAAGAATTAAGCCTCTTGTTGCCGCAAGTGTCGGACCTTATGGAGCTTATTTGGGAGATGGTGGAGAATATACGGGACAATATGGGCTGCCCGATGATTTGCAAAAGAGCGCCAGTATTTTACGTGCTTTTCATAAAGAACGTTTAAAGATTTTGGTAAATACCAACCCTGATATCCTTGCAATTGAAACAATTCCCAACGAGTTGGAGCTCAAGATTTTACGCTCATTACTAGTCGAAGAGAGTCAAGCATGGAATCAAACACATGATACCCCATTTCCCAAAGTCTGGATGTCACTGTCAGTTAACACCAAAACATGTGATTCTCTGGCGGATGGAACAGCTTTTTCTAAAGTCATTGAAACCCTATTTCCATCTTCTGAATTCAAATCTTCTACGGCTGATGCGGTCAAGACATCTGCAATATTCGACGCAATTGGTGTTAATTGCCTACCTCCTAACCAAGTTTCACGAGTTTTAAAAAACCTTCGTCGCAGTCTTTCACCTTATTCTGACCCCGTAAAATATATCAAATTTATTGTATATCCTAACTCTGGAGAATTATACGATGCTGTTAACAAGGTGTGGGTTTCAGACCAGAACGTTAGTAGCAATGATTCACATGCTGATGGAAAGGGCAAATGCTTTGAAGTATTTTTGCAAGATTGGTATAATTTGGGTGCTAGGATTATAGGAGGTTGCTGTAGAACAGGCCCGAAAGATATTAAAGAACTTAGGGAGCAAGTATTTTCCCTTGAGGCCACTTGATTACCAGCCTCGCAACTTTGTTAAAGACCAGCCAGAATCAAAACAAAATACCAACCGATATTTGTTAACGCGGTTCTTCCAAAACCTATTTTAAAATAAATGTATTAAATTATATTTATTGTTAAATTATCAGAAATATAGTTTCCCATTATACTTATACCGGAGTAAAATAAACGTTGTAAAATAGCCAATTGTACCAGAAATTTTTTCCATCTAAGGTTAACCTCTTTCCGTTTGGGTAACCCTTTTCCTTTTCGGACACGATATTATTTCCAAATGTTATTCTTATGATTTTTTGAGTCTTAAAGTTTGACCATCAGATTATACAAGCTTCTGCTTCATGAAGAAGCTTCTAAGATGACGAAGCTGCCAGGCACAAGCACTACCAAGAACAACGAGCTGAACAAAAGTCCACTTAAAAGCGTTGGAGTTGGTCTTTTCACTCTGGTCTCTGAATTGGGCTTCACGCTCACGCATAAGATGCTGCTCACGTTTAATAATTTCAAGCTTATTGTTGACATCACGGACACGGTCGGCGAGAGTGTTGAGCTTCTTGGTGTTGGATGAATCAATGTGACTACCAGAACCTTGAGCAACATCAAGGAAAACCTTTACCTTGTTAGGATGGAACCAGCCACCACTCAATGCTCTGTAGCAAATGCGGTGCTCACCAGAATCGGCAGCTGTGAAAGTAAAGTCACCCTGTGCCTCCATACGTTGGTTTCGGACACGGTGGTTGTTATCAAACGTTTCCTAAAAACGTGTTAGTTAAGAACTTTTTTCTTTCATCCTAGGAGTAGTAACTTCAAATATGAGTCCTTACCTCAATAGTAACCTGAAGTGAAAGAGAAGAAGGTCTGCTGTAAGTTTGTGTATTGGGATCAAGTTCCATAGCATTGTGTTTGGCTAAATGTTATGTTAGTTTAAAATCTCAATCAAAAGTGAATCATTTCTGGTATATTTCTCCAAAACTTCAGTTAAGCATTTCCATATACTGAATAATACTTTAACAATAAGACTTGAGATACCTTCATGTTGACAGTTTACGTACAAGCAAGAACAGTATCTTCGTGGAGATCCATGTAAAAGCACTGCTGGGCTGGGGTGTCACCACCGAGGTAAAAGTGGAAAGCATTTGTGACCTGGAAAAAATAGGCCAAGGCCACCGCCAGAAAAGTCGACGAAAAGAACTTCATCCTGATCTTAGTGATGTTTGTTGTGGAGGAATAGGATGGTATTCAGAACAGGTTGAAGATTCCTGGATCGAAAAGGGGTGCACCAAAAAGAAGCTGAAAATGCAAGGCTGAAATGCGGCGAATGCCAGCGTGTCAACTCAAGTCACGTGTGAGTAAGTCAGCAAAAATAAATTTCAGTCTCGTGACCAGAGTGACCAGCCGCTGTTACAATGTGCATGTGACTTACATACACCTTGGGCGTGTGCGCGCGAGATAGTTTTGATCAAACGAGCTCGCTGGTTTGCTTTAACCTGATAATTAAGGAGCGGGGAGGGGGAGGTCTACGACAAACCATTAAAACGGGTAAAAGACGCTGGAATTGAACTGATTAAAGAAGGACCCTTCACAAAGTATACGGCAAGCAGGTGAGCTCCTATCCAACCCCTCCACATCCAAATACTCGGTGCACAATGCTTGCCTACAGATGACTTTAAACTCCGATATTTTATTACTTTACAAACTGCTTTTTTTAATATATGCTCATTTAGACATCGTCAAATCCTACAAGATCGTGTTCGTGATCATCCAGTTCAAATTGATTTTGCATTGCTTGGTCAATGCGGGGATTGCTCCGCCCAACTGGAGTCTCGTTCATTCTTGAACAGCGCTGGCCATGTTTATGGTCGGTTTGTATTGGATCATACACAACTAGAATTGTTTTTTGCTGTATCGAAGAGGAAGACTGAAAGCGAATGCGCCTGTAAAACGGATCCTGTTCATTCGATCCTATCGTCAGGCTGTAGAACCATTCAGCTGTGAAGAAAGTAAGTATAGACAAAACTAGAGTGATGCAAACAATAAGCTTGAAGACTTCAAACACTAGGATTCGTTCAATTTGGAACAATATGTTTGTGGGAGGACTGACTTTTGGATTCCGACAGCTCTGTATTACCAAACTAAAGATTTGTGGAGTAGAGCTCAAATAGTTGATGTGTTCCAAGTTAAGAATGTTTGGATTGATCATTGTGGCTCAATGATCGCTGTGGCTATGAAAAGACTGTAAAAACAAGAAGACTCTCAGGAAAACTGATGAACTGAGGAAAAAGGCATCAATGGAATTTGCAAAACCAGGAAGCATTTAAGAGGTTTATATACTGTTATATATATTCCTGTATAGTCTTGTGTGTCTCTAGTTTACGCAGTTCAAGATCATACATCCACAACCTGCAACATAACTTGGCCACCAAAAAATATTATTTCCTAGTCTAAAAAACGTCTTACTTTGTTCACAATTGGAGAAAAATATCAGCACTGTGATTTCTTTCTTCCTAGTCGGATTAATAACTTCTGAACCTCTTGGGATCAATCATGCTCGGTCAAGGCCTGTCTGCCTACCACACGCGGCTGGCCGTTAAACCCCCATGAATCGTCGTTTCATAGGTAGATTGGTATTCCCTAAATCTAGATCGTTGAAAAAAAATCCAAACGCTGCATTTCATCTGTTTGGATGAGTGCCGTAAAGGAACCCAGTGTATCATAAAGGGAATCAGCCCATGAACAACGGCTGTTACCTGGGTGGACCTATTTTTGATGGATATAGACCCAAAGTCACAACCTGATTGCTACCCCAATCAACTCAATTTACCTAATCAGGTAAAATCGAAACTTGAAATATAATTTCGTCCCCGAAATACATTAAGAAATCGAGTCGTATAACAGCTGTTTGGCGTCCGAGATTGTCCGTAACAGGATTGTTCCGCCTGATTACTAATGATTACGCAATTTACAGACGCCGCCTACAAAGAAAGAAAGTTACTTGATTACCTTCTCTTTTTCCAATGACAACCTCATCGGCGTTTTGGTTGAGCATGTCATTTAAACGGAAACCATGAGAGGGGAGACACTGCATACTGATGATTCGGAGCTTTCGTTGGATGAGTACCTGCGATATGGTCGGCAAATGATTGTTCCTGAGTTTGGTTTTGATTCTCAGAAAGCGCTAAAATCTGCTTCAATCTTGGTTATCGGTGCTGGTGGACTGGGGTGCCCGGCTATTGCATATCTAGCTGGAGCAGGTGCTGGTTCCTTGACCATCGTCGATGGTGACACAGTGGAGCAATCAAACCTCCATCGCCAGATTATACACTCAACCGCAAGGATTGGTGACTACAAGGCTGAATCAGCAAGAAAATATGTCGAGAAAATCAACCCATTTGTTAAGGTAACAACGGTGACAGAGCATATATCGAATGGAAATGTGTTTCAAATTATCAAGGTTGGAAATACAAAAGAAGATAGTGGCCTATCAAAGGATTTGCCAAAGGAGTTTGATGTGATCTTGGACTGTAGCGATAACCCGGCTACCAGATACCTTGTTAATGATGCTGCAGTATTAAGCTCTACACCTCTCGTTTCTGCCTCAGCCCTTAAAACGGAAGGGCAACTAAGTGTCCTTAATTTTCTTGGTGGCCCGTGTTACAGATGCCTTTTTCCTATCCCTCCCCCACCAAATTCTGTTGTGGCTTGTGGCGATGGTGGAATTCTTGGTCCAGTGGTCGGAATGATGGGTGTATATCAAGCACTAGAAGCGATTAAAGTTCTTGCGGGAATGTATTACTTGGAAAACACCAGCGATGATAAAGCCAGTGAGTCAAATACCAAGGGATCTCAAAAGTACCAACCAACTCTTACGATATTTTCTGCACTTTCTTTTCCCCCATGGAGATGTGTCAGGATGAGAGGTAGAAAAGCCGGCTGTGCTTCATGTGATCCAAGTTCTCCAAAAATAACTGTCCAAGGAATCCAGTCTGGAGAGATTGATTATGATGCATTTTGCGGGCATGTGGATCCCCCAAGAATACAACCTGAGGAGAGAATTACTGTGAATGAATATGATGAAAATGTTTTGAAGAAAGGTGTAGATCACATCCTACTTGATGTTCGACCAAAGGCTCACTTTGGAATATGTGCATTGCCAGGGTCTATATTATTACCATGGGAAGATATGAAGGGCCTAGATAAAGAGACATTGCAACAGAGAGTGGGAATGAAAGACAAAGTTCTTCCAATTTATGTCGTTTGTAGATATGGAAATGATTCTCAGCTAGGTGTCCGCGACCTCAAAAATAAACTGGGCTTAGAACAAGTATGGGATATTGTTGGAGGGCTGAATGCATGGTCAGATAACATTGATCCGGAATTTCCTAGATATTGAATATTTTTTTCTCAAAACACAATGTTAGAAATAACAAAAGAGCAACCACTACTTTTGAATAAATTCATATTTCAGGCTAAGCCTTTTATATTCGTAAAATATTATTACTATTATTACAGCTATATAATTTTGATATCTGAACCTTCGAGCTTGCGCGCGAATAAATTTACAGTCACGTATTTATCACATGACGCTAAGAGCCCCATATGCCTTATTTTTTGGGGGCGACGAGCAATTGTTAGTTTGATACCTCGTTCACCATCCCCATTTACATCAAAATTATTCACTTCCTTATTTTTCACTTTATTGAATCATTTCTTTCTTTTCGTGTATAAACCTAAGTTCATTTGACATGGATTTATGAGGTTTTCGACATTGACTACCCTTGTTTAGGTAAGTGGCTTAGCTTTCTATCTCAATCGTTGTGTGTTGCTTTCTCTAACTTTGTTAGATTCTTTATCATGGGCCTTGATCAATATGCCTCTGTCTACTTGTTAGGCGTGTGGCAGTTTAACCTGTTATTTGTCTTGGAGTGGGTGCTCGCTATTGTTGCCGCTCTTTTTATGTTATTTTACTGGAACCGACTGATGGGGTCCGTATTGTCGCTATCAGTTAGATGGTATTTTTGGCACTATCATAAAGCATTGGTAAAAGTACAGTCGATACAAGTGTCTGTATTAGCAGGACGTATATTCTTCAAAAATTTCACATATCTCGCTTCAAATGAAACTATTTCCATTCTTCAAGGATCATTTACATGGCGATATTGGCTACATAAGCGACGACTTTCACTATATTCACAAGCCTCATTAGGAGTAACGAACAACAAAGAAGAGCCAGACTTAGACGGACAGTGGAAACCGAAGAAGCTTATACCATCTCGATTGAAACTTGCGATTGAAGGTGTTGAGTGGTATATTTACAATAGATCTCCAGCTTTCGACATAATTGAAGAGAGTCTTAAGAACGCTGAAGCTAATCTTGCTGAACCCGAAGCCCCCCAATCTGCTTCACCCAATGAAAATAATTACCAAAACTCCGAGTCTTCTTTTGATGAAGATGAGAAGAATGTATCTGCTCCAATATCACCTGTCGAAGAAGGGGAAGAAACCTCTAGCAGGCCAGAATCTTCAGCAATTGCTCCTGAAGATCTTTCAACCCATCATATTAATAAATACGGAAAGATTGGAGCACTTGTCTCACATTTGCAAAGCATCAAGGAAGTTACACATAACAATGGCAGTGGTGAAACAGCTGCCAACGAGGGTAGGAGAATATCAGAGCCGGAACAGCCTCGTGTATTTCTTACACATGGTGATTCTATGATGCTACGGCTTCTTCCTATAGATCTGAAAATGACTAAAGGTGCTGTTGTTATTGGAAACCATACTACCCCTTCTTTGTTAGTATTCCAGTTTGCAAGTGGTACAGGATTTGTTGATGCGGATCGCTCCAGAAATAAGCTCGACAAGTACAGAACGATATACCATGGTGATATTTCAAAGCCAGTGATAGATATGAGAGCTAACATCGATTATGAAGGAAATCTTCACTTCAAACAAGAAATCGAGCGAATGACTCAAAAGTTCCAGTTTTCAAAGCTTACCGTTTTGGTATTAAATGCCTACTCGGCCATTTCCCAATTTTTACGCAGAACTTTTAAGGAGGATCGTAATAAAAATGAAAAGGATGTGAAGGATGGTTCTAGTGCTGAAGATGAGCCAAAGCCATGGAAGGGCCTTGATCGATATAAAATTGATTCAGATACAGAACTGCGCGATCTTCTTCAAAAAGACGCAGCTTTATCTGGAGGATATGACCCCGAATATGGCCGTGTATCAACGATATTAGATGCATCAGAAGGTTCTATTACTTTACATTACGACTCCCCTGGCGTTGTTCCTGATATGTACCACCTTGAAGAAACTGTAGGTGAGCTGGATATTGGAAATAGTGGTTCTGCTCCAGAATGGGGTTCTGAACTATCATTCAAAGATGCAACAGTTTATTATGGCCCATGGACTGACCGCCAACGCATAGCTATTCAACGTATGCTGGTTCCTCAGTCTTGTCAAGATGGAATTCCACGAAAAAAGCTCCAGCCTGGCGATACCAGAGAATATGTTGATTTTAAGGTTAATATTAATATTGACAAGAATTCTATTATCAGAATTCCTATGCGAGAAAACAGCAAAAATACCCAATTTCATGAAGCTCATAGTGAAGAGCTCAAAGACAAAGGCAGCGATTTTCACATCATGAGGCCGTTTGGCTGGATTGAAATTACCGGTGTAGACATGACAGATATATATTTTTCTACAGCAATGGCTGCATCGGATGCTGGCTGGAAGCAACTACTTCACGTTGAAATTGGACAACTTGAATTACGGTCTAGTGTCAACCATGCACTGCTATACAAAGCTAATAGATTCACCATAAACGCTGATATGTCCAGCCCTCTTGTCTGGAATGGTCTTCAGGAGTGGCTACTAGTATGTGACTCTTACGATGCTGAGTGTTTTCTTATGCGTGAACACATAGTTTTATTTGCAGATCTTGTATCTGATTTTTCTGATAGCCCACCGACTCCATATGATCTTTTCACTCCGTTTATTTACAAATTTTCTTGGAATATCCACAACTCATATAAATTTTATCTCAACATCAACGATCATAATATCGTCAACAACCCCCTCGACTTTTCTGAAAATATTTACATGATTTTTCAAGGTGAGGATCTTATTGCAGATATTACTATACCGTTAGACCAAGTCTTCCAAAAGAAAAATACAATACCCTTTGATATCTCCACGCCAAGATTTGATTTGAGCATTTCTTCACCCCCATGGAACACGTTATACTCCTTTTTAGATCGCAATCAAGTTGGACGGGCCTATCAGGTTGATTTGAAAGGTAGTTATACATATTTTTCTTCGGCAGAGCCTGGTTACTCTGATACCCTTATACTAGAGGCTGATGCAGATGATGTGTCGTTAATTCTTTATGGCTTTGTTATAAGCTACTTTTTAAAACTTCGTGAAAACTATTTTGGAGAATTCACTCATTTCCAAACCTTTGAAGAATTTGAGAATTCTGAAATTTCACAGATTGATCCACCTGAAGATGATACACCGCAAAAATCAGAGTTCACACATTTGAAAACTGACATTGATCTTGATGTCCTCATTTATGCCTTTGTCAACAATGGTAGTGTTATACTTCCAGCAAACATTTATTCTGCTGAATCTAACGTGCTATTGAGTTTTGCCTCACTAGACTTTGACACTCGTTTCACAAATTATTACATGGATCTTCAAGTCAACATAAGTCCTATTAAGGGTATACATTATCAAAAACTTGATCCGGACTCTCTTCTAGATTGTGCGCGTAACAGGATTTCATTTGATCCTACCATTTTTATTGATGGCCTCTTTATTCATGGCCATCGTGTATTTGGTCTTCCACCTTCTGAGCCAACCTATTTCTGCAAGTGGGATTTTGACTTGGGTGAGGTATTACTTAATGGTCCTTTGGAAGTTCTAGAATATTTGGGCAACGCTATTCACTCAATCGCTTATACCTATTCAGACACTGAGAATGGGCTTTTGATACGCGAGCCGATTATCTACGACGTTACTTATCTATCTCTTTCGATTGCATCTCTCAAACTTCGATTAAAAGAAAAGGACAACATTTTGGAAGCCATTACAAGTCAGATATCTTTGAATTTTACCGATTTAGCCAATGAACGCTATTCTGCTCGTATGACCTTGTCTATTCCCCAAGTCCAGGTGAAGGCCATGAAGCTAAAACCTGACCAAGCCCCTTCAGATTCTACTGATCCTAGTTCTGATGAAAATTACGATGTTCTCGCATTTTTCAAAACATCTATTCTCATTACAGATTTTATTCAAAAGCGGGATAGTGAGAATCATCGTGAGAAGCAACAGCAACATATTGCAATGCATGATGCACCGTTTGACCGTTGCTCTTTTCTTTTGGACAAGGATCATCGGTTTTTCCATCAAAAACCTATGGGAAATATTATTCCAAGCATCCCACTTCCTGTTATTCCACCACCTCTTACGAAGGAAACAGTCTCGCTTATTGATCCCAATCTATCAAACTCGCTTGGAAAAGAAGACCGGGAGGAAAATGGTACGTCTGTTTCATCAAAGAGCAAGTATTCTTCAACAGAAGACAGTTATTCATCTGAAGATGACGAAGAAGAAGACTCTCGACAAAATGACGACAATAAATCTGGAAAACATTCTATGCGATTTAGTGTTGGAGGAAGTACATTTGCTGGCAATGCATTTATGCCTCCAGAAAGTTGGTCTAAATTTGAACAGATTTCCAAGAATCTTAATGGGAAACTTCCAAAGTTTGAAATGAATCCTACCTCATATTACTCGAGTGATGAAGGTATAGTTCCACGGTTTAAGGTTAAGCCAGACACTGAATATGATAGTGTTATTGTTCAATTGGGAGATGTTACGGGCTTTCTTGTCCCAATGTCAATTGTGGCATTTAATGAGCTTTTTGGAAATCAGTGTAGCTCTGACCTTCAGTCTACCATGGATTTGATTCAGGTGGAAGTTCTTAACCGACTTAATTTCATTCGTACTGCACAGCCTATGGTAAAGAATTTTAAGATTCTAATTTCATCTATCAGTTTGAAATATGGTACTGCATCAGATTCGGATGCGAACATGATGATGGAACGTTATGAATCTGAGCTCAGTCACCTTTTGGCACAATTTGAATCGATCAATATTTCGCTTCGTATTACTCAGCCAAATTACCCTCAAGATATTCAAGAATTCCTTCGCAAAGGTATGCAAGACATTCCATTCCAGGTGACGGCTTATTCCAATTGTGAAAAGATACTTTTTAGTATTGTTCGTGGAAGCTCAGATGGAGATGAGAATTTTGTGACTAGTCAATATTTCAGGCCCTTATTTCTACAACTGGATAATCCTGACTTTTGGTGGTGTGAAACGGATAATCAGAATACAGGGTTTTTCCATCTTAAGAATATCAATTTATCTGTTCTTAATGATAGCATCCCATGGATTGCTAAATTTGTTGAAAAGAACATTCAGGCTATTAGTTGTGTGAAAAAAGAACAGACCCCAGCGCTTAATCATACCAGGCAACTACGGTGCGCTTATGTGTTAAGTTTACTGTCTGCTGCTGGTGAAAGCTTTAAAATAGAAGATGATCCCTCAGTTCTCACACGCCCTGCCTACATCATTCGATCTCGTCACCATGTTAGAACAAACGACAGTTGGAAGATTATCATGCGTTTACGCCATATTCTTCAAAGTGTTCCACGGCGTTGGCGGGATAAATACGATAACATTGTCAAAACCAACACTTATCGTATTAATATTGAGGCTGCTCAACGTGAGGTTCTTCGTGTATTCCGCAAGTGGAGGTCTTGGGAGATGGTGGGAATGGATGAAAGTTATGTATTTCGCCATGTATTCAACGTCAAAACTTTACAAGATACACTTCTTTCCAAGTCAGCATCTCTTAACATTGATCTCGAAAGTATTGCTGTTAGAATCAATTATCATGAAGATGAAAACTTTTTGTGTCTAGATTATATGAAGCTGTCGTTTGGATGGAAGGGAAAAGATGACAAAGAGAAACATGAAGCTCATGAGCAAGGAAATGGCGCTTACATTGAAAACTCCAAACATGAAATACCTTTGGACGTGGAATGTATCACAAACTGCAGCAACATTCGTGTATTACTGGATACTAAAATCCTCTCCACTATTCAGCTGGTTGACAAAACTATCTGCACTTATAAAATCCAATCAACTCAGAACTCAGAGCTTGAATCCCGCACAGAGTCTGGTGAGTCAGTCACCAATAAGTCTAGCACACAAACATCTGTTAACATTGAAGATGATAACAACCCTAGTCTCATACCTCCTCTCAAACTTAGTGTGGCAGGATGTTTTCAGAATATTTCATTACTGTTGGATCTGATTACCATAGGAGTTGGCTACGAGTCTCATGATATTACTTTTAGTGGTAATCTTACTCAATTGCAAGATGTCGGATCCGATATTCTTCTTGATTTCTGTTTCGTTTCTCACTTTAAGGAAATTGAATTAAGTCTTCGAGAGAAGTTAAAAAGCAATCAAGAGCGTAACCTTGCCAATGTCCTTCTCGCAGATTATAAAGGAACGGTTGTATCCCATGGTAGCCTGAAAGAAGATCTCAAACACGCATTTTTCTCTCACGAAAAGTTTGCAGTTGTTGTAGATGCTCCTGTTGAGCGACTCATTCAGATAGCTGATAGATTTTTGGATAATGATCTCAAGCTTTTTGAATCATCTTTGATGGATCTGAAAGAAAATCACAACGAAGTATCGTCTGCTATTTTTCCCGTTAAAACAGAACAAGACATTAGCGATTTAAATGTTTCTGTAAATCCAAATCGGGTTCAACACCTATTGGATAGTATTTCATTCATTCTGCGTTTTAGCGGTAGAGACTCAAGCTTTCAGTTTAATGTTACTGATTCACTCTCACTGTATCTGTCAATGACTGATTTTTCTTTCGCCTCAACTTTGCGAGAAGGTAGTAAGATGGCATTTGAAGTTTCTATTTCAGAGGAGCAACTTGAGCTACTTACTTGCAACCCTCAATCAATGGACATTCGTCAATTGTTTGTTGTAACAATTCCATCAATTGATACCCTCATTTTACGCGAAAAATTTGATAACAAGGAGTTTATTGAAAGTGTTGTCAACATTCGAACCATTGAATCTCGTATGATGTCTCTCTCTTCTCTACTACTTATTGTCAAGTCAGAGACTGTTGAGAAAGAAATAACATCTATGATTAAATCTGTTGATTCATTTACGAAGCGTCTTGGTTCCTTGGTGAAGGATGATGATTCGGTTATAATAGAACCAGCTCCTGAGTTACAATCTTTAGTGAACACAAGTGCTGTAACTCATTTCAATCTTACTGTATCTATCAGTGAAACAGTTGTTGTTTTCCCATCATTTGACTCTTCGTTAGTTTTGAAACTTGATGATATTCGAACCACTCTATCTTCGTTTTCTTATCAGATTGACACACGTTTTGCTCTCACTCCATTCTTTGCAGAAATGAGTGTCAACGATGCTGTTTTAGATTTGAGTAACGATACATGGGGCGCATCGTCTGCATCGGAGATATTACGTTTACAAATCTCTATGTCTTATCGTGGTCGTGATGAAATCACAAACAAACAGAGAGTTGATATTTCAAGTGATCAAGTTCATATCATGCTATGTCAACGTATAGTTGAAAAGCTTGTTAATATTGCAAATACGCTTGAAGAAGGAATTGGTGATTTTTATCCTACGGCTTTGAAGGAATACGAGGCTATGAAGGCTCAGCCTATTAATTCGCAACCTTCTATTTCCCTTGATGAGTCTGTCAAAGAGCATTTCAAGGCTCTTAAGAAGATTGGTGAAAGGACCACACTGCGCATGTCATTGTCAGATTTCTGTTTTGCTTGGTTGTATGAGGAAGATTATGCGGAAGATTTATACCCAGTTAGCCTAGAATCCAAGGGTATCTTATTTGGCTATGATTCTCTTCAGATAACTACATCTAATCTTTATGGTAAGACTTTGTTAAGTGGCGTATATATCACTCCAACATATGATGACCAAAACATTTTTGCTACGGCTGAAGATAAATCACTACTTATGAACACTGCTTACCTTCCTAGCGTGAAATTGTCATTCCTTGCGGACCTTTCTCTTACATCACCTCGTGTTTATGTTAAACTCATTGGCGACTCACTTCGTGTTACAGTTTTGCCATCTATTGTTGGGATTGTTGTCTGTCTCTCAAGGTGCATTTCTAATACTCTCGACGCTTGTAATGCATCATCGTCTTCTGTTAGCCATGCAGATACCTCACCAAAAGCCAGTTCGCCGGCTATATCCAAATTATTGGGTACAGACTCATCTGGAAAATTTTCGCTGCCTTTATCGTTCCGTTTTTCTGTTTCATTTGATGGAGCTACTATCACATTGTACAAAGACTTGCCATATTCTCACAGCCGTCGCCTTTCTTTCAATCCTTACCAGTTCTCTAATAACGCTGATTCTAATGTTAACAAGAATGATGAAGAGAATGAACCAGCTGTATCACTACAGTCTCCCGCCATTAACGCTAAAATTGAGTATTTGAAGGGTGATTCTTCTAAACGCGATGCCTTTAACGCTGAGATTCTTATTTCATCCTCCTCAAACAAGATATACCCTAGAGTTGTCCCATCTATTGTTGAAATGTGGAAATTGATTCAAAATGTTCTTAAGGAGTCTGCATTTGCACCTGAAAAACCCAACGTGTCTTCTCAGGTAGACGATACTCTCGAGGTTGATTCCATACCCGAAAAAATTTCTGATATTGCTGGTGATCACCAGTTCCGTGACATTGTTGTCGATATTAACATTCGATTACAGCGACAGGAACTTACATTGAGCTGTGAGCCTCGTGCACGTGTTGCTGCTACAGTGGCATACGACGATTTCTGTATTAGTTTCAACAGTTTCGATGATACAACTCATAAGAACACAAATGGTCTTTCTGTTCGTCTTCACAATTTCAGTGCTTCATTGCAACATGTTTATTCTCGTGAAGTCAGTGGTCAAATTTCTGTGGATGATATGTTTTTATTTGCCACTATGGGAAGAAATTCATCTGGCCAACTATCTATTCTAGTTGCAACAAAGATCTCCGATATTTCTACTGATGTTAACCTGAAGCAAAGCGAGGATCTCAAACTTTTTCAAGATATATGGTCTCCAGAGAGTACACTTCGTGGTATTCGATCACAGAGTTCTCTTACTACGTTTTCTCATCTTTCGGATACCATACAGGAACAGCTTAATCCTGCTATGTTGGATGGTGCTATTATGAGAAAATATCGCCGCGTAACTGCCTCATCTGCTATCCCATGGTGTTTCGATTTTTCATTGAAAAATGTTAGAGGAACAGTTGATTTAGGCCAAGCCGTTGGTCAGGCCACTTTCACAATTGACCAACTATGGCTTTCCTCACAAAAGTCTTCCAACTGGGAGCAGAATCTTTCTCTTGGTTTTGATGAAATCAAGATTGTTTCTCAAGGTAGGTTTGGTGGAGTTGTTTCTTTGCGCAAAATTCAGCTATCTACCGCCATTATGTGGCAAAGACACAATGGTGCCATTTATCCTGTTCCTTTGGTCCAAGCTATTTTGGGTATTGAATCTTTAGAAGCTCGTGCAACATTTGACTACCATTCATTTGCTGTTGCATCTGTGAATGCACTTCACCTCTCAATGTTCAATCAACGTGATAAGAATTTTGTTCTTAATGATCGCCTCGCAGTTGTTGGAAATTGTGAAAGCATATATGTTTTTGCCACGTCGTTGGCAGCATCTAACATTCTTGATCTCTACTACACAATTGATCGTATGCGTAGCGAAGCACACGCTTCTTATAACGCCATTTTACGAGATTCGGCCAATTTACCCTCTGACGGTTCTGAAGCAAAAAATAAGAAGACTCCCAGTCAGATATTTGATCGTCTTCGTACATTTTTGGATGTCAATATTAATCTTCTTTCTATCAACATATATCCTGATACCCTCATGGATGCCCAGGTGTTTACGATTAATGTCAAGGGTGCTGAAGCACGTTACAGCCAGGAAACAGAGCTTCATGAGGAGTTTGACGAATCCAAAATGGAACGTCACAAGCTTTCAATGACTATTACCAAGAAGGAATGTGTTTCTCAGCTTGATATGAGATTAAATGGTTTGCACGTTGCTCTTTCAACCAATCGAAAGAGTGCTGGAAGTGAGGATGCCTTAACAAGTATGTCTATCAAAGAGTATATTCATCTTTCTCATGACTCCAAGGGTACCACTATTGTCGGAATTCCACTTTGTGAAATATCTATGACTACTTGGCAGGAAGTAAATTCCAATATTGTCGAATACATATTCAACTCATCGTTTGGTGGTCGAGTTGATGTTGGCTGGAATCTTGGTTCAGTCAATTTCATTCGCTCAATGTGGGAAAACCATGCTCGAACCTTTAATGCTCGTTTGAAAACTTATGAGATGCGATATGCAGCTGGTACAAGTAGTAGTCTTCGACCATACTTTAATGATGCAGATACCTCCTTGACTAAGAAGGGTCAGTCTTCTTCTAGTACAGATCCTTTAGTCCATCAACGCCAGGTTAGTGAAGCTTCTGCAACTTTAGGTGGGGCTCATCTTAATAAGATTATGTCCAGCGATACAGGTGTTTCGGTTTCTTCAACAGCTAGTACAACCAGCTCAGATGATAATACAACTGCATCACAGGCGGATGGTGCTGGGTTCTTTGATGCTAGATCTGTACAAGATTCTACATCTGTGGATTTATCTATTGCTCCATCATCTGACGCTTCTTTGGAAGATTCTATTTCATTGTCTGAGTACCAGGATGTTGAAGAATATGGCGATAACTTTGCCTATCAGGGAGATATGGATGTGCCTCAAGTTGATGATGATGTTAATACGGAATATGGAAATAGTTCTACAAGTGATGAAATTAATGAGGGAGGTAGTCCTCGTGCTAATACTGCGATTCCCCCTGGTCCGTCTAATGTTAATAAACTTACTGATTCTGAGGACTCCAAAGATCCACCATTTATATATGTGGCACGAGCTCCTCCCATCATTGCTCAACCTCAACTTAGAGATATGGGTGAAGCCACGCCTCCTGTTGAATGGATTGGTTTGCATAGGAAGAAGTTACCAAGCTTTGTGCATCAGGTCATTATGGTTCCCTTGGAAAAGGCTGTAGAGGAAGTCGATGTGGTTTACAGAAAAGTTTTGGGAAGGTCATAAGACAGGCGTTTAAAATCATTTATTTGCATTTTTATTTCTATTAAATGTCTGTTTAGCATATTTTGTTTAATTTTTATTTCTTTATTATTATTTATTGTTATGTTTATTTATTATCACAGGTTTTAATTATGTTTTTGTTTTATTTTGTATTTGATAATTTGATCTATTTGGTTGAAATCAAACCATGTTTATTGAAAAAAACTATATGAAGTCGAGTATTTTAAACTTGAATAAATACAAAATAAAGTGGGAAAAAAAAATATTGAAATTCATATGCATGGTATGGTGTTCGTTCGTATCATTGTCATTATATCCAAATTCACATTTTTTCTTTTATAGAGAAAAGGAATCACACACTACATATTCTTAAGATCTTAAAGCCTTTAACCTCTCATTCAATCTGTCTTCCACTTGTTCTTGTGTGTCAATCTTTGTCTGACTAGGAGCAGCCGCTTCCAAATCCTGCTGGAGTTCGAGTCCGGCCTCGTCCGCCACCTTCTGCATAAGGAGATCGACCTCGTCTTGTGGAGTAGCCAGCGCACTGGTATTAGTTGTAGTATTTTCATAATAAGATGTTGTAGCATCCAGATCTTCAAACTGGGTTTCAAACTTATCCATGACCATCGAGATGCGTTCGGGGTTCATACTTTCCAAAGCCTTGTCCATACCACGAACGACGCCAGCCATGTTTCCCGTGACCTGGCGCATAGTGACAGCAGTTTGAACACGGCTGGCGACGGCATCGACACGCGAGCCAAGCTGTAGCAGGTTGAGGTGCTCAGAGCGCTTGCGAATTGCGTTTTGGGCATACAGTCGGGCAATGTCAGTGTTGCCTTGTTGGATTGCCTTCTTGACTTTACGCTCTTCAGCCTTCATCTCCTTATCAGCTCTCATAGCCTGGCGATTCAGCTGCTTGGCTGTAAATTTTAACTGGAATTGTGCCTTTTCTAAGCCAGACATTGTGTGTTAATGGTATTTTAAAAGTGTCGAGGGTGGTATCTGCGAGATTTGTTTGATAGTGAATAAAAAGAGGGAGTATAAATGTGTCCTATAAAAGTATTGGTGAAATTAAAGAGTGTTTGATTTGTGAACGGTATCTGGTATGACTCTATTGCAGGTACGGGGGGTTGAAGTAAAAAGGAAGGAAAAGGAAAGCTGAGTTGTTGAAGAAGAGGTAGATGGATGGTCACTGATAAAAGAAGGCTTAGAATGGCCAAGCAAAGATATCGGCGAGTGATGCTGCGTGTGTAAGGTTGGGAGTGTATCACATGACGTTTGTTAATGTTAGCGTCATGTGACTACACGTGGTTGTGGTGTTTTTTGAAATGTTCCTAATTGAAATGAAAATTACAACTGTTATGTGTTAATAAGTAATGAATGATTTATGATCTACTAATAAGTCAATGTTGTCCAATTGATAGAATTTGTGCAACTTGATTACATTTAGTCTCGATCTTTTGGTTTCTTTAACCCAATTGATATAGCTTGAAATAACGATTCAGAAAGCAGGCTAGCTTTTATAGAACTATCTTGATTTAGAGTCCTTGGTGGTTTTTCTTTATCCTTCTTTTTTTTTTCCTCTATCACACTGATAGCTCCTGGTAATGGTATCTAAGTCGTCTTTTTTCAAATCTTTTGCGTAGATAGAAAAGGGCGCATCTTTGGAAGAATTGTTGGATGATCCAGTTTTTCTACAATTTGTGCTCAAGTCTTGTTGCATTAGGCTTTTATTTATTGGTGATAATTAATTTATTGAAGCAAAAATTGTTTGAACAGTAAGTCAAAATAATGGATTTTTAAAGGTAGAAAAAGAGAAACTCCC
The DNA here is from genome assembly GCA_900654225.1 of Magnusiomyces fungicola. Classification (NCBI taxonomy): domain Eukaryota; kingdom Fungi; phylum Ascomycota; class Dipodascomycetes; order Dipodascales; family Dipodascaceae; genus Magnusiomyces; species Magnusiomyces fungicola. The sequence goes on from CAACAH010000005.1 coordinate 1,509,214, forward strand.
ACAAAACTTGATTTAAAGAGACTTGGATCAGACGTCAATTCTTTAAAAACTTTGCTGGTATCTAATGGAATCGATTCCTTGGTGTAGAAAGTTGATACTTGGGAAAATTGAAACCCTTATTATACAACTTTTTAAACAATTCAACGTCAGGTGGCTAAATATTCTCATAATGTATAGGATAGGGTATATATGGGCTATTTACTTCCTAATGTTTTACCTTTTTCTTACTGATGAAAGTTTTATTAAATTTTCAGTAATGTATTGTTTCCTGAATCATATCGTATCATTTAGTCGTTAAATTTCCAACTTCAAGAAATTCGATCTGATCATGTTTAAAAATAAAAAAAGATATCTCATGAAAAACAACCCACAAGTAGGTTTCCCAAAAGGAATAACACTATCATCTTCAAATAGTATCAAATAATCAAGCATAGTGCAAAATTCAGCATCTCAAAGAACTATCATTTGAACCTGTAGATTGTGGTGTGTAGTGTAAAAGAAATTGTATAATAATAGCCAGTGAATTTAGAACCAAATGTGATAGACTTTTTCTGGTTTAACTTGAAATACTCACCTCTTTTCATCATCTTCAAAGACTGGTATACAAAGTAAAATGCAATGTATTAATCATGTACAAGGGAACAATTCTGGAAGCAATCAACGAGAAAGAGTCTAATAGTAGTATACAAAGAAACATAAAATGGAAGTGCCCTGATCAGTCAAGCATGAGTGAAAGTCAATGATAAATAAACGGGTAGTCTAACGGTAGTAAGATAGTCCTGTAGAAAATCATGTGTTGGTTAATCTCATTGGTAGTTGAGGTCTTTTTTCTCCTGTAACCTTACACACTTATGGGCTAGGAGGCTTGAACCCATAACTTGTCATCAAGGTATAGTATTTTTTTTCAAACTGAGAAAATATGCTGGTATTAGAAACAATTCCTTCAGAAACCCAAACAGCGTAAGCACCCATGTTGTTTGCAAGCGCCACATCAGTAAAAATGCGATCTCCGACGACTGCAACTTCCTTTGGGCTATTGATTAAGCCCTGTCGAGTAAGATAAGCCATCACTTCAGCATCACAACCAGGTTTTTTATATATATGTCTGAACACTCTGACTCCGGTAGCTTTTTCTAATAAACGGGCCTGATGGTCACCACCATCGCTTGACGAACCGCTTGTATTACTGACAATCATTAGCCGGTTCCCGGGATACGCCTTCCGCAGTCGGTCCCAAGTTTCTTGGTATTCAGGCCATACTTTGTTGGCGTGTGGTTCAGCGAAACAGTTATCCTTGTCTAGAAGAACGACTTTGATTTCAGCATCGGATCCAGGGATTTCCAATGGAATTGGCAGGTCTTTAAATGTTGGAATTGTGAGATGAGGGAGAAAGTGGGCTGGATTATAGACTAGCCGGAAAGCGCTGATTACTCCTGACAGATTTAGTGACATTTTGAGCTTGGTACGTTAAGGAGAAAGCCATTTCCAGGTGGGAATTTTCAAATCCTTGGCCGTTGGACTCAAATCTCATGGCAGATCGTTGGAGGCGCGCCAGAACCAAATTGCCGCCGCAGTCTGAAGGAATTTTCTGCAATGCCACATGGTGTAGCATATCGCACGAGTCGTTGTATGATACATACATGAATGCATTCCAGTGCAGGGCTGAAGAGTTCCTGAAAGGGCTTTGAGAATACCCGAAGATGTTGGATTTGCGTGTACACTCGTGTTATAATTACTAATTGTTGACTAGAGCGGCAATATTGTAGATTTAAGGGGATAAGACGCCTTTTTATTCGCTCGTTATCTGTATTAATCAAAATAATCAAAAACCATGATGATCTTTTATAATCTCCAACATGAATGATAAAAGGTTATGGGACCAGGGTTATGCTGTCACGCGATATGAAATGACTCTTCGCATGATCTGAACTTTTTTTTCACTTGAGTGAAAGTGCGATGGCTTTTGTTGCATCATCTATGTACTGGAAAGTCTCCAATGAAATCAAATACCGAAGACCCGATTGAATCTGAGATCAAGTTGCTGGTTCCTGGGTAAAATATGTAAGGAAGAATGAAAAAATGAAAAAATGAAAAAAAAAAATTTGAAAGCTTGTTAGCTATACACACTGCGGTGAGTATAGAATTAGAATAGCATAATTCGATCGGAATAGGCGTTTGAGTTTCCGCGAGCCATATCGCCATGTATCGATTTGCAAAAACTAATTTGTCCCACAAGCTTACTGAGATGATTGAACTGGATATATAAAGGGACCCTTCTGTCCCATAATTTCAGGCATGTTTCTTACCGTGTTTTGCGGCTGGCCCTTTTCAACTATGATATAAACGACCCAAGTAGCAACAAAGGTGTGATAAATTATTTTTCATTCGCTTCATATTAAACATTTCTACAATGTTCACATATTTTCAGTCTGGTATTGGGGCGCTACTGCTCCATATCTCGACTTCGACCCAGCTTTACGGCAACGGAAAGGTATTAGGGTGCTCCTCAATGCTATATAATACTTTTGCAAACCCATCCGTGTTCAACCTTCCTGCAATATTGGGAATGGCAAGCAGTGTTTTTGCAGTTGCAAAATTCATCCCACAATACCTCCCCAACTACGACAATGTAAAAGCTATAGCTCCTGTGTTCGGGAGCTATACAGCAACAATGGCACTGTCCGGTCTTCTCACGGGCGTCGGGACAAACCTTGGCTCCGGCTGCACATCTGGACACATGCTGTGTGGTTTAGCTCGTCTTTCCGTTCGCTCACTGGTTGCCACATGTTCATTCTGCCTAACAGGAATGATCACCCAGGCACTCTTCAGTACTGCTCCCTCGTGTCCCGGTGGTTCTTGCCATCAAATCGCTTCTCCTTCGATGCCTGAAGTTAAATTGCTAATTTCTTTAGTGGCAGCAATATATATGACTTCGGTTTTGCTTAAACGATATCTCACTCCATCCAAACTATCTCAAGAACTGGTTTCGTTCTTCTCAGGATCTGTTTTTGGGTTAGGTCTTATGATATCTGGAATGGGCTCCCCAGGAAACACTTTGGGGTTTTTAGCAGCCGTTCCTCCTAAATTCAATCCCTCATTGATTATGGTAGTTTTATTCGGCATCATACCCAATCTGATTGAAATTAAAAATAGCAAGCTACAAAGGTCTGATCGATACCCAACGGCAGTAGCAGACTTTGACATTCCAACAAGAACCGATATCACTCCTCGGCTAGTTATAGGCTCAGCTATATTTGGAATTGGCTGGGGCCTATCGGGGATTTGTCCAGGTCCAGGAATCCTTGCCGCGGTTTACAACGGAAAGGATGGACTTGCTTGGATCCTGTCGTTTTTGATTGGATACAAGATTGTAAATTCGGTTTCTGTTTGAGTAACTTTACAAGTCTGAAAATTCATTTTAGAAATAGCCAGGGTCCACAGTTGATGAATGGGACTAGTTGAAACACAAATGGGTGACCATAATGCCGAGTATTCCATATGCCTAGATCTAAGGATAGCCTTGCTGTACTGAAGATATTGAAACGGTGTTGACAAAATTTCAGAGTACTCAACATGATGGAAAAGTTTCAAAGTAATATTTATTTGTATATAACGTCAATTGTTAACTAATTAATAAAGTCAGCTAATTTATGAATGTACCAATCTAGAAAATGCATAGTCTAACAACTAGTCAACAGTATACTACTGGAAATGATGATTTGAACCAATTTTTCATCGTCTTTTGAATTCAAATATTTGCAAATTTTGCATCTAGCTCCCAGTGTGGAGATTGTAACAAGAAAAGCACCTTTTGGAAGTTCACGTCTATGATAGCACTTGGACAGTGGCTTTTCTGACCTTTTGGTAAGTTTTTCAACGCGGACAACAGTTTATCATCTTTAAATTTTACAAAAACATCTGACAATGGGGGATAAGATTGGATATTATGGGGTTAGAGAAGGCAGCTAGTCTAGGGTTTTTACTTTTAAACCTTTGCTCTAGATTTCTTCTTTTTCATGGTCCCCTGCAATTGTTAAGCCTTTCCCAGCCACCTTTAATAGTTGCAAATTCATTTGATAACTATAAGGATCAAGCATTTAGCTGTGCTTGCAGCCTTGCAATAAGCCGCGCAATGAGACTGAAAACTTGCGGTTTATAGCTGGTGTTTTGTCGAGTTCAAAAACTATACGGTACTAGACTGGAAATAAGACTTGGGATTATTATCTATTTTAAGATAAACCAAGTTAATTTACTAGCGAAGCTTAGCAATGTCCCTAAAGCAAAAAGTTATAACTTCCTTACCCTTCACTTTTAAATTATTCCAAGGCTGACGGAGATGATTTGAGAAGAATACAGGAATAGTTTTTTTAATGAAACTATTCTTTTTGCAAAAAATATACAAGAAAAAACTAATTTTACATTTAGAATCCATTGTCCTCCTAGATACTAGTCGGTTCCAGAAATCCAAACATTAGCAGCTCAATTCCCTAAGCACTAGTTACTAATTACTACTGTACTATATAGACTAATCATTATCATGCTCGAAATGCAAAGCAGAACTGTTGAATTAAACTACACATTTATAGCCGCTTTATAGTTATACCAGGACTCCTACTATGCACATTTCAACAAGAAACTGATAGATTATAATATCCCAATGGCCAAACTGTTACTTGCAGGTTTCTTTGCGAATGTAATTGCATTGATGTATTAGAGTTGGGCTGTTTCAAACCACCCATGCGTCATGTGACTAGTTGCTACTCCCTTCAGGTGACAACCCTGCAAGTAGCAAGCTGAACCTTCTTTGAATTCAAAGTTTTTCAACTTTTTCATCACACGCATGAAAGAATGTCATTTACTGTTGTAATTGACCTCTAGTTTTATCAATTACGCAATGGCTCGGTCACAACTTCAAACTCTTAACTCTATTTTTATCCATCATCTGTTTGTGTCTGGAAGAGCCGCTGCTTCGACTCGGTCTATATAAACTCATGGAATCCTCAGCTCGTTTGGATTGCTGTCCAAAATACTGTGCTTGCTGTCTGTCTTAATTACTAGTTATAAAACTTCAACTTCCATCTATATTACTATTTTTATTTATCATCCAATATTTTTTTGCAATTGACTCGTTTTCTTAATCATGTCTGACTCTACCAACCTCAAGAAACCACTCGTCGAAGGTGTTACTCCTGAAGTCGAAAGAATCGTTGAACAGATTGTTGCCAAAGGCCCTCCGGCAGAGCCTCCCACTTACGATGAAGCACGTACACGGTTACGTTCAAAATTGAGCCAGGTTTTCCCCGAACTTGACGACGTTTTCAAAGCTGAGCTGTTCTCTATTAAAGAGTTTCCTCCCATCGAAGGTAATCTCTACACACCTTTGACTGCCAATCAACGCCACACGGTATATGAATTTTTCAAGGTTCACCCAATTCTTTTGACCTATGTCCCCTCTGATGAAATTGTGAAAAATCTCTATAGAATGCTGGCATGGATCTTTTACAACCAGGATGGGTATGCAGCCATGCAGTTTTTAGATGCAGAAAAGGAATACTCTAATTTCCACCGAAGTTTGAGACAAGAGTACGATTCTGTAAAGTCTCTTGAAGAAGAGGGAAAGTCTTCAGAGGAAATACTGAATCAGCGAGATGAAACATACATTGAGATCTCACGTCTTTACAATCGGTGGACTGAAGAGCTCAAGAAGGACCAGGAAGCTCGCAAGGAAGAAAGGCTTGAGCAGCAAATCGAATCGCTTGAGGACAAGGCGGTTGAGCTAGATTCTAAACAGGAAGCTCTGGTCGAAAAGTCTGATGATATCAACACTAAGCGAATTGAGATTCAGCAACAGCTTGATCATGTGAACGGCCAACAGCTAGACCTGAACAAGGAAGCTTTCAATCTTGGTGCTGAATTGGAAACAGATGCAGCCGATCCCGATAATGACGATTTGATTTACGAAAGTGAGCAAAAGATTCTCGACGTCCAATCGAAAAAGGTCGAGCTGGACTCGGAGCAACTTCTTTTGGAGGCTGAGCAGGCGTCTCTTGATAAAACTGAGTTGGAGCTTGATGAAGAATTCCAAAAGGTCACTGACGAATCGATCCAAGCTCAAGAAAAAGTGGAGAAATTGGCGGATGACCTAGAGAAGGACGATGATAAAAATGGAGCATTACATGAAATAAAAACTCGCTCAAAGGTTGGAAAGGATACTCAGAAGAAACTGGATCCTAAGAAACAGGAAGCCATTGCTAAGGCTATTGGAAAAGAGAATGGTGCATCTGCTTAATCAGTTGGATTTTGATGTTATTATTATAGTTATTATAGTTATTATTATTTTTTTTGTCAATTATTTTGTAGGATTGAACCCGCCTAATCATTTATTTAATTAATGTATTGCTTTGTTGATACAATATCTCGTTTGAGATTGACTTTGTCGATGCCAGCGCTATCCATTTAAATCTCGTTAATGGATGTGGATGTTGCAGAAAATTAATAAAAGGATGGTGAATAGCCATCTGATCGGGCGGGCATTGTCTTTGTCTCTTAGTCAAGTAGATACAGCCGTTCATACTTATGGACTTTTTCATACATTTTGTTTTTTACACGTCACAACCTTTCTGGCAGTTAAAAGTCTACAGGATATTCTTAGATTCTTTGATTTTATTCATTCTAAATCAAGTTTGCTGTTATTTCTTTTCTGATACCTTTTTTTTTTCAGACGTAATTTACTGGCCTTTACTTTGAAAATACATTCGGTACTACTAGTCATGACCCCGCTTGATCCTGGAACTTTGTTCCGCTCTCTGTTGTTACTGGTTTTGGTAGCAAGCACAGCCTGTGCTCAATCTTTCTATACCAATACTCCAGTTGTTGAGTTGACCCCGAGCAATTTTCGATCTCAAGTGCTCAATACACGCCACCCAACAATCGTTGAGTTCTACGCTCCTTGGTGTGGCCACTGCAACAATTTGAAGGCAGACTACATAAAGGCTGCCAATGCTTTGAAGGGTATTGCCAACTTGGCTGCAATCAACTGTGATGAGGAGTCTAATAGACGAATTTGTGATGAGTACGGTGTCAAAGGCTATCCTTCGCTCAAGATTTTCGGTCCTACAAAGCGTTCTAAGCCTGGAAAATCCGACTTTGTGACTGATTACAATGGCGCACGATCGGCAAAAGCCATTAAAGAAGCTCTTTTGGACAGAATGAGCGTTGCTGAAGTAAAGACCATCTCTGCCGTTGAAAAGCTGAATGCCAAATTTTCGCACCGCCCAAGAGTTGTGCTTGTGGGAGGTAGTAAACATCCTTCTGCCACTGCCCCACCATTACTCAAGTCACTTGCAATTGAGTTTGATCAACGGGCCTATCTCAAGAATAAAGATGAGAGTCCTGTTTTTGCTTACCTTCCGCCCAAGAAGGTCAAGAATCCTGAAGAATCTTCATATTTAATAGTATATGAAGCAAATAATACCAAGAGCGAGATTGTTTATAAGGATTCGATGGCTAGAAGTTCAATTAGAGACTTTTTATTCAAGTACTTTGATATTGCTGATCCTCTTGATCCTAAAGAAAAGAAATTGCTGACAAGTGCAAAAAGAAAGCAAATTAGGGAACGAAGACTGAAACTAAATGCTGAAAAGGCTGAACAAAAGCCTGAGGAGGAGGTTGAAGAGAAGGTTGAAGAAGTTCCTGTCGAACAAGTAAAAGAAGCAGTTAAGGAAAAGAAGGTTAAGACAAAGAGTACTAAAAAATCCAAGAGTGCTAAGCCCAAGGAGAAGAAATCTAAAAAGAAGCTCGAAAAGAAAACACAGACCAAGAAGGAAAAGGTCGTTTCCCAAGTATCTGAACCTACCTCCACTGAGGCTGCTCCTGTTATCACAAAGCCTGCTTTCTCGATCACATCTAATACTAGGGACGCCATGATTACGGGTGGTACTAATATAAAGTTAAAAACAGGAGGTATTGGAGAAACAAGAATTTACAATATTTCCGACTTACAAAAGAACTGTCTGCAAAAAGACAGCAAGCCATGTGTTTTGGCTGCAGTTGGCCTCAACAACCAAATACCTGCATTCCGTCTTTTCAACGGGATCCGAACTGAACTCAGCAGCCGAGCAGAAATTGAATACCAGCATAAGAATGTCAAGTGGGCCTACTTGGTCGATATGTCTCAGGACGTCAGCGGAAAAGACCAGCCTTCTTATTTGGCACATGCTTTGGGCATGAGAAACTATTTCCCATCTGGCTGGGAGAACAGCAAGGACAAGGCTAACGAAGGCTTTCAAAAGCAACTTATCGAGCGACTTGGAATGGATCACTTGAATGGAGATACAAAGTACTGGAACCACCCTCCAGGATGTGTTTATATCAATGGACGTGAGGGCTGGATCGTCAACTTTCCTGAATATACAGAGGTTGGTACGGACTCAGTTATCAAGTTTGTTAGTGACACTGGCTCTGGTAAAAATAAGGATCAAAGAAAGCCAATTCCTAAGGAATTGACACAAGGTGCAGGAGAAACTAATCGCGATGAGCTTTAAAAAGGGGTAAAAACGAAATATTGAATCAGGATTTATTAAAACTGAAATGAGGTCATTAAAATATAAAATATAAAATATAAACTAAATGTATGCAAAAGGTATAGATATAAATCATCAAGGTCGTAAAAATGGTTTAAGAGCTTTATCATCTAAAAAGCCATGTTTAAATCATTCAGCCAAAGGCTACAGTGTAACAATACGACACCATTAGGTGGCCATCAATTTGAAATGAGTCGTAGAGGTCTATCAGCGGGGTATCCATCTGTGGCGCAAACGAGTTATTAATATAACAGAAGATACTTTGCGAGGGCGGGCATTTGAGCTGTTTCCTGAGGAATTTGACGAGCGCAGCAAACTTTTGGTTTCCTGAGATTCGGTAGACGCTTTGCTTTAAAAGAGGAGCAGAGCCAATGGGTTTGAGTTTGAGCATTACCTTTGCTGAGGAGCCTTGGCCGCTGGACTGCAGGATTACACGGTTCAAAAGGGCAGTCGTGTCTGTGGGTAGGTTGCTGATAAGAACGGACGCGGAAAGGCTTATGGGCGGCGGCCCCAGATGTAGCGCGGTGGTGTCATCTGGAATGTTGCTAGACGATGCGTTTTCCGAGACATTGTGGGAGTCTGGAGGGGTATCGGACATTGTGAGTTTGAAGATTGTGCAAAGCTGGGAGATGCCTGTTCAAATCATGCCGTGTGGCTGAATGAATGGAGGTTTTAAAAGAGCAAGACTAGGGTGTGGTACCGTTTGTCACGTGAAAGTCATGCTTGTTATAGAATGGTCGATCGGTGTAATTGTAATTGTAATTGCAATTGCATGCCTGGTAACGGCACGCACCCCGTATATAATTTTGTAACGTGGCAGACACTTTCCCACAGTGGTTGTATTAATTGTTTGAATTCAAAGCCAAATCTTTTAGCTTTTCATCTTTGTGCGGACCTACAGCTTGGTGTTTTATCTTGACACTGCTTGTCATTTCATTCTTCTTTCTGTTTGTATCCCTTCCGGTCATCTGTCGAGTCTGTGGGTAAAGCTAATCTTTAGTACTACTTTGGATACCAGCATCTATCTATCTGATAACCCCCTTGTCTGGCTCGAGTGTTCATTTCTCATTCCTTGACCTGTTTGGATTTTTATTTTTATTTTTTTACATTGAGGGCATTACAACTTGATTAGCTCGCTTTCTTGAGGAAATTGCTTTGTGATATCTCTTATTATATCTCTTATTATATTGGTTTTCTTTTTGCATATACATACGTATCATCCAGATCATCCTGCTATTCTTAAATATTTTGATAATACCAGTTATTTTAGATATTTATAAGACTAGACACAAAAATACCCTTTTTTGCATTCTTATTGTTTTTGGTTTTAATTCAGCATAACTTTTCCATTACACACATACACCGGTATAATGTCATTTTCACGATCACACGGAGACTCTGAGATGAACGAGTTTGATGCAAGACATCGCAAGAGCTACGACAATAATAGCATGATGATGTCCCACACCACCCGTCGCAAGCTAAGCCAGCAAAACATGAAGGACGAGGATCAAGAAGGATCTTCATTGCTAAGTTCTCAAGATTCTGCCACCCTACGGCCTGCCCTGTCCAACACTAGCTCTGTTGCTAATGGATTGGCAAAAACTAATACTAGAGGGAGTGATGCTGGGAGTGGTGAGGATGAGTCTGAGCCTACTGTCGCTACTGCAACCAGTGTTAATAATGGTCGCAAAGCCTTGTTTGTCACTCCTTTGAGTCGAGGAAATAGCTCTAACCGTTATGAAAGGCGAAGCATGGGCCAGTTTGATATCGATGGGTATGATGAGCACTTGGATCGAATTGCCGGACTAGATGAGTATGACTATCGCACAAAAAAGAAATTTAATTCCCAGTGGTTTAAAAGCTCGCTGATATCTGTCTTGTTTATGGTACTGTGGTATATTTTTTCATTGACCATTTCTGTGTACAACAAGTGGATGTTTTCGGCAGACCATTTGAATTTCAAGTTTCCAATTCTTACAACAAGCGGGCACCAGCTTGTTCAATTTACAATTTCTTGTCTGGTCGTCAAGCTGCTTGGTGGGCCTTACCAGAGGTTGGTGAGCGCCACGCTTACGCAAAACAACAATAACAAGCCAGCCGATGAGGAAAGTGGGCTGGAAGAAAATGATGGATTTAGCAGATTGAACCGAAGTAAGAACCAAGAAGAGGAAGATAACATGCTTGCAGTGGAAGACGATGAAGACAGTTTAATGCTTAGTGACGATGAAAGCGACAAGGGGCCTCGAAGAAGCATCTCAGTTCCAAACGCCGAGAATCCATTTGATGATGAGCGCAACCGGCTGACTCGCAGTTATCGAGATGAAGATAATGAAGAGTTTAAGCAGGAAGACGCCGTCACAGAGGACAGGTGGAGCTGGTTCAAGTCTTATATTCGAGGGGTTATTCCTACGGCTACAGCATCAGGAGCGGATATTGGATTGGGCAATGCATCGTTGAGTTTAGTATCGCTGAGTTTTTATACCATGGTCAAGTCGTCTAGTTTAGGGTTTGTGCTGTTGTTTGGTATTCTTTTCAAGCTTGAAGTTCCGACATGGAACATATTTGCAATCATTGGCGTGATGTCGGCAGGAGTGGTGATGATGGTTGCTGGAGAGGCCGAGTTCCAGCTGGTTGGGTTCTTTTTAGTATTGGGCGCAGCCATGTTTAGTGGATTGAGATGGTCTCTGACACAGCTGTTGTTGCGAGGAGACCAGAATCTAAACAAGGTGAGTACGCATAATGATCCTATTAAGACGATTATGTATTTGACGCCGCCCATGGGAATTTTTCTATTTCTTTGGGGATCAATATTTGAGGGCATTCCGAGTTTTATCCAGTCTCCGTTATGGAAGGAAAAGGGGTTTTTTGGAGGGGTTATTATTATGATGATTCCTGGTATGATTGCATTTATGATGACGTTGAGCGAGTTTTTTTTGTTGAACAGGACGAGTGTGTTGACGCTGTCGATTGCTGGAATTTTCAAGGAGCTTTTAACTTTGGCTATTGCTGCGATTTACTTTGGTGACAAGCTGTCGTTGGTTAATACGATTGGACTTGTTACGACGCTTTGTGCGATTATTTGGTACAACATTTACCGATTCCGGTCGAATTAGTATTTTTTTGTATTTTTATGTTTATTATTATTAGTATTATTGTTATTATTTGATGTTATTTGATTTGACATTTATGAATCTATTAGATACCCCTGGCATTTTGTTCCTTGGTTCTATTTTGAGCAACAGGTATGAAGATTGGGTTATATGTACTCGAGCAAAATTAATTTTTATTATTTATTTATGAATTTCAAGGTTAGTAGTTGGATCTATGATATGTGATATGTGATATATGGTATATGTTGATGGAATTTGTATTTATAGGTTTAATGATTAATGATTAATATATTATTAATTATTAATACACGGTGAGAACTACGAAGGATACACATGTTATAGTCTACAGCTGGGACATTGACTACGACGGGATTTGGAGAGAGCAGGCAGCAAACCAAACCCCTGGTACGAACAGCGTGAGCAAGAAAGAGGAGCAGGAGCAGCAAGAGCAGCAAGAGGAGCAGGAGGAGCAGGAGGAGCAGGAGGAAGAATTGCACATGTAGAAGGAGAATGCTTAAAATAACACATTGTTGAATAATCATCAGCACATATGCAATATAAGCAACCAAAAGGCATGGGAGAAACGAGAATGGATTTATAAACGCTGTGTAATAATAATAATAATAATGATAATAATGATAATAACAATAACAATAACAATGTAATATGTGTAACGAAAGACATGAGCAACAGAAATTGGTAGGATGGTGGTGTCTAGATGGAATGGAGTTCCCATTGGGGTACTAGTTGATTCACAATAAGGATAATAATAATTCGTATAAATGGTATGAATACGATGGAGAAGCATGCTTGTATCTATTTGCGTATTGTGTGTGTGTGTATATACAAGATATACAAGATAAGATAATAAAAATACAGTACAGTGTAATATGCATTTGTAAGAGCAAAAAGCATGGGTCATGTGAGTAGCACGTGCGTGAGTCGCCAGAAGCGCGTATAAGCTTATACAAGCATGCTGCGCTGACTGTGCTTCCCAATTCGGTATTCTAGCATTCTCTGAGACACGTTTGGAATACTAGGATGCAAACTAGGACTAGGACTAGGGATCGGGATCGGGATCGGGAGGGGCTTGGAACCAGCGGTGGCATTGCTCTTTCCGGGTCTTTTCTGTTTTTGCTGGATGAAATGAATGTCCCCGCGCTAAAACGCACATACATAGCGTGTGTATGTAAGAACTGTGTGTATGTATGCATGTGGCTCATCACGTGTCACTCAGCCCTTTATGTCCATGCCGTGGAAGGAAGACTGGTGGTTTTTTTTCTCATGTCCATATGTATTATGTCTACACCTGTATCGACATGTTTCCTATATCTTCGATATCTTCTATATTCCATATACACACACACACACACACACGCACTTTTCGGAAAACGCGGAGAGGGTTGGAGCAAGGGAATAAACCCAAAGACCCCAAGCACAAGTTGGATGCTGGGGTAATTAGAGTGGGGAAACCGTTTATCTAGTAACCCATTTTGCATTTCTTTTTTTTTTTTTTTTTTTTTTTTTTTTTTGCCTTTTGTCTTATTCTTCCACTTCTTGCTCTTGAATATATATATACTGTACATACTGTACATGCTTGTAGAATAGAGGAGGAGGAGGAGAAGGAGGGGCTTTCTCGTTTCTTGTGGTCTCAACAGTCGAATTAGGCTTTTAAGCGAGGTTGTTATGTTATAAGCAGCAACTGCAGCAGTGTCATTGGATAATATATAGCGTGTATCACCAGCAAGCGAGGTCCCGACAGCAGGGAACGCCTCGATCCGTCCATTGCCGACCGGTGCAGTGTTATGGGGTAATGGCACACGAGCGCTTGTAGCTGGTCTTTACCTGGACAAGGAAAACAAGTGGCCAGTGGCCAGTGACCAGCGGCATTGATTCGTGTGTTTGATAATCGTTGTGCCTGAATGCGTGTATTGGGCATACCTGCATTGGCGGTGTTCTTGTGGGAACCCAGCGGGAATCTTTGGCGGAGCCGGCTGGAATAAAAATGCCAGAAAGTTTTGTACATGACGTCCATCGGCACTGGCTCAGTAGCCGCGCGGTTGAACGTGCAAATCAGGAAGAATTCTGGGGTTTATTCCGTCCACAGTTGAATTACCTGAAACGAAATTGAAATAAACCGGCCAATTGCCCAGTAGAATTGGTTGGTTTATGATTTATGATTGATACATATCGAATAAGACTGGCAATGAAACTGGTAGCAAGTGCTGTAGGAAAAGACGGTGCAACTAGCCGGATGTTGCTGCTGTATAGTCTGGTTTGGCTGATAGCCCTCTGTCTCATTATCTCGTCTCATGAAGCACGAGATAAAGGATAATAGCAAGAGCACCAAGAGTAATCAAAAGGAATCAAAAGACAGTGAATACAGATTGGAATCGTCGTACATAAACCGTGCCATCTGACGGGCAGTGTGTGATAGCAGTCACGCCATTCAATCATTCAACCATTCAACCATTCAACCGGTTTATATATATGGACCAGATCCAGATAACAGCAGACTAAAGAGTAGCAGCGTGTTTTTTTTAGTATTGAGTATATAATGTGTCTACTCGTATATTCGTGTATATATATTCAGGTAATAAATACACCATACCCATACTCGCAATATGAGGTTATTCTAGAAATGATACCACTTTTGGGAATAAAAAATATGGTGATGTGCAACTGTAGCAATATAAGCATGCCTTTATAAAGCCTATTCTCCATCTTGATAATCGTTACAATCTTTATTGGTCTTTATTAATGTTTACAATCGTCACTATCCACCAAGCAGCTGGCTGTGGAGATGATCCCTTGAGTAAAAGAAGATGGGCTCTATCGATAGCAAACCCAAAGCCAGGTTTTGTTTGGGTGACCAGCTGGCCAGCCTTGTTTCGCCTTCTAAGCCCACTCCTCCGTATGTTGGTCTAATCGGGAGCGCGTCCAGACTAGACCTGCTTGTTCTAAAAATGGAGTGCATGGCTTTGGATTATTCACCTGTCAAGCAGTCAAGTTTATATAATACTACGCATGCGTGTATATAAGCTCCATGATTGTTAATCCGTAGCAGTTGAATAACACTGGCAAACACGTATATAGGCAAAGGAAGAAAGCGGGTGGGTGTATATTTACTTGAGTTTGCCAATGACGTTTTCTTTATTCACGTTCATGTGTATTGATATTGATATTATATTATATTATATCATATCATATCATATCATATCACAGCACTGGAGTGGTTATAATAAACCCAGACCAAAATCTCTCGACTGTTTTTTCTGTTGCTGGGTATATTTACAGTCACGGAAACACCAGGATGGTAATCTTCAAACACGGAACAATTATCCAATTACGCAATGTTCCATGTTCTGTAGGCTCTTCCTGTTATGTATGGTGATGTATGATACCGAGATGGATTGTACATTATTGTACATTAAGATTATTACACGTTGAGATTCAAGATCTCTCTACTATATATACAAGGAGCACATGAAGAAAGACAGACGAGCATGAGCCTAGAGCATATTCCAAAAGTCTACGAGTCTACAAGTACGAGTCTACAAGCCCACAAGCCCACAAGCCCACAAGTCCAGAACGCCGTCTTGCCGAGCCAGATTGTAATTAGGACATTATTTATAACCAGCTCGTTTCCATGAAAAAAAAAAATGAAAAAAAAGCTCGTGTAGTGTATATTGGACCGCATGCGAGCCTAGGGCCCAAAGCCCTTTTGACAAGCAGCCGGGAGGTTCACAAGCGTGAAAGGTGGCTTTACCGGCGGATTCAGCAGCAAAAGGCTTTAAACGAAGGAATGGATCAAGACGAATGGCAAAGCCGCCACACTTGACGGCCATTACAAATGGATTACATGACATTACATGAAAGGGTGTTGATATTTACATTGACATTGGCATTGGTATTAGCTGAAGATTAATAGATTAATAGATGGATTGCTTGGATTATTTGGATTATTCTTGGATTATATTCTTGCTCGTTGCATCCGGCCATGCTGGTCGGCTCGTTCAATTGTAAACTAAACCCCAACCCCAACAATCCCCACTGGTGGTGGTGAAAGATAACAGCCATTGATAAGAAAAGGGCTGATAGCAGACTGTCATGACACTACGACATACACACGCACGGCACTACCGCTCACTGCTCACTGGTTCACTGGTTCACTGGTTCGCTGGTTCGCTGCTTACTGCTTCCTGCTTACTGCTTACCACTCACTGCTCACTACTTTTCCAGCGCTTACATACATTCCCCCCAGTGGCAAACCGAGCAGTTATCGATAGCTATGGGGCTATGGGGTGCGCCCACATGACGGCCGCTGCGTCATTCTTTACGTAAGACAGACGGCACCACAGGGAAAACTTTTTTTTTTTTTTTTTTTTTTTTTTGCCCTTTTTTCTTTACGTTTTATTGCGCCAATGCACACCAGAATTACTAAACCACCAGCGGTCTAGTATCGCTCCTCCATTCTCCTCCCCCTAATCTCGCTACTATTTCTGTGTCTTTTTCTTTTTTTTATCACTCATCACACTTTCTTCCTTTTCCTTTTTTTCTGGCACCCTTCAAATTTTTCACCCAGCCTCCTCTGACCCTGTTATTTAAATTCCCTACATCCCTATTATTTTTACTTTTTTGGAACCTTTTAACCTTTTTTCTGCGATTTTCCTATTTTGCCTACCGTCTTGTTTATATTATTGTTTTTTTATTTTATTATTATTATCATCATCATCATCATCATCATTACTATACTGTTTTATTATTTCATTGTCCATCCACAATCTCTTCTCTGCTCCCCCCAAGCCCTTGTATAATGACTTTTGAAGAGGTCTCATCACAGTTCCACACCTCGCGTGTGGATTCAGCAAGTCCCATCTCGCTCATTTCTGTTAGCTTCATCTCCCTAGCTATCGTCCTGGCCCTTCTTTCAAGCAAGACTGGCCCCATCATCCGATTAGTCGACCAGGTTCTTAATGGCGCACCCAACAAAAAGTCGTCGGCCAAACCAACGCCATCCCCTCCGTCGCCACCACCTCGCAAAGCCTCAAAGACTATCAAATCTACCAAGCCAAGCAAGCCTTCGAGCAAGCTGCCCTTATCAAATGACTCCCAAGAACCCTCATCCACTAAACCTTCACAGTCCCCAGTAGGCGCCCTCTTTCCAACCATCTCTACTCCAAACAAAAGCTTGAACCCCGACAGCAAAACAATCGTTTCATGCAGCGCTGGCGAAGACCTGTCCTTCCATCAGGTCCATAACCCCCAGACTGGTGTTGTCGAAGGCTGGGATATCTCCTTTCAGCTGGCTGGCTTGCCCGCCGCTAATCGAACCCCGTTCATTGTGGATAATAATTGCGCCACCAATTATACCCCCGCCCAACCTTTTCTAGGCCTTGACGCAACTGACGCTCGCGCCCAACTTTCAACTTCACTATACTCAGCCAAGCCTACAAGCAATAACGTTTCCCAATCCCAAAACGTTGATTTTTCCGACTTTCAATTCCAACAAACTTTAGCCCATCACATTCACCACCAACAACAACAGCAGCAGCAGCAGCAGCAACATCATCATCAGCGACAGGCTGCTACTTCCTCTCCTTTGGGCTCTTCTACACACTCGACTCCTTACTTGTCCCAGTCTGAAACTGCAAACTCTACAAACTCGTCGGCTTTTATAGAGTCTCAAAATGGCTCCATCGCTCACTCTTCTTTAGACACATCGCCCTATGATGTTTACTCTCCTCCAGAGTCTGAGTGTTCTCAAAATACATACAGCCCGTCGGAAGAGTTGAACAGCTTTCCCACTAGCTCGTTCAATGACAACATTTTGGAGTTTGCTCTGGACAAGCCCCATGGCATTCCTTTTGCTTTGGAACCATCGAGAGCGTCGGTTTCCCACAATGCTTCTGCCACATCCTTATCTGCAGCATCGTTATCTTCACCATCACATCACCAACAACAACAACAACTTCCTGTCAATATGGAGTTTGATAGCGTGTTGGGTTCATTTAATGACTCTGAAACATTTCCAGAAGTTGCCAACTCGTTTCCTAACACTCAACGCAAGTTTTCTGAAGAACTGCTTGCTGATGTTATTGGCACTGACTTTTCTCTCATTGACTTTCATTTGGATGACTTTGAACTGGGTATGCCAACCACTAATGAACCAAGAAGACATCACCAACAAATTCCACAATCCTTCCAGCAGGTGCCACAATTACAATCACAGCTGTCTGTGCAAAGCCAAGCCATTTCCCAGCTTCAAGCTCAGCTTCGTCAACATGAACAGAGTATAGCTGTCCAACTTCCACCAAATCAACAAAGGCTTCCCGCTGTTCAAAACGAACAGTCTCTCAGATATGATGGGCCCGCTCATATGCTTTCCAACTCTAACTTTTCTATTCAACAGTCGATGGTTAGCCATTTGCCCATTATGGACCCAATGTCTTCTCCCGAGCAACACTCCAGCCCAAGTGATTCTGGCGCGTCTGGTGATGAATTTACCATGCCAAGTAATATCACTACAGGAACAAAGGTTGCTACTATGACACACGCCGCGCAAAGGCCTGGCAGAATCCACGGACGATCGATTATGGCTCGAGGATTCCCTTTTGCCTGCCCACACTGTGACGCTTCATTCCGAATCCGAGGCTACCTGACTCGACACATGAAGAAGCACGCTCTTCAAAAGGCGTATACATGTCCATTTTACGACTGTGACCAAGAAAACCCATGCCATCCTAACGGTGGGTTTTCTCGTCGTGACACTTACAAGACCCACTTGAAGGCCCGACACTTTGTTTATCCAACAGGCACGCGCAGTGAAAACCGAGCCAAGGTTGGAGGCACATGTCGCGGCTGCGGATCCAAGTTTGAAAGCAATGAAGAATGGGTTGAAGAGCACATTCACAAGAAGCAGTGCCCCGGCCTTGCCAAGTATAATGCATCAGCATGAGTATTATAATAATAAAAATAAACTGGCTCTACGACTTTTGAATGACTTGTGAATTAATATTTTGTTTTTTTTTAATGATGATATGACTGTTGAATTATTTTTTGTCTTTTTTGTTTTGAATTTTTGAATTTTTTTTCCATTTATTATATATATACTGAATAATGACTAGTATTTCCGGAACTTTTGAAGAGAAATTGATAATTCCTTTTGAAATGGAGGAAAAATGCCATTAAATTGATTGAAACAAGGATTTTTTATTTTATTTTAAATTATTTTAAATTACTATTAATGGTGTTTTGTTTTATATATTTTATGTATGCAAATTGAAATGGGTTATGATTGGCCAAATCTAGAGTACACTTGGCAATGAGAGGGAGCGAGGCATGAGACAAAAGGGACAGGGAAAGGGTTTGAAAAGACAAACAAGGCCGAGAGAACAGGCTGGAGCAAAGAGCAAAAGAGCAAAAGAGTAGAAGAGTAGAAGAGTAGAAGAGGAGGGATGTGGGTGAGTGTGAGGAGGCCGAGGTGGAGTGAGAGGGTGAGAGGGCGAGAGAGGGTGAAGCAGGTGTGAGTGTGCGCGCGTGGGGGCATCCGATAGGCCATAATCAGACATCACATGGTTGTCACGCAGTGGTCACGAGACACTGGCCATTTTACAATACTACGCCAGTCTTGCTTTTTATTAGTAGTAGTAGTAGTAGTAGTAGTGGTATGTTTGGTTTATCTCGATCACATTGGAGTATATTGGAACATGTTAGAACATGTTAGAACTAAATGGATTACTAGGCTTTAATGCTATAAATAAATAGCAAAATGGAAAGAAAATAAAAAATAAAAATAAAAAAAAAAGAGTCGTGGGAACAGGTGGTGGTTCATCATCATCATCATCATCATCATCATCATCATGGGTTACATAATGAAGTATAATGATGGTGGTTGTAACGTGCGGTTTGTGTTTCACGTGATCCGTGGGTTTGGATCTGGGTTTGGGTTGAAGTTGGCAGATGCATGATGATATATACCAGTTGTTTAACAGTTTCATATAAATTACACGAGTGATCCGATGTGATACAATACTATAGTGTGTATAGTGTGTATGTTGTATGTATGTATGTATGTATGTGTGATATTTGTAATGATTGTATCATGATATAATAATCCATAACAATGGATTTTGTGTTTATACCAACTAGGACTACGACGCACTTTTTGTTTTTATTTTTTTTATTTTTAATTTCTTTTCTCCTTTCGTTCTTTCTGTTTTATGTATATATTACACATGTTACACACAAATCCATATAACTGCATGTTGATCATGTCAACAACAAATCGGCCATCACGTAAGCGCTTAGACAGCAGCCTTTTTGATAACGATTTTGTATGTATGGGTATCGTCATGTGTGTGTGTGTGTATTAATTAATTAATCAAGTATTTTAAGTATATATATGTACGTAATACACAAGGTCTGTATTTGTATACTATGCTGTATATATAATAAGGTAGCTTAGCTGCTGTCCACGCGTTACATAATACACATGTAATAATAGCACCATGTAACAACAGGCGGAGAGATCACGTTTTTATCCTACTAAGGACGTCACTCTATAAACCAAGGCACTGGCTTCTTTGTGTTCGTCATCTGTGAAAAAAAGGTTGGGCGACGAGTCTTAGTATGCTATAGTTGTATATTGAATGTGTATATGATATAATATATGATATAATATATAGTCTATAGTATATAATCTAGCTCTTTAATCAAAGAAACAAAACCAAAAAAAAATAAAATAAAAAAAAAGAAACCAAAATAATATTGTCATTTGAGTATACACACAGATTACGGATTGTGGATTGTGGATAACGGATTACGGTAATCGGGTTAAGGGTTAAGGGTTAAGGGTTAAGTGCTCAGGGTTCAGGGTTCTGGGCTATGGGGGTTAGTTACATACAAACAAGCTCTGGTTGTGACACCAGAAAAAGTTATAACCAAAACCAGCCTTGATCATTTCAAGAAGAGAAAAAAAAAAAATTAATTGCTTCAGGACATGTTATCCTATCCATTCATATTCATATTCATATTCATATTCATACTCCTATTCAAGGTCTAATTTTGCATTATTGCATCATCCTCATTAATTGTAATTATAATCGGGCTGCATCGCCATTTCATCATTTCTTGCCAGATTCAAGGTGCTCCCACAGCCGTACCTCTCCTACGGCTGGAAACAAATCCTTTTCATTTGTACACACTGTGAAATTCATATCAAAAGTTTACCAGTTATGTAGAAATCAACCTAATAACATGATAATAATGACATAACAATAACATAGTAATAATCATCTCATAATACACTTTTTTTACTTTGTTTTTTTATATTTTAAATCATACTTGTCAGATTCTCTCTATTTACAATCTCTTGACAATATCATCAATAACCTCCCGAGTTGAAGACTTTCCTCCAAGATCGGGTGTAGTGATCTGGCCAGCAGCAAGGTTGGCGTCAACAGCCTTGTAGATTCTAGCAGCAGGCTCGGGGAAACCGAGGAATTCGAGCATGAGCGCGGTGGATCTGATGGTGGCAATGGGGTTAGAAATGCCTCTGCCCTCAATGTCAGGAGCAGATCCGTGGCAAGGCTCGCCAATCACAAACTCGTCGCCAACATTGGCGGACGGGACAACGCCAAGGGATCCGACAAGAGCTGCTGCTCCGTCGGAGAGAATGTCGCCATACAAGTTGGGTCCCACAACAATGTCAAAAGCCTCGGGCTCACGGAAAAGCCGGTAAACCATCGAGTCGACAATCTGCTCGTTGACATTTACTGCAGCATACTTGTCCTTGTTGGCGTCGTAGAACTTGCGGATAGTCTCCCGGAAAAGACCGTCTGTGAGTGAAAGCACGTTGGACTTGTGTGTGATGGTTACCGTGGACTGCTTGTGGATAGAAGGGGCACCGGCCTCGCGAAGGGCCTGGCGCTGGAGGGCAATGTCAAAAGCAATCTTGCCAATGCGCTCAGACGCAGTTGCACTAATGCGCTTAATGGCCTCTGCCACCTGGGTTCCGTCTTCGGCAGTGAAAAGTCTCTCTTCCTTGACGTAAAGGTCCTCAGTGTTTTCACGCACAATAACAAGATCAACGGGTCTTTGGTCAGCGCCCTCCACAGACTTGACGGGACGGACGTTGGCGTAGAGGCCAAGCTTCTTGCGAAGAGCAACAATAGGAGAAGAGTAGCCAGCGACCTTGGTAGTGGGAGAAGAAACTGCACCAAAAAGAGCTCCGTCGCACTCAGACTTGAGGATTTCAACCGTCTCGTCGGGAAGAGCGGTTCCAGTCTTTTTAAAGTGGTCAAAACCAGCAAGCAAGTCGACAAATTCAAACGAGAGGCCGTCTTCCTTGGGAAGAGCTTCGAGAATCTGCCTGCCGGCAGGAATGACTTCGCGGCCAATACCGTCACCGGGAATAAGACCAATCTTCAGGGTCTTTGCCTGAGTAGCGTAGCCTCTGACAAGAGGTCTGGCACGAGCAATTGTAGATCTAAGCATTGTGAATCTGTAGTGAGTGTGGGAAATGGTTGAGCAGAAGAAAAGAAATGGGTGTATGACTCAATGGTGTAGTATATATATATTTGTATATTATATTTTCCATGTCCAATACTGACAATCAAAGCGGTTTTCTTCAGTAGCCTGCGGCTGATTGGTCGCGGGAATATGAAGAATTTTGCCGGAGAAGAAGCGATCTCGGGGTCACGTGAAACAGGGCCAATGTCACGCTTTGCATGTATGCAACTAGCCAGCTAGTCTGTAGTCTCAGCTGAAGTATGGTAAACGATTCGTAAATATGTATTTTACATCAACTGCAAAGAAATAAGTATAATTTAAAAAATAGAAGAAAAAAAATAGAAGAAAAAAAAAAATGTGTTCGTTGTGTATAAACACAAACAGATGTCATACTTGCCAGTGGTAAACCACGTGATCACAATATCCACATCACGTTTAAAACACATGACCAAAACCAGTTGACGGCTGACTCGATACCAAAGTTACAACCCAAGTCGCGTATGGCCATCATTTCGCAACATGATTAAAATCACAAAGTTTTGCATTTCAAACAATCATTTTTCCATCTTGTGCGCTTTTATTTTTGCCCACCCGTCCAAGACCCAATAAACGCTGGAAACCCACTTCCCTCCCGTCTATACCACATCGTCCTAAACACCGTTCACGGGTCACGTGCATTCAAGTAAATCTTTTTTTCAAACAAAGCTTGTTTTGTTTGGAAACGCGCGCCCAAAATTTTTGCCTAGCAGCATCCGGCGCATTTTGTAAACGCGTTCTTTTTCATCCGTTTAGTTCCTCCTCACCACCTCACCCCTGACCGGCGACTATAATCCTTCATCATAAACACCATCTCTTAATTATTTGGCCGCTAAATATTCGTACTAATCGCCCTGGATAGAGTTCTTACACCACCATCCCCTTACAAAATGGCATCTGACCCAGTTTTGATGACAGCATATTTGTGCAATGTTATCAATGACCGCAGCTTAATCTGGGTAAAGAACCATGAGCATCTGAATTTTGCTCAGCAAGACATGATAAGACGAGCCAGGGAATGGTTCCACTCTCCAAGAAATGCCGACCATCAAGCCATATTATACCTAATAAACAAGGATCGAGGCTTTGACATCAACCAAAGCGATAATGTCAATCGAGAAGCACTGGCACGAGTGATACAATCATACAATCAATGTAAAAGTGAAATGGGACTACCAGCGACTCAAGATTATCTGGATTCCTCATCGCAATACTCGTCATATTATCCCTATCAACTGGAAACCCAGCAACACCAACCTTACTCCCAACTACAAGCTCACGAGGTTTATGCCACCCCTACAAGCGTCCCTATATATCCACCGGAACAGCAGTGGATCAAGCCTGTTGCTCGAACGTCCAATATATCAAACCTTTTGGAATCACCCAAAGTTCAACGAGAAAGAAGCACGCCAACCAGCATTTCCAATCTTATTAATCACGAGGACAGTCAACGAGCAGCAAATAATAACAATAATAATAATAATAATAATAACAACAACAACAACAACAACAGCAACAGCAACAAAGTCAAAAAGCCAGTGTCTAAAAAACCCACAAGAACCAAACCAGTTGATCCACCTTCACCCGACCCATCGTCTTCCGAATCCGACTCTTCTTCCGAATCATCAGAAGACTCTGAGGAATATCATAAAGTGGGGTCAGCTGCTAAAGTCTGGAAGCCTTTGACACAGGAACAAGATTCAGCATCAGAAACCGAGGGAGATTCGGATGACGAGGAAAATACAACTAACCGCAGGGAAAGACGTTACCCAGGAAGACGCAGCGCGCGCATTGCAAACTCTCATACACAAGAATCTCAACGGTCAACAAGACAAACCCGCGCAAAATTAAGAAACCAGTCGGTACCAAAAGCGACCAAATCGCAAAGTCAAAGGGCACAAAAAGAGGACGTTGATGACGATAGTAATAGTGATGATGACCAAAAGGAAACAGGCCCAGACGAGGTTGAGAATAACAAAGAGAATGAAGAGTCCAGATCTTTATTACCAAGAACCCGAGGTTCTGCCAAAGCAGCATCAAAAGTTGAACCCACAATCAAAAACAATGGTGGTAGCTTAAAGACCAAATCTACAGAATCAGAGTCTTCTATCCCCCCAGTACCCAGGAAACGCGGCCGACCTCCCAAGAATCCCGTCAAGACCGAGGAAGAGCCTGAAGTCAAACCACCTCCGAAAAAACGAGGCCGACCTCCAAAAGCAAAGAAAGAAGAAGTACCAGAAGCAGAACCACAACAAGAGGAGGAGGAAGAAGAAGAAGAAGCAGTGGCCGATGATAAACAGGAACATAAACAGGAACAGTCTGAGACAAGTGCTAAACCCATTCCTGAAAAAAGAGGGAGAGGAAGACCTAAAGGCTCTACTAATCGAAAGGTTCCTGAGGTTGTTCCAACAGTCAATGCAAATAAGGGAAGAAGGGGAAGACCACCTAAAGCCAAACCTATCGAATGATATAGCTGTTTCTTTTCCATTCAGGTATTAATGCTTTTTTATACTAATTTTTTCTCATTCTACTTGTTATTAAATTTCTTTTTACATTTGTACTTTTTTATTCTGTTTTTTTTTTACATTTTTTTTTTTTTTCAGTTTACATTTATTTTTTCTTTTCTCTTGATTTCTTTTATGATAATTATCAACGATTGAACATCCCAAAAGGTTTTTATCTTTTTGAACTATAGATATCAAATGTTAATTAATTCTTTTTCATGTCACATCTAACAAATCTAATACTAGATCTAATACTAGATCCAATACAAATAATACGCCAAAGGAATTGACTTTTAATTTTTTTTTAAATGTGACCAGATCCAAAGAGGTAATAAACGTCCGGTACACGCGGGTTTGGACTGTTTATGTTTGTGTATAAAGGTTTTGGTGGAATAGTTTTGGTTGCATGCTCCATCTCCCAACTTGGCTATAATGGTCCGTGTTCAGCAGAGAAACAAGAAAGAGAAAGAGAAAAGAATGAAAAAAAACAAAAAACAATAAACAGGCAAACTTTGTAATGAGTTGCTGGACGTTTGTAAACCTAAAGAAAGACCATCTATTATTATCTTTGAATTTTAGTAGTAATAGCAATAGTAACGATAATAGTCGCAGCTTATCACCACTTTGACTTGTAACCATTGTGCATTTAAACACTTCCTGACAGAATGATCATACCGGGAATTGGGATTCTGAATCTATAAGACTTGGGACTTGTGGCTTTCGAGTTATAATGGCATTTTAATGTCGTACTCTCTTCTGGCTAAACCGTTCAAATGAAGGGAGAACTAGTATTTAACGGCTTGAAAAAGAAAAAAAGGATTACAACCAAAAAATGTCAGGAGCAATTCAATCAAGCCATAGCAAAGCTAGGAATATGTTAATGTTAATGCTAATGCTAATACTAATATTAATGGTAATGGGTTTGGTGTATTGAGAGCGATGTTTATAAAGACAAAATTGTATTACACAATCTGTTACTACACACCCCATCACCGTTTTAAACCTTTCTTACTGTTACTAGCTTCACCACAAGTCCATTCTAACTTTTTTTTTGTTTTTTTTGTTTTCTTCTTTTTGCCTCCCTCCCCAGTCCAGCTAGTGTTAACTTTTTTTTGGTTTTTGTTTTGTTTTTTGCCTTTTGCCTTTTTGCCACTGGGGTTCCGATTTTTAACAGATTTGGAATCTGTCATTTTTTTGCCATTATTCTCTTTCTCCGGCTCATGAAACGCAGCTTCAATGAGCGATAATCCAGTCAACCAACAGTTTTCCACAATCAACACGCTTCCACTGACAGGCTCAGTCGGATCGAACCGTAGCGGGCAGCCACAGCCGCAGACTGTGAGAGGTTTTTCTATCGATACCAGCGAGCCGTTTCAGTACGGTGAGGACCAGCACAATAGTATAGAAGCGGTTACCAACACAAATCCATTGCCGGTTTCGGACAATATAGAACCAGCGGTGCAAACAGGCTCTGTGACCGAGACACCGACGACGCAAACTATTATAAATGAAGCAGATAACGATTATGACGATATCATAGTTGGAGAGGCAATACCAATACATGGGCAAGATGCAGGGATTGAAATCACAGGCCAAGGTCCTGCTACAACACCTTTCCATGATGAGCTTGTATCGTCGTCAGAGGATGAAGAAGCCGAAGATGCTGAGAACCGTTATAACAGCGATAGAGGCTTTCTTTACGATTATAATGGTAATGAAGATGAAGACGGAGACGAGGTCGAAGAGGACGATGAAGAGTTTGCGGATTTGCTTAATGATGGTTTATTCGTGAGTTCGACGATGACAAACATGGGAAATGACGAGTCACCCGACATAACGCTTTCGTCATCAAATCCTAGCCGACCGACGACTAGCAACAAGCGGCCTCCTGCAAGCTCACTAAATTCTGCTAGCACTTCAACTTCTACAAGCTCATCATTTCCAGCAGACTCTCCATCCAGCAATGCCACATCTCATAATTCCAACAGTAGTAATACCAATTCTGGAACATTTGCCATAGAGGATTTGCTAAATGATAGCGAGACAGACTCCGATATTGAGGATTTGAATGACGATGAGATAAATGAGCTTACTAAAAGTATGTTTGAACCAAAGCCGGTAGTTGATCCCCTAACTCAAACAGATGCTACAGACAGCAATCAGAAATCCTCAAAGCGATTGAATAATGCAGAGTGTCCCATTTGTTACGAACCTCCAGAGTATCTATGCGCCATTCCTTGCGGCCATGTCTATTGCAGAGACTGTATATCCAAAGCACTCGTATATAAGGAGCAATGTGGTATATGTCGAAAGCCAGCCAAGCGAAAGAACATTATATTTTTAAAGATTGCCACCCGGAGAGCTAAGCCCAAACATGGCGGGCTTGTGGTCGACGAATGTGGCAAAAGTTCCCATGCTGCCAGTGAAAAAGACAACAAGGATACTTGTGCTTCAAAAAATACCACGGTTCTAGGGAAGCGATGTGCTGATGAAAGTTTGTCTGAAGGACCTACTCGACCCAAATTCAAGCAAAAAACTTTGTCCACTCCATCTCGAAAAGCTATACCAATTTACTCAAGATCAAAGGAAAAGTAACGAGTTTGGTTCCATTTATCACCTCTAATCAACCTCAGAAAAGGTTACGAATCTTTACAGAAACAAGATACATTTTAATCTTGTTCAATCTCAGCATGCATATTTTTTTTTTTTTTTTTTTTCCAATTATATTTATCTTAGCATTGTATATTATTTAAATGATAATTTTCTAAATACCTTTATATGGAAGGATGGATCTCTGTTTATACTAATCTGAAAACCCTCCCCATTCCTCTTCATCCTCTCCCTCTATCTTTTTACTCTCATCATTGACTCCTGATTGTGGAATAGCATCTCGTACAAAGCATACAGCGAAAAAACCAATACCGCCATCTTCTTTAGGCAATGCTCGAATGCAACCTTCCGCAACTCTCTTAATTTCGCCATCTCCCTTGCCTTTCTTTTCTAACAAGTTGAGTTCCTCTGGAATTCCACGTCGTTCCCATTTCGGTAACACAGTGTCTCTTGACTGAACTCTCCATCCCCACCGCTTTACTTGCTCGTCGTTCAACAGTCTTGCAACCACGTGCTCATTTTCAATAGCATGGATCGAGCAGGTGGAGTATACAACTGCTTGTGCATTAGGAAACGAAAGAGCGTGCTTGACAACCTTGTATTGGAACCCAGCCAGTTTGAGTAGCCGTTCCGTCTGCTTTTGTTGCTGTTCTCTTTCTTTTTCCTTTATTAACTTTTCTTTCTCTTCATCGTCCATATTTTGATCCTGATCATCTCCAGAATCATTTGAAAGTTGAACTTGCTCCGGTGTTTCTTCGGCCTCAGCGTCTTTGCTACCAGTTCGTCCAAAAATTCCAGATCCGCTACAAGATGGATCAACCACAAGTCCAGCTACATTTGGATACAAAGATGGGTCGCTTGCAGTAAAGTCCTGAACATTGATATCAACGTGTTTAGCTGCTCCAGCAACTTGAAGCATTTTGGAAAGGGTCTTTGCTCGGAAATCTGATCGTTCAAATGCCGCAAGAAACTTGGATGCTGATACTACATGCTTGTTGGCTCCGTTCTTTTTGGATTTGGAAATTTGGTGGGCTGGAGAACTTGTGTCGCTCGATTCAATGAGCTTGGGGTAATATGTCAATGCTAAACCAGTCAAGTGTGTGGTCTTGTTTCCGGGTGCAGCGCAGGCATCAATAAGCTTGATGTGCGAATTGTCCTGCTGAGCTGTCTTATTCTTTCCATTCTTTTTGGGACCTTTTGCCTTTTCTCCCGCGCCTTGGATATCATTCTTTAGATCTGAAATATCAACACCTAATTTTCTCAAGTTTTCAATCAAAATTGTTGCTGGAAAACATGATGCCCTGTCTTGTATAATAAGTCTGCCAGTAGCGTACAACTTGGTTGATGTTATGGGAAACAAAGCAGACGATGGGCTGACACCATAAAGATTTTCTACTATTGTATCTTTGTAAATAGCAAGTCTATCATCGCCTTCCTTGCCTTGGCCAAAGGTTTTGATATCTTTCCAATCTGGTACAAATGGAATATCTCCTTCTTTTGTAAGAACCTCTTCTCGAAGCTTCAAATCTTCGGCTGATGTGCACTTGATAGCGTTCAATCGCACCCACCTCACAGGCGTATCGTCTTCCCCATTTTCACCATTATTTTGGTCTCCACCCTTTTGCGAACCGGCATCTGTTAATGGTAATGTCAGTTTTTCCAAATCTTCTGCCGTTCGGACTTTGTGTCTAACCTTCCACTTGATAAATTCACCATTGAGCCTTGTCTTGTTGTTCAGTATCGCGTCTTTGGATTTGCACTTTGGTGCGGTAATACGCTTTGATTTCGATATCAGCAAATCGTGTATCATTGCCATTGCATGCCATTCGTTGACAAAATACCTTCTTTCGGGGCGCTTTGCTGAAAATAAGTCACTACCGCGAATTACTGCCTTTAGAATGGGAGCATATCGAAGCGTGGATGCGACAATGGCGTATATCTGTCTCAAGTCATTGTTGTTGCCGCTGGAATTCTTGGCTGCACTCTTCCCCGTTCCCTTTTTGCTATTGGAATCGTGAGATCCACTGCTTGCATTTGTGGTACTTCGACTGTTCGTGTAGACAATTGATTTCAAATGAGAACTGGAAACGCTTGGAAACCCCTCTTTGGTAGTGGGATTGTTTTTGGCCAAGGCATCTAGGATCCTGGCTGCGGTTTCGTATGGACTGGGCATGGTTGTATAGTATGAGTTTATGTAAACTGAAATGAACTCTAATATCAAATACTAGTATAACTCAAACTCATATGCCAGTATCTAGTGTTTGAAGAGTTGAAGAGAAAATCAGCGATTGCGAAAAATTTGAACTAGAACAAGTTTGTAAGTAAAGGTGCGGCTGAATATAATTACAAGAAAACTTTTTTGGTGCTTCAAAAAAAGTTAAAGTAGGTCACATTTGCTTCACCAAAAAAACACTTTCTAATTATTCAAAAAGTTAACTGATTCGACCCAGGATCGAACTGGGGACGTTCTGCGTGTTAAGCAGATGCCATAACCGACTAGACCATCGAACCAATGCTTTTGAAAAGTTTTAAATAAAATACTATAACATTTAAATGTTAAAATCTTAAACGGTTAATAAAATCAATTTTGGCCATTTTCCTTGTCATTTTTTTTTAAAAAAGGTGCTTTAATTGGTTCATTCATTTTTATTAAATAAATATTACAAACACAATAAGAAGAACAGACCGCAAGAAAACACACGAAAACATTGATAATATAAAGCCTTGGTTGCTCATGGCATCAGACACTACGTGAATCTCAGTCATTTCAAATAAACCCGTATTCGTAGCCTCCATTGTAGGCACTCCATTTTTCAGCGACAAGGGCTTCATCTCTTTTCCAATTTTCTTGGCTTTAATGGGTATCGTACTCTTATCTCGAATAATCTCATCCAAGTCATCATTGATATTTTTTGACTTTATAGGTTTTCGTTTGTATGCAATTCCCTTGCCGTTTTTCTCATGATAAACATAGACGCTATCCGGTGTAATTTCAAGTTCTGTCAACCTTTTTTTGGCAGCAAGCCCGACAGCTTGACGATCCATATCGTAAACAGAGTAAACGTTTCTCAAAAAAACTTCACCTAGAACCCAAAATCCTGAACCCATTTGAACACCTCCAATATTGCTTCTGCAGTACTTTATACCCGATTTTGGATCCAAATTTCCTCCATTTGGCATGTTATTAAATATGTATGGTCCACCAACATAATCTTTTGGCGAAATGCTCCATCGAGTTCCGGCAATAGTAAACCCAATATCAACAGAAGTATCGCAAGGAATTGCATAGTTTTCTCCGTCGGTCAAAACATTAGGAATAAAACTATGCAATGTCATGGCATCATCAATATTTAGCACAAGTAATGATGTACCAGTGTCCAATATACCAGTTTGAAGTCTTGCATCTCTAGTCAACGGATATACACCACCATAAGTATTCTTAAGACGGTTGAGAAGATTCTTCTGATCAGAGTTCGATGGATTAAGTGAAGCTTCATCATAATTACCCTGTTTGAAAACTACTTTATTACCATTAACATCCACACTCTCAATCACTACTTCCCAATAGCCCAAGCTGCTAACCACCGGACTGTATGAAAGAGTTCCCTTAAATTTTGAATGGTCTATTCCTCCAACTGTAAGGCTTCCCAAACTTCTTTGACTTTCAGAACGATCCCTAGATCTGCTTAAATCTATTCCAAAAATGCGACGATTAATTAAACCTTGGGTGTGAAGTGTATTTATAAAGCAGGGGAATTGGCTTGTTGCGCCGGAAGAACCGCTATCAATCTCTTTCAGAGATACTGGGGCTCGATCAGAAGCAGGCATAGCCAAGATGCCGTCTATTTTAAATTGAGAAAATACTGGACCAACCCAATCAGCTAAACCAAAATATTGGAGAGAGTCGAATCCAGCAAATCTAACACGATCTCGAATAATCGTTCCGTTCACTTGCCCTGTACTATACACTACAGCAAAAACTCCCAATGTATTTGATCCAGTAGTATGATGCTTAGCTCTATCATCCATCATGGCAGGGGTATTTTGTTGAAGATTGAAAATTCCAATGTCACTATTTGTAGTCTTGTTATACTTTCTAAAACTGTTGCACTCGGGTCCGGCACAGGCAGACGAATAGACCCAGGTATGAAAAGAACCTGTATCAATTAATAAACTATAAGGCTCATCTTCGTCTCCAATTTTAATCTGAACAATATAAATAATGTCTCTCTGACTGAATATCTGTGCTGTGGTAAATCCATATACATCTGATGACGGTTTTGGACTTTCAAGTTTTTTTATTCTTGATCCATAAAGGTGGGAAGGTTTCTTCATCGTCTGATTTAAATTAGAACGTGGTTCAATATGTGGGCTGGACGCAACTCCAATTTCAGGTTCCACAATCTTTGCATCTAAATCTGAACTAAACTTGTGAAGTGTTGGATTGTTGTTCTCTGAAGCTCGTGAATTCTTAGATTCTCTGCTGTTAGAGGCAATGTATTGAGCTAATGGAACCATATTACCCCAAGAAGATGTATAATACTCATTATAATTATCAAACTCACCGTCATCGTCAAACTTGATATCAATATTTCTCTTTCTATTAGGCAACCTTATTTGGTTTAGGGGGTAAGTGAACATTTTGTCACTTTGTAATTCCTCAGATGACGTTTCACTATCGTTATAAAGCTCACTTTCCTTCAAGGAGTCAACAGGTAGTGGCTTGGTAATATATGTATCCGTTAATTTTGCATTCTTTGTTCCTTTGGGTCCCATATTCAAACCTTGTTTTCTCATCTCACCAAGATCGAGGAACCCAATCTTACTAGCGAAGTTTAAATCACTCTCATCACAATCGAAATCATCATTTATATTATCAGACTGAAAGATAACTCGATTACCGTAATCCACATATAGCTGTGACATTTCCAATGGGGTGTTTAGGGAAGCCGTTGTTGGCACGACCCGGGTATCTTTTGCTTTTTCAAAGTGTCCGCTTTCATCAAATGAAGTTAAAATATCACCACTTTTGAATAGACTAGTCTTAGATACAGTTTCCTCTTCCGACGTTGAGATCCCAAGCTCAGAATACCATTTTCCCGCTGCCCAATCTTTAAAATCCATATTGGCTAGCACATAATATGGGTTTCGGAGATACACATTAGCCTTACTGAAATAAACATACTCATATTTTCCTTTAAAAAAATCTGCAACTTTCTCCAACTGGTATAAATGTGTATAAACAATCTCTTCAGGAAAAAGCTCATCCAACTCCAGTTCACATCTTGAAAACTTTTCCCAAAACTTACGACCACTATCAGAAACTCTATTGAACGTTAATACGTTCTTGTCCTTGAAAAATTCATGGTCCTGGGGTACACCTATTCTGAATCGTCCGAAATCGCCACCATCGTCCGGGATTACAATATTATCGGAAGAAGTTCCATGTGAAAGCGTTTCTTTCTTGGTTTGAACAAGGTCATCATGTGTATCTTCATCTTTTTTGGATATTGCCTTTTGTTTATACCTTTGAGAGGCTTTGAACGTATCGTCAAAACTCATAGGAGAGCTCTTTCCGTAGTTATAGTAAAAGTAATATTCTTTACTAGGGTAGAAATGAGATGGGTATTGGTAGGCCTCTGTGGCATAATAATGGTTGGCATACTGGTATATATTTCCATGAGGGCAGTAACTATCATGGTTTGCATGATCATTATCACTTTTTTCAACTTGGTATGAAATGGGATACTCTAAATGGTATGACGACTGTGTATTTAGGGAATACATACAGTGATATGAGTCCCCAGAGTCTAAGTATTTGCCATCAAGGTATATATTTGGCAGTTCAAGAGAGGGTAAGCGCACCTTGTGAACTCCTTTCGAATCGTGCGTATGCGATATAGAAGAGAGAGTTGGAGCGGACAAGACAAGTGGAAACAAGCTTGCCATAACAGCAAAAGAACATTTGTTTAGCATTATTAGGGTACTGATAAAGCTGTTGTAAAGGGTTAGGGATATATATTGCTGGTACCAAGTAAAAATGAAAAGCAACTAAAAAAGCAATGGAATAAAAGTTGAAATAGGTTGAATATAATGTGAGAATGTCTAGCAGAAGTGTAATTATAAAATAGAAAAGGAAGAAAGGAAGAAAAATTTATAGGGTCAAGGAATAACAGCATGTTGATCACAACCTAACTGTAATATCAACCTTCCAAGTTCTAATGCAACCCGTTTAGTAAATTTATAGATATCTGGTTGCCTCTGAGCTTTTCAACAGTGGAAAAATGTTAATTTTAATTGTCATGAACAGTCTTGTGCAATATTCAAAAAAAAGTTAATTAGTACAAGTATTTGTATTAAATTAAACAACTATAAACAGTTCAATATTAAAAATTAAAATTAATTAATTAAAAAGAGGTATAAATATTAAGCATAAAACGATATAATTATAATTAACACTAAAACATTCTTTGATAACTGACCATGATACATATAACCAGCTTTAGTTACTTCATGGTGGACATAATGACTGTAATGAAAATCAGTAAAATAAAATACCAATGAAAGACCAAGCACATGAAAGTTCCTATGACACCTGTTAAACCAATAGCCTTAGCAATAGAAGCAGAAGTAGAGACAGAAGATGCAGATGAAGTATCATGTGTAGGAAATTTTCTTCCCTTTGAGGCCAAAACTATGCCTTCTTTACCATTTAACACCCCAGTCGCTGAAGCAGGTGGGAGAGAAAGTGTATAAGTCGAAGATGCAATAATATGTAACCCGCTCTCCAGTGGAAGATTCAGGTTGTCTGGATCGTGCTGAACATCCTGGTTACTAACAGGCTTTGGCATCATTCCATCATCTTCTTGAAAAATAAATGAAGATTCTGGAGTTTCATCATCCATTTTAGGATCAACCTTTTTTGCAAGACCAACACGTTGGTTATCAACATCAAAAATGACAAATGCTTTGCGGAAGAAGGGAACCCCAAGAATCCAAAGTTTCGAATCAAGTCCTTTGATATTGGTAGCGCAATAAGGAGGTCCTTCATATCCTTTATAAAGCAAAGGCTGATTTCCAGTCTTTGATTTTGTAACTTTACAGCGATTTTCTTTGCAGATCCATTCATCAGGGGACAGAGTCCATAGTTGGTCTTGTATTTGAATTGATAAATCATGACTCGAGGTGCAATCAACGTAATAAGAATGCCCATCAGTCCAACTACCAGGAATGCGTTCATGAATTTTAGCACAATCATCTTGAGAAACAGCAAGAGTACCAGTCCCTGTATCCAAGACAGCTCTTTTATAGTTTTTAGCAGTAAATGGAACGTTGAAACCGTCAATTGCAATTCCCTGGGCCTCAATAACCCAATGGCCAGAAGTGCTGATAACAGGACTATACGTAATATCTCCTTCATAATGGGTATCATTGACTCCACCAATTGTCAAGCTTCCTTCATCTTCGTAACTGCTTGGAAAGTTTACAGCAAAAATATTCCGGTTTATGAGCTTTTGTCGACTTAAAGAATTAAGAAAGCTTCGTACAATGTGCGTACCAGAACTCACACCCTCCTTGGTTGTTGAACTCGGAGTTGGCTCCTTTGCTGGGAGCCCTAAAATGCCATCCACATTGAAGGGTAAAAAATCATCAGATACAGCAAAGACTGAAGAAAAAAACTGTGAAGAATCAAACCCACCTATGCGAACTCTGTCAGACAAAAAATGGGCAACTACGTGACCACTATAGTAGTAAATATTAAACAACCCTCGACCAACAGATTGCAAGCCACCTTTAATGGTTCTGGGTTTCTCCTTCCTACTGTTATCGCTATTTGGGTCGTCATACTTATGATCAGACTTGCAATCATTTGCTGTGCATTCTTGGGAAAACACCCAGGTATATAATGATCCTGTATCTAGTAGAAATTTATATTCATCCTCCTCATCACCTAGCTTGATTTTAACATACTGGTAGAATCCCTTTTGAGGATGAAGCTTGGCAGTACCAACATTGTTGAAGCCTTCGAGTGGTACTTGTTCGTATGTGAGATTCCCCCGAGGGACAGAAGATTTGCTAGTTTCCTTAAAATTTATCTTTTCGTCTAAGAATCGGGCGTCACGTCTTCCATGATTGACAGTCGGATTGGGAAAATCTGTTAGACAATAGCCAAGATCCTGTTGTGCTTGGTCAAAGTCGGTATCAGGGTTACAATTAGTAATATCACCTTTTTGCAGGTCCACATCTGAAGTGGAAGAAAATATATTCAAATCGTCCGTGAGTTGTAGCAAGATTTGCGAATTGTCACTTCTGCCCTCTTTTTTATGTAAAGGATGTTTGTACTTTCCCATCTCATCCATCTGCATTCCGATATGAAGTTTTTCGTGCCCATTCAATAATCTCGCACCATGTGTTATTTTATCGTGACTGTAAATGGCCCCATCTGCCCATGTCGTTGGATGCTCGTTGATACTGTCACTTGGATAACTTATATCAAGTGCATGTTTGTCAGAAGTATCGAGAAGAGAGTGCGAGGCTGAATTTGAAGGGATCTTTAACGAAAGAACTTTGGTACTCAGCGTCAACACACTGATGTATTTTAAACCTTTAATCAACATGTTGAAGATGATAAATAAATAAAAGCTGACCAAGGTTTGAAAAGAGATAAGCAATCTTTAAAGTAGGTAGAATAAATAAAATCTCTTTTATACTGGGTTCCAGGAATAGTGTTTATTTATTTTGGAAGAAAGGATCAGTATATAAGACACCAATACTTTGAAACAGTAGTGCTGAAAATGTCAGTGAAAGCAATACAATGAAATCAGTAGGCTAGTAAGATTAACAGGAATACTCTTTGATTTTAGATGGACAAAACTTCCTGGTATTGGAAAAGTGAAAAGATATTAAAACCTTCAATAAGATTCAAGGGAAAGTAAACCGGGATAATGACAAAGCAGCTCAGGAGATTTATGATAAAAGTGTATTAAAAACGCAGGAAGATTAAAATGCAATATAAAAATAAAGGTTTTGCACGGTTGAGTATTTAAAAATAATAAAAGATAGTGGGAATAAAAAAAGAAAAAGAAGAAGAACGAAAGAAAGAACTGGTGTTGGCCAAGTGAGAATTTGTTAAGATTGAAAGACCATTTCTATGCCATTGTTGTGAATATTATGGCTGAGCTGAGAAAGGAAGCATCCGATTTCTTTCACAATAAACATTTCCATTGATATTACATCTTGATCGTCACAATCGTCACAGCAAAGTGGGTAATGGTTAGCGCTGATAATGAGCTGAGTCGTTAAGTCCAAAACTAGGCGAAGCAACAAACTAATCACGGAAAATTTCTGCGCGTATCACAACATAACAAGCTGTCTGATTTTATCCACTAAACCAGATCACTTGCTTCAACTGCCAAACACTGTTGCAAATGAGATCCCAGAGGTAACTCTTTTGTTAATAATTATCCAGACGCACAGCCATCTCGGAAAACCCAATCTCTAAAACTCGTATGGACCAGCGCAGATATAATTTACCGAGACCACCCCTCCATTACCCATTATCACAACAGCTTCCAGAATGTTTTCACATTGATTTCAAAAGGCCAATATGTATACAGTAGAGATTAAAATTTCATTAAAAGTTGCTTTGGGGTTTATAGACTATAATTTACAGCATATTCCATCAGAACAACAATTATGTTTGGAAAACATCATGATTACCGTTTCATTTAAACTGCATCTTATCGTCTATGGATTTTTTTTTTACACTTTCCCCGTAATTCTCAAACTATCGTCGGTTACTCAAACCTAACTTCCTTAATCTATCACAATGTGGCATTTCCATTTGTTCAGCTTCTCTCTTTGCTGCCAAATCAACTGTAAACCAACCATGAGCATCCATGATCTTCTGTTGTCGGATTTCGTACTCTCTATCGCAGAGACTTTGCAATGAATGAATATAAGTAACTTCTGCCCGAGAACCCACGTTTTTTAAGCCCTTTGCTGAAAGTTTCTGAACATCTTGGGGCCTAAGGTAATATGGAATGTTATATCTTGCTGTTGATCTTTGTTCTGTATATGGCGGGTTCGATGTGAATTCAAATCTTGTGTTTTCGACACCCGAGTTTCCGGTGGCACTGTCAAATAATGAAGAAAGTAACGGTGTAACGAACAGTAGCAACAAAGGTAATAGTCGTATTAGATTGCTAGTAAAGTCTTGATTTCCTCCGTTTGCAGCCGGACGGGGGGCTCGTCGCGGACCAGCAGCAGCAGCAGGTCCACCAAACTGGAAGGTTCTAACATTTGCAAATGGACCAAATCCTTGAAAATGGACACCAGGTCCCATACCACCACCACCGCCAAAAAATGATCTGAAAAGTTCCTCAGCAAAGTCTTCATCAAATCCTGCAGGTGCCCCAGCACCACCACCGCCACCAGGGTTTGCTCTTGCACGAGAGAATCCGCTAAATCCTCCTCCTCCCATTCCAGCTCCTCGGGAGTCTGGATCAGATCCAGTTTGATCAAAAATCCTCTTCTTGTCAGCATCAGAAAGAACCTGAAAAGCCTTAGCAACCACTAGATAAGATAGAAAAAAACTGTGTTAGTACCTCAGTGACAAAAAAGATGCAAGTAAAATCAAATACTAACTCTTAAATGCTTCGTCCGCTCCTGGTGCACCATTTTTATCTGGATGCATAACCAGCGCTAGCTTTCTGTAAGCCTTTCTAATTTCTGATTCTGTAGCGGTCGTCTCAATATCCAATATAGCATAGTAGTCGGCTGTTTTACATTTTCGAACTCGTTCAACAGCAGATGCCTGCGCTGAGGTATAGGCCCGATCCTGCCTGCCCTGGTTATGCTCCCGATTAGTCGCCTTCGTTTTGTTGGGTTCGCTAGACGTAGACGACATTTTTGTAATGATTATGGGTATATATTATAAACTAGACTAAAGTTGAATATGAACCAGTTGTAATGAAATGTTATTAAGCTGGTAATGCAAAAGAATATGAATTAGAAGTCTGTCGAATATTATGGAAAACTGCCAAGTCAAGCTTTTGGTGGTGAAAATTCCATGTGGTGTTGCAATTTGTCGATATTGACCACAGTGTTGCACAAGTGTAAATGATGCCGTATGACGATAAAATTTGGAAACCAACAGGGTAAGTTTTGCAAGACTAAAGTCAACAACCACAGATCCTCGAAAATAATGAGATCAAAGAAGAAGGGTCTGGTTGTATAGAAGCTGTAATGCTGACTATGAATGGCTCGAGCTCAGGAGAACAGGTGTGCTGGAAACTTTCCAGTGGAAAGGCAATCAATCGACTGAGCCAAGATAACCGCAACACACGTGATATAAAGCCACGGGGTAACAGCTGACACACGATGAATAATCATTTGTCATATTCACGTGATCGAACCATGTGGCGCCTGTCTCGCGTTCTCAAAAGATTACGCGTCTGCAGGGCAATGTTTATTTACTTTTGCGCATCTGTGTGTATTTGCTCTGGCTCTCTTTCTTTCCCTTTTTTTTCAATACCAACTGATCCTTTCATTCAACATTTCATTCTAAATCTCTCTCCGCTTTGAATATATTTGCAATGTCTGTAAATACAAAGGAATCGAACAGCGATTTGAAGCCTGTAAAAGTTCATAAGATAGAACCAATAGCTTCTCAAATCGCTAAACGACAGAAAAACGAACCTAGTGAATTCGAAAAAGATTTAGATCAGCTTTCTAAAGATATTGAAAATGATAAAAGTAAGCTCGATCTTCCCCTTGAGTTAATATCACTTTGTATATTTACTAACTTTTCTATAGAAATTCATCCTGATGATCAAAACTGGGCAAGACCGTCTCTAAAAGATTTCGATCCAGCAACTACCACAATTAGTAAGTTTTTATTTTATTTCATTATCATAAAAATACAATCAATTGCTAACATTCTGATTTAGATTTTCAACAACTTGATGCTGAAGAGTCTACAAATGCCGCCAATGAGCCTGTTCTGCGGTTGTTTGGTATTACAGATGAAGGCCATTCTATCATGTGCGATATGACTGGCTTCCTTCATTATTTTTATTTCCCAGCACCAGTTGGATTTAGAAAAGAAGATACCACCGCACTAGTCAATCACATCAAAACGCTAAACGTTGGATATATCGATCATATTGAGATTCATAAGAAGGAATCAATATGGGGATATTATGGCGACCAGAAGTCACCATTTCTCAAGATTTTTGGTTCTGACGTACGATCTGTAACACGAATCCGCTCTGAGTTCGAGTCTGGAAGGATCAACTTTAACAATGGCATGACAGAGCATCCTATGTTCAGCTCACCAGGAATGTCTTATGACAATCTCAATTATGTGCTAAGAGCAATGATTGACTGTAAGATTACTGGTATGTGTTGGATCACCCTCCCTGCTGGAAAGTATCACGAAGTTACTGGATCAGAAAAGGTCTCAAGATGTCAAATCGAAGTCACCATCGACTATAAGGATCTCATCGCTCATGCCGCGGAAGATGAGTGGCAGAAAATGGCACCATTAAGAATATTATCCTTTGATATTGAGTGTGCTGGTAGAAAGGGTATTTTCCCCGAGGCCCAGATCGACCCTGTGATTCAGATTGCAAATACCGTTAATGTGTACGGTGAATCACGACCATTTGTGCGGAATGTATTTACGTTGAATACATGTGCACCTATAGTAGGAACTGACATCATATCAAGCATGAATGAGAAGGATATGCTGCGGAAGTGGAAGAACTTTGTTCAAGAAGTTGACCCAGATGTTGTAATCGGTTATAATATTGTAAATTTCGATTTACCATATTTGTTAGACCGTGCAGAAGCGTTGAGGGTTCCTGATTTCCCTTACTTTGGCCGTCTCAAAACTGTCAAGCAAGTGATTAAAAATACCTCTTTTTCTTCCAAAGCGTTTGGCTCATCGGAATCTAAATCAATTAACATTGATGGACGAGTGCAATTTGATATGCTACAATTCATTCGTCGTGAATTCAAACTCAGAACATATACCTTGAACTCAGTTTCTGCTCATTTTCTTGGTGAACAAAAGGAAGACGTTCACCATTCTATTATTACAGATCTGCAGAATGGTAATGATGAGACCAGAAGACGTCTTGCAGTATACTGTTTGAAGGATGCGTTTTTACCTATGCGACTGATGGAAAAGTTAATGTGTCTAGTCAACTACACAGAAATGGCCAGAGTTACGGGCGTTCCTTTTTCATATTTACTCACACGTGGCCAGCAGATCAAGGTTGTTTCCCAATTATATCGTAAAACACTGGATTTGGGATTAGTGATTCCTAACATGAAGCAAGAAGGATCTACAGATGAACAATATGAGGGTGCCACCGTCATTGAGCCCAAGAGAGGCTATTATGATGTACCTATTTCAACCCTAGATTTCTCATCTCTATATCCAAGTATTATGATGGCTCACAATCTCTGTTATACAACTTTACTGGATAAGAGAACTATAGAACGACTGAAGTTGGAAGAAGGAAAAGACTATACTAGAACCCCTAATGGTGAATGTTTTGTTAATACGAGTCGCCGTAAGGGTATCTTACCTAATGTTTTGGAGGAGCTGCTAGGTGCTAGAAAGCGTGCTAAAGCAGATTTAAAAAAAGAGACCGATCCGTTCAAAAGGGCCATATTAGATGGTAGACAGCTTGCATTAAAAATTTCTGCCAACTCTGTGTATGGTTTCACCGGTGCTACTATCGGAAAACTTCCCTGCCTAGCCATCTCGTCCTCTGTCACTGCATTTGGTCGAGAGATGATTGAGCAGACAAAAAACGAAGTTGAGAAGAAGTATACTATTGAAAATGGTTACAGCCACGATGCTGTGGTTATTTATGGTGATACAGATTCAGTCATGGTTAAGTTTGGTCCTGGTGACTTGGAGACATGTATGAAACTTGGATTGGAAGCTGCGAATTTTGTCACCACAAAGTTCATCAGACCTATCAATCTAGAGTTTGAAAAGGTTTACTTTCCTTATCTTCTTATCAACAAAAAGCGTTACGCTGGATTGTATTGGACAAAAACCGATAAGCCTGACAAGATGGATACCAAGGGTATTGAAACTGTCCGAAGAGATAATTGCCGCTTGGTCCAAAATGTTATCACTACAGTCTTACAAAAAATCTTAAAGGAGCGAGATGTTTCTGGAGCTGAGGAATATGTGAAAACCATTATTTCTCAGCTGATGAGAAATCAGGTAGATATGTCACAGCTGGTTATTACTAAACAGTTATCGCGATCTGATTATACCGCTAAGCAAGCTCATGTTGAGTTAGCTGAGCGCATGCGTAAGCGTGATGCTGGTAGTGCTCCAGCTTTGGGTGATCGTGTTGCTTATGTTATTATCAAGAGTGGTGCTAGTGGTAAAAACTACGAAAAGAGTGAGGATCCCATCTATGTTTTGGAACATAACTTACCGATTGATACCAAGTACTATTTGGAGAACCAGCTATCGAACCCGTTGCAGCGTATTTTCGAGCCTATTTTGGGCGAAAAGAAAGCTAAACAATTGCTTACTGGTGATCATACCCGAACAATCTCTGTTGCAGCCCCAACGACTGGTGGTTTGATGAAATTTGCAGTTAAGACAGCGACATGTATGCATTGCAAGAGACCTTTGAAGCGCAAGCCCAGTGGACTTTCCAATCGTCAAAACAGTAATTTGCATGCATCCAAGAAACTTCCAGGCAGCAACAGTGGTGGTAAAGAGAACAAGTTATCAAGTGAAGTTAATTCCAACCCAGAAGTTGAAATTGACGAAGAAAAAGGTGCATTATGTTTGGATTGTATCCATTTGGCACCACAATACTACCTGAATACCCTCAGTAATGTCAACCAGCTGGAAAACAAGTTTTCTAGACTATGGACAGAGTGCCAGAGATGTCAGGGTGAATTGCATCAAGAAGTTATTTGTTCAAGTAAGGATTGCCCCATCTTCTACATGCGTAAAAAGGCTCAAAAAGATTTGATCTCTGCTGCTAAAGAATTGTCAAGATTTGATTACACTGAGTGGTGAATGAATTTTTTTTGTTTTATTGTTATTTAATATTTAATATTTACTATTTAATTGTTATAATTTGTTTGAGTGGTTGTTATTTTTTTCTCTGTAAATGTTTATTAATATTTGGTTCAAAAATTATCGCACCGATTCAGATGGTTATATTCTCGAGAGTAAAAAACAGTTAACCCCCATGGGTTGTTAATGAAGGAAAATTTTTCAACCAAATAAATATTACTTTTTTTTAACAACATTGTTCAGATCATCGTGTAGTTTTAATTCGTGTATTAGGCTAACTGGAATTAAATAAATAAATAGTGTTAGTAATTAAAACAAAAAACAAGAAATAGAAACAAAGATTATAAGACGTGAAAATAACAAATAACAAATAGCAACAAGATTTTAAAAAAAGTTCCATATTAATAGAAAAAAAAGAAGACAAAAAAAAAAGTTAAATAAATAATAGTGAGAACAAGCTAAATACAGATATGAAAGCTTGATTGGGCATCAACAAAACAAGAAATTTAATCCATCATCCATTGCCTGATATGCTGCTGGTACATCTCCATCATGGCAAAAATATCCTTGACAATGTGTCTAACAACAACGCGAGCAACAAACACGCCATATGAATGTGCCCATTCTTCTGAAAGCTCGAGCTCTTGAAGCTCCATATCTGTGAGAGATTCTACAGAACTGGTACTTCCAGTATCAACATGTCCAGAACGAGCTGAGCCAGAGCTTGAACCATGGCTAGCTGCGCTTGTGGTTGTTGACGTTTGTGAGATAACATGCTCGTCTCCAGCTGTTGCAACTCCATATTCCGGCAAGTTAAGCGATTCTGCCCCTTCTTGAGCATCACTCCAATCCACATCAGCAGTTGCAACAGAAGTGCTCGAATTAGGAGCTTTCATAGACTCTGACTGAACACCTCGCCTTGGATCAACGCTATTAGGTTGTTGTAGGTTCTGTTGCCCTTGCTTCCTAACCAAACCATTTGAAATTCTCCTTTGAGTTACGGGTGAGCTTAAAGATCCAGGTGCTGCAGTTGCAGTTGTAGGAGAAGTAGCAAGAGTAGCTGTGCCATGAGGTGGACTGGAAATTGCAACTCCAATTTGCATGGGCTGGTATGCATGTATATCCTGTTCGTTACTGGCTTGTTGTTGGCCGCCCAAATAATTGGCTGAACTTGCAGAGGTACGTGCACGATATTTATATAAATTATCCTCCATCTCGCGTCGCTCTTGCTCTGGAATGACACCTGCACCTTCCGTTGACGCCGATTGAGATGTTGTAGCATTATGACGATCAATGTGCTTTTGAACCTCATCAGAAAATAAGTTGTTTGATTCTTCTTCACCAAGTATGGATGTCAAAACATCTTGCAAATGCTTAATTGTTTGAATATAAGTGCGAAGTGTAGCAGCTTGAGCATTTCCAAATTCATCACGTGTGGTCAATAACGTACCTGAGAACGAACTATAGCGAGAAATGTTGCTAGAAGCTCTTGAAGAAACAAGAGAAGGGTTATCAGAATTAGTCGAATTAGTGTTGGCTGAAGATGAAGAGGCTGTTGAAAAGCGTAATGTATTAGAAGTAGCAGCAGGGAAACCAAAGCCATAGTTAGAGGTGGTAGATGTTGCCGGGTTTCCTTGAGACTCTAGCAAACTTTCAAAAACGCCAAAAATAGTGTCAAGAGGTCTTGATCTTTCACCAACTCCAGAAATGATGAAAGACTTGGTTCTATAAGTTTCATCCGGGGAAGAGCTATCTGCAGATTTGCTTCTCTTTCCAGACGAATAAGTTCCAGGCACACAAGGAACTCCACGAACAGGAAGTCCTGTAGGTAAAATTCGAGATCTAGGTTTTGATTCCTCACTCTTTGGCCTCAAGTCATCACCACTACTGGATTCTGATTCTGATGAATGTGTCGACAAAGGTTGAGAATAATTGAGAGCTGCAACGTGTGCAGATGTGAAAGAGGAAGAGAATTCTGAAGAGCTAGATATAGCACTAGGAGTTGTAAGCGGAACAG
Source organism: Magnusiomyces fungicola (assembly GCA_900654225.1). NCBI lineage: Eukaryota > Fungi > Ascomycota > Dipodascomycetes > Dipodascales > Dipodascaceae > Magnusiomyces > Magnusiomyces fungicola. The sequence continues at coordinate 1,553,658 of CAACAH010000005.1, forward strand.
AGGTAGTGGGTGTCGTGAGAGAAGAAGAGGAAGAGGAAGAAGGAGTCTTATCAGAATAAACATTCCACTTTCCAGAGGTCTGAAACGCTGTTTTAGATGTATCAGTTGAAGAATCATTTCCCTGAATACTGGTATCCAAAGATAATTTTTCAAGTTTTCTCGTCAAACTCTTTTCTTTTGAATATGATTTTTCAGGACTCGAATCATGAGTGTATGGAACAGACGAGGGGACCTTGCCCAGTAACAACCTTCTAGAGTTTTGAGAAGCAGAAGAACCCACCGAGCGTGCAGACATGGTGGAGATTGTGGATGTAGTACTTCCAGAACTGGGGGTATGTTTGTGATGCCTTCTGGAACTAGCACCAGCAGCTGGATTAATAACATTACCAGTACCACCAAAGGTTGTAGAAGATGAAGAAGACAAAGAAGATGTTGATGATAATATAGGAGCCAAGTTGGAACTGTTAGATCTCTTCTTTCTGCGTTTCTGGGTGGGACTAGAAAAAACTTCAGTGCCAATTGGAACTCCAGCACCAATGCTACCAGGGGGTGCTTGTTGCTGTTGAGATCTAAACTCATTGTACTCAGCTATCTCTGCTGCCATTTGAGCAGCCTCAGCTGCAGCCTTGGATTCCTCTTTTTCAGCTTCTCGTTGCCTTAGGATATCATCAGAAGTAATCATCATGGCCTTTCCACTGGATCCACTGAAACTTCGTTTTCTCCTGTGAATATCATTAGACGTTATCATGTTTGGAGAGCTACCACCACCTAGAGAGGCTTTTGATTTCCTCCATAGCTTAGATATACCACTTCTTTCCTTCTTGATACTAGAGGAAGCGAGTCCAACAGTAGCCAAAGACCCAGTACGCTCAAAATCTTTATTTGTGATCATTGTAGGCCCAGAAGAGAATGAGGTGCTACCAGTAAGATGCGTAAATGGACTTGATATGCCACTGCGTGAGCTAGCAGTGGTTGCAACACTTGCTAAACTGACATGAGAGGTGCTGGGCATCAAAGGTCTATGAGGGCTGTATGTATCGCGGAAACTAGAGATGGAACGATCAGGTCTATGGCGAGTGGAAATACTGCTAGAAATGTTTTCGGCACTACTCAGAAAGTTCCCAAATGATGATGACTGTCTCAAAGTTCTTTGATGATGGATATCGTCATCATTGGTCAATGTACTGTTATCAATAACTGAAACCCCGCTTTCAATGCTTGCCAAACTCTCTTGGGATTGCGCTGGAGTGGTACCATCAGAATTGTAAATATTGTACACCATCTTATCATGTGGATTTAGGCTATCGGGAACGGTAGAACCAACCGTGTTACTAGAGTCATTTTTAGTATTGTTTTTCTCACAAAATACCAGTGGGGAGGGTCGGAAATCAGAGAATGATGAAATGACTCTCTTAGCGATGGAAGTAATAGGCCCAACAGCATTCTCACGGTTAGTCTTTTCAATCTCTCCCAAGTACTTTAGAGTATTGTATCCACCAGGAAAGTCGCTACCAAAATCAACAAGATGTTCATTAGGGGTAGAACTGGACATATAAGTCGTTCTAGATCGATCCCTTGAAAATGGCTTTGATCCAGAGCCTGGCGAATGGGTCGGCTCCAAATTATCCAAAGTACTAGAAGTACTCGCAATCATACGAGTGCCACTTTGTGTAACAAGAGTGGAAGTTGTTTGTCTTGTTCCAGATTCTGTGCTAATTGGCTCAATCCAAGCCATGTGAAATTCTAATTCCAAAGCAGAGAGCTGTGTGCCGAGAACTTCCAAGACTTTAGCTGTAGGCAGTGAGGCAAATGATGTGGTCATCCCATAGTTATAGCCGCTTCTCTTACCAAAATTTTCACGCTGAATACCAGTCTTTAAATTAGTTCCTTTGGGTGTCATGTCCTTCATAGGCGAAACGAAAAGACCTGTAAATTTGCCGGGGCGCAAGAATGGATTGTGTGATTCGTTTTGGACATCTTCCCACGAGCTCAAAGAAACGGAACCTTCTCTAACCAGAGATTGTTGGGCTAGATAGGCTTCACCGAGTCGAATAGCCTCTCGAATACACTCCACGCGTTGTTCAACAATTCTGCCCGAAAGTCCCATAGCGTGAAGGGCACGCCACATATGTTTAGGGATGAACATGCGGCTGGAGATGAAAACACCAAGTGGATCCAACTGTGGAAGAGGGGGTAGACCTGGAATATCGGTTGAATCAATGATAGGGGCTGTTTGAAAGTTGGTATTCTTAAGTTCGGTCGGCATTGCCATGGGTCTCATTTGAGGAACTTGAAATTGGGGATGAGGTCTACCATGAAGTCGGTTATATGCATGTGCATGAGCATACTGAGCAGAATTCTCAGGGATGGATAGGGATGGTTGAGATTGTGAAGACCCTTGGATAATATCAGCATAAGCCTGATAGTGGTCTTTTGCCGACAGTGCCTTTTGTCTAGCAATTGCTTCCTGCCGAACAGCAATGTGATTGCGGATTTCGTTTTGAAAACTATTATTCAAATTTGCTTGGTTCTTGGGATCAGTATCATAAGGATCAAGTCCATCGGCGTTCTTTTCGTAAAGGTCATGGCAAAAAATAATGTTTCGCAAGACCCAGAGTGAAAAGTACAGGGTAGTTGCTAATGCAATCACAGAATGATCTAGGGTTGACGTGCCATTAGTATCTTCACCTAAGGAATCAGCGGTATCTTCATGCCGGGTTGAGTCCAATTTATTTCCTCCGTTTGAAGAAGCTTGTAAGGGCGTAAAGGTAGAAAAGGGGAGGCGAGCTTTGTTTGCATTCTTTGAAAACGAAACACCTGGGCTGTTATGCTCAGGGTTTTGATTATGATTTTTGCTGAGGAGACTATTTCCTTTACCGGAATCATCCTCCATGGGTATACTTTTACTTTTAGCATCCAACTCCAACTGATCAAAACTGGAAAAATTGGTGTGTGATTCATATGGAAAAGGAACGAAATCAAAATAAGACTTAATTTGATTTTCAGTAGCATGTGGATCCTGTGTGCCTGGTGTGGAATGTGGATGAGCCACTTTTAAGACTGAGGGATGTGACTGGTGATGACTGCTGGAGTGATACTGATGGTAGGAAGCATTCGAAGAGTGATAAGAATGGTGATGAGGAGTGGAGGGGCCGGTGGAGTTTCGTTGATTAGAGCTGTTGTTACTGGTGATAGTAGTAGCTGTGCTACTGTTACTTAGCGTAAAGCCGTGACCGTAAGTGGAACCAGAGTTGACAGTACTACTGGAATTGGATTTAGTTGATTTGGTAGATTTGTTGGACGCAACGGAAGCCTTACGAGAGACAAAACTGGAGGGATTCATGATTGTTGAGTTTTGAATAGCTGGATTAGTGTTAGTGGAATTGTGGTTAAAGCTGGAGCTGCTGGCACTAATAGAGCTCATGCCACTTGCTGAACTTATGGAGGGAGCTAAGGAGGGTGATGGGGAATAACTTTGAGGTGATGAACTTATAGAATAAGCAAATAAATCGCTGTTATGATGAACTGGAGAACTGACTGCGCTATCAGTGGTGAAATTATTGCTAATCACAGTGGCGGCTGCGGCGACTTCGGGGCGAGAATTTAAGGGGATGTTTTTTCCATTGATCGATTTTGATGAAGAGGAAATTAGGGTAGGAGTAGAGATATTGGAGACGCCGGATACAGCGAGGATAGAGCCTGAAGAAGATGAGGTAGATAAATTTCTCTGATGGGTTTGCCGTAAATGCTTTGGTAGAGATGATGTGGCAGAAGAAGTAATGGAAGTTACTGAGTTTGAAGAAAATGGATTGAGATCTTTGGATTTATCAGATGAAAAGGAGACTAAAGAAGATAAGCGAGAAGCAGTTGAATTTCTTATTTTACTTGACAAATTAGAGGACTTGTGCGACAGGCGCTTGTCCGTGAGAGACGACTGCACCATGAGACTTGAGGTCGATGGACGATGATGATGGTGACGATGGGATGAACAAGCTGGAAGGGAAGAAAAAGAAGGGGTGGTGGCAGGTATTTTTGGTTGGGTGGGCCTGCTATTACCATCCTGGGCTGCATTTAACGACTTGACTTCGATCCCTTCTTCACTAGCACCACAGACGACTGTAGGGGCTTTCTCTGCCTGCAACGGCTGCGGCAGGCTCACCAAGGGTTCAGCAGCCACCGGGTTATGCGCGTCGTGTATCTCCTTGGGGACTGTGACTTGTCTCAAATGGTCCCAGCCCGGTTCAACCAGCTGCTTCTTTCTACTCCGCGTCTCTTTTTCATTGCTTTGACCAGCATTCTCATCCTGGTTAAATACATCTTTACTTATATCCGTGTTTATCTCAAGCTGACCCTCGTTCTGCTCCATTTCTTTGTTCTTCCGCTTTTTTCTGTACTCTTCGGCCTCTATAGCACTGTCTTGCACCCCTGAGTACTTAATATCTGGACGACCCACATCCCGTCCCATATCTGGCAAACTCCCTAAATCGACATCTGCCAAAAAATTACCCAATTTTTTGTCGTCATGCTGATATTGCTCATCAGATACCGCTTTAATTGCCACTGGTGCTGCAAGCGTTGGGACTGATACCTGATAAATTATATCATCACTTGGTGCGTTTTTTCTATCCCCTTCTGTTAAGCCAGGACTTTCCCGCTTACCATGCTGTTGTTTGGCCACAGCAGAGAAGAACGAAGGCTGACTGCTCAATACTGAAGAGGAGGAAGAGGAATGTTCAGCAGTTGGTAATACTGGAGCTGGCGTTGCCCTCAAGTTATCAGACAGTTGAAAGTGTGAGTGAGTGGTGAGCTGTGGGCTGTAGTAGGAGAATTGCGATTGGCGAGAGTTTTGTGAATCTGTCCTAGCTAGCCCTTTGAGATTCTCTAGTGGCTGGCTAGACTGGTTGGTCTGGTTTGAAGGGCTGTTCAATCTGCTTAAACTCTTGAGGTCTAAATTTGGAGAACTTCCCATTGCTTCACCGATAACAGAGATAGCACTTGCAATAGCGTCTCGGAAGTTGTCGCCAAATTCTGAGGTGGGAATATTATCAGGGTCAAAAGCCAGTTGCTGATGCGGATTTGGATTAGCAACGGTTTGACTTTGTCGCAATTCTTCCAACTTGTCCTGATGCTCTCGTAGTTGACTTTTGTGAAAAGTGAAATCTTGTTGGATATTGAGAGTCTGGTCTGAGACATTTTCTAGAAGATGTAGACCTGCAGCAATATTGCCATCGCCAATAACTGCTGATGCTATGGCTGATGAGGTGGAGGCTCGAGAAGCTTCAAGTTGAGATTCTAAAATATCAAAGGCAGAGGCAGCTGCGGCCAAACTATTTGCAATATCCATATGAGAAAGTGATCTAGAAGAAGAGGAAGAAGACAATGAAGAATCCACACCTTGGATTCCGTAAAGATTCAAAGAGTCTAAGAAAGATACAGGCTGATTGAAGAAGGATGGTGAAACTTCAGGAAAAACACGCACAGGACCTGTATGGGAAGCATCATGGGCATGCGCTTTGACGCCAGGGGTTGGATGAGTCAAACTCGAAGAAATCAACGCATCTTGACTCAATTTAGTGTTTTTTGGCAAAGTTGAATCAAACAGATTGGGATGAGAGCTCTCACTTACAGAATAAATATTGTTGTAGATAAAATTGGAGCTGTCGTTACTTGGTGATGGGCCATTGGAGGTTTGAGCAAGGTGGTTATTGCTGCCAACACAATTATCTACCTGGTTATCTCTATCCAAGTCCAAGCTGTCATCCAACAACTCGGCAAAGGCCTCAATTGGACCTGCAATGTCGTCAAAATCTAGAGTGTTCAACCCATGAGAGTACGAGTCGTCGTTACACATGGTCTCATCACTTTTGAAATATTATGGTAGATACTAGTGTTATCGTTAAGATTTGGGCTGTTGAGCTGCTGGTATACGTCTTCAGACGAGTATAAACGAGTAGCAGGGTAAGAGGATAGTAGTTCAATAGTGTACTCTGACACTGGAGATGAAGACGGAGAATAAGACTGAGAAGTTTGATTTGTAGTATGAACAACTGGGATCACTGGCATTCTAACCAAACAAGGTTCGTATGGCCGAGACACGACACAGGATCCGACGTTTCTGCCTTACTTATAATAACACCAGCAGAGAATGTATTTTTTGAAGCCGAATCCTTTGTTTTTATCATTGACGATGCAGATTCGACTGAAGGCGTTGCCGGAACAATCGAAGCTGTGTATGGTGTATCTTGGCTAGAGACTGTCGGGAGTATTGCCACCCTATTGGATCATGTGTAAACCAGCTAAATCAGCTCGACGATGTAGACTTTCCCAAGCTGAAAGCCGTAGATGAATGGCTTCTTCCACCACCACCTCGGACTGATCCAACAGCCTTTCCTGAATTTGAAACCATGCTTCTTGCTACTATGGTGTATTTCACTGAACCAGCTGGCACCTGAAATCCACTTGGAACATTGAGTTTCAATGCAGGTACACTTCTAATCGCTTCTCCTCCGCCTCTAGCACTTCTTTTAACGGCACCTCCACCACCACGAGAACTTACTCTTGTGCTGCTCTTCGAACTACCAGAGGAACTGGATGCTCCTGATGACTTTACCTTTTTACCCGATTGAACTGTTATGGGGCCCTCCTGAGTTTGTATGATTTGGAAGACCAGCTCACCTTTTTCATTAAACGTCGTTCCATCCGGTACACCTCCGCCTCTCACACTCTTCCCGTTCTTACCACTATTATTACTCTTTACACTAGATTTGCTACTGCTGGTGCCGTTACTCGCAGCAGTGTCCGTGCTAGAGCTGGACATGACCGAAGGTACACTAGCGATAGAAGGGGCACTACGGGCACTTCTTCTAGATGAGTTTGAGCTGAATACACTTCTGACACTTCGAACAGCTCTCCCACCTTTAGAGCCCTTAGAGTTCTTCTTAATAGTCTCCTGAGAAACTGTGGATGATGTGGGTGCTATGCTAGTTGTAACCATAATCCCAGGAGCCATTGACTCAGTATCATCAATTTTAACTGGTAGATTGGCATTAACCTGGACATTTTCACTATCAGCACCTCTTAAATCAGCAACTAAATGTGTATTATTAGTATCAAGTGAATCAGTCTGTGAGTTCAACTTAACAAATGATGTCTTAAATTTAAGCCGTTTGTTCATACCTTTGCTCAAATGTTGCTGATCTTGTTCAATTTCCGCATAGCGGTCTTGATTTTCTTCAACTCTAAAAGAACTGAGTCCGGATTTTATTGCATTTAAATCAATGTGCGGAACAATTGACGAATCGGCTGTGTCATTGACTTCTGAAATATCCACACCACTAAGAGTGTGTGGCGAGACTGATGAATTTGAGCGTGCATTGCAGGTAGTATCTTCAGGCTCTTCAGCAATCGATAAAGATAGATATGATCCACTCTGGGTAAGATAATCCGATTGTTTTCTAAAAGAATATTCACTTAATTGCCAATGGGGGTCAAGACTTGAAGGGTTTGAGCGTTGATTGTTATGAATATGTTGGCGGTAGTGATTAGAGCTCATTCGATCTGCGCTTAAACCGTTGCTATGTAGCGGGATATCAGACTCTCTCCCGTGGAACCGGGGAATTTCTCCTGGATCATCATTTTCTGCTAAATATGTGCTACCCACGTTTCTAGTTGCTCGTGCAGATGATGGAATCGACGTAGCAGCCACGGCTGATCGTCGCGTGGTACTGGCAACTCCATGTTGAACATGAGACTGAGACCTTAATTTCCAGCCTCTCTGGTCTGATTCTGTAGACTCTGGTGCCAACGATGAAAGTTGAGTTAATGACACTGACTTGGTCAACTTGCGCGGTGGTGTTCGAGATTGAACAACGTTGTGCCATTTTTGATACCTAGCTGTTTCATTAATTTCACTTATCTGAGAGCTAAAATCACTGATCCTGGGAAATCCACCCCTATTCGTATTTGTTGGTGATGTAGGTCTTGAAGACGTATGTTGGTGTTGATGCCAAGATGGTCTCTGTAAGTCATGGTGAAAGCTTTGATTTCTTACGATTGTTCCTGTGGGATTCTTGTTATGTGACAAGCTTTCTAATACACCTTCTGGACCAAGACTCCGATTTCTCACAATTTCTTGTTGTGGGCTCAAGTGGTTATTGAATTGAATGCGGTAATTACCGGACCCTTTAATGTTTCCATATCGGTCTTCTGATCCAGAACTTCCAACTGAAGATGATTGACTGCCGATACTTCCTGTGGCACTAGGAAAAGAACTATTTGGTGATATTGATCCCAATGAAACTCCTTGAGAATAAGAGCTTCGACTAGCCGGACTTGGCGGTGTTGGGGCTCTTCTTGGATGGGCGAAACTTTCTTGAAATTCTGACAACATATCCATTACATCTTCATCACTCATATTAAGTAAAGAAGTTGCTGATTTTGAATATCGTAAATTGTAGGTACTTGGTAACTTTTGGTTCGCGGTGCTCAGCCCTTGGTTGTTCTCTTTTTCATGGTTGGGTCCTTTTTTATCTCCAGTCTCCAACACCACCATCTCTTTGACACTTTCTAACCGCGTAGTTGAGCCTGTCATCTGGGATGTAAAAGTGGAGTTTGGCATGGTTACGCCAGTAAAAGAAGGTAAATGGACTGGGACATCTAAAAACATTGGATCGTCGTACTCGTCATCTTTTAGGAGCTCTTGTAGATCTCTTAAATCGTTTTCAAGCTCAGTGAAGCTGATTATTGACGCCGGGCGACGCTGATCAGGAATATAAACTTGATTTGCTGACATTATCTTTCTTGATTGAAAATTCTTTGAAAAGTGGCTTATGAGTGATGAAAAAAAAATGAAGGTCTCTAAGTTTGTTAGTACTAAATGCCTATGGTCACTAAATTCTGAGTAGGTGAATAGAAAATATTACCTACCAAAACCAGATGTTGTATAGAGGTGATTGAAAATATTTCAAGTAAAATAAGTAATATATATTGTCGGTTGATCAAACAAATAGCTATCAGTGACGTGATATGGAAAGATATGGAAAGAAACTAGGAAGGATCAGGTACTTTGCCATGCTTTTTTCTTCTCAACGCAGGAAGTAATAATGGCAAAAGTAGAAGAGGAGACTTATTGATGAAGGTTGAAAATATCTTGTGTTTCAATATACAAAAAGAGCGTACCCGTATAAAAAGATTTTCTTATTTTACAGTATACATGTGGGAGTATCCGCTCAAGTGGTTATGCATAAAGCTGCCTATTCAAGTCTATGAATCCAATTACGCCGCTGAGACTCAATAAACGATAAACGATAATAAGCGGGCCAGATCAGTCTGAGGATTATATTCTGGGGAATGAGTTGCAAAATATCTAGAGAACTACTTTTCTCTTGTTCCGGATAACCATGTGCTTGCACGATTTGGAAGATTCCATGAAAGACCCTGCTCAGTTCATATCTCTTGTTGGAGTCGTTTCGACTCTGATGTTCTCCTTATGGTTAATTGCTCTTGAACAGCTTTATCCATTAGTAAGTAAAGGAGCGTTGCCTTATTAAAAGACGCTCGCAAATTTGAAATTATGGGCGTTAATTTGAACCATTATCGTTACTTTACACCTGTTGCCGTTACGGCTACGGTGGTTTTGCAGTAACCAAATAGCGGGTACCATACATTATCAGAGCGTTTATCGATAGGCAGCTGGCAAATCACATTCATTTCGGCTGATTGTCGCCTTTTGGATATGAAAGATTCTGATAAGGACTATTGAAAGATATGGGCTGTATGTTGTGAAAATTTTGAGCCATTCAGCGTTCGATGGTGAAATCTCTTTTTTTATTGTAAGAAACAAAGAAACCATATATTAGATATTCCTAGTCAAATAAATATGTTAAAGTCGCTTTTTAGTGGTCTTTTTGGTGACATAGTTAGAGAGAGAGCATTCTAAAATCAACCGTGAATTCTTTATGGACCAAAACCGAGAATTTTGATTCAATCTTTGAGCTTAAGTCCAGATGTATACGAAAAAAGGGAGGTAGGAAGGTAGTAAAAGCCATATTGGTTTTTCATGTTGTTTCCGAATCCAAAGCCGGTGAAACAGATAAGATCTGTCATAATCCTTAAATTGGTTACGATAACTATCCCCATCGTTAATGTGGATCTTTATACATAGTTGCTCCAGCTGAACAAGCAAATAGCTGTGATATCCAAACCCTAAAAGAGAGTTGCCAAGTCAAATCAAACCAAGTAAAGTCAACCTTTTGTTAATAGTATTCTCGGTAATGGGCTTACTACAGCCAAGCTGCTCTTCCAGACTCAATCAAAGGCATTAGTCATCAACAGCCGTATTATTGGATATTGCATAAATGCCTTAATAACACGTGATATGTTCAACACATGTAGTGACAAGCCAGCCGTGCGGGGCTAGATTTAGACCCTTTTTGCCCAGGGTCCAGTTGTGTATGTTCGACATTGGGAGCGGCGGTAGCGGCGGTACTATGAGCGAGCGAGACTTGGCCTGACCTCGCCTGGTTTTGGATGATCCTTGTATAAGACACGATTACGCTTCATACTGTTGCAAGAACAACAATTCAAAATTAGCAACAAATTAAAAGTTGAAACGCAATCTATCCTTAATTGCCACTATTCGTGGCATGTGAAGTTACCCTACTGTAAGGTAATATGTATGTATCAGATTTGTATATGCTAGCAGCTTGTATGTATATAATTTATCTTAACTCTACCACACCCTCAGGCGTTTGAACCCACATTGATTGGACATTCGATGGAAATTCGTGCTACTTTATGTGTGAGTACTGTAACTTTGAATCCATTCTTTCAAGTAAACTGCTGTTTACCTACTGCATGGTCTGGTTGGAGTTGATAGTAATAGTACCCGCTTAGAGATTCTTTTTGAGAATACCACATGTGAGATTCCACTGGTTGTCTGAATCTACCAGTGATTGGCTTGACAGATTGCTGCTAGGTGGCAAAAAATAAGCGCTGAATTAGCAAAGTGGCATGACAGTATGTGATATTATAACAGCAATGACCAGACATGCTAACAAGACAAGATACTGCTTGGCATGTATACTTCAAGAGTTTTGTTTGTGATACGTTGTGTTTCTGTTGGGTTTGTACAGATGTGTACCCTCAACCAGTTAAAATACTGCCTGGATTTAAACCCGCTTTCGTTACTATCATCTTGTTTAGATAAAAGCTTTGCACTGTTAACGGCAGTTTGATGACTGGCTGGTAATGGTTGCTTATTTCGAAATGGCAATGGCGCTATGTGATTCTGAATCTTAGCTTTCTAAAATGTTGAATATACCAATGAACAAGATGAATTGAAAACATTGATTAATTGAGTTACCCAAGGGATTAAAATGACTATCTTTTAATTGAGCACCACCAAGTTTTTTGAATATTATATCTATTAACTATATGTTTTATTCTTCCTGAATACCATTCCATGACACCCATTAGATAAACCAACTTGCCACAGCTATTCACCCGTTTATTCATTTGCACCGCAACCAATTATACCAGTTGGGCATATTTTCCCACACAGGCTTTTTACATTTACAGCAATGCCAGTTATGCAATTCCAATTTGATTTCTGTGAACCTTCTAGAAGTTGTAAATAAACATCAACCAGTATAGTTTATGTACGTTGGCTTGGTTGCATGAACACTCATAGCACATCTATTTTAGCATTACCCTTGATTCGACGGGTTCTAATAACATCTAGTTGCCGAAAAATATTTCTGCTGATGCCAGCGCATTGACTTTTTCAGTTCATTTTGGCTTTGTTGAAAAAATATTCAACTATGACTATTATAGTTGTCATTCAGATTTGGTTGCGCGTACAGCAGTCGTTGCTTGAAAATTTTGAAAATTAACCAACTCTGTTAAAATATTCTAAGAAACTCGGACAAAAACATGATACCCAATACGCAAGATTTCGGAAAATATCACATTCTTAAAGTCTTATGACTGTTGAGAAACATATTACTATGACAAATCTTGACAAGCTGGATTACCATGAAGAAAGTTGTTACTAGTACCATTTTTTACCGATGAGCAGGGTATATAAAATCGTGTGTCATTATATCTATTTAACAGAAATCTCGTAGCTGTTTAGTGAATTTTCAGAATCTTTCAATCGAAAATTGGAACTGAATTACAGATATCCACAAGAGATCCATATGAGCTTGAACATATACGATCTAGATATAGGATCTATTTGAGATCTAGTTAGTATCAACTAAACTCGTAAACTTGCTGGGATTAAATGTAAGATATCTAATCAACCCAATGCTCAGTGCTGAGCAAAGAAGTTTGGAATATGGTCTTTATGCTGATTTATTATAATTATGATTCCCGCACCTCAATTGCCCAACTACAAGTAATACCGGGAATCTGGAATCTAGTCTCAAAGACCAATGTACTTCCAACTGGGTACTGTAATTTGAGAATAATAGGCGCAAACGTTTTGATTTTGAGTGGTTGAGAGAAAGCAGATATAGAATGGACAAGAGTTCTAGGCCTTTTAATTTTTACTGAGCTTAATTTGATTTTGTAGTCTTGAAAGATTTTCGTTAAAAACCTGTCATGAAACCATGATTAACGTTTAAAAATCGAAATGAATCTTGATTAACTCATCCAATTCTCACATGTTTCAACATTACATTCTTTTCGGTACAAGCCATTATAATATCAAGCATTAACATGCCACTATTATTGCAATTGAATGTCACACCTGTGCCCTTCTTGAGTTCAAGCCCTTAAATTAGTAATCTCAATCAGACACTGTTCTGTTTAAAATCCGGCTCTGTCGGTTCCTAAACTCTAATTAATGAATGAAGATTGGAACAAACCCATAAGGTCCTTATTGTCTCACAATTGTGCGCTTCGAGGAACAGTACTTATCCCTTAAAGCTGCGTTTATTGCGATCCAACTGTAGGCTGGTCTCTATAGGCTTTAGTAGTTAAAATTGTTGATGAAAGTTTGGCTGTCAGTAACACCGCTGCGATTATAAAACTACAATCTGGGTTCTAGGGGAATATGCGCAGATTTTGGAATTTGGTGGTATTACAACGAATAGACGATGGTTTCAAAGAACATTATGATTAATTCTGAACCAAAGATCGACCTATTTTATTCTTCCACGTTGGCTAATTAAATAAAATGAAAATAAAAGCAGCTAGCGTTAAAGGACTGATGCTAAAAAGGCCGCAGAACTTTTATGATTAACTATAGAAAAAGTTTGGTTGTAAGAACAGATGTGCCTGATCAAAAGATATATTATACCAAACACGATGAATTATTTCAACCTATCTCAACTTAACAATATCATAACAGGCAACGCCTATTTGTTGCAACAAGATCGTCATTGAAGCACAGGATCAGGAGTACATGGCTAGTCTTTGTATACCAAGTGTCTTTGTTTGCTAGAAGTGTAAACCGTAATGCCCGGAAATCCAGCTCAGAGCCAAGTCTAGTATCTTTTAATTGGAACAGCGGAATAGTTTATGAGCGATGAGATGAGAACACTAGCCTAACTGCTGCTAGCTAGGTGCTGGTGGGTTAGCTGGTAGAAAACGACTGCCTAGAACATCGGATTTATTGGTAATGAGGGCCAACGGGCTTGCGATGGAGCTAAAAGTTCAACAGAAGTAACAACTATAATCTTTCAGGTCCAAGCATGGGTGTACAATATATTGAAGTGGTAGATTTACTAACCACCTTTCACTTTTCTCATTTGACATATACCTTTTCATTTCCAATTATTACCTGAATTTTGTAGTTGTCATAACTTTATCTGGTATCTGGTTCCAGTTTCTTGTAAATGTTTTCAAGTGAACAAAGACTCATATGTGGACGAAGGTTATTATAGGGATAAAAAGAAAACTACTGGTACTACCATAAGGCTAGTGAATTCGAATTATAAAAGCTCTATTACAAGTTTGAAAAATATTTGTTACAGTTACAAAACTGGAGCCTCTGAGGTTGAAATTTTTTTATTAGGAATAGGCATTTATTTAAGATTTTAAGAATCGGCTTGCTGAAGATCAAAGGGAGCAGAAAAAGCTAAAGAGATTTACAAATGGCCCATTGAGTTCCATTCAGAAGTATTTCAAATTGGGTGTACAGTTTTAAAGAACTAGACTTTTTTTCCAATTATTTTGGCACGTATACCACTAACTTTGCTGTGAGAGATTAAGCGATGACATTTGCCAAGGCATGTAAGACTTGCCTTTAAGTCTGACTAAACTTGAAAATGCCACCGTTCCTGATTATTATAAATATCGTGGGTATATTCAGCCTGCCCAATCCCCAAATGTATTTACCTCTATTTGTGAGAATCAAGCCGTTATCATCTATCTATGGATATATATCGCATCTGCAATTTGGAGATTCGTGGTATCTACCAAGCAAGGTGTACTGTTACAAAGGCGATGTTTTCAGAAATTGGGTGTCAACGACTGTCGTGTCAAGAACGGTATTCGTCATCAAGGCATCTATTTGTCTTTACCACAGCTATTTATTTATATTTCTGCTGATAAGCCTTTTATAGGTGCGAATTACGATTAAGGGACTTCCCTAGCTCACTTTCTATATCTTGTTAGGTATGGCCTGTCTGGCGACTCCGCTTTGTTTTCCACTTTTCATCAAAAAAATTGTGGTTGGTATAAAATTGTATGGGGAGTGTCATAAAACGGCATCAATATTAAAACGTCATGCCCAAAAGACCCCATAATCACTGCAACTTGTACAACTGGTGAAAAAAAAAGTAGAAATTGTGAGTCCAAGTTTTCAAGGTATCTAAGATAATTATATGCTGTCGACTCAGCCTTTGAATAGTTTTCTTAACCCCTATCCCATTGACAACCCCGTAATTCTGTATTTACCCAATTTAGTAAGTAGCAGGTAGAATGTCTTTAGGGAAATTAAAAGCTTCAAACATTAATCAGTTTTACCCGGCTGTACAGACTGAGGCTCAATTTGCTAGGACCTCATAGACCTTTTCAAATTTTACAGCAACCATAGTTTTGGGCCTCAAGCGTTAGCATCTGTTTGTGTATTATGATTAGTAGTATTCGCTATGCCGTACTTGAGGGTTGCGTAGGTCTTTTAGAGATAATTTTTCCCAAACTGAAAAGGGACGGGCATGTGCTCGAGTTGATCAAATCTTTAAATAAAGATTGGACTAGACCGCTCAATCATCACATAATTAATTTCTGGGTGTTAATAACAATAATTACAAACTTCATGTTGTCACAAGTCAGAAGTCAAAGTCCGAGGTCTTTTGAAATCTTTTGCTGGATGAAAAGAAAAAGCTTCGGGCGGGGTATGAAGATTAAACCAATATTCATATGAAGAAGAAACCATTTTTAACGACAAACGGTGAACAAAACTGATAGAAGATCAGTAAACCGATAGAAACTGGATAAAGTCTTCTTTGCCCACTTTGAATATTCTTTTTAAGTATACTTGTTCTTTTAAAGAGAAAAATCAACGGTGTGCTCATACCTTTATGATTCAATGTCCTGAAACAAGAAATTTTCACCTTTGAGCCGCAGCGTGCCCAATGTGGCGCACAATTTTGTATTACACTGGCCAATCAACGAATTGTATCGAGAGCCTAGTTTTGTAATGCAGTTGCCACAAATGCAACGACACAGCTAGTTATGTCATGACCGACGCGGTAATCAAATTTTCCGGCGGCTCGTTTTAGTGAACTTGGGCTGAAAAAGTATTTATTGATGAAGCAATTTTTTTATAAAATTGCAAATTAAATTAGTCTTAAAGTGTGTGTTTAAATTGTTCGCTTATTAGGTTCGTATTGGGTCTTTGAAAACTATTTGGAGCCGGGAATTGCGATCGCTTGCTTGTTAACCATACCTTGTCCACAAACGTGCTTCAAGTGAAGAGCACATGTATTACTGAAGAGATGAAGATTGAGGGCAACCCCTAAACTATCAATATCGGATTGGCTAATTGTTATATGGATAAGCATGAGAAAGGCTGGGTGGTATATAGCATCAACACTGCTTCATCTCTATCTTTATCCCTATCTCCATTTCCATGTTCATGTTCGCAATCTCTTATCATGTCTACTATCATATAAGACCCTGTCCAAGCGTATTTAAACAAGTGGGCCACTTATGTCTACTCGTAACTAATTTGAATTTTTTTTTAGAGCCGTATAGAAAAGCGCATTACTGTTAGCCCTGGTAATCTGTATTGATGTTAATTTGCCTAAAATGGAAGTACTAACTGTAACCAAAAGAGTTGTTCAATCATACTGTACAGCTGTTATTGGGATAGCTAATTTTTAAAATGCTGCGGGGAATATACATTTGGTTCAGTTCTTACTTAGGGGTTTGACAAAAGATTGCTAGTTATATGTGACTTTTATCCAGAAGGAGCAAAGAAAAAGTACTCCATTTGTTGCTGACTAAGGTGATTGACAGTTTTGAAATGTGTTAAAAGTTGATAATATTTGACGATAACCGGTCAGTTTAAGCAGTATTGGTACTGAAAGTTGTTGTAACCCTGACTTGTGTGAAAACTATACAGGTTAGTATCAACAGCAGGTTGGTTTGAGAGGTTTTAACTGCCAAACCCACCAAGATATTATAATTCCTGCTTCGAGAAGAGGGATAAATCAAGCTTCAGAAACATCTGGTTAGTTCCGAATAGGACGTACAGAGTAAGACCAGATTGTAGACACTTCCCGAAGGTGCAAGTTTTACTGGGCCAGAAAAAGAAGTTTGATGGACCGAAGGAGGTGTACAGAATAATGTCTTAGAGTTAGTTCCCGCCTCTGAAGTTAAAAAAAAAAAGAACAAGACGGAATATTATATATTTCAAGAGGAATATAATACATTCCAACAAAGACATTGATTTTGTAGTAGGAGTATTTTGTGTCACTTGTAGAATCGGTTAGTCGCGACAAGGTAACTCTTTGGATTGGCAGTCTGAAAACCTGGCATGACATGAAATATAAGAAATTAAAGCTGTGAAAATTAATAGTTCATGGTGTGAGCCAGATTGCAACGAGCAATTGCACAATTTGTCAATTTTTATAAATGTCCAATACGGGTCTAAGTGTCTCAGAGAACTCTTGTGAAACTGAAACAAAAAAATGGCCAATCTTTTATTCTTTCTACTATTATTATGGGGTTTATATTGATTATAAATGTGAACAGAGAACAATCGCCAAGTGCGAGTGGGCACTGTCTTTGTGAACCAAGTCTTCCTATGTAAAAAACTGTTGGTCATATAACAAGAGAACCTTCCAAAAGACTGAATCCTTAATTGGCAAACTCAGAGGAAGCATGTCACATTGAATTAAAGGCCAAAAGAGGGGAAATATATAATCAAGTAATCATACATGGTTTGAAGGTTTTTCCACCAGGTAGCATATATCACAAGCAAACAGACAGTGTCAAGGACAGCAAGATAGCGGATAATACTCATATAACATGAACACACCAACACTTATCAAGAAATTAGAGTTGACCCGAGTTGAATCCAATGGATGAAGATTGAAAAAACCATAAGACCTACTACGAGAAATGGCCAAAGACATTAGTAAAAGCCCAATTGGGGCACAGGCATAGTTGCAATTCCACCATATATGACAAAAGATCTTTACATACATACCAATTTGCAATTACACACCTTGTAGTCAAAACGAGGATAACTGGGACATTAATAGAGAGCCTCTATTGAACCCACAATTATGTCTACACTACAAGAAATTATTTGCAGTTGTAAAATTCATAGCTGCACACAATTGTTTATTTTCTTCCTACAATAAAAGCTAAAATCCCAGTAGTACCACCTTTTATCTACCTGCTTTTTCTTCTTCTTCTTGTTTCTTTCCTCTTCTTTATTTTGAAGATTTCTCTCTTCTATTCCTACCAAATCATCACCAATCAAGCCTTATGCTAGTCTTATAATGTCTGGGTATGTTTGTCCCGCTCTTTTTTTCTGGCGGTCCTCTATCGCTTAACCAATTCCTCTAACACAGATTTTTTCCAGTATCTCGTTGCTGTTTAGCGCTCCCGGCTCCTCCGCTCCTTCGATGATTTCCATCCCCTCAAGTTCTTCTCCGTCCCCATCAACCGTCCCTTCTTCAACTTTTGGTTGCTACGGATATCACGGCCAATTGCAGTACCAGCAAATGGGCTTTTCCAACCAACAACCTTATCAGCAAGAACAGGACCAAGATCAAGGACACATTCTTCTTCAACACGATCCTCAGGCTCAGCTTTATGATCCTAATCATTCAGTGTTTGCCGCTATAACTCCCACGCTACCAGTTTCGTCCTCCCAATCATTATCCACGTCCCCTCAATACGTCCTCGAGACCAGTGAAATAACTCGGAAAACAAGTTTGGATATGCCATTAGCTCAACTCTCGGATATGGACTCGCATATAGACCTTTTGAACTTTGCTTCGTCGGCACCTGGCACATCAACATCGGCATCAACTGCAACATCTGGTAATACACCATCCCATAATGGATTCATCAAACCTTCTTCTTCTCGTCAATCTCCATTAATCTCTCACCTTACCTCCATTTCTCCTACATCTTCTCCGGCAGCATCCAGAGTTCCCTCGCCCACCCAGCATGAGCCTTCTATTTCACCTTCGCCTTTACTTCAGTCTACCAAGCCTGCCTTTGTAAACCCCGAGCCTGTCTCTGCTCGCCAATCTGAAGATTCGCATCATCACTTGAACCAACTTCCAGATGCTCCTCCTGCTCGAAAAATTTCTCGCCCTGCATCCCGTGTAGAAATGAGCAAGCCACCTGGCCATCCCTCAACCTCTCGATCCGTCTCATCGTCCCTCCTGTTTTCATCATCTAATGATGTTCCTACTTCCCCGGTGGAACCGCATCCCCACCGATATCCCTCTAGGCCTTTTTCCCACAGTCCTTCCAAAACTCCACCACCTACTTACTCTCGTAAAGCAGCAGATTTGGGATTACCAAAGCTTCGATTATCGGCCAGTCACACTTCCGTAAATTTGCTAGGTTCTGCACGAAGCCCATCTGTAACTCGACACCCTCTCACCGCCACAGCCACTACAACTTTTTCCACACCCGTGACCTCAAAGTATGGCACCAAAAGCGCAACACCGCTTTCTGCAGTTCCTCCAATTCCCCCAACTCCTTCATCTCTTTCTCCTAAAAAGCGCAAAGCAAGTATTGTCAATTTAACAATTTCTTCCGACGGCCGGGCGGTTGTACAAACTGTGCCCAACCCAGATGTTATTGATGAGCGTCGTGATGACCGAGACTGCTTTTATGACAATGAGGACAATGAAAGTATAGTAAGCAGTCCCGAATACAACTCAGATAGCTACGACGGAGCTCAATTGACTTACAACAAGTCCCGACCTTCACGGGTTAATGCTCCCAATAATACATTCTATCGAAGTCCAGGATTATCGAGAAGTAAAAGTATGTCGAGTCGACTATATACTTCACACAAGCATCGACATCGGAATAACGACCAGTCATCCAACATTGATGATGCCATTACCGCACTCAAGCAAGTCATTGCTCGAAACAGAAGCAACGCAGCTGCTTCTCCAATCACCCCTGCACCCGTTAACTTTTTGACCAACAACGATGCCTCTATCTCTTTTGGATCTCCAGTTTCTAAGCCTCCAAAGAAGAAGCCTTGTAGCACTGTCACCACGCCATCCAGCTCGCGAAGACCTTCAACAGCCCCGTCTCGACAGGTGTCGCAAAGCCGCCGCACTTCGGACTCTGAAGCCAATAACTCTGTTCCTACGAAAGCTTGTCCAGATTCAGACCCAGATGCTACTCTTCAAGTTGAACCACAAACTCCTGCTTCCAAGTCACAGAAGAAGGTTCGTACTTTGAGTCAAGATGAAACAAAAGATTATAATGAGGCTTCTAAACCTATTCAAACGTCTGGAAACATTAACACGACCCTGCGAGATGGATCTTTTGTGAATATTGCGCCCCATCAGCGTCAACATATTATTCACCAGCAGCCCGAGTCTCAGTTATTCACTATTCCCCAAACTCCTCAATCGTCTTCAGAGTCTTACACACAGACCCCGGTGAAAACTCCATATAACCAAATATTGGCCTATCCGCCTTCATCTGGTCCTAACACTGCCAACTCTGCTGATACTCCTTTGCATTTCACTACTCCTGCTACAGACCAGGTTCCTTCTCAATTGTGTCGATCTGATGGCACTGCTGGAACTATTGCATATCAACCTCAGCAGCAGCATCAAATTTCACCCATGCCCTTTTCTTCGTCAGTAGGATCCACGCTGTCGTACCCTACTACCCCATTCTCATATTCAACTACTACACCATCTGTTACGCCAGGTACTTCAGAAGTTTGGAATCCGGCTGGATCAGCAGCAAGTGCCAAACCCCCAAATCAGCTTATGCAGTCAAGGACATCTCAGGCCCAAGTCCAAGCAGCATCTGCTGCTGCCGCTGCTGCTGCAATTGGAGCCGGTGTTTCTCCTCAGAAGCTGCGACCAGAAATGGAGATACGAAGCTCTGCCCCACATATTCATACTACTCCTTCTCCACAACAGCATCAACAGCAACAGCAACAATTTATGCAGCCTGTTCAATATCAACAACTGGGTAATCAACAGTATTTTCAAGTTGTGCCTATGCAAAACCAGAAATTCCATGTCAATTCCTCTCAGTCATTTCCAAACCAACACCAAAATCAAAGTCAGAGCCAAAACCAAAACCAAAATGGCTACATGATACCTATGAATTCAGATACCCCTATGGATATGGAATTTCCTATGTCAATGCCCATGCCGATGATGTTTTTTGACATGAATGGAAACCCAGTGGGAATTCAAAACCTCCAATGCCAGAATTTTGAAAGTGTTGGTTCTGGGTCGATGCAGGGAGCTTTTCAAGGAAACTTTAACGAGCCTATTAGTTTTCAGCAAGACCAACTGAGCCTTCAAAATGTTCACAATTCACAGCATCCTTATCAAATACCAGACCAAACTTTTATACAAGCACAAACTTCACCATTGCATTCTACTTTTTCTACTGATAATCATCATCATAGTCATAACCCTACGCAACCCCAACAAGCTCAGACACAGGCCCAGTCAGTTCAAGACTTTGCATCGTTTCAGAACGTTAATGGAATGAATATGGTGCCTATTCAAGTTCCTGAAATGTCTGGAATGCCGGTTCCAATCAATATGGAGCAAGCTATACAAATGGGATTGATTCCCATGAATATGAATATGAATATGGTCCCTGTTAATATGGCACAGTTTCAGCGGGACAATAGTCAAAACCAACACCAACAAGGACCAAGTCAGGGTGGACAGTTGATGGATTTTTAAAGTATTAAAAAAAGATATAAAAGATATAAAAAAAGACATAGGATCAACTGTTGAAATCACGGTTTAAATTTGGAATTATACACTACTATTCATTGGATTTTTATTATTTTAAACAGAAAGAACTATGATTGTACATAAGGAGATAAACAAAATGTAAAGATATTGTAAAATAGACGAAATAAAGATTTAAAAAACAATCCAGCAAGACAAGAAAAATACGAGTCCTCTTTGCAATTTTCATCATTTATGTCAATTCATATCCAGTGTTATTACTTGGCTTATACAGAGTTGATGGTCTGGAATCTCCCCCGATACATGATTGCAATACTTTAGATCCAAAGACTAGCAAACCACCAAGCAGCCATGACAAAGAGCTGGGTAATGTCAAGGAAGCTCAATTGACGGCGTCTTTTTGCACATGAAATACCCATTGAGTTACGCCTCTTGGAGGCCCTATTAAAAAGAAAAAGAAAAAATCCTGTGTATTCCTGTAGCTGCATTTTGGTTGACAGTATGGACGGCAACTACCCTTTAGTCGCTAAAGATGCTGAAAAAACACGTGGTCTCCCCACATTTACTGAGACAGTCCTGCTTACCTAATCTAACCGGTCTTCCATCATGTTAGCAGTACTTGTGCAACAAAACGTTCTATTCGTTGCAGTTTCCAGGAGGTGCGACCACAATACCGAAAATGCACCAGTTATATATGTCTGGAAGATATGACATGACAGTTTTGTGTCCTGCGCTTTGCTATATTTAGACCCGAGGCCGTATGCTATCAAGTTGTATGTAAGCTGATAGCGCTTATTATTAGTGATCAAGAAAGATTATGAATATGCCTTATTGCTTTTTTTTTTTTTCCATAGAGTAATCCAAAAGTCAAATTTTCACTCTGAGACCTAGAGGCTGATGGATATTAACAGTGGGATCTAGTTTTACCTGAATTAACCAGGGCAGTGGTGGAAAAAAAGCATCTACAAATTTGATTCGACTGGTATATCTTCTATTCTCATTACACAGCATGTCTAGTGTGTTGCTTGACACTTGAATACCAAATCAGAGGAAAAGCAAATAAAAGGCCTCATTTTTTTTACCTTTGTATATGTCTTTTTTGCTTTTTATTGCTTTGGTTTCCCCAGGAATATCTCTGGAATATAAAGAGTATACAAGGAACATACTATACACCAGTAAGATACCTAGAAAAATTTTCCTTCGCTTTCTTCGAGATAAACAGCTGCCCAAAATTTCTCGCAGTTTCAACTAGCCGACAGTTTTAACAAGCGACTCTAGCAATATACATAAACGCCACAAAGGTGCTCGGCTAATTCCAGTTGATGAAATTTCCATGAATCCAGATTCATTTTGTGTGATTTCTGGTTTTGATTGGTGCTAAGCACCCCCAAGTTTAAAACTCAATTGCTCGAGGGACAGTTTTTTTCTTTATTTTCTTATCAAATGCTTCAAACTAGCTCGTATTCAGCTCTGCAAATTTCTCTTTCGTACCAAGCAATCCATGGAAATTGCTTGATGTATAAATGGTTCTTGTTGGCGAGCATAGGCTTAGCTTAGGACCCCTTGAGAAGCTAACATTTAGCGTGGGCAAGTATTGAACCCGCGCGAGAACTCACCCATATTATGGATTAGGCTATAACCTGCTATATATATACGTTGTAATTGCAATTGCCAGAAACTGTCCAGAGAAAAAAAAAAGTTTTAACAAACTCGACACAAAGAACTTGCACTCGCACGTCTTAGCAGCTTGAAGCACATATCCCAGTAAGACGTTTACAACAATTCTAAAAACCACATCCGATTACTGACGCTAGTCGACGGGAAATTTAATCTAAGCAAGATCTTGGAAAGTAGAGTCAAGCACGGACATATTGCTGTCTTTTTGTAGATGAACAATCAACAGCAAACAATTGGGAAATGGTCTCTAAATTGTTGGAACATTGTTCCACAGACAATATTGTTCGTAGAGTTGTAGATTCCAACTTTAAACGTTGGGCTAATTCCTTTCAACAGTTGGAATCAGGATCAAGTGGTTAAGGTTGAATGTGTGTAGTTTTTCAAACGCCTGGCAAGTGCTCTTACAAATCTGGGAATAGTCTTCAATGCTGATTAATTCGGTCGAGCACCCGCCAATTGAAGGTCATCTTCAACTGTTCAACACACACTCTCTCTCTTTCTCTCATTAGATGATTTTGTGGGCGGTTTGAAAACTATAAGCAAGATTAGTGATACGAGACTTATTACTTTTCTTTATTCCGCGTAACTGCTAAACTACGAAATTTTTTGATTTCAAACATACGTTATTGATTTTGCTAGTAAAACAACAAGACGCAACTACCGCAATCGTATCTATGGTTTTATGGCCATTCTGGAATACTGCAGAACTAGCGTTGCGCCTAGAGAAATCAATAAGAGAGAAGATCATCATGTCCTGTTATTTTTAAACGATCATTTTCTGTGCAATAACTCAACGCATATACGAGGGTTGTAACTATAAGAATAGAACTATTAAAAAGCCTTTTCAATTTCCTGGGTTCAGTATCATCCAGTGTTTTGTCTCGATTGTTTTTTACAATATTGTATATTGCTTCTCATATATATAACCAAGGTCTGCAACTCATCTCACCACGTGATTAATTTAAAGTTTAGCCGCACCATACGCAATAATTACGGCCAGGCTAATTTTTTTGTTTGTTCAAGTATCCAGCAGTCGAACAAATATGTGCAAACCCATGTGAATTTTAAATTAAATCTTCGTTTACATTTGTAAAATCAGTCCATATCCATAAGGCGTTTTCTAATCTAAGTGCGAAATTTCTGAATATTATACGACTCGAATCTCAGGGCTACGTCCTCAATATCATTATATTTTTTGACATACTCTTAGGCATAATGTAAGTTGATTCTAGAAAACTACAAGCTCACTAGTATAAGCGGATTAATGGCCTAATTTTGCAACTCTCTGCTTATTCTTAGAAAGTCTTTACAAATATTTTAATCAATTGTCACACTGTTGGGACAGGGAAGATTCAAAGAGACCCCTTCCAAGCGTCAAACCGCAAAAATATTACTTCAGTACTTCAAACGTGTCCAAGACTCTGGTATATTTCGATCCTCGAACCCTTTTGAGCGACTTGAAAAAAAAGCCCTGTACTCTTGAATTGTAATCCTGAACTAAGTCCACGTCTGTGGAAAGAAGAAGCAATATTATTTTCCGCGAGTAATGCCGATATCCTTTGCAATGTTACCACAAAAACATTCACTTTTTCAAATCCTTTCTTCCTCTAGCTGATTCTAAATTCTTTTGTAATTGAATTCTAAATCAAGGAAGGCTCACCAAATTGCAGTCGATATTATTACTACTTCAGGTCCAATACCATATCCGGAGCTTTACCGCTGAATTTTCTCACGTATTTAGTGTTATTAGGTCGTACATATAGCAAAAGCCTACAATTGGTCAGTTCTTTGAAAATATGGAATCAAGGATCATGTAAGCTGTCAAGTGGGCGATGACATTAGTTAACCAAATAATATATCAGTCTCACTCCCTGTATGATCCGATCCCGTCGCTTTCAGAAGTCAACTTGAAGAAAAATACGGCGTTCTGTTGTAACCTTAATCGACAATGTACTATTAACTGCATAATACTTTGAACTTGTGTAGTACTAGAGTATTTTGATTAAATTCACACTGAAATTGAAGTTGCTGGATTTAATAAAATATGAATAAGTTCCATTCCTGTAAGTTTTATTGAAAAAATAAAATATATTTAGTATATAAAGCTGTTGAAAGTTGTGTAAGTTCTTGATTTCTACTAGTGAAGTCAGAAAGCCTATATAAAAGGTGTCTCCTATGTAGCAAATAACCTATAACGTACTATGTATGTGTATTACAAATTACTAATTACAACTCATAATTTGTGTTACATTCAACAGAAATAGCCATATCGAGGAATTTCACAGAAAAGTCAGCCGTATACAGTCAATTAAATTAACTAAGAAAACTTACACACAGCAACCCCAGCAATCGTGAGCCTGATACAAGGAAGTGGTTTTGGATCCAAGTGCAACGCTAGACTAGTGACGTTGACTTATGAGACAAGAAATTTACAACGCTAGCGAGAAACTTTTTGCTGGTAGAAATAGTTTTTCCATTCTCGAGTCATCTATGGTGAAATATACATTTATCAATTAGCTTTTGTATTTGTGAATAAATGCTCTTCTAAGGTTTTTTCTTCCTTATGAAATGTAGCCAAGACTCAACGGCAACCCGTCCTAAAGTTTACTTCTTTACTTGTAGCCTGAAAATCGCCTGATTTTAAACAGTGAATTACAATACTTCCAGAAACCTGTCCCGAAAATTCTAGTGCGATAAAATAGTGTAAACGTTGTTGTTTCATCATCTATGGCTAAAGTCTGAATGGGAGTTTTCGTCAACACACTTGTTCGAGTCAATTGCACGCACGGTAATAAAGACAACCAATCCGGTCGGAAGGACTTTCAACAATAGCTGCGAAGCAGCAAAATACTGATAAGATTAAAGCTCCTAGAATACTGTTTATCCTGATGAAGAAATGAAAAATTCAACATTATTACCATTCTGACTGACAAAATCCTTTCATGACTTGAAAATTGGTAACCCAATTACAGAGCCACGGAGCCAACTAATTGAAGAACTAGTTGATCTTATCTGATCAGCTCAACCGTCACGAGAAAGGGGGTATTGATTCACTTCTAGTAACAATTCGTTTAACCCCCTCCAAAGAGTTAACTCGATTCAGCTACTTACTTTATAATATATCAGTAACAGCTTTATTCTGTTGATGGCTGCTTGATTTGATTCTTTGTGTATATTTGGAACGGGGGTACGAATATTGATTAAAAAAATATGAACGGATCTAGGTATCGGGAATTCCAAGGTTTCCCGTGTAGATATCGCCATCGAGCAACACTAACTCATTCCAACCACGTACCGCAATATAGCCAGGTTCCTTGTACATAAAGGTAATTTCAAAAGGGCTTCATTAGCTTCGATCTTCCTGGCGTTTCTCCCATCAAATATCCAAGGTTTAGACAGATCTTCAGTACTTGTAATTACAAGCTGTATCACACAGGAGCCAATTCCTGTACACCGAATTTTCGGAGCGCAATAAATTTGGCACAGTGAAGAACATTTTGGAATCATCACAGTTGTGCCAATTGTATTATACATATATGATACATTACCGACTACTTTATTGCTGATTTCAGCAGCTGTAGATCATCAAGGCTTTGTGTTTGAAAGTATGTCAATCATATATATAAATCGGTAAGAAGAAAAATTAAGAGTAGTGTGTTCATCTCGTACGATGATATTCGTGATTCAGAAGGCACAAAAAGTGGATTAGAGATAATCAAGTGTTTGAACTGAAATATTTTATTAGTACTGATTTTAAAGTATCAGCAAGTTTTCAGTCGTTTACTAAACTTGGACTCTATACAGTTTGAGAACTATTGCAATTACCAAGATAAATGCAAAACAAAAGAAACTGAAATAAACGATTCTTTTCATAAACTTTGAATTGATAGGCATGATTCATTACTACAGGAAGAGGAGTAGCAAAAAGCGCCTGATTGTCAGCACATCCTGTAAATTTGTAAGCCCTTTCTTTGTTCAGCCAGCAATAGTTTGTAGCATCAAAACTCTCTTTCAAGCACTTTGAGCCACTCCACCTCTCCTAATGAGTCACTGACACTTACCTGAAGACTTGAAATAGATATATAACACATACAAAAGTGCGACAACTTGTCTGTGACAGAACTTCAACGAATACCTGTTGTAACTTCCACACAGACCATGATTTACGCTCTTTTAGCAATTTGCGTAAATACAAGTACAGACCGTCTAAGTGGAGTACTGCACACTAACACAGTAGTGTATGCATTGATACGCGTCATATGTAGCTACCTTTTTATTGTGCCTTGCATAATCCCGGGAGGACTATGACCGCCCATGCTTAACCTTGGTAACTGCTCACGCCATTAAGACTCTCTCGCTCTTTCACTCTCTCACTCTCTATGTAGCTGGCTTTAGCTATAGGTCCTTGCTCATAATGGGCTTACTCCTTGACATTCATTCATAGTCTTATTGTTCCTAGTTTCAACCTCTCTCAGTTGCCTGTGCCTCTTTGTTTTAATTATTATATGTTTACTGCAACTGATGATTGATTTTTTTTTATATAATGGCTAAAACAATGGAGTATTTACGCATAACTTGTCCAATTGATGACAGCTCTTGAATCCTATTCTATACCTGAGCCTACATACGCCCACCTTCTGTCACAATATCATGGAAGTTTGTTATCTAGTTTCGTGTCTGGCGAGACTATTCAATACCCGTCCTTATCAAAATAGAAGGTACATCTAATACCAACTTTTTATACCAAGCAGTGAAGGTTATTACAAAATATGTTCTAACTATACTCCTTTAGTATAAAGCCTTTTTTGGGACCCCCTTTTGCTGGCACTAAATCTAAACCACTGCTGA
Source organism: Magnusiomyces fungicola (assembly GCA_900654225.1). NCBI lineage: Eukaryota > Fungi > Ascomycota > Dipodascomycetes > Dipodascales > Dipodascaceae > Magnusiomyces > Magnusiomyces fungicola. The sequence goes on from CAACAH010000005.1 coordinate 1,581,581, forward strand.
TCATTACTTTGTTCTCAAATATTGCTATTTATCAGAGTGATTGTATTCCGTTTTGTCTAGGTTTATCCTTTTTGCAAGAAATATACAGTTCACTATTATTTCAAATAACCTATCATTTCCCTTATAGGCTAACGACCATCGGAATTGAATCACCACATACGTTATAAACTCTTGACACGCGGCTTTTAAAACAGTAGTAGCTTTGTTAAAGCTATATCATTCAACAAATATCGATAAATGCTCTAGAAAAAAACTTCATGGCCAGACCCACGTCTTTTCTTCAGTGTCTTTTTGGATCGTCATACTTTGGACAAACTTCTTTTAGTGACTGGTGTGTTGACAAGTGGTCGTATAGAGAACTGCCAAGTGAAATGCGCTAATGGTGCAGATACCCAACCTATGAGCGACAAAAGCGCCTGGAAAGAGAAGCTATTACAGAAATGCAGTCCAAAATAACAAGTCCATGTCAGAGTTACTTCCCTCTGGTATACACATCGATACCCTCTGATTCGTTTCTACCCCTTAGTTTCTCCAGTAACGCTGCACAATCTTTTTGTGTTCAATTCCCGAATCTAATTTACTACTAGCTTGGAATAGTTGAGTCGTTGAGTCGTTATCAAAATACCATAAGTAATTGGCACGTGTAAGACGCCAACAACATTGTTCAAATCTTAACTTACAAAGAAGAGTTGCCACATTTCGTCGTGTCTAGGGGTTAACAGAATACGGAAGTTATATTAAATTTAATAGGTCTGTAGATTAGTTGCCGCTAGATAATCCAAACTGCACTGCTCAAGAAAAGAATATCCTACATTGTAAAGGTCGCCAAAAAGTCAAATACTTATACCAATAGTGTTAAATCTGCACGAAGTCTGATATCTTAACTATCTTTTTTTAAATGAAAAAAATATTGGGAAACCAATACTCACTTTATGACGTAAAAGTCTTGTACACAATGAATTAAAAACAAGGTTCGTTATTAGCAGCACTATTTTGGCTCTTGTTATTAATATGAGTTGTGATAAAAAATCTTATTTACTATGCAATTGACTAAAAATACACGAGAATTAATGAAATAACAGTAATAATCTAAAAATTAATTAATAAATCACTTTATGCAAGATTGTTTTCAGCAATATATTGCCCAACAGTAAGACGAGGAACGTAAGGTGAACCTGGTGAAATGTCTTGATTAGGAGGTCCCGACACTGGAGCGGCCAAACCCCAAGCACCAGCAGCACCTGGAGCAAAAATGACAACATTTCGATTTGGTTCGGGATCATATGATTGAGATCGGAGAGCATAAGCACTTGCAAGCTCGTGGACAAACATACGCTCATATGGCTTCATGGCTGGGAATTTCAATGTTTTTTCCAAAGACTGCGACGCATCTGCTGAATGCTGTGGTAAATGTGAAATGGCAAACTCACGAATCTTCTTCTCAATATTAGCACTCCAACCTGGTTTGCTCAAGTATAAGTCAATAGTGTCATCAGTGTACTTGAACCCGTCATCGTTATTTTTAACCAATTCCATACCAAAGGCCTCAGCAAGTTGACGACGACGAGAAGCCTCAAGACACTGATCTTCACATGGTATCAAAAGCGTCACATCACGGTCATCCTCAGTTCCCTTACAAGGAACAGTCCTAGTTATTTCACCACACTTGCAGCCCAGCAGATGAGATTCCTTGCACTTGGGGGTCGTACCAAGTGGCTTAACACTTGCACATGGCTTGGGGTAATGGCAACGAGAAGTAACGTGCGTATGGCCACAAGGAAGTTCACGACCACAAACTCTAGAACATTTGGTTTCACAGGTTGATGGCTCACCAGGCTTGGCAGGGGCATGACACATCTTAGGGCATGGATGACCACAAGGCATTATCTTGCCACAAAGCTGACCACAGGAAGCTGATTCCTTGTAGCATGGGACACTCTTTACTGCAGAGTTCTTTCCACAAGCACATGGTTTTGTAACAAGTTTGCGACATGGATCACAAGGAACATCTTCACCATGGCACGGATGTGTGGTTGCTGGAACATGGCCACAAGCATATGGTCGCGTACATGGGTATGGGCAAGTTGGCATCATAGTACCGCATCTTACTGGTGCTCGTAGAACTGTGCGACCGCAAGGGCATGAGACATCGTCTGATGAAGAGTCTCGGCATGGACCGCATGGATCAACATGGCATGTTCGTTGACAATAGTGCTTACCGCAGTTAAGGAGAGTATTACAGGGCTTATCGCACTTGTGTCGAGTAGCATATTCCCTCTCAATTGATTCATTGTATGCTGGATGATGTTTATTGTAGCCTTTTCCCCAAGAAGCTGCCTTTCCATGCTTGTTCGCCTTCTTTTCAAATTCGCAACAAATCTCAGTACATCTGTGTCTTCTGCAGTCCAACATACCAGTACAACGTCTAGTACAGATGGGCTTGAGGCCGGCAGCCAAAAACTTGCAAGGGACTAAGTATCTGCTATGAGTACATCTGCATCTCATTTCAGATATGTAATAACAGGGTGAACATTCTCCTTCATGGCACAAATCATTGCATATGTGTCCACACTTGAGCTTTTTTCCACAGATCTTACCACATGTTGGAATGGTTTCGGTACATGTCGAACGAGGGTGTCCCAAAAGATCAATGACTTTAGACTTTCCACATGGGCATGTTTCTCCGTCATTTGGTTGTTTGGGGCATTTAAAAGTATCCTTGGTTCTAGCATCACACTCAAGCTCATAAGAGTGTATACCACAGTCATAAAATCCTGTTGAAATCTTGTCACAAACAAAGAAACCAACCCAAGATTCTTCTTCACCGGTAACAGGGTCCACAACACGAACATTCTTTTTTGGTTCAACTGAGGAACATGGTATCGTTAATTGGGTATCACCACAGTAGCATTTTGCTGAAATTGATTCAGGGCAGTCACCACAGAGACCACGATGACATCGCTGTTTGCATGTGTGAATACCACAGGGTAAGGTCTCGCCACATACATTGTCGCATTGCCATCCATCATAGTTTGTCAAAACGCACGGAAGTTGCTTGGTCTTTTTAGAACAGAAGCACTTAATAGGTGGTCCAAGGGCTGTACAGTCCGGATGAGGGCCTGGATGGCAAATGCCCATGCATCTGTGAGGGCAGCTCGGTAGAGAGACACCACAAGTTTGACCACACGAATGAGGTGCAATACCATCATAAGGCGGATTTATCTCCTTTTTGCACCAACATCTGTAATCAGATGGGATTCTGGAAATTAGGCTTGAACACGAAGGACATTTCCAGGTTTTAGTGCCCAAGTTGCTGGAGCTTGTATCATTGTAATCAAGAGATTTTTCAGCCCATTTGCGGATGCATGGCAGGTGATAAACCCTATAGCACACCTCACAGGACCATATCTCGGACTGTGCGTTTAAGTCGTCGGCACAAACTAAGCACAAATACTCGCCATCTTCGATCTCGGCAAGTAGCGATTCAACAAGATCCATTTTGTCGTAATTGTGAGCATGTCGCTCTTCATGAGTGAGATGCGAATGAGAGCCCAAATGGCTATGAGCAGAAGACTCCACTAGTGCAGGCATTTCAATGTTGATTGTTGAACGTTATAAATAAAAAGGTATCGATTGATCAAACAACCCTTTGAGCAACAAATGAGTGGGAAGATGGATGCATTTAAATAATCGATTGATCTCCAGAATTTTCTAGTGACAGCGCTTGTAACAAAAAATTGCCATCTGCAGTGAAACGTGAGTCACCCAGACTCGAACAGGGTCACTGTGTGTATTAGCCACGTGAGAAAAAAATTCCAAACTTTAAAATTATTTAATCACGTGAAATAAACTATACGGCTCAACGATGCCGCTTGAACCACCAATCCTTATCTAGGATCCTCTCATCTCAGATTCTCTCATTTTTTCCAATATTGGACCTCTCGTTTGTTTATTTCTTACCACTTTTTGTTTGAAAACTCAACTCATTATTTTTGTATGAGATTTCCTTTACGAATTGCTTCGTTTATAAGAAAAATGTCTAGCATATCTCCTAGATCATATGTGGTAGGTTCAAATTAAGGAATTGCAGCTTTTTAATGCAAAACGTTGGCTACAGTTCTAACTCTCCGTTCTAGGATGCTGTAAATGCACTCAATAACCTCCAAACAAACTTTGCAACAATTCAAGCTATCCGCAGTGCCGGTCAAAAATCCAATGAGTTAGCAATTCCGCAGATGATCGAATGGATCCGACGTGCTGGATACAAGGTATATTATAATTCTTGATCGTTGATTTATGCTCAAATTCTAACTCGTTTTTCAGCCTTCTGATTTTGACAAATTGAACGCTATTCATGTTACAGGAACTAAGGGAAAAGGATCTACTTGTGCATTTGTCCAATCTATTCTTGCTCAATACCAAACTGGTGAGCCCAATTCTCCTGTTGGCAAGATTGGACTATATACCTCCCCACACTTGAAGTCTGTCCGAGAAAGAATCAGAATCAACGGTGAGCCTATTACTAAGGAGCAATTTACAAAGTATTTCTTTGAAGTTTACGATGCCATTTCTAAGACTGAGACTGATTTGAGCAAATTCCCTGATATGGGTGAAGGAATCAAACCCAACTATTTCCGATTTCTCACTTTGTTATCTTTTCACGTTTTCTTGCGGGAAGGTGTTACTAGTGCTATCTATGAGGTTGGTATTGGTGGTGAGCATGATTCCACAAATATTCTTGAGGCTCCTACCGCTACTGGTATATCCTCTCTCGGAATTGACCACACCGCTATTCTTGGAAATACTATTGAAGAAATTGCTTGGAATAAGGGTGGAATTTACAAGCACAGTGCTAGGGCTCTATCTGTGCGTCAACCAGAGAATGCCCTTAAAGTGTTGAAAGATCGAGCCACAGAAAGAAAAGCAGAATTTGTGGTTCTTGATCCCTCAAAATCCCCTGTCAAAGAAGTTAAGCTTGGATTACCCGCTCGTTTTCAATACATTAACGCTACACTTGCTGTTGATTTGGCGAAAGATCATTTGACTAAGTTAGGTATCGATGGTATTGACCTCAACCCTGAATCTCCACTTCCAGAAAAATTTGTGAAGGGATTGGAAACCGCTACATGGCCGGGACGATGTCAGACTATTAATGATGGAAGAATTACTTGGCACCTTGATGGTGCTCACACTAAAGAAAGTCTTACGGAGACTGGTCTTTGGTATCAGACCATACATGATCCAGAGGCTGCACACCATGTTCTCTTATTTAACCAACAAACTCGCGATGCCAACTCTTTGATTGGAACTTTAGTTGAGAATCTTGGTGGAAAGGACGGCCAGACTTCTTTGTTCGATCATGCCCTCTTTTCTACCAATGTCACATGGTCTTCAGGAAACTATTCTGCTGAGCTTACCTCACTCAACACCTCTAAGGATGATGTCGACCACCTTGTTGTTCAAAAGGCCTTGTCTGAAACTTGGGGTAGTCTTGAGCCTGGGGCTGAACGCCATGTTTATGCTAGTATCCAAGAGGCTATTGAGTTTATCCAAGGCTTGGACGGAAAGGTTCAGGTTCTTGTTGCTGGAAGTTTACATTTGGTTGGTGGTGTTTTGGCCGTGTTTGATGGCCCTGATGCCGAATAAATGTTACTGAATAATACTATTTTTTAGATTTTAACATCTATGATTTTTGCTTTTTTATGTTTTGCTTAATTAACGGACTTCAACATCCATGCATTTATGAATTTTTAATAGAACTGAAGAAATATTTATTAAAATACAATTCACAAAAAATATAAATAAAATTAGTCATAAAATCACATTAACAAGAACATCTATTTTAGTTTTCAGCAATACCGGTGTTTCGAAACTCAGCCTGTAACCAAATTCTATACATTTTCAACTTTCTCTGTCTGTTAACCATCAAGCGCCTATCAGTAGCAACTTTGACAACTTCAAATTCCTTTCCAAAGATCTCATTAAGTTCCTCCTCAGTGAAAAAGTACACGCGGGTACCATCACCTCTAATGTAAAAATTTTCGTCCAGCAATCGCTCCTTTTTAAATCTGATCTGGGTCAAGTCGTATCGTCCATAGTCTCTGAACAAAATCTTTCCATCAGGCTTCAACAATTTTTTCAAGTTCTTGACAGCTTGATCCCATTGATCAGGAGAAAGTGCACTGAACACAAAGATCATGACAACTATATCGACACTATGAGGTTCAATTCCAGCCGGAAGCTCGCCAGTAGGCTCCGCAAGATCCCACACTTCGGCCATAGCATGCTTAGAATCAAAATGCTCTGATTCTCTTACAATCTTAACAGCCTGTTTAGAAAAATCCACACCCATGATCTTCAAGCCAGGATTCTCGTTATGTTGTAGCACAGGGAACATTGTATTACCGGCTCCACATCCAACTTCCAGGATCATTTTTGATCCAGCATCCTTATCCAAAGTGTCAAAAAGAGCAGGGAACTCAATCTTCAACCACTTTCTGTCTTTAAAAAAGTTGGCTTGATTATTGCGATAGAATTGATCCCAATATTTAGCAGGGTTGCTCATAAATAAGTTCTTGTCAAAATCCTTGACAGGGTTCTCTTTTTGAACAACCAACTTTGCTTCAGCCTCTAGACGTTGCTCTTCGCCCCATTCAACATGATCCCATGCGTTGTGGTTCCACACCTCATCATCATCTTTTAGGTATCTTTGTCCAAATGAATATGGTCGGTCTCCCCGTTGTTCACGACTAATGTTCCAGCCCTCGTCAGTAGGCTGCTCGGTGGACTCATTGGTTGTGACTTCTGGCTGCTGAGCTGCAACACCAGTTGAATCGGTGGTATCAGTAGTCATCCTTGAAACTTGTGCAATATTTAGACTTGCTGAATTAAACTAGAAATCAATGCTAAATGATAAGATTAAATTTTTTAATTTGATTGTGCAAATTTTTTTGGTGCGGCTTGTATGTTGTCACGTGCCGTATATGTTTGGAAATAATCGTGTTGGAAAGATCTTTAAGAAAAATGAGTAATTAAAATATTAATTTTATATGCGATTATTTAATTTTAAGTTATTGCCACAAATTAACACAAAACGTTTACGCAAAAGAAAAGTACCATTTACATCTATGAATATTATATTTGTATTTCTTTTAAGTAAGTTCAGAAAGTCACGATGGCCGAGTGGTTAAGGCGTTGCCCTGCTATTAATAGCAAGTCAGGCAATGGGTTTTACCTGCGCAGGTTCGAATCCTGTTCGTGACGATTATTTTTTTACTTATACTTGTTAGATTGATTTTGTGATTTTTATATTAAGAAGTTTACAAATGAGTAGATTAATAATCAAAAAATAATGATTAGTAAGTTAGGTTTGTACTGTCTTGTCCTTTTAATTCAAGTTCAGGTAGTATTCTCTCTCAACCCTCGAATGGTCTTGCATAGATAAAGTTAAAACCTGACGATAATGATTCAGGGACCAAAATCCCATTTACTGATGAGTATTTGCATCAAGAAAATAATCACTTAATGTTGGTATATATTTTACCAATTGAAACATCTTGTATACTGACAAACGAGTACACAGTTTTAAGACTCGCCAACATTTGTAACTGTGCCAATCAAACGTAATTTGAAATAACTGTATACAATTTGGAAATAGAATAACAATAACAATCAATATTTTAAAAGCAAGCAGCAAATAAAAATAAGAAAAATGAATGACATTCAAGTGACATATAGCAAGATGATTTGGATTTGAAGAATATTTTGGAAACCATCATTTAAAGTTTTATTGGTGAGTATGGCCCGTATTAAAAATAACTTTGGAATATTCCTCTATTTCCCATTGCTAGAGCTAATACAAAAGCAGTACTGGTAATAGTGACAGTTATGTTAACCAAGAAACATTTTAATATTTTTGACAAGCTACAGGATATATCGTTGAAGAGTAATATCCAGATAACTATCCATATTGTTTGTTACACATGATCCTGTAAACTGAATAATTAATTACACACAAAGATTACTGCAATTTTAATAATATTTCAAATAAATTATTATATTTTTCTAGAAATATCCCCACCGTTGGCGCAACATATCACCAGTTGCTTATCAAATATTATTAAAAAGCGGCCCTCTTTGGAAAGATAACTACCCTCCTTAGAATAACCTTTTTAAGGTTATTTCTAAGGCTATGAGCACCACAAACTTTATAATTTACATAAGCCTGGTGTTTACCCCAATTAATACAGGTTTTAATAGCCTTGAGATACTAGAATGTTGAAGATTTCTATTTCATAAAATTTGGTCTGTTGAAAGCTTTATACTGATATATATATATATATATAGCCTTTTAACTTTCAGCTATTTGAAATCCATCTTCTGGGCCCCTTCACCTGACTTTTCAGAACAGGAAGAAAAAGAGAACAGGGAGCTTAAATTCAATTTTTTCTTTTTACACTTTGACAGAGTAAATTTCAAATGATTGTTGCAGTCTCAAAACTATTGTCTAGAAGTCAAATTTCCCGTGTAACAGCAGCAATCCTGGATCTCATACTCGTTGTTTATTCACATCATACAGATTGGCTAATTAATTTTATGGAAAAGGTTTCAAGAGAAGAATGAATATACCAGTCTATTGTCATATTCTTGAATGCTGCCACTGCCTAGTTATAAATTAACCTTTACTTAGTACTGAAATTAAGTAATATCAATGCACCTCTCTCATGGGTATATTTTAAGTTTTTTGCTCTACAATAGTTCAATGACCAATTTCCTTTTTTCTTCTTTCCTCCTTTCATATATGAACTTTCAAAGCACCTTTGATTCTTTGCAGAAAGATATCTTCTCCTTGAAACTATATTTTTGCAACTGTCCCCCTTTTTTTGCTTCAAATTTCCTCCGCTTCTTAATACATTAGCAGTTGTTTGTTGAATGAATTAGCAATTCAGCCTCAACCGTTTGAATTTATCTAAGAGTAAGTACATTAGACCCGTTCTAACTTTTGAAAAGGGAACAACATAGAGAACTTGATTCGAATGAATGCCTTATGATAATAGCGCAATAAAATTCACAAAATGCTAATTTATATATAGCGTTGTCTCACATCTTTACATGAATTTGGTATGGCTCTTAGGCTTGTTATCTGGCATAGTGAACCCATATGCAATAGACTTTGAAATTTGTTTTTGGCTGCTTTAGATTACTTCACAAATCTAATATATACATCAACTTCTCTCATTTTCCGTCCTTAAATCTAACCAAACCTCTGTTTCAATGATTTTAGCCCAAAATGAAAAACTTCTTTAAAATCAACAGCAGCTCCGACAACATTACGCCTTTGTCGCCTAACCCACCACCTCAACTAGGTCGTAATGGTAGGTCTGAGTTTAAAGGGGATCGAAAAGGATCACTTCCTGCGCTGAATGGTAAAAAGATTAGCTCTCCTACTCCGGTTCCCAATCTCTTTTTTGGTCAGTCGTATAACACTTCTTATTCTCAGCAACAGCAGCAACAACAAGCTAAACTACAGCATCATATACACCCACTGTACCAAAAGCTACAGCATCCTATTCAGACCCAATTCAAAAATAAGCAAAAGCTTCTCTCAGCACCTTTAGATTCTCATTCGGCAATACGGGCGGGCCCAGACCACCGACTCGAAATCCACCATCCTGGAAAGAAGATTATATTTCAGCACTCTCAAAACACCATCCCACGACATAATAACCACCTCAACAACGTTGGAATAAATCCTATTCCACAACAGAGTTTTTCGACTCATAATTTACTTATTCAGCCTCCCGTTATTCCAGAAAGACCAGTTAGATCCTTTTCCGATTCATCGATGGCAGTGGAAACCTCATCGGCGACATTGACCCCACTTGCATCCACTGTCACATCTAGCTCCAACTCAACTAGTAGAAGCATGATTCGAACATCTACCATATGCGTCACGCCTACCATCATTATCAGCACAACTACTCCAGATACTTCACCTAATCCGGTATCAGATACATTTATGGAACCTATACCTTCTGTCATCCCAAGCCCACCACACAGCACTAACATGAAATCTAGTCCATCAATAGCCACAGTAACAACCACAAACATTTCAGTTCCTCCAAGTCCAAAGGAAAGAACACCATTATCACCAACTAAAAAGCTCAGTGAGTTTGTGGTCAATTCTGTACCTAAGATTTTGAAGAAACAAAAGTCATCCAACACTCTTGGATCGAAACTTCAAAACACAACGTACTCTCAAAGTCCTACGAATCCTGTTGAAGCTCAAGTTAAACTGCCCATTCCGGGAGATTCTTTCAAACAAACCAAAGGTAAGTCTTATTAATTAGGCATGATTTCTTGCTTGTCACTTTTTTATAACAATCCCAAATACTAATATGACTCATGTCTCAGTGCAACAACTGCAAAGAATTGAAAACATCAATTCAATTAATCTGCTCGGTCCTATTACTCCCCTTTCCCCGTTCAGCCTTCATTCTCCGAGTGGCCCTTCAAAACTTATTGCTCAAAGTATTGATAATAATTCAAAATATTCGGAGGATTCTAGTTTTGTAGCCCCTTCTATCAAAAAGTCCAAGTCGTATACAACAGTTCAAGCCAGTCCTCTTTCCTCTAGCACCGATTATTTCGAGCAGTACCTTTCTGACACATTTGCAATTATTGGTAAACAAGACTCACTTTTAGAATCAGATTTTGCTTCAGGGCTCACAGATTGGTTTTTTAACTCACCTGAAGATTATGAATCTAGAAAAAGCTCTGTTGAATCTCTCAATCTTCATATTCAACAACCGAACATGCAAACATATCCCCACAAAGATAGTATCAGCAGCAGCTCTCTCTCCTTTTCTCCTCGAAGCAGTGGTAACGAAACTGACCAAACGACCTCCCTCTCATCCTCCCTTTCTTCACAAAGTAGAAAAAGTCCTATCATGAATAACATAGGTACAACTAATTCTCTCGCAGTTCCTCATTCTTCTCTTTCTCACAAAAATTCCGGCAATTTCCAAACGAATACTTTGCCTTCGCATATTCCTATTAACAAGTCTGGAACAGATAGTAAGCATTCTCACATGGATTCCAACGCTTCTTCAGCTTCAACTGCGTCCTCTAATGGAGTTTCCGAAAAACATTCAATCTTAACCGAAACTACCAGAGCTAGTAGCCTTTCTTCTACCTCAACAGATCATAGCAACGAGCCTCTCCAAAGCAAATCTGTAGTCACTCTTCCATCCATGGCCCCCATTTCCCTCAAGCCCATCAACTTTGAAAAGCTTAATCAATACAAAATCTCTGCCAAGGATTCAAGTTCTGATAACAACGTTACTCCCACAGAGGAGCCTGACTCTAGTCAGCATGTCTCTAACCATAACCGTGAAAAGTCTAGAAATGACGTTGCTGGTAACCTTGAGCCCCCACGAATGTCTAAGATCAACTTTGGCAATTACCAAATTAACGATAAACCAGACCCCATGCCTAGTCTTGATCCCATCCTCAAAGACTTGGAACAAAAAGGTCTAATGATTTCTACTCCTGTTTTGCCTCAAAGATCCCGACATCGAGCTTGTTCTATTGAGGATAAGCCTGAGATTCCAAACGATCCCTACTTGAACCCTGTTGAAGAGGTCAACAACACAGCTTCTTCTCCTCCTCCTTGTGATAAATCTGATTCAGTTTCTCCAAAAAGTTTAACCTCTAGAACATTTTCGGCTTCCCCAGCTTATAGTTCTATGAAATCTGGTTCTAGTCGAAGCTCTTCATTGAAGAGTTCAAGAAATACTAGAAAGCTGCTCATGACGAAGGATCTTCCTGAACTCCCACCCGGAGCCACCTCAAGAAAAAGCTCTTCCAGCTCTAGAAAAGGTTCCGTCAACTCTCGCAAGAGCTCCAGAAAAGGAAAGGATAAACGTAATTCACAAAGCCAAGCCATAAGCAAAAAGCTTTCACGTCCTAACATTCCTACTATTACTGCTGAAAATGCTAGTCGACAAGCAAGTGTATACGACTGGGAATGCATTACTAACAACCTGGATATGATCAACACCAGCCTTGGTGACTGGGAAAATGAAGACGGGGACCAAGAAACGGACAATCTGGGAAAGCTTGATCATTTACCTAAAGTCAGAGGCCGTAACCAGTCCCATATTTTCAACTCTGGGTATAGTATGTGTGACATCCCAAGTTATTACTTCCAACCTCATCCTCCTTCAATCCCTGTTCCTGTTCCTAAAATTAGAGACTCAAGCAATTCCCCCAAACAGTATCACAACCCAAAGGCCAATATGAAAGCCCCTCGTGCCATTGACATGTCCAATATGGAGCGTAATAAGCCTTTCAACAGAAACAAATCTCTCCTTGGATACGACCTTGACAATAACAAGTCTAGAAAGACATCAAAATTTCATTGTCAAAGTGCTTCCACTTCCGACGCTGAAAAGAATTTTGAGATTAACAATCTCCTTGCTCCTCCTCCCCCATTATCCAACGGCCACAAGAAATCTGCATCAACAGCCACAAGTCCTTCTAGTGTTTACACGACCGAGTTTACACCCACGCCTCCGAGTATCTTATTTAAAGAAGATTATAACTTTGCTAGCACTTTATCCTACACCAGAAGTCCATCAATTCAGCCAAGCTTCCAGGAACTCCCTGAATTAAATCAGCCCAGCAACATATATGCTCACCCTAATGCTAGGGTTCCCTCTTCTCGTTCCATGAGTGTTCCAGTGATCAACTATCAGCAACATAGACAGCAACAAATGGAAGGACTTAAAAATCGAGAATGTATTGAAGAAGAGCCATTGCTTCCGGAACTGCCAATTCATGGATCGAGTTTTTCGGACAGCACCTCATATCATAAAAATATATGCTCTATTCGGCCAGCTTTAATTGAAAATGCTAGCACTAACACCATCAAACTTGCAGATAAAGCTGTTGATGCTGCCAGCAACTCTCGCGACTCATTCACCAAAAGTTTTACTGAGGCTATATCTATGCCTATGCATCTTCCTTCCTCTCTTCCTAATGATGGTCTCGAACCCCAAAACAAACTCTCACCCTTGAAACTTAGAAGCAGAAGTGTCAGTGCAGCTCCCAAATCTCCAACAGGTGCATTTCATAGCAAGCTTGCCAACTTTGGATATGGACACACTAAAGAAAAGCTTCCTGAAACTGGGCATCCTCATACTGAACGAAGTTACAGCGTTAGTAACTCACTACAAACTTACAGCAGCGTTGCCTATACTAGCCCCACAAACAATTCTTTGAAGTCGCAAAAGTCGCAGCAACAGCTGCGAAATCCATTTTCTAACGGCAACAAGTTCTCATCAGCCTCTTCTTCCTCTCTACCTGATTCGAAATTGCAAGCTCAAAGCTTTCAAATTGGTTCAGGTCATAAACAAAATGAAAACTCTCTTGACTTGGTAAGCGCAAACAGAACTCCTCCTCCTCCTCCTCATGAACTAAGCCCTTCTCTTTTCAGTCCTCCTCCCAGATTCAATTTTAATAAAGCTCCTTACACCAAACCGGTTAACGATCCGATGACTCCTGTCACTACAATCATTAATAACAATGCCCCCTCTGGGTCAGCTGGAAATGGTGCCAAGTGGAAATGGAAAAGGCCTAGTTTTAATGTTGGTCGAAAATACTCATAAAAAACTTGCTATTCTTTCCTAGGTTTTGTCTTTATTTGTTTTTTAGTCTCGCTCCTTTTGATTTGATATTTTAATATAGCGCTCCTTTTTTATTCATTTACGAAAATGTTCAGTTTTGTTTAATGTATTTATTTTTGTTATCGACTCGTTTGAAAGTTTTCTTTAGTCTCCTTGTTATTAGTCCCAATATGATTTGAAATGATATATGATCCCTAATAAACTCTCTGTCCTTCAACAATAGCTATTTGGTATTGAGATCTCAGATCACTTGAGCAGTTCAGTGTAAAAAATTAACACTAATTAATTTTTTTCCAACGCTTCTTTTTTCTAATATCTAACTTTACTCATTCATAAACTAATCATATGGTATTGAAAAAAGCAAGCTTCTTTAATAATGACCAAAAAATGTGAGTATTTTTAAAATGAATCATCAAATTAATATTAATTGAATCATCAGATTATCACATACACAATGCTAGTTTAGGTTATTAATTAATATATTGCTCTAATAATGTTTTAAAACTTTCAAAGTCGAAAAGGAATATGAGATTCAATCCAACAATAGCAATCCTCTATATTTTGAACAATTCGATTGAAAGTTTCCCCTGCAACGGCATAAAGAACTCAGCAAAAACTAGTTCATTCGTTAGTACCTCAGCTCATTATTGAAATGCCTCTGGGTATTCATGCGTAGTTATGTGAGCAAGATTAATTGTTAGAAACAATAAATCTAGTATAAAACATTAAGAGATCATGCTGGCTGGTTTCGTCTATCATGTTTAAACTGATATTACTGAGATGCGTCATGCTGTGACCATGGCGCCTGGGCTATTTCAGATACTTTTGTGTTCTATGTTCTTTTGTACCTTACAACACAATAAGCTTCTAGCACTAAAAATATTACCCCTGAAATCATGCTAACAGGAACCCAATTAATAAATAAAGATGAGAAAAAATCAGGAACCTGTGTAAGAAAAACAATAACTCCGCTCAATTTTTATCATCTTTAGAAACCTAACTTCTTGTAATCAAATCAGAAACATGAAAAGCTGATCAGGCAATAAGCCTAGGGCCCTTTAGAATGTATCAAAAAAATGGTACGTTATCATAATGATTAAGGAAACCATATAAGTATTTGGTTCCTTTTTCCTGAAAAGAAAATATTGATCAAGTCTTAACTGTTCAAGATGGCACTGAATAAGTGAACCGGTTTTAGAAACTTTGTTCGCTAAATCGAATATTTGATCTGAAACCCACGGCCTCGACACGAGGGTTATGCTGTATCATCAAAGATATATCAGTCATTATTACGACTGACAGCGAGAAATTATATACTGGTAATAAGAATCATGAAAGTAAACAAGATTTGGAATTTCTTTTATCAGTCAACCATATGGCTTCGTTCTTCTCGATAGGTTTTCCATTTTTCCATTGTTTCAAGAGCACTCTCCCATAATTCTGTTTTCTTTTTCAGTTCACTTTGCAGGTGTTGGATTTCTTTGTTTCTCTTATCTACCTCACTGAAAGGCACTAGTGATGAATCATGAACAACGCGAGATACCTTTGAAAGTGCTAACTCCAGGTTATCTTGAATTGCTTTTATAGGAATCGGTTGTATTACTCGAGCAATCTCAGTACCACTTCGGTGGGAGTGGCTCCTTGTCTGATATGTTTGCAAAATAGGGTCTAACAGAGGTAAGACATTCGATGATTGATGATAAATATTGCTGGATGAGATGGAATTAATATTTCCGGATTTCCTAGGGTTAAGCATATGGAGAAAGTTATCAACATTTGTAAGGCCTTCAATATCATAACCCATTGCTTGAAGATTATCGAGTCCACCAAGTGAAAGTGATTTATGTGTACTGTAATATGAAAGTGTTTCAGAAACAGGAATTTTACAATCCTCCACTTTGTGATGAGCTAAAAACAATGTACTTCCTGTTCGGGTTTCTTTACTATTTTGATCTGCTGGTATAAAGTCATCAAGTTCAGTTCTCATATCCACCGCTTGTTGGCTAGCACCTAAACTATGAGCCGTCCTCCTATGTCCATTTTCTGCAATCTTATTCAAAACCAGTTGAATTTGTACGATTAGAAGATGAAGAAGAGAGTTGTCATTAGCTAGAGAGCGAAGGGCTGTGACTAAAGAGTTCTGCCATAGTGCAGTAATACTGGTATCATTCTTGGGAGAAAGAGATCTAGATCTATCAGAATCCACATCTGAAAGATCACTTCTTGGTGATGCAGATCTGACTAGGCTTGACGGAGGCTTATGTATGGAAGAATATGAGCTCAAAGTTCTCGAAAATCCCCCTGAGGGGCCAGTACTCTTCACTGTGATATTTTGAATTTTGTTATTCGGTATAATCAATGGCCTTCGATCAACATCACTGTCACCTCTACTTCCAACTGAAATAGACTCGGACCACTTTCCACCACCTAGTTTTCTTGTAAGAGGCTCCGTTACTCGTTTCTTTAGCTTTCCAATTTCAACATCCCGTTTTCTGATCTCGACCTGGAACTCCCGTCTTGATTTCTCAAGAAGTGCCTGTAGTTTATTGAATTCCTCCAGGGTATATCTGTTTTCTTTTTCTAGTTCCTTCACCCGGCTTTCAAGGTTCCTAAACCATCATCCAGTTAGACTTTCCCCAAGGTCATTATAATACTAGTATACTTACGTATTAATTCGTAACACTTCATCTGACTTTTTTCGAATCTCACTAGATTGACTTTCCATTATTTTAGCTCGTTGTGCTTGAGTGCTAACCTCCTTCTTTAGTTCTTCTATTTTTCCAAACATCTGTTCTCGAGACTTGGAATCATTATTTATAGCTGAGAGAAGACTATTCAAAAGATCAAGGAGACTTCTATCTGATCGTATTGCTCGTTGCTGAATCTTCTTTGGAATCTCAGGTGTTCCTTCCTGGCGATTTTCCTTATCACTCTCGTTATCCTTGTTGGTTGTATGTGCATTAAATAGAAATGATGGAGTTTTCGAAAATGGCACATTAGTGGCAAGGTAATGAAGCTGATGCGTGCACAATTCTAAGGAACTATCAATGTCTAGAAATCCGTTAGAAATCAAAACGTTGGTGACATAAGAGGCTGCAGACTGGATATCATGAGGAACATTGAATATGTTGCTCTTGGAAGACATTGTAATAGATCTGAATGGATGAATGTCAAAATGTCATTAGTTTGCCGTATTAGACAGCCCTAACACGTATATATAAAATTGTAGTTTACCAGCTAAATGGGGCGAAATAAGTGCTGATAACTGAAGATTAACAACTAGATTGGAAATGCAAGAGATCATAATTATACGAAGGAGTGTTTTGTTTACATTCATTATCTTCAGCCGTGCCATAGTATATTTCAGAACGGTATTGTAACTATTGGCCTTACGTTATATATCAGGGTAAGGGATATGCTGGTCAATTTTCGCCGGACTTTCAGATCATAGAGGTGAATCAACCAAGCCCAAGAAGACCTCAGATGATTCCTTGAATCCAGTATTTTTATATCTCATACTCTAGGGTTTTTATCAAAAAAAATCGCTATGCTCAGATCAACATGTTTTAGGCATTGTTCTGCCCCCTCATCGAGTGTGGCAATTAAATCCTTACCTGCCTGGACTTTGCAATACCCTAGCATCATATTAGCCAGCAAGGATCGAGAAATATCAAAACCTTTAAACATAGGTACGAATTTTGTATCATCAATTCATACCAGTCGTATCACCCGACCCCCTTCTTTTCGTGTCAATCCTCGACAAATTCAGGATGCCCGAAGACGAAAGCTCGAACGAGAGCAAGAGAGTCGACAGAAGCTAGCAAGTGTTTTAAATCTATCTCAAGCGGCGTCTCAAACTCCTCAAATTAAATCAGTTGAGGACTTGAAAAAAATTCTCCCGAATCTACCATATGATGAGCGCGTCAAGATCACTTCTTTAATTAATGAATATGGCGACAAACTCAACGAGTGCTTTACGAATATAACTGAGATTTCAAATGAGGATGAGATTGCCTTAAATAAGAAGGAAAATAAGTCTCCACCGATATCAGAATACCAGGCAGCAGTTAATATTATTGACGAGATGGTGGAGGAAATTATAGAGCTTGAAGAAAGTGGTAGTCCTACACCTGAATTAGTATATAAAAAACTGTGGAAGAACGTGCACATTTTCTCAAAAATGGTTCGTGGATCAAACGATGAGCCACCTTTGGAGCTTCTTGTGGTTTTGTTCCAAATTGCCAAAAACCAGGCTATTGCTAAAGTTCGAACACGATCAATCAGAGAAGTGGGTGATATCCTTTATAAACTGCAGCTTGTTCGTCTTGATCCATATAATGAGGTTGACTATCTGAACTCGTTGGTTAGTAGCCGAAGGGTTAATGATGCTTTAAAGATTTGGAAATCAAGAAGATCTAAGAAAGATGTTGAAAACTCAATATGGTGGTTAGAAGTCGGAACATGTCTATTCCAAGAGGCAAATGATTTTTCCAGCGCCGAAGAGCTTGCTTCCGAACTAATTCAAAAGCACGACTATGTTCCTCCAAAAGTGATTTCGAGGTTCATTAAATGTTATACCGATATGTCCAAATTAGAGGATGCTTGGAGATGGTCTGAGTATCTAGTGTCTCAAGTAAAAAAAGCAGGCAAGTTTGGTGAGGTGGTCGAGCTGTCAGGAAATTTGGAGCCTGAAGATGCTGAAATTATGTTTAACCAAAAGACAATACCCACTGAGAATGATGTAATTGATGCTCTTGATATGATTGTTAGAATTCCCAACACAAACTACAGTTTGAAGATGATTGAGGCAGCTAAGTCCGTTGGAGCAGATATTCCAACTTATACGCTACTGAAAACCATTAGAACTATCTCAAGAAATATCAGCTTTTTGGATACCGAATCAGCTTTAAAAACCCTTGCGAATTTAAGAAGATCCCAGGGTAACCCCGATTCTGTTCTCATTGTCGGAGACAATATTATCGATCAAGTTGCATATATGCTGTTATATGATAACCCTGAACTTCAAACCAGCAAGACGTTTTATCAGGAATGGATTTATGGTTTAGTAAGCCTTGGAAAGATCGATCGATTGTACGAAGTACTAAAGGATATGAATGAGAAGAAAGTTCAGCCGACCCAGCTAGCAGCACAGTATATAATGAAAATATTACTTAGCAACAATTTACTTCCTGTCGCACTTGAGCTGTTAGACCGAATGGAAAATGCTGATAAACAGGCAAATAATGAGTCGAGACTTCCAGTACCTTCACCAATTCATTATTCAATTTTCATTCAATATGCTGCTCGAAGAAGAAATTCACCACTTATCATTGATATTTTGGAAAGAATTAGAATAGCTGGGATCAGATATGAGGAATCCATATACCTGGCTCTTTTTAATTACTTTTATCGTACAAAGCAGTTTTCCGAATTTCTCAAGCTATTAAGCATACCCATCTCTGATAAATACCAGCATTTTACTTCAGTAGGATACGGAACTATTTGGAGAGTTCTTCGAGACTATTTCATGTCAAACCCCAAGGACATTGCGAATTTTACCACACTTCCCCCTATAAGATTTGACGATGAAAATCCCATCATCAACCTTGCTGTTCAAACCAACTATAATCCTAATCAAGCTATATCGGCAGAGCTTGGCCTTAAAACTTTGGTCATGAAGATGCTTCAAAGTGGCACATTCGTTCCCTCCCTCCAAGTTTACGAAAGCGTTTTGCAAACGTTTCTTATCACTGGCAACAATGTTGCATTTTTTGCATTACTTGAGTTCATCTCAAAGCACAACAAAATTCAATTCGACACGGTATTTGCGTTGAAACTTACCAAGCTGGCAGAAAAGATGGGAAAAATCTCTCAGGGAGACAGTCATTTAATCAGAACACAGGTTTCGTCACTGGTTCTTTCAGCAACGTCTGTTCAAAGCAAAGCGATTAATAACATTATACAGTCCCGAACGTCTCAGAATAAGTTGGAATGTGTTCCGTTTGACGCATTAAAGAACTCGACAAGTCTGGCACTCAATTTTAACTATCAGCATCATAGGGATCAGATTGAGGAGCTTATGGCTGAGTTCACGACACCATTGTAATAGCCAAATATCATTTCATTGTATATAATACACTCCTCACTCCACGATATGTATTTAGTAGTAAATTTATCTTGAATTAAATATTTATCAAATGCATTAAAATAAAATAAAAATTCAATCAGGTTGATCTAGTATGTACAAAACAGGATATTTTTTTTGATTTTTTTTAATTTTTTGGTTTGTTTATATTGGAACAGAACATTTTCACAATCGGTATGTTCAATTTTCCGTTTCAATACCAATTACTTGGAGTAATGCTGGATTTTTAATGTGTGCTCCAAGGCTTTTGGCACTGTCATACCACTTCCGGGCCTCATTTGTATTGCCTCTCAAGTAGTAATGCTTAACAATTGGTTCAAACATGCTACCAGTGACCAGCGGTGAGGTATCACACACGAGTTTCAAGATTTCTTGGGCGCTCACAACGTCATTTTCACGGCAAAGGGTCCGGATTAACGTGGTAACGGAGTTTAAGCGACGACCCGGATATCTGGATGGAGCGGTAACTGGAAAATGTTGGTATCCTGTGGATTGTGTGGCATCGAATGAGTCGGGGGAAGTATACTCTGACTTTAAAGCAGGTTCAAATCGTTTGAACGATTCGTTGTTTTGAAGCAAATATAAGACAATTGATTTAGCAAAACCAATTGCAACTGTGTTTCCGAATCTGACACATAAGTTGAAAACAAAGCTATCAATTACCGATAGATAGACATTGTGATCATTGTAGTAATCCGAGTTTTGAAAGCTCTGGTAGAGTTGCATAACATGTTGCAAGTTCTGGGAAGAGTTTAAGACGGAATCATACAAAATAATAAGTGCCAACGGCCTAAATTTGTGAACTACCATAGGCCCTGGGGCTCGGATCTGAAATTGTATCCAGTCGCCTAAATTATTGAGACTGTCTGTATCGAAAACCTTTGTTTCTTTGGATGTCCAAACCTCTGTATTTAGGTGTTCCATTTCTTTTGCCGTTGGTTCCACATTATCGGGGTATATTCTAGGTACATAGTTAGGCGGTGGTGACGATCTTGATAATCCTTCAGGAATCTCTGAGAAATACTGATCAAATAAAAGATTTTTAATGTTTTCGACTCCAAAATAGGCTTTGTAGTATTCATAAACGACACGGGCAGAGTATCTGTCTTTGAGAAGGGCCAATATCTCGGTACAGAGATCTTGAGGAAATGGGCGTCCCATTTGATGTATCTTGTGCAAGATTTCAAAGCATTTGCTTTCACCAGCATCTCCCGCATAGCAAACATTTTTCAGTGGAACATCAGGAGGCGGTGATGGGTTTTGTTCGTTTGAACTGTCATTTCCAAATTGAGTATAGGCTTGTGGTCCGTCTCCCATCTTTCTGAATCCTCGAAACATAAGGGTATACAGCTCTACTGAAGGTGAAAACTCTGGGTCTTGAGCCCAATACTCTAGTAATGCACCGGCTTCTTCCATATTACCAGTGTCCACCGATGCTTGAAGTGCAATACGTAAAACTTCAGTTAACGCATTGTTAGAATCTGGCTTATCACCCAACTTTGATGAATCATTTTGAGTTGATTTTCGGCTAGGCTGTGATGAGAACCGAGGAGTGGTTTTTTTTTCAGCATACGCTGTCAGTAATTTATCTCGAATAAAAGTCTCCATCTCTTTGTTCTTTTCTCGGCCTGCAATCTTAAGCATCAAAGCATATGTTGGAAGAGAGAATGTTGGCGCTGGAAGTTTGACAGCTAGGGGTGTTGGAGCCTCGGCTGAATCCTTATCAGCAGAAGTCAAATCTGTAGAGGAAGCTTCATTATGAATTTCTGTTCCGTCCGGTTCACCATCTTTTGGAAGTTCAGTAACAGACTCTGTACTTTGTTGAGTTTCTTCTGCAATTCTATGTTTAATCAAGTCGGTATTCATGACAAGGTATCTGTCGGCGTCTGTGCCGTTAAGAAGGAGTTGATCGGTCAAATATCTATAATGCTTATTCGTAAGATCAATATTTTTGGAAAGCAGCTGAACGTAAAAGTCTGGCATGGTACGTCTTGGGACTTGACGGAACATACAGGAGGCGATAACAGGGAAAATGCTAAGTTCTGGGGACTGAAGATTAATTTGTCCAATAGCCTCGTATATCAGGTCGCAATTCTTGTAAGCCTGTAAAGAACCGGGAGATTGAAGCTGTGACCCCTTGTCGCTGTGAAAATTAAGAATTAAATGGGATGTAGGACTTTGAAGGTCATTGAAATTCGACTGAACACGATAGAAAAGGGTGAAATATATTAGAGAATTGAGAGCAGAGTTTAATCCTTTTTTGTAGCAAAGGTTAGCGCCCACTTTATCGCCAAGTTTCGATAAAAAGACGTCATCATCAATATGATGAAGTAAAGAAAGCGCAACACTTGGAGAGTGAAGTTGGGCTGCTCGAGCAACTAGTTGTGGTATTAAAAGAATGCAGATGCGTGAAGAAATTATTGGCTCCCAAAACCGATCAAAATCTGTCCAAGAATCAGGATTAGTTGGCGCTCGTATGGCAAAAGGATCATCTGGGGTAACTGAGGCCTGGTCTATTGGTATTAGGCTAAGTAGGATATCAAAAAACTCGTTCGGAAGATCTGCCACTTCAACCATGCTTAGATCTGAATTATATTGTTGAAGAGCCCCGTAGACAGCGTTTAGTGTACCTAGACTTGGTGCAGCTTGAATCAGTGTACTCGACCACAAGTCTAGGGACAAAGAAAATAGTTTAGGGTCTATTTCCGATTTTAACGAAAATGTCTGAAGTCTAATTGCAGGATGATCCTCCCGTTTCAAAACGGGATAGCCTGTGTTCTCAATTGGTTTTACCAAACTCTCATGTTCAAGCTGGTCCTCTTCTAATTCGTTGATAAGTTTTACCTTTCTCGCTTCTTTATATCGAAGCAACTGAAATGTTTGTTGGATTTCCCGCAGGTTATCAAGAGACGAGGGCTGGTGCAACTGTTCCACAGTGTATCTAGCAGGGGGGATATGGTTCTTAGCGTAGATGAGCCAATAGTTATGCGTCCACACCTGGCATCCTTTTGGTAACTTGATATTGTAAGGAGCCCGAATCGACTTGGTCTTTAAATATGCAATTGCGTCATTTTTTTTGCTTATATGGACCTGAGAGTATCGTGGGATCGTGTATCTCATTGGGTTGCATATGAAATATAGTGTGATTGGTGGATAGTAGGGTCTAGGCAGAAGTAAGCTGAAAGGCTGTGACGTCTAGACAGGTATTTGTGAGACGGTTATGAAACATACGCTCTGTATCTAAGTGATGTGTTTGGCAATAGAAGAAGGATACGTTGAGCGATGCTATGGCATATGGTCGGGCTAGTCAAATGCTTGGGGTGACTACAGCCTGAAAATTTCTGCGTGATTAGCCTATGAAACGGCTGGTTGTGGGATTACCCTAACCCTGATTATGATCCAGCTCTGGAGTGAGCAAACCGTCGAGGCCAATGCGTGGGGTTCAAGCTACACATGCTCGCAGACCAAGACCAAGACCAAGACCAAGGTGAGAGCCCGTGGTGATGGCACAGGCGGCTAAGTATGTATACATAACGGAAATACTTGCTGGGCTATTAGCATGGCCTCGTGCGCTTTATGTTTCCTCGTAGCATTAAGGAGCTTGGGCTGCACCAAAGGCCCAAAGAGCCAAGGCTGGCAGCATCTCCTAGCCACTTACTACGCGGCATCGCGATGCCAACCCTTGAGAAAGTCTTTAAAAGTCTTTAAGAAAGGTGAGTCTGTCAGTTTAAAATCTAGCGGCGGTATGCCTAGCCACGAGAACACACACACACACACAAACACACACACAGATGGACTGGAACGACGGCTAAGTGGGCCATCTCCAGGCTGCTTGTTGGCGCTAGAGTCGGTTCCACAAGCGTTCCCAAAGATCACCGCGCCTAGAACGGGCAACAAGTCTTGTTTCATGTATGATTTTTCCCTGCATTCAAGCCACTAAGGACGGCAATTGAACAATTCAACGAGAGCAGTACAATGCAACAGAAGAGCACGGCCAGGCTCGCAGCATATGTGTGTGTACTCAACGCGCCACGCACACCTAACCCTGGAAGAAGGATTTTACTCGTTTTTTTCTCATATTCGTGAGATTTCAACATGTCACGTGCCGTCAGGATGTGATAGTCGGGTACACCCCAGCCCCAGGAAAAGAAGGTTGATTACCACGGATTTGTGGCTGGCGTTACGAAATAGCGCTGAGTAATAGCAACATGCAGCCTATGAACACCCTCCGAGAGCCCGGTTCTCGATGGAGGCAGGACCTGCAACGGTCGGTGGGGAGGGCTTTGCAGCGTGTGAGAGCGTGTGAGCGTGTGTCGCTGGGAAGGTGACTGTGACTCAATCTGAGAGAAAGAGAGAGAGAGAGTCCTCATTTGCCCTTACATACATGGGGGTTGTTCTGTCAAACTAGGATCCGATTCCGCTGGAAGCTAATTTCGTGTATGGGGGAGGAGGGGGTGCCATTTGTGTGTGCGTATAAATACAGCCCCCATCCCATGTAGCCGCTGATTCCAATCTTCTCCAACTCTCCAATCGTTTGTGGTGGGTTTTTTTCCTTTGAATCTTAACTCGTCATTCAATGCTCTTTCCAGTCACACGCCAACTTGCACTAATTCCAAAGCTAACACCTAGCTTTTTATCTCATTTACCCAAAGTTTCTTCTGCTCAAACCACTAACTTTAAGCGATCTTTCACAATGACTACCACCCAGGAACAAGAGTTCAAGCCATTCCCCAAGCCCGCATCCAGGGTTGCAAACTCACGCAAAGACGTCTGGAGCGTGATCAACGAGGCGGCTGCTTCGGTCGAAAAGGAAACCGGGCAAAAAGTCGTCAACCTTGGACAGGGCTTCTTTTCTTACTCCCCGCCGCCCTTTGCAATTGAGGCTGCAAAGGCCGCTTTGGACCAGCCAATGCTGAACCAGTACGCTCCCACTCGCGGTCTCCCTATCCTTAAGCAGGCTGTGGCTGACTCCTACAGCCCGTTTTTTGACCGCGAGATCAACCCAGATACCGATGTCGTCATTACCGCAGGCGCAAACGAAGGTATGTACGCCGCCTTTACCGGATTCCTCAACCCAGGCGATGAGGTTATTGTGTTTGAGCCGTTCTTTGATCAGTACATTTCCAACATTGAGCTCCCCGGTGGAGTCGTCCGCTATGTTCCTTTACATCCCCCCAAGGATGGTCATATCCGATCCGCCTCAGCCGCTGAGTGGACTATTGATTTCAAAGAACTCGAGGATACCATTAATGAGCGCACTAAGATGATTGTTTTGAACACACCGCAAAACCCCACTGGCAAGGTTCTGAACAAGGAAGAGCTCGTCAAGATTGGAGAGCTTGCTGTCAAGTACAACATTATTATTTTGTCAGACGAGGTTTACGACAGACTTTACTACACCGAGTTCAACCGCATTGCAAACGTCTCTCCAGCCGTTTCCCGACTCACCTTGACTGTTGGTTCTGCTGGTAAGACCTTTGCTGCCACTGGCTGGAGAGTTGGTTGGATTGTTGGTCATCCTGAAATGATTAAATACGTCGCTGCCGCACACACTCGAATCGTATTCACTGTCAATACCCCATTGTCTCACGCTGCTGCCACTGCTCTTGTTCAGGCTAGAACCAATAGCTACTATGAAGAACAAGTTGCTTCTTTCAAGCACAAGTATGCTATTTTCACAAAGGTTTTTGACGACATTGGATTACCCTACACCATTGCTGAAGGCGGCTACTTTTTGCTCGTCAACTTTGCCAAGGTTCAGTTCCCTGATGACTATGTCTTCCCTGACGATGTTGTCATTGGCCGGGCCAGAGATTTCAGATTAGCCTACTGGCTTATCAAGGAGTTTGGTGTCGTTACCATTCCTCCCACTGAATTCTACACCCCCAAGAACGCGCACCTTGCCGAAAACTATCTCAGATTTGCGGTTTGCAAGGACGATCATCTTCTTGAGGAAGCTGTAGAACGATTGAAGGGTTTGGCCAAGTACATTACAAAATAAATGTATATATGTTTACCTTTACGATTCTTATATATATATATAATAGAAATTGACGCAAATTAATGACAGGATGTAGTTGAATAGATATGAATACTACTAAAAAGAAGTTATCTTTGGTGATATAGTCGTTAAAAAGATTCAGCCGTTGCACTTTATTTCCGCCCTTATTGAAGGTTTGTGATAAGGGCCTAAAATCTTAATCACAGGCTGTGATGCAGTAACAATTAAGCAACAGCAGCTCAAGACTCAAAACTCAAAACTCAAGGCTCAAAGCTCAAAGCTCAAAGCCTGTACGCAAACGTGCAAGTTGAAATACATGCCTCACATTAAGCCAGCATATTAAATTACACGAGAAAAGGATAGATTTGAATTACAAGATTTTTTTATTAACAATCTACTTAGATAAATACAAAATTAAACAATGTAAAGATGACATTTCATTTGAGAATAACTCATCTAGATATTTAGTTAGTAACTAACATCCAAATACCAACAAAAAAACTGGTGAAAATCTTTTGTGGAACGTCAATAAAAGACAGAAAAGTAGAATCAGACATCCAAGGAAGGAGGTTGGCGGTCACTGGCTTCACTAGATTAGGTTCGACGTGAGCTACCGTGGAAACTGCGAATGTTTAAAACAATTTTCATCATGCAAAAGCGTAGGCTTTTGTACTTTTCTTTCCCAGATAATCAAAAGTTTACTCAAAAGTGTATCAACATACCTAAACATGTTTATCGCCAAGCAAGGCGAGAGTGTAACATCAACAAGATTGAGTACCAATCAAGCAAGTTATATTAACAAAAACATCTTCATGCTTCCGACTTAGGAAAAACAGTACAAGCAAAAATTCTTTGGTCAGGCAAATCAATACTGGCAAGTAAAGCCCTTGGGCCCAACCAATGAACCCCCGAAGGAAAACACCGGCTGGAAGGGCACTCATTAGCACTTTATCGTCATAGTCGATAGGATAAAGGAAAGAAGAATGATAAACTCATCATAAAAAAGAATGTTGCTTGTACTTCGGCTTGAATCGATAGAGCCACCACACACACCCAAGCATTAGATGATGAATTGTGAATCACAAACATCTGAACACCAGGTACTCGAGATTTACTCAACACCGTCACTTAGGGTGGATCAGTAACTAAAAAGATTCTTGCCATTCCGCAGTCTTCTGCAAGAAGATGTTAATAATTAATATAAGGATGATAAAAAAAACTCTAGTGAGGAGGGAAGTAAAAAGAAGTGTACGAACGGGAAGGGAGTGGCTTTTTATAAGCGCGGGTGGAAAATTTTGCAGCGGTGGGTGTAACCCAGGAGGTCAGGGTAACTTTGTGATAAATGATGAGTGACAAAGTTACCCTACCTGGAACTTTAGGGTAATATTTGTGTGTATGACTAATGATTACGTGGTGTATGACCTGGTGGGCGGTGTTCAAACTAGGAGAGTTAGATACGGGGCGTATACATCACGGCGGGCCCACCGTAGGACAACAAACCGTGCGTACACCGGCCATGCTCCAGCTGCACAATATAATATATTGAAAGACTTTGGTCTAATCAAGTCTGGTTGTTGTGCCACATTGTTTGCCACAGTGTACCAATTATTGACCACCGACCTGATCATGTTTTACTGATAACGGTCCCCCATGTCCCATGTCCCATTTACCATCTTGCTATTTTGCTTTCTAGAACGCTCTCAAACAGTTCACTTTAGCACCACGGCTAATTCAAAGTCGGATAGTGGATAGTAGTTCAACCCCTAAAGCACGTACCCAGGCGCAAATTGCCCTCACTTTCCATTTATTACCATTTAAAATTTTTGACCATACCGTCGGAAATATACCCCGTATTTCGTTTTCGCCTTTTTCCGTTCAGACATTTCAAAGGCTTTAAATATTGGCCTAGCTCCTGTTTCTTGCTCACATTTTTTTTAATTTTTTTTTCAATTTTTTTTTTAATTTCCACGCTTAATCATCCACACAACATTTATTCGGCTACACCCAAGATATCTTTTTCCAAGCATAACCGTCCCTTTGGCTTTTACTCTCATCTTCACTCGACCTAAAACTATTGCTATTACAGCAACCACAGTTCGCAACCATGAAGTTTGCAAAGCTTTACCAACAGACCCTGGAGGCCGAGGGCATCCCCAAAGACTGGGTCGAATCGGGGATCCAGTACAAGGCTCTCAAAAAGTGCATCAACCGAGTCGTTGAAGAACTCAGAGAAGTTGGTCTCGAGCGTGAGACCCTTCAAGCTCTTTTGGAGTACCAGGCAGAAAGCTCTACAGAAAACGGCACCGAGCTTGCTGCCTCTTCACCAGCAATACCATCTCGAATAGCAAATGCCGACAAATCACGACGACTGTCGTCCCCTTCATTGATTTCTTACAAATTCGACGGTGATACGAAAAACTTTTCCCCCAAGATTGTTGTTGCCGTCGAGACATCTTCCAACACGCCAGTGGACGCTTGCTTGTCATCGCTTACTATCCAAAGTCTTCGGGACATGGGCAGAAAACGACGAGAAAGTGATGCCAACAGCGTTTTCACCGAATCCAACGACACCAACGAAACAGGCACGATTGAGGTTGATCCTACTGACGCTGTTTCCATCATCAGCGGAATCATACCCCTCACACACCCCAAGCTCCCGGTGATCGAAGAGGACGAAATTATGGAAAACGTTATTATTGACGACGATCTCAGCCTTAACCACACATCAGCCAAGGTCTCATCTATGAGAGATTCGTTGATGTTTGACATTGAAATAGAAGACGACTTTGAAGACGACCGGGTTCCACTCTTAAACCATGAAGAAGACGAAAACGAACCATTTCCCCTTGCCCGTGCTGGAAGCATTGGCTCTGAGACTAGCATCAGGATTGTCCCCATTCCACAAAAAATTTTGGACAATGCACTCAGCCCTGCTCCTACTAATGGCTCCAATTCTAGCAGTGCATCGCTACATACTGAAGG
Source organism: Magnusiomyces fungicola (assembly GCA_900654225.1). Classification (NCBI taxonomy): domain Eukaryota; kingdom Fungi; phylum Ascomycota; class Dipodascomycetes; order Dipodascales; family Dipodascaceae; genus Magnusiomyces; species Magnusiomyces fungicola. Next base: position 1,610,397 of record CAACAH010000005.1, read on the forward strand.
CACTTCCAGCTCAGAAGAATCTGTTTCGCACAAGCGCCATGCCGAGTTCATCGAGGATGAGGAGCACCGCAATGTCCGACTTATTGAGATCCACCTGGAATCCGACAGCGTTTTTTTCCACATGCTCATGAGTGAACTCCAAAATCTTGACAAGTTCAACCGAAAACAAGAGCACCAACTGACACAACAAATTGATATCCTTCGAAACATCATTGCTACGCTGGTTAATCCCAACTCGCGCAAGACCGACATGTACATTTGGCGTGAGGTTTTTAAAGAGTACATGTCCTCCAACGTTTTTTTTGCAACGCTAGAATCGGACCACGGCGAACACGACGTAGATACGGCACGAAGAAAGCTGATTCATTTTGCCTCGCGTATTTTAGGCTTCAACAACACATCACAACTTATGGATACCCTTGGATTTCAGCCTGAAGCAAGTAATAGCAGCAGTGGACAAGGCAGTGCGCCACCAGCCAATGGTAACAGCGCAGGTGGACACGCACAAAGCACCTTGTTGCCATACAATGTTGGCCGAAACGGGCAAGGATTGTCAAGCTCCAAAAATATCGTGCCCAATTCCAAAGAGCTTTTGGAGCTGGAACACGCATCCACCGCGCATATTGAAAGTGTCTTGGAGAAGTTCTTCAACAATGCTGGGACCTTGTCTTTTGGAAGCACTCCCAACAAGGGCATGTCTACACTATTGACTAAACTGAAACAACACAATGCATCTGTTAACAATAACAATCTTATCGGCCAGTTCAAGAACAAGGAATCGTACGACTCTTTCCGTCAGTTTTGGACCTTGAACACAGCGTTGCTTCGTGTGCTGCAGTTCCAGTCCATGAACCGTATGGCTATTTCCAAGATTTTGAAAAAGTTTGACAAGCAGACTGCCCTTGATGCTAGGGTCCGGTTCCCAGGATTCCTTGGAATTGACACCAGCAGCTCGCCCAATGCTCTGCAAACGCAGATTGTTAAGAACGGAACGCCATTCCTCTCTCATTCCCTTGCCAAAAACATTTGCTTTGTCATTAGCGAGCGCCTATTACCAATCACCCCGCAGATTGATGACTTTTTGTGTCCTGTCTGCCTGAGCGTGGCGTGGAAGCCCATCAGGCTGCATTGTGGCCATGTCTTTTGTGTCAAGTGTATGATCCATCTCCAGCGTTCCAAGGACGACAAGTGTCCAATGTGCCGAAAGAATGTGGTTCTCAAGGCGGATTCTCTTAATCTTGACCTTGCACACATGGAGTTTCTCAAATTGTATTTCCCCAAGGAGACTAAGGAAAAGCAGCAGGAAATGGAGAAGCAAATCATGGAGGAGCAGATGGAGCATCTTAAACGGTCCGGTGATTGCATAATCATGTAATAAATGGCTTTTAAATTATTTTTAAATTATTTTTCTATTCTTTTTTTTTTTTTTTTAATTATTTTAATTTTTTAGATTCATGATCCTTACGATTTGACCCTGTTTTTACTTTGACGATTTCAAAAAAAAAAAAAAAAAAAAAGTTTATAGATTTCTAGTATTGTTTTTTGTGTTATCTCTTTTGTTTTTATTAATTCATGACTTGTTTTGTAGATTGCTCTTTTTCCTTCAAAAATATAATATTGCTTTTAAAAGCAACAAAAATTCTTCCCAGCAATAACCACGTTTTTGAGACGGTTTCTCAAGGAAGCTCCGCAGCTGGAAATCACAAACAAGCGTTCAGAACGAAAGGCTGACCAAGCAGCCGCACGCTGGTACCGCCGTGACTGCGAGTGTATACAACAAATGAAAGGAAGGAACCGGCACCACGTTTTCACGGCGAATTGCTGTCATTTGGTAGTAGCACAGTCACAAGCATTTTGAGCTCAGGCTGCGTTTAACAAAAGAAAAAGGCAAACAAGGCAAACAGGCAAACAGGCAAAAAGATAAAAAGTGTTTGTGATACATGCCAGTCATATTGTGGGGACGTTTGGAATTGGCCCTGTATGGGTTTATTTGGGGATATGCCAGAAGAATCAACAATAAACGTGTGTATATACCATGTACATGCATTTATTTAAACAACAAGATCACTATTAACGCTGGTTTAATCATCAAAAAAGGCCAGATCTGTTATCTATATATAAGACTAATAACGGCTTTTGTATTATTCCATACACACTGTTTCTTCCCAAAGTCTTCCAGAAACCCAATCCAGCCCTACCCTACCCTCCCTCTTCTGTCGCTTTTGTCATTTACAAACTAGATTTACTTGCTAGTTTCTTTTCTTCCGCTCTAAACAACCTAATACTCTCCATAGCCATGCCTAGTCCAGATTGATACCCAGTTCCTCCGGCACCATAGTTGTGGATCACAACCCTGCCGCTGCCCCAGCGCTGTGCTTCGATTCTGACGCCGCCTTTGCGACTGGGCCGCAATCCTGCCGCTTCCCTCACAATCTCCAACTCTTGGATCTTCTTCAATCGGCCTGTGGCTGGGTCGCGCAAAAGCTCAGGATACAAGGCCGTGGTTCGATGCAGAATATCGTACGTCTCGCTCCCGTAAGTATCCGTGGAATAGTTGTTGGGTTGCAAAAAGCCTCCAAGCACAACATGGCCTACGTTTCCTTTTCTCGTCGCTCTTTTCTCACCAGGCGACTTGCCAATGTCCGTGTCCACAAACGTTTGCGGTCGTGGAATGACATACGTTGCGTAATCAGGCGCCCACAGGCACCGATTCTCGTTGATATGGGGTGCTCGAATGACCACAACCTGGCCCCGAGCCGGGTAGACATTCTTGTCTTGGACCCCGCCCAATGTCTGCGCACCAAGACCGGTGCAGTTGAACAAGACGTTGGGGCTGAAGCCAGTCACTGAAGCAGTTGTTTCAAACGCCTCGTCGATGCCAGACACCTTGCGGCGAATAAACGTAGCGCCGTGACCAGAAATATACCCAGCCAGCCATTTAATGAACATGGGCGAATTAAAGTTGTACGTCGTGTACTCCACGCCAAAAACAGCCTTCTCAGGCAGCTCTGCTTTTGGAAGAACTCGGAGATCGGGGATATAGCTCTTCAAGGAGTTGAACTTGGCGTCCGGTGGTGGCACTTCCGCCCAATACTCACGAGATTTGAGCCGATCTAACCCAGCCTCGTCTCCATACCGTTTTCGAATCCTGTCAAGGTTTCTAAAAGACAGCTCGTCGTACTTCAAGGTTCTTGGGTCCGACGCGCTAATACACGAAAAGTTGCCGCCTGCCCAAGGCGATGTGTATTGGCCCGACTGATCTCCTGGTAAATATTCCGCAATGTATACCAGGTCCTTGCCTCTGCCCTGTTCGACCAAAAGGTAGCCTGTGTACAGGCCGATAATTCCAGCACTACAATGATCACTGTTAGTCAACTTGTTTTTGACAAAAAAATTGAACGATTGAAAGCAAACCTTACCCAAGAATCACAATCTTTTCTCCCATGGCGTTTTTTTTTTATATCTTTTCTTTCTTTTTACTGTTTAAACGTTTATGATGTTTATGACAATTGTGTAATTATAAGAAAAACAACAGTTAACTAGAAATCTATAGATCAAAAGCTACCCAAGACAAACAAATGAACGAAACTTTACCCACAGATGCAAACAATGAGCCAAGGTTGTATGAACGTAAAAAGGATGAGTCTTCGAGTTATAATTCTAACACAGGCGGTTAGGGAAACAGTCACGTGCGATCATCCTAGTAATGTGAAGACCATGCGTGGGTCAACCTTGGAACTGTCTAATTTCTAAACGGGCCGTCAACTCTACCACCCTCTTTTGCCACAGTAATTGAGATATCACAAATAATATTAAGCAACTAATTAATTGGCATTATCACAATAAAAGTCAATACATCATACACACAAGCTTTTGCAACACAGTATATATAATTCCTATAGACCTATCAAGAGTTAATTTCAAGCAAAAAATAAAACCCACATGACTTTTATATTCACAATCCGTAAAGTGAATTCGAAATAAAATTATATTTTCAAACTGACAAAAGTAAACTGTTGGAAAGAGGCCAAATGATACAAGCGCTCCCAATTCGTCTAAAAGATTTGCAAGTCAAGGCTTTTTTTTCAAGTGGTTAATTCATAGTCATTCTACTGGCAAAACAAAGCAAGAGCCAAGTAAAAGTAGAGAATTAGCCAATTACCCAGACTCATCAGTACCCATGGTGAACATAATCCGTTATAACATCTCAACATCTGCTTAACATGCTCATAAACTTGTTGGCTCCCGAATTGTCCCAACCATTTTCTTGTTCTCGTTATCACGGTCAGCCTTGCCATTGCCCAAACCAACAACACCATACAGTGCAAGTGCATGCTTGTGAAAATAACATGCCCATTTGTAAATATCCCATTTTAAACTGATTTATTGCTGATTTGAAGCATTTCGATGTCGAGCTGTAGTTGTTTCTGGATCGACCAACCCCTCTTGACCACTACTAAAACCAGTGCTGACAGACTCACTAGAACCAGTAGAATCCGCTGGCTTGGTTATCGCGTGAGACTCTAACAACGCCGGGCTCGATTTGGCTCCAGCATCACTTTCAATAAAAATATCGTTGGAAGCTTCTGCTGCATCGCCTACTGAACTGGTTGAGCTCGACGGGGTATCGCTAGAGCTAGATTCGTTAGTCGGAGAAACAGATAGGTCAAGATCATTGTGGGCTTGGTTTAACTTTTCAACTTCTTCTTGTAATTTCAGTAGCTCCTTTTGGAACCTCTTGCCAAAGATCTCAATATAGTAGGTAGCACCATTATAAGAAGCTGTAAAGAAAATAAAAGTCATGAATAAGCCAGATAGAATGGGGGAGGCGTACCACAATGGGCAAAGCATCATTGTAGAAAGCTGGTAACCATACTGAATCAAAGTAAAAGCCACGACAGGGAGTGGGTCAGGTAAGCCATTAACAAACTTTCCAATAACAGTGTTTCCATATGATCGTCTAAGGTATTCGAAACTAGTCATTCGTCCTGCTTTGATTTTTTCTTGACGACGTACAGTAATAAAGTAGTGGTAAAGGGATTGCCAAATCAAGTATGCAATGCTTGCCCACAGGAGACCGCTGAGCATGCTCCACTTGGCCACTTTTACAGCACCAGGGAATCGGACTGCTTTGTAATCAGCAGGGATAATGTGGGTAATGACATGGAAAACCACAGGAGGAAGGATATGTATGGCTGATGATGTGGTCTTGTCAACTGAGTGTAGAACCAAAGAATTGCGCCAGGTGATAACAGCCCAAGATAACGTACCAAATGTAAGCGCATAGCAAGATGTGAAGAGAGCTTTGGACGTAGGGAACCCCCAAATGAATACTAGAACCAACAAGTTGACAAAATAACATAAATCGGCCAGGAAGTACTGATATTGCTTATATCGGTAAGTGAAGAACCGAACTGGCAGAAGAATCATCATCTCAACAGTATAAAAAACATGAAAGTATTGAGGAACACATCCAATAATGTAGCCACCATAAAAAACGTTTAACAATCCAAAGGCAAAGGCTAGCTTCTCAGTAATGGAGATATCAAGCACTTTGGTTAATCGTGCTTCAAGAACCGATACCTGCTTTAGAAAAGACACTCGAAGTTTCTCCACATCATCTTCGTGACCCTTCAAAACATCTTTGCGAACTTTTCTCACGCGATCTCTTTGACGTAAGGCCATATTTCTAAACTCACCACCTTTCTGACGCACGGCAGTGTTCAGTTTTTTTGTAATTTGTGTGCCCATTGAAAAGGAGTCCAGGAGATCAAGTACCGTTAAGCGGTCCAAAGGCACTGAATTTTCATCATCCAGAGAAGACAATGAACTTGTGGAGCTGTATCTTGAAGCTCTGTAAAAGGATGCTGGAGGTGTTCCAGAGGCGTTTAAAGCATTTGAAGGAGCATCATTAACAATACCATTGGTGTCATCAGAATCCTTCTGGTCTATAATTCAAAATTACAGTACAGTTAGTTGTCCAGTATCTGGGATGTAAACAAGATGTTTTGAGGAGCTGGAGTGCCGGGGTAATTTTACCAAAAAATTTTTTGGCTTGAAAAACATGACATTGCATACCAAAGGAGTTCAATGTTGGTGCTGAGATTCTGTCAGAAGAACTCATTTTGAGCAACTAAAAGAACGATATCAAACAAATAATGTAGAACTGAGTGAAGATTAAAAGAATGTGGAAGGAAAAGAGGGAAAACAAAACAGGCGTAAAGATAAAAACTCAAAATCATATGAATCTGGGTCGGTCTGACACGTGAAAATAAATTCACGTGACACATAGCCGTATCTCGAATCTAGATGATCGGGCCATCAGACCAGGCCCTGTATAGACCGCAAAAGGCTCCAAACAGTAGTTACAAAGGATTGGTCGGTTATCCATAAGTTTAGGCGTCGGTACGTGACTTATTGAGTTCGTTCTTCTCTGTTAGCCCATACAACATAATCTGGATTTTGCCCAACTGGGAACCGCTTCACTTCACCACAAACACAAACCAACTCCAAAACGTCCGAGGTGTCGTTTGCCATGCGACTGGAGTTAGTAATACGAGTCTTGACGGTGTATCCGTTGATTAGAACTCGGTTACATTTTTTGCAAACAGATCGTTTAACAGTAGGGGATCTAAAAGGAACATTGTTAGTATCTCTGTGTATTTCAGCTTTGGTAAAGCTGTATATGGATATACATACAATCTCAATACACTCTTTTTAGCTGTATCCTTCATAGCCCGTGTATACATTCGTCCTAGTGCCTCAGTAGCTGGATCAAAGGCCATAGCATTGGCCGCCTGATAGAGAAATGAGATTCGCTGGTATTGATCTTTGTGGGGAACATTCTTTACCACCTTGCCTTTTGGTTTATTTCCTTTGCCAGGATGGTTTTGCTTTGGCATTTTGTTCTGGGACTTTTCCTTCTTGCTATTCTTCGTGCGGTTGTTCTTCTTCTCATTAGGGTTTGCACTACCCGACCCAGCATCTCTTATATCAATTCCTTTTTCAATAACATTATTGTCACTGGTGATACCATCTCCATGCTGATTTTCAATCGTCATTGTAATTCTGTATTTGTAAAGAATTTAGGAGTGCTTGCAGAAGTGATGATAATCATGACAAGCGCCAGGAAGCAGCTGAAATTTTTAAATGCTCGGATTAGCGCTATATACGTATCACGTGACATCCATAGGTGTGTAACTCTGAGCACAGCTCCAGCTTTAACTTCAGTTTCTGACTTCCAGCCAAATCACTGATTCATTAACACACCCGCATATTTTGCACACACCCTACAACCAACAATTCAGCAGCACAGCTCATCATCATCATTATAAAATCTAGAAACCATGAGTGGATACGATAGAGCGTTATCAGTTTTCAGGTATGAGAACCTCGTGTTATTTTAACACACCAAATTATCAGTTTGCCACCCATCGTTATTATCAGGATTCATATATTAACCTTTCCCAACTATCTAGTCCCGATGGACACGTTTTCCGTATGTTCAATTTCAATTGATTGCATTTGATAATCTGATTTTTCCTAGTTTCTAACATAATTCGTATAGAGGTCGAATATGCGCTCGAAGCTGTTAAGCGTGGTACATGTGCTGTTGCCGTCAAAGGTGCCAATGTTGTTATTGTTGGCTGTGAAAAGAGATCAGCACTCAAACTCCAAGATACCAGAACCACCCCTTCTAAGATCAACCAGCTTGATTCTCATATCCATTTAGCGTTTGCCGGACTCAATGCTGACGCACGTATTCTAATCGACAAGGCTCGTGTGGAGGCTCAATCTCGCAAGCTTACTGTTGAAGATCCCGCCACCATTGAGTACATGACTAAGTATATTGCTGGTGTTCAGCAGCGCTACACTCAGAGTGGTGGTGTCCGACCTTTTGGTGTTTCAACTCTTGTTGTTGGTTTCGATCCTAACGACCCTGAGCCCAAGCTCTACATGACCGAACCATCAGGAATCTATTCTGCCTGGAAGGCAAATGCTATCGGAAGAAACAGTAAAACAGTTCGTGAGCTTCTTGAAAAGAGTTACGAAGAGGACATGTCTAAAGAAGCAACAATCAAGCTCACCGTTAAAAGCTTACTTGAGATTGTTCAGACCGGTGCAAAGAACATTGAGATTATGGTTTTGGAACCTGGCAAAGAGGCTGTTACTTTAGAGCCAGAGTCTCTTAATACCTATGTTACTGAGATAGAAGCTGAGAAGGAGGCCGAGGCTGCTGCGAAAAAATCCACCCGCTCTAGAAGAGAGGAGTAAACGAAGTTAGAGTGTATATTGTATTGAAGGATTTAGACTACTTAATAATAATGATATAAATGTATTTGTGTTTCCATATGAATTACGTGTATCTGTCACAGTCGCTGCCAAATCTGAGAGACATTTCGTGGAAAGCCAATGGTTTTTAGTAGTAAATCTGGGTAAACCGAGCTGTATAATGATCTAAATTCACAATTAGAATAAATCAATTAAAGTCATATATGGTTCACATATATTTTTCCTCTGTAAGTAATCTATATTAAAATATATTCCCTATCATTTATAAACATTTGGTGATTGTTGTTAAATAACAACACGTGACCAAGAATTTCCAAATAAACTTTCAACCACTGCCCTCCATGCCTGTGGCTTTCTTCTCAACTAAACATGGAATTATCAAAACCGACTTTTGCGTTAATTCACTACCCAACTTTGACAAAACACGTTTAAATTGCTTCATTATCAATCAGACTTGTTTATTATCCATTTTCGATATTTCTACGTATTAATAAGACAAGGTACTAAATAATCCAATGGCTGGAAACAATCAACCTGGAGGCGCGTCGAATCCTACACAATCTTCTCAGTCGCCATTACCGACAACAACACCATCTACAGCTGGCGCAATCAATCCACTAACAGGACCGGCTAGTGCTGTTGCTTCGTCTCTGGGGCGTCCTGGTGCACCCGGTGCGCCTGGTGGACCTCCAAAGAGGACGGAGCAACACGATATTACTGTTGCCGTTTTAGATCATTTAAATAAGACTGGGTACTCTCGAGGTGACGCGACTAAGCGAATCGAGTCTGCACGAATCCATACACCTCAAATCTCATCTTCTAATAAGCCAGAAGAGGGAGCGGGCCATAATTATCCTACTGGGTTAAACACATATTTTTCTCAGTCACTAAATCCAGATAATGCTAACTCTGCCGGTCCAATATCCGGGCCTAAATTTTTACCATCTGATGGCGATCACTCGAAAGCTATAATCAAAAACGATCCCTCGAAGGAAACCAATGGCTCAGCTACAGACACAAAGACCAAAAAGCCGAGAGACCCAGTCCAGACACCCAAGGAGATGCAACAAGTTTACAACACACATGATCGACCTTATCTTGCACTTCGTGATTGGACTGAAAAATCATTAGACCTTTATAAGCCTGAATTACGACGTGTTCTTTATCCCGTTTTTGTTCATATATATCTTGATTTGATTGCCAAAGGTTACGTCTCGCAGGCTAAATCATTTTTTGAGGAAAACGCGGTGGATCATGTAACTATGAGCTACAAAGACTTACAAAAGCTTTCAAGCATCTCATTGCCAGCTCATATTGAAGAGAATGCGTTGACAAAGGCATTTAGAAACAACAAATACGTTTTAAAGGTCTCTCGAACTACATTCGATCTTTTGGTTTACTTTCTCCATGAAATTGAAGATGCTGGTGGATCGGCAATCATTAGAATCATCAATCAATATATTGAAGCTAAAATTACAACAGCAAGACCATCTCGCTTTTCAACCGAATATGTTTTAGACCCAGAAGAAGGATTACCAGGGATCACTATTCCTACAGACTCGAACACGAGTGCTGCTGGTACCGATGGTTCTGGAGAAAACACGGACGGAAATGCCCAAAATCAACAACTTAAGCTTGGAAAGCTTCCGCTAGATCCCGATTTTGAGAAAGATGTTGAAATGGAGATTAATGAAGAAACCAAGGGTAACTCTAAAGAAACAAACTTGATGATTTCTGAGTTTCACAAGCTACACACAAAAGACGCCGACTCTCCCTTTAGAACTGCCCTACCATTACCACATTATAAGGCTGCCGATATTCAGGCCGAGATACAGGCCGTAAAGGACTCTCGTAACCGAATAAGAATTGGAACAAGCCAGTCACAATTACCCTCAATTTGTATGTGTACATTCCACAACACACATGATGACATGAACAATCTTGTATTCTCTGATGATTCCACACTTGTAGCTGCTGGATTTGCTGATAGTTTTATCAAAATTTGGAGTTTGGAGGGAAAAAGACTAAAGAGTGTGCTCAAAGCTGACAATGAATCCAGTAAACACTATGAAAATGATGGGTACTTTAGCAAGCAAGAATCCACCGATACATCTATGTTGGCACGGCGATTAGTTGGCCATGCTGGCCCTGTTTATGGTTTATCTTTTAGCCCTGATAACAAATATCTATTATCATCTTCTGAGGATAAAACTGTTCGACTATGGTCCACGGATACATATTCATCACTTGTTTCGTACAAGGGCCATAACGGACCAGTTTGGGATGTTGCGTTTGGTCCTTTTGGCCACTACTTTGCCACTGCTTCTCACGATCAGACCGCTAGATTATGGAGCTGTGACCACATATACCCTCTTCGAATTTTTGCTGGCCATTTAAGTGATGTTGATACCATTGCTTTCCACCCTAATTCACTGTATGTTGTTACAGGTTCTAGTGATAAGACTTGCAGATTATGGGATGTGAATCGAGGAAGTAGTGTTCGTGTGTTTACTGGTCATACTGGGCCAGTCACTGCTGTTACAATTTCGCCAGATGGTCGATGGTTGGCCTCAGCAGGTGAGGACAATGTAATTGGTATTTGGGACATTGGTGCGGGTCGACGACTAAAAACCATGAGAGGACATGGTAAATCTTCTATTTATTCATTGGCATTTTCCAAGGAAGGGTCGGTCTTAGTCTCTTCTGGCGCAGACTGCACTGTCAGAGTTTGGGACGTGAAACGAGGAACAAGTGAGGCAAATCCAGGGCCCATAGAAACCTATGTTGATCCATCGTTAGCAGACAATGATACCAAATCTGATAAGGGCGGTGTAAACGGTTCTGCTTCTGGAAGTAAATCAGGTCCACCTTCTACCCTTGACGGTAAATATGGCTCTGCGACTGATTATGAGAGCAGGAAAAGAAAGGAAGTCGCAGTTACATCAGATCATTTAGCAGTCTTTAACACCAAGAAGACGCCTGTATACCGAGTTCAATTTACAGGCAGAAATTTGTGTATCGCAGGTGGTGCTTTCATGGGTTGATTTTTGTATAATTCTGTTTAGATTGAGAAAAAAATTGTACTATTTATACATAAGAATGAATTATTCACATAAAATACAATAATTGTTTTACACTGATTTTGATACAATTGTTTAGCAACTCTTCTCTGACTCGAAGAAGGGCTTATTTTTCCTTCTTGGCCTCGAGTTCCCTAGCGGCAATATTAACCTTGATAGCCTTGAGACGATCAGGAAGTAATGGGTGGCTGTGGTGGTAGGCACTGTAAAGTGGGTCAGCACCAGCAGAGCTCAAATTCTCCTTGAAGAGTTTCTTCAAACCAGAAGCAAGCTCTTCGCCCATACCCAAGTTAGTGGCATACTCATCAGCTTCGTATTCGTGCTTTCTAGAGAGAAGGTTAGAAAGGAATGTGGTGGCAAACTCAAGGGGGGTAAGGATATCAAGGAAGAGCATAAAACCAACAAGGATAGGAAGTTGGGATCTAGCGGCTAGAGTGTGATCAAATTTGAATCCAAAAGACTCGTAGAAAGAGATGTTTCTGAAGAAGGCACCGAAAGAGAAAAACATAAGAGAAATGTTGGCCTGAATCATAACCAAAGTCTTGGTCAAGTGACTGAGAGCCCAATGGCCAATTTCGTGACCAAGAATAGCGACAATTTCGTCTTCACTAGAATGCTCAATAAGGGTATCAAACAATACAATTCTCTTACTCCATGGAAGACCAGTAAAGTAAGCGTTGGAGTGAGAAGATCTAGTAGAACCATCAACGACAAAAAGCTTAGAAAGTGGGAAGCTGAGAGACTTGGCCAAGTTCTCAATCTTAGTCTTCAAGGAACCATCTTCAAGAGGGGTGAACTTGTTAAACAAAGGCATAATCAAAATTGGAGCAATGGTCATCATGACGATCTGGAAGACGAAGAATGCGGACCAAATGTAAACAAAGAATTTATCACCAAAGTAGTTAATGATCTTAATAAAACCAATCATAACAGGGGTACCAATAGCAAATGACAAGAATTGAGACTTAAGGAAATCCTTGATGAATATCGACTTTGTTTCCTTGTTGAAGCCAAACTTTTCCTCGAGAACAAAAGTGCTGTAATAACTAATAGGAAGATTGAGAACGGCATGAATAACATTAAGAACTAAGAAGGTCAAGACAGAAGTGGGAGTTGGGCCACCAGCACCAAAGAGCCATCTAGTAACAGCGTACTTGGGACCGACAGAAGCGAGGAATCCTTCAACGACATAGTAAAGTTTAGGGAGGGCATTAAATTGGGTAAAAAGGATGTTTTGGGTAAATGAATATACGCTGGAAAATAGAGAAAATTGCTGTTTAGCAAGCTGGTATTTCTGGGTCTTCTCAAAGGTTTCGGTGTCAAGGACATCCTTCAATTCAGGGCTAGGCTTGTCAGTCTTAAGGAACTTGTATTGTCGGTAGTCAAGGTAAATGTTGAAAAGAAAATGGCCAGTAGAAAATCCCATAACAAGGCCCTTCCAGTTGAAGCCAGGAGCATCGGCCACTACGGCAAGTTTCTATGATTGGAGTTAGTACACGGTGTTCAATGAATTTGACAACACAAGCGGGGAAATTGAACAAATGAAAAGTTTTGTACAACAACCACAAATCATTAATTCAGCGAAAACGAGCAACTCACACTAAAGAAATCCATTTTAGATGATGGTGGCAGGATTGATGGGGTAGAAGTGGATTGATGGGCTTGTGAACAACACAAGAAAAGGAACAAAAAATGGTTGATTTATATATATGCTTATGTAATCACATAGGATTCAGATTGAGCTGGAGCCGCGCATTGAAGGTTCTTGAAGAAACAACGTCAGGATTCCTGAATCCATAAATCCCATAGCGTGTGAATCCTGCCGGCGGTTTGAAATAAGGTCAGCTTGATGCAGCATTACATCAGATTTTTGCTATATACTGAGATGCGTTGAATCACACTCATATTATTTCGAATAGTTAATTGTTGTTTTAAGGTCGTGGGAGAGAGCAAATTTAAACATTTAGTATTTATATCCTAACATGTGCTGTAATAGTGTATAAACAGTATAATTACTGGGTAAACTTTCCCTCTTCTTTGTATTTACAGCACTGAAGCTATAACTGGACTGAGACTACTTCAGGGCTGCAATCCTTCACAAGTAGGCGGCAGCACTTGAGAAAATCATGTGATTTTCACGAGACAGGCTCAACATTTGCCACCTATTTTATCAACCTTCACCTTCAATACAATTGTTGCCTTCAATAACATCTCATACATCTACGAACAATCGAAAGCACCAAACAAAAACACAACATGGTATGGTTCTGATCCTTTTGTTGATTTATTTAGGTCAATGATTCGAATTATTTGGCTGCTTTTTTAATTAGCACATTTCCATCAATTGGGACTCTTGATCAACTTTAGCATTCGCACTTTCTAACACATTTCGTTAATGTCTTTTTTTTTGGTTCAGTCTCTCCGTCTTGCTCCAGGATCTAATGCCCCTTCACAAGTGTCCTCTACTTCATTTGGTGAAGGCGCTCCAAGTGTTCCAGCTTTACGTGACACCATCCGTGGCACGACAGGTCCAGCTCTTATGTCTGAACTGTTGAACAACCGCCACCCTCTCGAGTCACGTCTTGCCCAATGGGAAACCACCCAGCAGGAACTTAAGATGCAGATCATGCGACGCACTCTTGGACCCTCTGAGCCAATCATCCGTACTATGGAAATGGAAGCTATCAAGGCAACTGATCAGTTCTTACCTTCACAAGTTCTTGGATACGAGCAGCATAGCGCTCACTCAAACGTTCTTAGAAATAGCACAGAAAAGGTTGATTGGGAAGACATTTACCCGGAAATGGGAGAGAACGGTACACAAGGTCCATTAGCAGCTGTCAAGATGGATATGCACAGTGCACTTGCTAAGAGAATGGGATTGTAAAAAGTTAAAGCTTTGAATAATTTGATAATAATTTTAGAGAAATGTTATGTAAATAACGTATGATTTAATGAAACATCTATATTTTAAATCGTGAAGCGATTGGAAATAATATATTTACAGGTCTACTCAATTCGTTCCCAGATTTGAATATAACTTTCACTCAAAAATAACAATTCTCTACTGACTGGTGTAACAGTGAGATCGTGGATTTGAATCCACTTATTGGTAGACTTGTCTAGGAGTTGGGTCTTCCAAACCCCTTCTTCTTCTGTGATTTCGCCCGAGTCTTTATCTTCCTCTCCACCAGAGGCTTTGATTTTACTTCCTGGGCCACCTTTGTTAGTAATTACACCGCCATTGACACCACCTTCGCTGGTATTTCGTTCTTCTAGTTGATCAGCACCACTGATGCCTGATTCACGTACAATATTGGCAACAAGTCTGTAGTAAATTGGGCTCTCCGTATGGCCCTGTTCGTCCTTGTACCCCTGTTGAACATATGGTCGCATATCTAATCTTACGGGATCAAAAACGACAACAGTTTGGTTTCGTTTGCTAATCAAACTATTCTTTTCAAATCTCTTAATATGCAAAACCAATGTTTTGGGAAGTTTTTCAATCTTATATCGCTTCTGAACACCAGTTAGGCCATGTATTTTAACGCCATCATACTTTGTGAGCAAAGAGGTCAGCATAACTTGGGGTATTTCGTTGCTCTTTGGATCATTTCCACCTGACATATATGGATCACCTTTAAACAAAGGTGTTGGAGGTAGATCAAGACTAAGAAACAAAAACGGTGATCTAGTAACTGACATGTCTTTTTCAATTGCGACTTCTTTTCTTCCATTTCCCACATCTTTGATTTTTACCTTTTGAGTTTCGATAACTAGTTTACCTTGGAGCGCTTGGTGAATAAGTGAGCTATTTGGTACAGTACGAGACCCTCCCAAAGCTAGATGGAGATGGTTGACATACCAAACTAAAAAGTCGAATGGATCGCTAGTGGCATCACTAGTAAATCTTTTTGAGCTGAGAACTGAAATGTGTTGCAATATATCATGAGGCGACGCGTGAGCTTTAAACGCCCGGGGATTCCAAATCTTACGAAACAGCAGAGAGGTACGCTTAGCAAGCTCTTGAAACGGTACTGTGGTAGTATTGGAAGACTTTGCTGGCTTGGTACCTGGTTTTTGTTCTTTTGCAGAAGTGGGAATTAATAAAGACTTTGAGAAATCATTTAATAAGAAAAAGTCACGAAGAGGTTTAACATGAGCAAGTGCCTGGAATACAACATTTGCATAATCATTGTGTTTAATATTGTTCAAGCCAATAAATCCTTGAATGTATTCTTTGTGATTCAAGTCGTAACAAACCTTGCGGGATCCTTCGTCGTCCCCGTTACTCGTGCTTTCTTTGTCTAATAGAAGAACCTGCTCCTTCGAATACAATGGGTTGGCAACTGCCTTGATATCATCCAAAGTGTTGGATACAACCTCATATCCTTCAGGAAGTACGTAGACGCGTAGTGTGTTTAAATTCATGAAAACATGATGGTTTAAGTCAACTGAATGGAAATATGCATGAGAAGAAGAACCACGGCCTTGAAAGTATTTACCACATGCTAGACACGCGTAAACGTTAGTGGTAGATAAACCTACTGAGCACCGTGTTTCAAAGTCGAAATCAAGCAGCGGCCGTTGTATAGTCTCTAGATAAAGAGATTGGTTAGGGCATGTGTCTTCGGATTCAGAATCCGAATCAGAAGCGCTTGACGCATCATCGCTTTGATGATTTTTGGTTGTATTATCAGAATGCGAAAGGCGTGGCTGAAATTGACCTCTCGCAGCTTCTTCCTCCAATTTAACATGTTTATTGGAAGAGGATGACTCCTCGACTGTCTCAGGCCGTGTCCGCTTTGGAGGCATCGTTCAGGTCTTGATTCATTGGGATGAATGATGTCGTGATAAGAGACGAAGGTGAATTTAGCAAAATGTGGTGGCTCACCTGCTGTTACCCGGCTTTAAAATTTTTCAATACACACTCAACTTCTCCATATCTTTATCCCCCTCCAAAACACAACCAGCTTGGTAGCATCACCGAATTTCTCCATTTCTCGCCCGTTTCACGTTAAAAAGGTTCCACATAAAGGCTTAATTAATCTATCAAGCAAATCGCAGTTTCAAGTTTCATAACTCACACTATCACTCAATAATCAACAATGTCTAAGTCGTCTTCTTTGTCTTTTGGTCCTGAATGGTATGTGTTGATTAAGCGGTTCTTCTCCACGATTTGCCAATATCTGAAGATTTTACTTGCTAATCCATCTGGGCTTTGCCACTGGATATTTTGAGTTTTTTCTACTTGTATTTATTCTTTTTCACTACATGTTTTTCAATATCTAACTTTGAGTCTTTCTTTCACTTTTATCTAGGATGCGTCCAAAACAACAGCAACAAAAGCTATCCTCTACCTCTGGTCATCCTGGCGGCGGACCATCATCCTTGGACTCGCCTAAGCCATCATCATCTTCAATTGTTTCACCCATCCCACCCACCACTGCGCCTCGCTCCCAAGCATCTAAAATCCCATGGTCTAACATTGCTGCGGGTGCTAATCCTGGGATCGGTGGAGTCTCGCCAGTCGCTGGTAGCAGTCTCACTTCGCTTGGAAACACGCCAGGCTTTGCTGGCACTTCTGGAGGATCATCTTTACTTTCAAATTATCCACAGCATACCAACTCCCATCCTCAAATGTCTTTTGCAAATGCAGCGCAGATGAGTCTATTGCGTACTTCTAGTTCTAACTCCATCAAGTCTGCTAATGGCAAGACAAAGCAACAATTTGGAGCTGTACCTGGAGGAGGAGAGCACCATGATAAACAGTACGTGGGAGACTCCTCTTTAAATGCCGACGTTGCATATGTTTTGAATGATACCCACCACCATAAAACTGGCGATACCAATAACATAGACAACCCAAATAATGGTGGCTTTGAGGCCAATAACAATTCTTACAATTCAATTACTGGTGAGAAAAATGGATCAACCGGCTCTAATGATGGCGGCATAACTGAATTAGATTCTCAGACTCAGGCTGAGGTTTTGGAGGTTTTACGCTCAAATTCAAATGGAAAAAATTTTAATATTGACGAAATGCTAGATATATTTATGTCTCTTAAGCGTAAAAATTTGATCAAAGGAGCAGCTCAAGATAATGTGAATCGAACTGAACTATTTTTTTCCACTGCAGCAAATGAACCTGCAATGCTTGCCTTTGATCACCATCATCACTCACATGGACATGGTCATAATCACCACCATCAAGGCCCAGGACATGGACAGAACCATGGAGGATCTGGTCAGCCTAATTCCAACTCGACTACTTCATTTATGGATCTTCACCGCACTAACTCATCTCTTTTTTCGTCTCTTACCTCAAACGATTCTGGCGAAGCCATCTCTAGTATCACTAACAGTATTGCAAATAGTGCTGTCAATTCTGTCACTAACAGTCCTTTGATTTCTGGTGGACAGCTTCACCATAGCACCTCAGCCACCCAATCTCATAGTGCAATTCATTCTGGATTTGGAAATTCGACTCTTGCTTCTTCCAAATCTTCTATTCTTGCCGGATCTTCAGATTTCTCTGGTGATCAGTCATTTTTATTAAACCCTAATCAGAGTCTTACTTCTAGGTCTAGCCTTTTGATGGACTCTAATGTGAATGCGCGTGGATCTCCAGGTTCCCAAAATTCACTTGTTGCTGATTCAACTGGTAATTCCAGTTGGAGCCCATTTATTGGTTCAACTGCTAGTCTTTCTTCTCTTGCTAGTTCATCTGGCATTGGGGCAGGCTCTCTTCCTCCTGGAATCATCACCTCCCCTCTTGCCAACACTAACGCCCCTCCTCCTGGCATTAACATTCCAGCTCATATTCCTCCCGAGCAACTCCAGTGGATTTACAAGGACATGCATGGTAACGTCCAAGGCCCATTCAATGGTCTTGTTATGCAGGAATGGTACGCAAAGAACTGGTTTAAGAATGATTTGTTGATTTGCCGTGTTGATGAAAGTGAATATTGCATGTTGAAGGATTTCATTTTGAGGGTTGGAAATTCAGTCACTCCGTTTTTGATTCCTTTACCCCCTGTTTTGTTACAGCAACAGCAACAACAGCTCCAACAGGATGCTTTTGCTCGACAGATGCTTTTAAAGAAGCAACAACAACAACAATTTACACAACAACCAACTCAGCCTACACCTGGTTGGGCCTCACCTATTCCTGCCCCTATGTCGCCTATGTCACCTTGGGGTCAACTGCAGCAAAATAGGCTTCAGCAACAAGCCCCAGTTGATGCTTCTTCTAGTTTCGGTACCTTTGGCTCTTTTACTGGTTCCAGCCTGGCTGGACCTGGCTTGAGCGGCTCCCAGGTTAACCTTACTCATTTTGCTAATGATCCCTGGCAATCACGTGCAAATGGCTCAATTCCTCATACCCCTCGTCGTATTCCCAGTGTCAGCAACTTGAATAATAACAGTGGATTGGAAAATAGCCTTTACGGTGGAAGTGTGTTTGGAGGGATTGGTTCATCTGCTCTCAACGCCAATGTTGGAGCTTCTGGTCCATCTGGAACTTTGACTGGAGGTGGTGTAAATGCTATGGCATTGTCTGGGCTCTTAAACAATGCTGCAAAGGGCTCTACCGGATCATCTGGACTTTCTCAGCTTGATACCAATGGAGGTGATGTTGTTACTGGCGCCAAGACTTTTGGTTCAAATGAAACCTCTGTACCTCTTGGATCTCAGGACTCTTTGTTTGTTAAGGCCTCTACTTCTCCTGTCGGAAATCTTCCATCTGGATTGATTGGTAATAATGACAATGATGATATTATTATTGGCCATGAGGCAGTTACTGCCCCTATTAATCCTATTGGATCTTCTATGCCTTCTCCTACTGGCGGATCTTCTGCAAACCTTGTGAAGGAAGTCCAAGCTGTTGCTTCAGGAGCCACTAAAGAAAATGTCGAGGCCAATGATCTTGCAGAGAAGCTTGCTGCTGTTGAAGTGGCTACCAAGAAGGATTCACAGGAATCCAAGCGCAGCGATGTGACTTCCTCTACCTCTGTCCCTGCTCCAGTTCACAAAGAAAAGGTCTTTAAGAAGCGAGAGTCCGCCATTGCTGCCGCTGTTGCTGCCATGGCTGCTCGTGAGCCTGTTCACAAGCCTCCTAAAAAGAAGGAAGTTAAGGAACAGAAGGAGGTTAAGGATCGTGAAACTATTCAACGCGAGCAAAAAGAGAAGGAGGCTATTGAGCGTGAGCTTATGGAGTCTATCGGCGCTGAACACTCGTACACACCATCTTATGATGAAGAGAATGAACATAGTCTTGAACCTTTTCCCTCGGCTACTTCTAGCACTGGTGTTTCTGCCAACGATGTTACCCCTTCAGATTCTTCTACTACCTCACCAAAGCCTGCTTCTATCAAGCCTGTTATGGCACCCTGGGCTAAGAAGGACGTTGTGAAGCCTGCCAAGAAGACATTGTCTCTTAAAGAAATTCAAGAAATTGAGGCTGCCGAACGCAAGTCTCGTAAGGTTCAGGCATCTGTTTCTAAGCCTTCTACTTCATCATCTTTGGCATCCGTGGCTACTGGCAATTCTGTTTTAGTGTCTGGCTCTCTTATGTCAGGTTTGATTGGATCATCAAGCTCTACCACTTCTTCAGCAAATGCAGCTTTACCTACTACTTCCACTTGGGCTACTGTTGGACGCACATCCGCACCCAAAAAGACATTAGCTCAGATCCAAAAGGAAGAGGAGGAGGCTTCTAAGAAGAAGCAGGGATATGCTACACCAGTTGCTGCTTCTGTCATTGCAGCATCTCTTGGCGCTAGCTCTGGATCACCAGCTGGGGTTGTTTCAGGTACTACCAAGCGATTTTCAGAGGTTGCTACCTCTTCTGCAGGTGGCAAGGTTGGCAGTGCTTGGACTACAGTTGGTCCTGGTGGTCGAAAGTCCTCTATTACTCCTGGAACAGCCTCTGTAGCCACCCCTGTGAGTAAAGTTGCATCAGCTCGCCCTAGTACTACTACCGTTGCTGTTTCTTCGGCAACTACTGGGCCTCAATCGAGCAAGGCCATTGCCGCTAATGATGAGTTTAACCAGTGGTGCAAGTCTTCGCTTCTTGATCTTACTGCCGGAGTTTCCCGTTCTGAGCTTCTTTCCATGCTTTTATCATTACCCGCGACCACTGAGTCTAAGGAAATTATCGCAGACATTATCTACTCTAACTCTACTACGATGGATGGCAGACGCTTTTCCGAAGAGTTTGTGAATAGACGATTGAAGGTTGTTGCTATTGAAAACGGTACAGATGACAAGTCAAACGGAAGTGGCAACTGGAGCGATGTTCTTGGCAAGAAGAAGGAAGCGGATGCGTGGAATGTTCAGTTTAAGGTTGTTGGCAAGAAGAAGGCTAGAAAGGAGTAAATGAGCATTTATTTGTTTATTTAGATTTTGGTGTTTTTTTTTCTTCTTTTTTCTTTTTTTTTTTTTTTCTATATAATATGGATTTTATGTATATTATGGAATATAAAGCTATATTTTTGGAACATTAAAAAAATAAACAAGAGAGTATAGGAGCAGGAATATTAAAAGTTGAATATTGGTGAATTAAAAAGTAGGGGTATACGAAATTGGAATAGTCTGAGGTTACCCGATCAGGTATTGAAAATAGAAGGTGACTTTTGCAAGGATGGTAAACGGGTATCGAATTGGGTACGTTTGGGAAAAGGGTTTTTCTGGAGAAGCGAGGTAGTGTACCTTACTATGACGTAGGAGCAGTTTCCGAAAGCGGTTGCAAACGGCCTAATTGGGACAGGCACGATGAAAGAGGAAACATGCCATGATATTCTTACGTAAAGCTCGTATTTTGAGCCTGATTAGGGAGTACAGCGGCACCAAGCACAGAGCATTTGTTTGAATATAAGTGAATTTGAAAATAAAATAAAATAAAATAAAAAAATAAAAAATAAAAAGAGAGTAACAATGTTTTTGAGACTCGGTATCTGGTATTTGGTAATCCCCGGAAGAAACATTTAAGCTTGTTTTTGTCTTGGTTCTGGTTTAACAATGGGAAAGTGGATTAGAGCATAGCATGGCAGAGAGTGTATGTTATGTAAGTATCACGTGTGTAATGATGTACCAAAACAATCGGTGTGTTGAATGGTTTCAAAAGGCAGGGGAAAAAAAGTAGAAAAGCAGCATTCGATGCGACAAGTGGGTGAGTGCAAGTTGAAAGAAAAACAACATTGTTCAATCTCAGGAACGCTTTTCGCTTTTATAGTGGATCCAGGCCGTGCTAAACGAGGTGCGTTTGATTCAAAAAACATTAAAAAAGATCCAAATGTAAAGTCAATTGTGTTTTGTTTAAGCTTTTGAGATATTTCAAAAAGCTTATTCTCACGAAATGAGTGAGATGACTTGTAGATGATAATATAATAAATGTGACATTTAATATGGCCCAAATGCAGGAGTATGTTCATGTCAGAAACTGCCGGACCCGAAACAACTTTGAGCCGGCAATAAAAGAGTGCTTGCCAGGATTCGGTATATTGAAGAACTACTACAGGTCTGTACATTTATGATCAAAAATAAAAAAAAGTAAAAATAAAACAAACAGATGATCCAATTCAGTCGCTTCTGAAGAAAAAAATATATATATAGACGTTCCTCTAGGAAAGCAGGATGATCGAAGCAGATTTGAATAAATTTAAATGCTAAGCACGTTTCATGTCAAAAACTAGATTATGTCCTGTTGGTCGAAACAAGTCAATCCGGAGCAGACATAAAGGTTCTTGTAGTGGTTTTTTTTATGATTTATTAAATATTAAATATAATACGTTTGGGGCTTTTATAATATTCGGAACTTGGGGTTTTTGAAAACAATACCGAACGACTGTGAGATTGTCGCTTTGGAAAATGGACATGATAAAGCACTCATGTGCCACATGCTGTAAAGCAAATATTCAGGAGAATGGGTATTTCCCAAGTGAGCAGCTGGCTGGGAATTGTCATGGAAACATTTGCGGAAATTCAGGAGAAGATTCCAGGCCAAGATTAACGAAAACCAGCGATTGTAATAGCCAAGTTAAGGGAAACTTGGGTCTGGAAAAGGCCACTACAGACACGGAGAATGGTAGCTGGTTGTTCAGGGTTATCCCCTAATTAATGCGATTACCGCCAATCTATTGCGAGAAAATACAGGTAAATACAAAGTAAATACAGGCAAATCACCATTTCCCAAGATTATGCTCTAGAAAAAGCACGAAAATATCCATCTACAGTGTATAACTAGGCTTCTCCAGTACACACCAGTACTCAGCTGTAGACTAAATCACATTAGCAAGACCCTGAACAATGTCAGCCCAAACTCCAAATAAAGAGCCTTAGACGCACCGGAAACAAAAAGCCAAAGGCTGGTCGTAGGTAAACAATACAAATTTGTCAAGCATTCTGGGCCGTCATGTGGCAACAACAAAGACGGGGTGAAACGCGTGCTGGCCATCAAAGAAAAAGGTCACGTACCAGAGAAAGCGTGTGTGTGAAATGTAAAATTGGCAATTTAACAGGCCGACTGATTGAATAGATCAAATAGATTAGAGGTGAGAAAAGACAGGCATTAAACGAGACTAGGCGAGGAAAACAATGTTTCTGGAGCGTGTATAAAAACTGTCGAAATTCAAAATGAGATTAATTCCATGTCATGTATATGTAAGGCATGCGTCTGCATGTAATAGGGCCGCTCTATGGGTTTGCTGTGTGGCCGCTACATGGCGCTCTCTTACAAACACCGCTTGCCCCTTTCTCTCGACCCACCCCTTCCGCTTTTTTATATAATCTGCCGCGCTCCCTCTCTTTTTCTCTCTTCCTCTTCTTTCTCTCATATCGTTAAAATTCTGCATCTCTTAAAAAGTCCTACTCTAGTTCACTCCTTTACCGTCCTTTTTGTTTATTTTTGTTTCTACCTGTCCTCTTTCACCCTTTATATTTCGCTTGATAACCATTATACATTTATCCATTCCCCTGCCCTCTTTATTTGAACAACGTCCATTCCTCATGAAATCGATCTACGCGTTAAGTCTGTTGGCTGGTGCCTCCTCCCTTGTTTCAGCTCAAAGTTGCCAGAACATTGCCGGAAACTACTATTGCAGTGCTGTCGACCAGATCATCTACAACAATGTTGGTTACTCTGGCAGTTACCAAAAAGTCACCAACTTTGACACGTCCGACTGCAGCTGTTCGCAAGCTCCCCAATCCTTTTCCGGTTCGTTGAGTCCCTTGGATGAAGAGCTCTCGGTTCATTTCAGAGGCCCCATCAGCCTCAAGCAATTTGCGTACTACTCGGTCAATTCAACTCCTTCAAAGAAGGCCAAGCGTGATGAAGAACCGGCTGGCCCGGTTAGACACAAGCACCACGTCCACAAGCGTCATGCTGGTCCTGTCGCCGACCCCGACGTGGTCTACGTTACTCAGCCCGTCTATGTCACCAAGGTTGTTTATGTAGACGGTTCCGCTGAAGCAGTTCCTGCTCCTGCTGCCAGTGCTCCTGCCGATAACTCTAGCAGTGATGACGAAGACACCTCAAGTCAAGACAATGTTCAGCAAACTCCTACCCCTCAATCCAGCGCAGCCTCAGCTCCACCCGCAGCTGCTGCTTCTTCTGCTGCTTCCAGTCCTTCTCCTGCTGCCAGTACTCCTCCTAGCTCTTCTTCTCCTTCCTCCTCTCCTGATTCTCCTGCTTCTCCTTCTTCTGCTTCTGCTTCTCCCTCTCCTTCTTCTTCCTCTGCTTCTCTTGCTCCATCTCCCTCCTCCTCCTCTTCTCCTTCTCCCTCTCCCTCTTCCTCTCCCTCTGCAGCACCCGCTAGTGGTTCTGACTTTTCTAGATCCGGTTACTACTCTTCCGATGGTACCAGCAATGGTCTTGTTTTCTTGAACAACATGGGTGGTGGATCTTGCTCTGGTGTTTGGGACTCTTGTTTCGGCAACTCTCTTTCTTATGCTTCTTCTGATGGTACTTCATGCAGTTCCAACCCTACCGTTCTCTCTGACACTACTGTTCTTTCCGATAATGAATTTTCCATTTGGACCGACTCTCCATGTGGTGCCAACGGCGGCGACTGTGGCTACTACCGTCCCGGTACTACTGCTTATCATGGTTTTGGTGGTGACACTAAGATTTTTGCTTTTGAGTTCATCATGCCCCATGACACTTCATCTGCCGGAACTGGATTCAATGGTGACATGCCTGCTATTTGGCTTTTGAACGCTCAGATTCCAAGAACTCTTCAATACGGTAACTCTGCTTGCTCCTGCTGGTCTACTGGCTGTGGTGAGCTCGATTTGTTTGAAGTCCTCAACTCTGGAAACGACTACCTTACATCCCATCTCCACAGTGATCAAGGCGCTTCTAAGCGTTCTGTGATGCCCGGTTCTTTCCAACGCCGTGACGGTGGTGGTGGTACTTCTGATTACATTAACCGACCCACCACCTCTTCTATGAAGGCTGCTGTTATTTTTAATAATGGTGCTATCTCTATCACTGTTCTTCCCGACTCTACTACCTTTGATAACGGTCTTTCTAACGAGCAGGTTCAAGCTTGGTTATCCTCGTCTTCATCTCTTGGAACAGCAAACGTTAACATTTAAATACAGGTATCTTTAAAAAAAAAATTGATGCTATTGTCTTGGGGTTGATTGATTTTTAGTTTCCCTATTTCTAGAATATTTGTATTTTAACGATTGGACATGACTTTGTTTTATTATTATTATTATTATTATTACTGCTTCATTCTAGTATTGTACTATAGGATACTTGTTTGAACTTTTTATTTGACTGTTTTTGTTTTGTTTTTTGTTTATTCCATTTTGTATTTTTAGATTCTTTTTATATACATTTTAAAAAAAATATTCTCTTCTTTCAATTCTTTGACCATGTTGATACGTTTAAACCAAGAGAAGATTGAATATATCAATACAGTGTGGAAAGCATTATATTTTTGTATATTATTAGGTTTTATTTATTTTTGGTACGTGGAATGTAAAGCACCGCGCTTTATAACCTTTTAAGATGGAGTTTCTTTACATGGAAACAAAAAAGAAGGAAGCGTGATGAAGCTAATTGTAGGAAAAGGAGAGGATTTATTTTGATTCTGTTGGCTTGTTGTTTAAAAGGAATGTTGTTGTTATGATACATTGAGAGAAGCAAAAAAGAAAACGGAAAACGGAAAAAGTCAAAAACTGAAAGATGTGTTTAAAGAATATGAAGAAACGTGGAGTTTGTGTTATATACAATAAAAATAATTTAAAAAAAAGGTGATTTTTTTTTTGTTTGAAAGAGAATACAAGGAGAGTTTTTGAATTATGCTGGGATTGGGAATTGATATTGATGGAATTAATACTGGTGATTGGGACTTAATACTGGTGATTGGTGCTAGGAGCTGGCGATGGCGGTCATGTGACGCTCCACGTTTACATTTATGCGTTGGCCAAGTCGTTATGACGTCAGGACCGTTTAAATGCAACACTTTCCTGGACGTATATATACAAAATACAAAATACAAAATACAAAAAAACACAAAAAAAAAATATAGAAAAAAGAAACACATATTCCTTTTTGGCTTTAAAACATACGGATATAACACCAAATAATAACCAAATGCACATGAATGTATATATACGTTTATACATTTCAGACCAGCGCGCTTTTACTCCCATTCTCCATGACTCGCTGCAGGAATTTGGTATGCCTACACACGTATGCTTCATCTTTATCCCAGGCTATTAGCTGAAAAGGAGCCCGACATGATATTCTGATATTCTGACATTCTGACATTCTGTATTTTGTATTCTGTATATATATATATGCTCGCTATTATATACGGACAAAGTCTTTCTTTTGTTTCATTAGAATAATGGAGAAGCGCCGGAATGCATACAGGATACAATCATCGCTCTGTCGGGTTATAGAGAACTGTTAGGCATTTGCACCAGGAAAAAACAGCGTGCGAAATACATGTAGGGTTCTTTATAGTAATCGGAAAGTGGGCGCCGTTTGATTGTTTGATTGTTTGATCGTTTGATCGTTTGATCGTTTGATCGCTTGATCGCTTGATGGTTCGATTGTCTGGTTGTCTGGTTGTCCGACTGTCCGATTGTCTGATAGTCGTGCGGTTCTGCTGGGACATGTGAGCCGGGTCAGTTTACTTCCTTTGGTTTTATTACTGGCCAACGTACCTGTCGTGGTTGATGTTTTTGTTATTGTTGTTTTTAGTATACATATATATATATATGTTCCCTGGAAATGGATTGGACGATTGTGTGGATTTTTTTGTTTAATATTTACAATCACATCTGGGACCAATTAGTGCCACGCCCAGCAATTCAGGTGCATGTCGCGTGACTGCTGAAAATGTGATTGTCATGTGATGTGAACGTCTTGAACCTGCGTTTGCCAGTCGGCATTTCCTTTCTTGTTCATTTCCTTCATACCCATCTTTTTCTTTCAACCTCACCTTTTTTTTTTTTTTTATAAACACATTTAAAGCTAAAATTAAAAACTAAAAAGACGAAATGTTGTTCATAATGCAACCAAATACCCCAGTATAACACCACACTGTCATGGATACCAACCTGCTTGATACTTGATACCACTTTCGAGACACAGATGGGCTTTAGGAGGAGTTTGTCTATTGATGCCTACCTACTTTTGCTTTTGCACTTGCTTTGTTGTGTGTGTATACACCGTTAAAGAGTATGCTATGACTTTGCTCAATTGGAAAAAATGAAAATGAAGTCTCTTTCCAAAAATGAGACTCTGCGCTCAAAAGTTGAAGATACCCCCCAGGGATCAAGAGTGTTTGTAATGTTTGTAATGTATGTATGTTGTATGTATGGTCTGTATGGTCTGTATACATTTCTTACACGAAAACAAAACAAACAAAAAAAAAAAAAAAAGTCATCTCACTCTGCTCAAAGCAAATGAATTCATCATATTGCATTGGCGTATCTATATAATAAAGGCACCTCGTCAGTTGACTCGCTTAAAAAAAAAAAAAAAAAAGTAAATAAAAAACTGAAAAAAATTGAAAAAAACAGGGACAGCTGCCAGTTTAGAAATCGAATGGCTGGTCCAGATTGCAATAAAGCAAAACTAAAGCATGAATATAAACCCAGAATATATACAAAAAAAAGTTTTTAATTTTTGATTTTTAACTTTTTTTTTTTTTTTTTCTTTCTTCTGATCGTTGCGTCGCTTTAAGTAAGCAGCGCTTACACACAAATTTTCGGGCAAACCGGATCACCCGAATAATCGCTTATGATATCATGTATATCTCTGTCAATGTGTTTTTACCTGTTGATCGTTTCGGCTCGGGTACAAAATGTGCATGGCCTATATTAAGGACTCGCCAACTGGTATCCTGTTACATCTCTATTAGCCACAATGGCTCTCAACTTTTGAACATTTGATAAATCTTACAAGTCTCTCTGGTCATTCAGTTGGCGTTACTTTTTTATTTTATTTAAACATCAAGTATATTTGGAGGAAAGAAAAAAAACAAATTGGCATAATATAATAACATAACAACGGGTAAAAAAAAAAAAAAGGCTTATATATATAATAATCAAGAAAACACATAATAAAACATGACTAAAAGAAAAATGCTTGGGGGAAATTATCGTCAATGTTTTGTTGACATGCTGGTTTTTTCAAGTCTAAAGATATGTGTGTATCATTAAAAAAAAAATATCTTCGGGGTATTCATTCTATAAGTATTCATCATTCGTAATTTCATTCCTCGTCTAGTTTCATCAGCTTCTCAAACTATTCAGTACTTGGGGTCGAGTCATTGTCCTCCTGAGACTTTGCATGTGTTTCTCCCACATGGGGCAAAGGTTCTGGAGAAACTGATCCTGATCTAGACACTGAGGATCCAGACATTACGGAATCTAGGGTTGGGGGTGGTAATGATAATGATGATTGTTCTGCAGAATGTATGGTAATATTAGTATTGTTCCTGCTCGCATGACCTACTGGCGAAAAGTTAGGGGTTAATGCGGGTTGATTTGGTGACACAGGACTTGATGATCGAGTGCTGGTAGACGATAGACTTAGAGTAGTAATATCAATCGTGTGTTTACCTGGTGATAATAAATGGTCATCGTAAGGGCATGGAGTAGCAACATTTGAAGTTACTGGAACACGGTGTTGTGCGTATGATTGCTGGCATAAAGACGCATCATCAACCACCGCGCTATTCAAACTGCTAGAGCTGCTGTTGCTATGGTATGAAGGTAGTAGTAACGATGCCTGGCCACCTCTCTTGCCCTTTTTCAAGTACATCATGTCGTCATCATTATCGTCGTCGTGATGCAAAGGGTTTCCAAACATCTTGTTAAACAACTCGCCAACAACTGGGACGGAAGAAACGGTAGAAACAATAGCAGATGCTGCTCTAGATACCGGTCGATTGCTAAGATTGTTTAGTCTTGAAGCAGCCTTCTCGTCTATATACTCATCATTCACAAACATAGGGTGTTCTCCGTTATCAGAATCATCCTCTTCATAAAAGAAGATATGGCTCTCGTCAGAACGGTTTGATGCGGCAGCAGTATGGCCACTAAACGGAATGTAAGATTTGATAATGTCGTTTCCTTGTTTAGCTGTGCCACGTACAGTAGCGTAAACGTGTCGGAAAAAAAAACTAGGGTTGACAGCCCTACGAGGCATCCTTGATCTCAACTTGTTGCCAATCGACGAGCGCAAAACAAGTTGAATGAGTTTGTACTCAAGAAAGAGAATGGAGAAAGCCAGACCCGTGCAGAAAATCACAGAAAGGACAAGATGATCGTTCATCATCATGATAACACGGGCATCACCATTGTGCCAAGAAGATCCCCGGACCTGATAAAAGAATATTGAAGCATGGGAAAGACCATTTTCTGGCAGAAGGAGTCTCACATCATGTCCAGGGGTAATCTTAGTGCGTAGGTACTGCTTCCAAATGACTGATAAAAACAAGGGGCCGGTAGAGTACATGATTGTGATATAAGACACGAGCCAATTAATGTTATACCTTTGAAGGTTTTCAATGGTCTTTGAGAAAAACTCGTGATGGGGAACCGAGCCCATAATGTCATTGGAAATGCCAGTAGGGTCAGTTTTTCTAAACCAAGCTGGAACGGTGAGTAAAGGATCCATACGGCGGTTGCAGCCATTATCAAGGTCGATATAGACACCGCCGTAATGGTAGAGGACAAAGTAACGAATGACATCGGCACGCATAATGTTGTATGGGTAGGAATCAAAAGTTGGGAGGAACCAGTTGTAGTTTTCCTTGATAAAGTCTCTGGAAGACTCGTCAGTCCAAAACATGTACTTGTAGTCGCCGTGAAAGTTGACGCATGACTGTTGTTCTTTTATCCATTTGTCAGGGACTTCGACGGTTTTGTAGGTCTGGTGGATAATCTTGGGGATGATGAGCGGGCGATCGGGTAGCGAGACGTTTGTGAGGGGATCGCGTTCATAAGTGATTGGAACTAGTTCGTTTGGTTGGAGGTTGAGAGCGGGAGACGGAGGAATCAATAAAGATATGAGGTCTCGAAGTTGAAATGCTACGTAGATTGCTATCGCCAGGTTGACCCCAACGAGGCCTTTGAATTCGGGGGATAATTTCATATAGCTTGTGTAGTGACTGAGTCTTGGTGGTTGTTGAACAGATATGTAGAATGGGTAAGGGAATAAGAGAATAAGGGGTAGTAGTGGACCGAGTGTAAAACAGAAAAATGCAAGTCTATAGATATAGTAATAAAAAGTGTCTAGCAACGAGCACCGCAGAAAAGGTTGAGGGTACAAGAGATGGAAAGAACAAGGAAGGAAGCGAGCTAGGACGAAGAATAACAGAGGCTAGTTATCAAGGTTTGTAGATAGACAAGCTCGACTTGTTTTAGTGGTGCAAATAATCTATAATGAACGAGTATGGGAGGGAAAGAAAAATCAGAGGCGGTCAGCAGATTGGGACTTGAGAGCTTATGGAAAAACACATAACCCAATGAACGCGAGAAACAAAGGTGAATAACGAGGGAAGAGAGAAGGAGGAAGGAAAGAGGCTGTGGGAAAAGAAGAGGAGGAGGAGAGGGGCGGCCGTGGCAGGTTATATATACAGAATTTGCACCCCGGCAGCGAGAGGGCAGGAAGGGGGATTCTAATTCTAGCAAGTGTGTGTATGTATGTGCATTTACGTGTATGTATGATGTGTTTGTGTTTACGCCGCCTCATTCTAGGCTTGCTTATGTCAGTGCGTCACGTGAGCAGGGTGGGCGCGTCGGCGTTTGGGAAAGAGCAAGCAGGCCATGATAAAGGGCAGACCGGCACCCTTGCACGCACTCGACGGGTCAAAATGACAGGCATCTTGGCGGGGGGAGAAAAAGGCAGAGCAACAAGACTCCAGTTGGAGCAAGGAAAGGCAAATTAAAAATTAAAAATTAAAAATTAAAAAAAAAAATTAAAAAAAAAAAAAAGGCTTGTCTGAGCTGTGGAGAGAAGAGAGGCTTAGAACCGACACGTAAACCCGTGAGAAAGAGTTTATGCCACGCTAAGAGCCTGGGTTGGCAAAGCTTAGAGTGTTGGCAATGACAGCAGTGACAGCAGGATATAATACTGGCAGCACGAACACGGGCATTACGATGAGGTTGTTGTGCTTTTCAGTATTTTCACTGTTCCGTTGTGTACTGCCACCACCGTGTCAAGGGTTTTTTTTTTTTCGTGAAACGACCCAACGCTTGCTGGAAATCAAATCACAAAAAAAGTTGTTTGTGCAAATTTTTCATGTGTTGTATGTAAGCGGCCGTGTATGTAGCTGCGTCTGTCACGGCGCGGTAGAGAGGGCCAGCGCGGAGCTGGCCAGCGTGCAAACGGTTCCATGCCGTTGCGGCAGGCTCTGGCGCAACGGCAGCGTTGGCGATATGCTATCGTTATCGGCATCTACAGCGTACAGCCTGTGTATATGTGTTTATCAACAGTCTTCTCATCCTCTCCTCCTCTCATCCTCTCCTCCTCTCGCTGCTCCCCAGATTGCTTCAGCCATCGGCCGCCAGCTTTGGCTGTAAGCAAGCAAGCGCCGACCGCAGTTTCACCCATAATCTTAGCAGGCTTCTGCTCTTCTATAAAGCGAGCACGCGCAGCCTTTTGTTTATTTGTTTTCTAATCAGTCCTGCCGTCCTGTTGCTGCCAGCTGCTCGTATCGGCTCTTGTTTTGTTCCTTGCTCAGAAAACAGAGTGAAACAAGCTTGCGACCCGGGATTATTGAAATACAAAAAGATAATAATATAGCAAAAACAAAAAAAAAACAAGGTTCTGCGCTTTCCTTTATCATCCATTTCAAAATCGCATTTGAAAAAATCGTTTCTAGCCGTCACATTCTCTCTCTTTTTATAATACATCGCTGGGATTACATCATGTCGAGGCTTCGTGCTACGCTGGCACGTGCATCTCTCAGTGAAATCACGTGCGCGCAATCTCCCCCAGCCCAAGTCTTGGCTTTTCGTAACTAGTTCTGCCCCAACTGTAAACCACCTGATCTCGGCCTACCAGCCAGTTTTGGATTCCAGTGCCAGTTCCACTCTTCTGCGTAAAAACATGCCTTTTTTTCATACGCACGTCTGTTTATAATCTGTACCACTCCCTGCTCGTACTCCTTGTTTTTATGTTTTTATGTTTTGTTTTATGTTTTATGTTTTTCCCTTTTCTTTCTCATCACTTTAGTGTATCTCCCGCTCCCCTAATCTCCCGCACTCGTGTTTTGGTATATTTTCCATCTTTTTATAGACTCCTCCAAAATGTAATCTCTTTAAAATAGCATCTTCTAATAATAGCTGTTCCTCTATCCGCTCTCAGGGCCGCTGCTCCCTCCTTCCACCACTAGTACCGCTAGTAGCCCCTCTGGCAGATAACACCAGTCTTACCCCCCTGACGGCTTCCATTACTCACCGTGTTTGTCGCTCAGTCATCCCCCTTTCGACACTTGAACTAAAAACCTCTCAAAGCCCTTGCGCCGCCAGCTCTGAATTCCAATTTAGCTTCGAGGTCCCAAATCCTGACATGTTGTAATGTGCCTCTTCACGTGATGGCTCTCAATCCGAT
Organism: Magnusiomyces fungicola; assembly: GCA_900654225.1. Classification (NCBI taxonomy): domain Eukaryota; kingdom Fungi; phylum Ascomycota; class Dipodascomycetes; order Dipodascales; family Dipodascaceae; genus Magnusiomyces; species Magnusiomyces fungicola. The sequence continues at coordinate 1,642,857 of CAACAH010000005.1, forward strand.
GAAAACTCCCAAGAGCGTTCTTTGATTCAGTTTTGTTTTAATTACTCAAATAGATCCTAATCAGTAGTCCGTGAGCACTAGTCAGTGGTCAGTGGGCAGTGGTCAGTCAGTCCCTGCTCTGGCGTTATCTATTCAGGGTCGCGATGTTAATCCACCTATTTTTTACATCTCCAACTTGCTAGTGACACTCCCTATAAGATCAAATCAGTTGACTGTGCTCACACCATACTCGCTGTATTGTCAGCCTTGAATCCCCCTTTTGCACGCTCCATTCCTGTAAATGCTCATAAAGATTCCCGCAAACCTGGCCATACGGCCTCTGAGATAGGAGCACCATTAAAGTGACAATGCTCAGCATTTGTGGCCAAGAATACCAGAGATGGCCTTTGGATCTACATCTTGGTGACAGTCACGATCATGTTCATATTCATATTCATATTCATATTCATCTTCATCTTCATGTTGGATGCCGGATGTCGGATGGTGGTAAGGGGTCAAGCTGTGGTTTGCCACTGCTGAGGCTTTGAAGCGTTCCCCCGTGCACTTCTTTTTATAAAACCCGGTTCGTGCGTATGTCGCCTTGCCCGAACCCGCTTCCCAAGTGCCTCGGATATACAACATGTGGTCATGTGACTCTAATTACACGTGACTTTGCGTTTCCCAACAACACCACGCGGCTGGCAATCATTTGTAATATATTGTCACGTGTCACTCACTTGATGCTTCTTCCCGAGAACACAGCTTGCTACACCTCCTGTCATGACATGTAGCCACCTCACACACTTCCCGCACACCAAAAAGCGACCCAAGCCATACCCCTCATTGGGGTCAAAACGACCAGCTCTCCGCAGAACCAACCGCATTTCCAGTCCTGGGTACTGTCTATAGCCCAACAATTTGCTTTCCGATCTGCGTTTTAACTTCATTCTCTCCTTCTTTCCTTCTTCTTGCCTCTTGTACACCACTTCTCTATCTCTCGACTCGTCCTGGTTCCACTCCACACTCAGGCTAAAAACAAGCCGGTCTATAGATTCAACTTTGATCCTGGCCCTGTCCACATTTTCATTCCCCACTTGTCACAATCTTTGCAAACTTTGCAAACTTTGCAAACTTTACAAACTCTAATACCACACAATGCCCAGCCCTCAAGACAGAGACATTCTGGAGGATTTCCCCAAGGCCAAAAACCCAGAAGAAGAAGCCCTTACCAAGAATCTTGTTGAAGACTTTAAGCGATTCCGAAATGCCCCCGTGGATTCCGTAAGAACCCTCTTTAAACACGTCTTGGGCACATCATGGAGAGGCTACGAAAGCTATATTGGCCAGCAGCTGTATACCCCAGGTCTCACGGAGGTTTTCAAACAAAAAACTCTAAGTAACCCCGCCTTGCAAGAAAAGATTGGCCAACTTGCCACAGCTCAACTAGACTTGGAGCTTCCGCTCCCTGATGGATACAATGCAAAAAACTTGCCGACTTTTGACCGCAAAAAGAAATTGTCCTCCGAAGAAAAAGCTCTCCAGAAATTAATAAAAGCCCGAGCTGAAAGATATCCTCAACTTCAACAATGGCTCACAGATATGTCCAATCGAATGGTTGACGAGTTGTCCGCCTCATATGACCACAAATCAGTCCTCCAGTTTATGGCCTACATCGTGGCCCAAATCTTTTCTCGAACTTATCATCAAGGTGTGCACGTAAATGTTGCTCAGATCCAGGCACTCAAAAAGAAGGCAACTGAGTTACAAGCCAAGAAACAGTCTCTCATTTTCTTGCCATGCCACAAATCCCACATTGACTACATGTCTATTCACTTTATCTGTTTCCGTCTAGGCCTTTCTCTACCTGCCGTTGTTGCTGGTGACAACCTGAACTTTGCAGTCATTGGCCCAATGCTTCGCCAGGTGGGCGCTGTTTATATTCGTCGATCTTTCGGTGCTGATAAACTTTACGGCGCCACCATGCAAGCTTTTGTCGAGATGCTACTCGCCAACGGTTTCAACTTTGAATGTTTCATCGAAGGAACACGATCTAGAAGTGGAAAACTATTACCCCCCAAGTTTGGTATTCTCAAGGTTATTGTTGAAGCAATTCTTTCTGGTCGTGTTGAAGATTCTTGGATTGTTCCAGTATCTACTCAGTATGACAAGGTCCCTGAGGCAGAGACCTATGCGACGGAATTGCTGGGTAGGGAAAAGGTCAAAGAGAACTTTACTAGTTTCTTATCAGCAGGTAAGATGTTGGCTTTGAAAATGGGAAGAGTCGACATCAGATTCAACGAGCCTTGGTCGCTTCGTGAGTTTATTACTACCCAGGTTTCAAGAGAATTGACTAGAGGCTCTCTTGCTTCTGAACGTATTATGAAAAAGACAGGCTCGTCTTTCTCGGCCACTTCCAGCTCTTCTGATCTAATGGCCATTGCAAACGACCCTACAATTTTAACCCCAGAAGTTAGGATTCGTATATTGCGTGCTCTCGGTTACAGAGTTCTTGCCGATATCAATGCAATTTCCGTGGTCATGCCTACATCCCTTATTGGAACCATGTTGCTTACCAATCGTGGTAGAGGTATGAGCAAAGACAATTTGGAGCGAAGAGTTCGATGGCTCATTGATCAGATCAGAAAGCATGGTGGTAAGATTGGCGATTTCCAGCTTTCTTCAATCGAGGAAATTGTCAACAATGGTCTCCAGGTCTTGGGAAGCAGTTTAGTTGGCGAAGAAACAAGAGGTTTGCTTCAGACTACATACCATGCAAAGGACCCATTTAAACTGTCTTACTACAGAAACCAGGTTATCCACTTGTTTGTTCCTGAATCAATTGTTGCAGTGGCAATGTATTCCAAGATTCTTAACATGCCAAACTCGGAAGACTTTATCACATATTCAGACCTTCTTGGAAGAGTCATCTTTTTGTCGCGCTTACTTTCTGGCGAGTTTGTGTTTGGTCCCGACGGCATTCAAACCAATTTGGACCACACATTGCAGAATCTTGTTGGCCAGAATGTTGTTGTTTTGGGCAAGCACGCGGACCCAGAACACCCAGGTAGCAACGAGGAGACCATCATTCGCATTTCTCCAGTTGAGGTTGCCCAAGGCAGAGAGAATTTTGATTTCTACTGCTTCTTTGTGTGGCCATTTGTTGATGGCTTCTGGCTGACGTTGGTTTCTTTGTTTGCATTAACGCCTACGAATGAGCAGCTCATCAAGTACTTTATGGATTTGGGATTTGATCGGGCTTCAGCTGCTTCAGCTGCTTTTGATACCTCTTCGTTGAACAAGAATGATGTTCCCTTGTTGTGGATTGAGGAGCGGGCATTCTTGAACTCTGCCCAAACATTAGGCAAGACCTTGTACCACCAGGGCATTGTGACATATTATGAAGCTGTCAACAAAGAAATGTTGAAAAATGCATTGCTTCAGTATGTTGCCGAAGGTATTGTTATTCAGCGAAAGGCAGACGGCCGTCCTACTATGTATGCTTTGCACCCTGCTTGGATGCCGGTTAGATATTACCCAGAGACTGGCGCATTTGGAGATACCAGCGACCCTGTCCAACGCCAAGTTACCATTTTGGAGGCACAGCAGAAGCATGAGCAAAAGATTCGTGCGACTGGCCAGGTGTATGTTGATATGAATGACGATCCAAATACTGTTCATGTTCTCCGCCGCGGAGATATTGTACCACAAGGCAAGCTTTACGATTTTGAGGAATCGGTGGCCCATACCCGTCGTCTAATTCGTCTTCGACGAGACTCGCCCTCTCTGACTGTCCCCGTCCTTCGCCTTGTATCCTCTCTTCTTGACGGCAGCAAAGGCCACGAAAACGTTCCCAAGGCGCTTTTCTCGAGCACCAAGACAGAAGAGAGGACCAAAAAGTCGACGCCGGTCAAGCAAGCCCGAAACTTTATCAGTTCCATTATGGGGGTGCCGGACGTGACGGTTATCCAAAGCGTCAACCAAGCAAGCAAGCCCGAAAACGATAACACGACTGTCACGGTTTCCAGGCCGTCTAAAGTGATGTTCCCGTATTCCAAATTGTAAGAGGCACGTTGTGATGGAGAAGAAGAAGAAAAAAATGAAATGTGAAGAGTCTTCGGAAAGGGGATTATTATCTTATTATCTAAATCTAACACAAGGAATAGTCTTTCTTGTTTCTTGTGAATTTGATATTATATATATATAATGTGTGTTGTTATTTTTACTTTTTTTTTTTTTTTTTTTATCAGTTTGGTAATATTAATATATTAAATTTTGGATTGGTTTATATATATTTTTTTCTTGTTCATGTCAATTGTTGAGACACATTTGAAAAGGGATTAAATTAAAACTCAATACGGTTATAAACTTGATCTCTGACATTTCTAATCCAACCTAGTTATCAACCCTTTTTCTCTTGCCGGTTTTTTTTTTTTTTTTTCCATCTTATCAATGAGGAATTCCAAATACGAGAAAGCCAACTTTGAGCACATCTTTTTTCTCTGTACAGCATTTATTTAATAAAATAAAGAGGAAACAAAAAGAAACAAATTAGACAAATCAAATTTAACAAAACAACAAATTAAAATTAAATTTTAAAAAAAATTTAAAAACATCACAAGAAGAACACAGCGCACATTGTTCTGGTATACATCCAGCAACAATTGCAAAACAAATCAACAAAATCCATAAAGATAACAAGCCCTCGTTCGGTCAAAAGGGTATGACGTCTCCCCCTAGGGAGTCTTGATTGGATAGGACGAGTTTCCTAGTCTCTCGTCCAAAAGAAGGAAAAAGAATCAACAGTAGTCAAGGAAAGAAGAAACAATAATAATAAAAAAAGGTATCCACCATTACCATAGAACAAACATGTTTCAAAAAAAATAAAAATAAAAGTCGCAAAGTCGTTAGGTCGTCGAATGAAATGGTGTCAAGTAAAACCGCTTTCAATATATAGTTTTTTCGAGTTTATTTCCAAACAAATCTAACACCATCATTCCTATCTATCAAGTTATCGAATTGAAAACAAATCAACGCGCAGATTAAATGAGAGCATCAAGTGCACAGCAGAAACACATTGCAGCCATGCAAGCGAGACAGCAGTCGTCGCCGCCCTGCTGCTGTTGAGGTTGTTGGACAATGATTGGCTGTTGTTGCTGAGGATAGTACTGCTGCTGTGGTGGTGGGGCATAGTATTGGCCGGGAGGTGGTCCCTGTGGTGCATAACCTCTCTGGTCATAACCACCTTGAGGGTATCCTTGCTGCTGGGGGTAGCCGCCTTGGGGAGGACCGTAGTATGCCTGCTGGGGAGCGTTTGGGTATCCCCTTTGGTTTTCGTAGTACGACTTGCTTTCACCTTGCTATTATTGAAATAAACGTTAGTACCAAAGCATATACGAGGACTTGGAAACAAAAAGGAACAAGAAAAAAAAGTATGATTCAACCAAGACTCTGAAAAGTGGTATAGTTGACAAGATTCGACGTCTTTTTCGATATGGGTATCCTAGTCAAACATTTGTCGCTATAGAGATACTTTCTATACTTTGCGTGATAAAAACCAGGGCTGATGCGTGGATTAATAATGTTGAACAGAAGAATAAAAGACAGAGTTCCAGCTGATCCGCGGGGTATCAAATGTTCATATGTAGATGATATTTAACTTATGAAACGAGAAACCCCCATAAAAAGGTAGCAATGTCAATGTTACTGAGAAATGCGTGTGGGATTTTAAGCAGATTGATCGAGTGTAACTTTTGAATCTGGAGAATCAAACCAAGAAAAAAAAATAATGACTCTTAGCTAGAACAAGAGAATACATACGTTATATGACATTGTGCGAGTAAATGGAAAGGATGAGAAAGGAGGTTAAGGTAGGATTGGAAAATGAGAATGATATGTGAGTATGAAGAAGAAGAAGAAAGAAGAGAGAAGAGGGAAGAGAGAAAAAAAAAAAAGAAGAGAGGTAAAAACAAGAAAGAGGAAATTTGCGACTATTTATTTATAAATCGACCAGGCTTAGTTATAAACGTCACGTTACCTCATGCTAGCTGTGCCACTTGGGCCTGACTAATCACCTGATCACAAATTGCAGAGTTACGGGAGCTATTGTGCTAGCACGCTCTTTTTGCTCGCTTTTTGCCTCCCAGTTCTGCTGTGCTACATACATCCTACACATAAATCTCGACTCAGGGCTGGACATTCCGAGCATCTGACACAGCTCGAAAATCACTCGCTAAGCTCCCTGGTTGTTTCAGAAATAAACTAGTAATTCTGCAAATAGCACGTACATCATTAAAGGAAATCCAACGTGGATAATAAACGAAATCATTAATATATTAAACATTATTAAATTACATGGAAAATTAAACGAAAAAATACCAAATCTGCTGAAAATGATACTGATAAATAATAGTAGCAAATGCTGTTTCTAAATATATATAAAAGGATCAGGCTTCCTCCCTCTTTAGAAATAGGTGTAGCCGATGACACGTCCCCGCTGCATTGCCATCCACGTCGAATTGGCCTTGCATTGAGACATTGATTGGTGCAGCCGCGTAGAAGCACTCAAGGTACTCGTATTGTTGGCACCTGAGGTGGGCAATGTCTTTGGTCGGCTCTTCGCTTTATGGTATCGGCCTATTCGTGTATCTTGGTTCATTCCTTTGGATGCCAGGCGGGTCGAAGCTATTGATTGCGCTCCTTCCCCAGAATTGTCGGTTCTTCGCTTCTTGGTCACATTAGAGTCGTCATCTTCACCGCATGAAACCGAATTAGATAAGCCTGTATCGCTTTGCAAAGTGGCTGTAATATTACTGAATTGTACAGGACAAGCAGATACTGAGTCGCATTTAGCTTCAGGCTCAGTATTCTCAGCTTCAAGCTGCTTCTTTTGCTTCTCGCGAGATAACATCAACATGGATCCCCACGACCAGCCTCTGCTTTGACTGTCCTTCTTATCATTAGCATCACCGGGTTCACTAGAATCCTTCATCACCGCGTCCTTGGCAGTTTCCAAAGAAGCGGCTGATCCGTTCAAAGAAGCTGACCGTGAGCTCAACCTGGATATTATCGAATCCTTTCGGAGTTTGCTGACATCTAGCCCGGAGCTTTCTACCAACGTCTGATTCATTTGCTCCATTTGCTGTTCCTGAAGCTCTTGAAACTTAAAGGCGAGCGATTTCCATGCGGCTGCCATGAGTTCAAGCTCTTCCCGAAGCTGTGTATTCTGAGTTTCAAGTTCCTCGTTCTGAGTTTTCAGGGTCTGAACTGTTTCAGATGCATCATCAGGAGTCCTTGGCTGCCGCTCAGAGCTCAGTCTAGATTGAGAGAGAACCATGGATGAAATGGCCTTTGACAGATCATCAATATCTGAATCCCGGCGGTCGTTATTTTCTCGCATTGAGCTAGCTATTCCATCTGATTGAGATTGATAGGACCCAAGCATTGTAGATTCAGTGTTGAACGAGTGTGTATCATCAACTACAGGAATTGGTCTTGCCGCCTTCTCATCTTCTCTGTTTTCACCAAACCCATTAATCCCGAGTCCAAGTCCAATCCCAGTGCTAAGGACAGGGGCTGTCAAGGTCGTAGCAGACATAAGATTCGGTGAAACATTCAGATCAATTGTTGACGCTGCCGAAGATTTGGTATCCTCAATTGTATTGTTCAAAGATTCCTTTGAAATTCTCTCCAAACTATGAGAGCCCATTTCCCTAGCCTTCCGTTTAGTAGGGGTTTCACTGTTTGGATTTACAGATGAAGGTCTTATAATAGGACTGATTAAATTGTCCTTACTGCTTCTGGAAAAGCTGTTTGGACTTGAACTGGTAGAACTAGATCCAAAACCTGGCAAAGATGGACCTGCTAGAGACGTTCTAGGAGTCGCAGGCGCTGTTGGGTTATTGGATCCTGAAGTAACAATGGCACTTGGAACATTACTCCCAGCCCGATCCATCAAAACTTTCCACCGAGCAGCCGAGAATCCCGCATGCTTCATTAAAACTTCATAATGATTAATCAAAGGTCGCACGCTTCTATTAGATTGTGAAGAAGATGCTGATGCATTTGAGGTTCCAGAATTGGCAGAAGCAGCGGAGCCGGACGAACCAGGCGCGAGAGCTTGAGATAGCTTTGATCCTCCAAAAACACTGGCCCGAGATGAAACTAAAGAGGATTGACGATTAGGCGAAGCAGTAGCGGACGGAGAAGCTCCGGTGCTAGTATTAGCAACATTACTTTCAATACTTGCAAGCAAGGCCAGTAGCTGTGACTCGCGGTGACGAGATTCATCCAAAGCCTTTTGCAAAGCTTCATTATTCTTGTGTAAATTCTCAAACTCCTCAGCATTACTGAACGTCAAATCTATGTCACCGACTTCAGAGTTGGGGTATTCTTCTTTTACTCCATCCGAGTGTAACAGTTTCTCCTTCAGCTCCTCAATCTCACCTTGAAGTTCCTCAACCTTTCTGCGGTATCTGTTGGCGGTTAATTCTGTCCGCTGAAACGTATATATTTCATCACAAGCATCAGCATACTGTTGCTGAAGGTTTGAAAGCTCATTTTCACGCACAACATCACGAGTTTTGAGACTTTCAATTTGTGATGCAAGCTCGTTTGCAGTTTTTTGAAGCAACTTGTTAGATTCAAGAAGGGAAGCAACTTGTGATTCTAGTGATTCTATAACAGAATCACGGTCCTCAACTAATTTGTCGTTGGAGCTGTTGTACACTGGGTTGCTCTTACGTCTGGTCGATTTCAGCGTAGTATTCTGTGCAGCCATATAATGTTTCATCTTCTCCATCTTTTTGTTGCTGATTCCTCCAGATGAAAATGGTTTCCCAGAATAGCCTTCATCACTACTGCTATCAGAATAATAATGCAATGATTCGAGCACTTGTTTTTGCTTTGTTGCAACCTCTTCCAAGTCTCTCATAGCAGCCTGTTGGTGCTCATTAATACTCAAAAGTTTTGAAACCTCTTGCTCCAACTCGAGCACTCGGCTCTTTCTACCTCTCGATCCTGCAGTGGTACTTTGTCTTGTGTCAATATTTGATGCAACATGAGTATCTGTAGTAGGTATTCCTGAGCCGCCACCAAGTCTCTGGTGGCCAGGGGGTTGAGTGATCTGGTCACTGCTGGAAATCTCATCAAGCTGTCGAACTGGTTGGGTATCCGCTGAGATGTTGGCTTGTCCAAGCAATGGTTCAACTTGTTGCATTATGATTGTCTGTTGCGATTGGGATAACTGTTTCTGGACCAAATTAATATAGTTAACTAGTCGCTTGGTGTTGGATAAATCTTCTTGGCCGATAGAAGTTTCAGATGAGGGTTCTCGTCGATCGACAATAAAGGACGTCAGAATCAATAGTCTGACAAGCTTTATTGCTTCTTCAAGAGATTCTTTAATAGTAGAGCCAGCCAAAAGTTTCGGAATGTTGGGCTCATGTGCCGGATCAAGGCGAAGAGATTTACCAGGATGGTCTAAGGAACTGCTGTCGTTTATTCCTAGAGTTGTTCGAGGGTGTTGAAACGTGTAGTAGTTTAGAATTCCATGATAAAGTGCCATCACTAAACAATTGAATCAAATAAACGAAAAAGTAAACAGAATGTATGTTAGTGAATGTCTTATTACGCCAACTAATTGAGTTTTTCCCCATTCAGTATAACCACCAATTAGTGGGTGTAGTGTTTTGTAGCTCTGAAACCACCTAAATACATACTTGTTGCAAGTTTTGTTGAGAACGATACACCCTTTCCGTTGTTTCCATCGCTACCGTCATCAGCAACCGAGGGCTGCCGTGGTGTATTGAGTTTACCTTTTTTGTTTTGGCTCGAGCCCTTTGACTCGGTTCGTATAGGATCTGATGCCGATGATGAATGTTCCCCAAGTTTTGCTCGAGGCTCAACGCCGGGACTAGACTTGAGATCATTGTCAAAGATGGCTAACGGGTTCTCTGATTCCAGGCTTTTGAACAGACTCTGAGATATGCGCAGGTTACGAAGCGTAAAATAAGTCTCGTCTAAAGAGCACAGGAGGTTGAACACTTGTAAAGGCGATGATGCAAACAACACCAGCCTCCTTTGGCTATCAGCGATGGAGAGGTTTGAGAAAGGGTGCTGGCGGTCGGTTTGGGTGAATATCTGAACCTATAAACAAGGCTAGTTAGCATACGGCAGGCGTTGCAGTATATATAGATAGTGATAGTAATCAATGCTTACCCAGGCGACAAATGTGTCTACGATGGCGTCCATATATTGAATACTGTGCCGCAACGGCAGTGATGATCATCAAGTACGTGAGAAGGTGATAATTAGACAGTGATCAAGGTCCATAAAAAAAAAACAACTCATTCCCAGTTTTCTGTCATACAATGTTCAGGGGGGGGGGAAAGCATATTGGAGAGCAGGGCCTTGCCAGCTGAGACGGGTGTTACAGCAATAACTGTCATTACACATTTTTGTTGGGTGTGGGTACATGGCCGGCTGTTGCAGCGAGTGTCACGTCACATTCAAGTTAGTTGCCACTTGCGCCATGTGACTTGGGCTGAGCTGGTCGGGGTCGCCCCACAAACTATTACACGGCGGTGTTACATCTCGCGTAACAGGCGTAACAGGCGCAAACACGGCGGTCACTATCGCAAGGCAAAGCAAAAGCCAATTGCGTAATTAGACCACCATTATAGCTCTGTGTGGGTTAGCGGGCTAGTGCCACTGTCTGGCTACAAAACTCGCCTTCTTACTTCCCTCTCTCTCTCTTTCTTCTTTCCTTCCTTTCCCTCTTTCTTCCCCATCTCTCTTCCTTATATATATCTATTTCTTTCCGCGCCCTTTTTGTTGTTTCGTATCCACATTATCTCAATCCCACCCCGTCTGTTCCATTTATAGCTCCAAGTCCAATATCTCATGAAGGTTGCTGCTTTGACTCTTGCCTCCACCTTGGCTGGCACTGCCCTCGCTGGCGTCCACAAGTATGTCTATTTTCCCCCGTGCTTTCTCTCGGAGACGAGCATTGTTCGGTTCCAGTGTGTCTAACATTCCAATAGGGTCAACCTTAAGAAACTCGATCAACCTAACCGTTACGAAGGCGTAAGTTACCTTGATTCTGTTATCATTAAAAACTCACTCAATTCACTTTGCATTTAAAGGTGGTAGATGCCATTCACTATCTATTCACCTGTTAATACGATAAGAATAAGCAAGGCTTTCAATTCTCTCAATATGAGCTATCCTAGACGGCACTCAAATCACTGCTTATTACGTGGTTTGATTGCTTCTCCGCAATTCTAGCATTGCTACTGGGTTGGATCTATCGTCATACGCTGTGCTAGTCTTAAGGTTTTAATTACCATTAAGCCTTGAGTCGCGAAGCAATGCGCGTCTTGGAATAAAGGCTACCTTAACTTTGTTGTCTCAACACAAGCTCAATTGATGCCATGTCTAGCGGATACACATATTCCTGCTTATATGTGACTCAAATCCTGAATTTACCTTGATGCCTATGTTTGCTGATTGAATGAGTAAATTATCCAGTGTACAAGAGCCTTACTAACTTGTATTGTGTGTATTATAGGAGGCCTTCCAAGAACACGTTCGCTCTCTCAGTCAGAAGTACTTGGGTATTGCCCGTGAAAAGTTGGGTTATGTTCCCGAGAGTCCATTTGCCAACATTGAGGCTGGCGGTTCATCGTCAATTCCCCTCGGCAACTACCTTAACGTTCAGTATTTTGCTGATATCACTCTTGGTACTCCCCCTCAAGCCTTTAAGGTTGTTTTGGATACCGGTTCTTCTAATTTGTGGGTCCCAGGCGCCGACTGCAGCTCCATTGCCTGCTTCCTCCACAGCCGCTACGAATCTTCAGACTCCAGCACATACGTTAAGAACGGAACTGAGTTCAAGATTCAGTATGGTTCTGGTAATGTTGCTGGCTATATTTCCCAGGACACTTTGGTTCTCGGTGATTTGATTATCCCCAAGCAGGACTTTGGTGAGACCACCCAGGAGCCTGGACTTGCCTTTGCTTTTGGCAAGTTTGACGGTATCCTTGGTCTCGGCTATGACACTATTGCTGTCAACCACGTTACCCCACCATTCTACAATGCCCTTAACCAGGGTCTTCTTGAAGAACCCGTTTTCTCTTTCAGACTCGGTAACACCGAGAAGGATGCCAATGATGGTGGAACTTTTACCATTGGTGGTGTCGATGACTCTCTTTACACTGGTAAGCTTACTTACCTTCCTGTCCGTCGTAAGGCTTACTGGGAAGTTAAGTTTGACTCCATTGGACTTGGCGATGAAGTTGCTGAGCTTGAGAACACTGGTGCCGTCATTGACACTGGTACCTCCCTTATCACCTTCCCCTCTGCTCTTGCTGAGATGATTAACTCTCAGATTGGTGCTACTAAGGGCTGGAACGGCCAGTACTCTGTTGAGTGTGACACTCGTGACTCTCTTCCTGATCTTACTTTCAACCTTGATGGCTACAACTTTACCCTTTCTGCTTACGAGTACACTCTTGAAGTTTCTGGTTCTTGTATCTCTGCTATTACTCCTATGGACTTCCCTGAGCCCATTGGACCTCTTTCCATTGTTGGTGACGCTTTCCTTAGAAAGTACTACTCTGTTTACGACTATGGCCACAATGCTGTTGGCCTTGCTCTTTCCACTTAAATTTGGAATTAGCACTCCAACTAATGACAATGTGTTGTTCATGCTGTGAATTGATTGAGATGATTGCATTCACTTTTTTTTAATGTCAATTTTATGTCTTGAATCTTTATGTATCTTCATAACCCGCACCATATATATATATATATTTTAATAATTGTGAATGGAAACTATTATTATGTAAAGTTGGTTAAGTATGAAGTGAAATTTCAGGGAAGGATGAGACCTGAGGTCAATCCACTATTAAAGTGAATTCTGGGGGTTTGTGTGCCACTATTTGAACAGAGCCTTGGCCAAAACCAAGCTACCTGAGACAGATTAGGACAGTGTTGAGAAGAAAGCGGCATTTCTGCCCACTAAAAAGGAAGCTGTGGCGAAATCAGCAAGGTGAGTTTCCAAGCCGTGACACACCCCTCCAGCAGTAAGTATCCCAAGCGTTGGATCATATGTAGCGGCAAATTGGGAGAGTGGCACTAATACTGGACTGCACAGGACTTTACAATCTAGTACTAGTATATTTTACGGTTATATATATATATACAGGTTTGGATCGAGATGTAGGTAAAGTAGGATGTGATTATGAAGAATTGATTATATAGAGTATATACATAGAGTATACATAGAGTCCAATAGCATACAACTGGTTGGACTCTTTTTCTTTAGTTCCAGCTCGTGGGTTGTTTAATGGCTATGGCTATGGCTATCGCTATTTAATGGTTGTTTACTTTTGCCACAGAATTAGATATACACCACGGCACATGACATTTGGCAGCAAGCCAATGTGACCTTTTCCTTACACACACAAACACACAAACACACAAACACGCACACAAGTTACAATTATATAACGCCTTGTCACTTTTTCTTAGCAACCTTTTTTGAACCAACATGTAGCAATCATTGGAAGCAGCAAACACGGATCTAATGCATTTTATTTATATTTATTTATATATATAGATGCATACATACATACACATGTGGGACAATAATATTGAGCCTCTTTAGGATCATTCAACCTTAAAGCTGATTAACTGGCTGAGTGACTGGCTCACTGATTGATCTGTTACACATGTAGCTGATAAACAAATGAGTGCAATGCCAACCACGTGACATCTGTTTACAAATCGAGCATCACGTGTAATTAGTTATACATGTATGTATGCATAAATATGTATGTTATCCCTACCCGCGTTGCCACTGCTCGAATCACAATCTCACCAATTGTACATATACTAATGATTCAATTAACAAAACGATAGTATACACACACCGATAGATAATGCTTCTTTTTTTTCCAATCCTGACGATTTGAACTCATATACTGTACCAATGTGGTCTTCCAAGGCAAATCACTCATAGTTGTTTCACAATCAACTCCCTGCCTACACTTGTCTCGAGACAAAGCTACAGTACATGCTTGTATATACCATTAGCCTTGATGATTTGCTTATGAAAACCGTCCAAGATAATAGAACCAAGCGTAAATAATGCCTAGTTTTACCTGTAATCGTTCCCGTGACAATTGAACCGCTTATTTTCAGTGGACGCACTACATAACTCGATCCATGGGACTTCAGTTACACTATCAACTCTTAGCACATGCTAAACATATCACCATTTCCAATTATGCCAATCAATTGCATCAATAGAAAGAAAAAGAATATCAAAATATTTACAAAAAACATTGGCAGGAATGGTACACCTCTAGTAAAGGAGTGTAGTCTTCCCAGGAACAAGACTAAAGAAACCAAAATATAGAACCACTGGATCCGATGATTTATACCTAATATTATGGCTGTCCTAAAAGCATACCAATAGTAAGAAATAACAAATAGTACATATAAATCTTACCATTAGCTTCATGGAACAGCCAATGATTCAATTGTATTCCGGCTTGTCGAATACTCTTCCCTTCAGAGCTCGCAATCAAAGACGGCAAAGAACCATCAAACATAATGTGGTACTTTCTTGGATCAGGTATGAACGAAACATTGGAATCCTTAAAACAGAATGAACATGAATATGATGCAGATGACGACAGTATAGATGAAAGATTATGGGTTGATGGCGGTCAAAGGTTAGAATAAAAAGTATCAATAGCAATTTTGTTGTTTTATATTATAGAAAACATCATTAGTGTAAGAATTCATATCAGTTTTTGATGAGTGCGGAAAAAAAAAAAATTAAGAGCTAAAAGTGAGTGTGTGGGTTAATTCAAATAGCCTCAAGGGATCTGGTAATCTCCTCAAGTTCATTCTTAGCAGCAACGTGCTTCTCATTAAGCTCCTCGTACTTCTTCTCCCACTTCTCAAGCTCAGACTCCAAAGAGGTAACCTTGCGCTCGAGCTGCTCAGCACGGACGTCTGTTTGGCGGAGCTTTTCAGTGGTTTCTCTCAAGTTCTGGTCTGAAGTCTCAAGCTCCTCTTCAAGGAGAGTGATCTTCTTTGTGAGTGTTTCGTTAACAGAGCCGTGAGCAGCACCCTCTTCAGCGGCACCCTTAGCCTCAGTAAGCTTGGCTTCCAATTCTTCAACCTCAGACTCCAAGAGACTGTTCTTGTGTGTAAGAGAAGAGATTTCCTGGTCCTTCTGGAGGTTCTCCTGCTCGAGGCTCTTGACCTTCTCCAAAGCCTCATCGGCCTTGTCCTGAGCAGTCTCAGTCTCCAACTTGAGGGAGTTAATTTTCTAACAAAGCATCAGGTTAGTAAAACGCATTACTATAATAGGGGCGATGATGATGTTGTTGTTGTGATCTGACTTGTATAGTGACAATTACAGCATTATTGTCATGGCACTGCCTCTTGTTTTCGATGAGCTGTCAAGTTTGTGTATTAATGACAAAACATCTGATTCAGAGGCTTAGATCCACAAAATACCATAATGGATCCAGCTTTTGGGCATGGCCAACATATCAATCCAAGTGGCATAAAAACCATACTCTCTGTATGAGGGTTGAATGTGTACTAGCTGTCAAGAAAGGAGTGCACTAAACAGTGCAGAGGAAATGCTAGGGGTAGATCATCACCAACAAGCATCGCAGGGAAAGCGGCAAAGATCAATTGATCTCAGCAAAATCAGCTTGATTTAACCTTGATCCATGTGGAATTACACAACATGAATGAATCAACCAGATAAACCAGATCAATGGATCAATGGATCAAAATTCAAAATGCCACATTGATTAAAGTTTCAAGGAATCATAGTTAAGCACAAGAGCCTAAGACAACACATACCTCTCTGAGCTTATCCATTGTGAATTAGGGAATTAGAATGAAGATGAACGATAATAAATAAATAATGATGATTATATGATAAGAAGGGAAAGAAGAAAGGAAAAAGGGAGAGAAGAAAGGAAAGTGAGCAGTATATAAGGGGGGAGACACACCCAGGGGGGCCAGGGATCACTCAACCAGGCGAAGTGGAAGGGCTTGTTACAATCTGTGCAATTGCGACAGCCAGGCCAACATCTACGGCAAAGGCTGCGTTTGCACGTCCCACTCCATGCTTTGTGCTCCTCACAGGTTACCCGGCGGAGATCAGTGCCAGTGACTGACGTGTTCGTTAACGTGGATCACGTGCGACCATTCAAAAGAATGTTTACAAACCACCCGCTGTCATGACACTATTTTGTCACACACATTGTTGTCATATCCAAACAAAGCCTTTACGGGTTAGCGCTCTAGCTGCTGCTGCTGGTTATGAACGTACCGACCGACAATTTCATGCTTTATTAAACTTGACCTTTTTCTATTGTTCTTTTACATGTTTACCAATGCTTTCAACGGCCTGACTAGAACACAATACCTATCCTGGATATACCGGCATTATATACATATTTCGACCGACTTCATTTTCAAGTTTTTGTTGGCTTTTTAAAAAAGAGTTTTACTGCTCCAACACTTTGGTTTTACTTTTACTCCTGAAGGTCTTTGTAAACCAAATCGACAACTGTTTATCTTTTGAAGCAGGCCAAAACTTTTAAGCAACCTTTTTTTTTTTTTTTGTTATCATCTTGCTTTTGCTAAGGCTCATATCTTCATCACCTTTTTACCCCTACATTTCGACCTGTTCTGTCGGACCCTTTGCATTATCAACCTAGTTCACTTCCGTTTTCCCCCAATTTTTTCAGTGAACAAACTCCTTTTGAAATGATCGTTAGCGATCATCGATCCACCCCTAGCAGACTCGCTCAGAGTAGAGCTACTCTAAGTAGGAATTCTGTTAGAGCTCCCAGTGAAACTGGATCGAATTCTGGATCTTCTTCTTCTTCTTCTTCTTCCACAACAAATGTCAAGGTTATTGCCCGATTTCGGCCTCATAGCAATGAAGAGTTAGCTTTGGGGGAGTCGAATAATTCTATTGTTGAGTTTCTCTCTGAAGAGTCCTGTAATATTGAAACTCGCGATTTTAGTGGATCCTTCACCTTTGATCGTGTGTTTGATATGAACAGTACTCAGGAAGATGTCTTCAATTACTCTTTCAAACAGACTGTTGATGATCTTATGAAAGGTTATAACGGTACTATAGCTGCTTATGGTCAAACCGGCAGTGGAAAAGTGAGTATTTTATTTTCAATCTCTCTTGTGCATTATGCTCAGCCCTTCCAAATGATATACGATACTAACTTATATCTTTTTAGTCTTATACCATGATGGGACCTAACAACAGCGTGGACAGCCCGGAGTATTGTGGCATCATCCCTAGAATTGTTGACCGAATCTTTGAGATGATTCTCAACTCCTCAGTGGATATCGACTATACTGTTAAAGTCTCTTACATGGAGATTTATATGGAACGTATTCGCGACTTGTTGAATCCTATCAATGATAACCTGCCAATCCATGAAAACAAAGCTAGAGGCGTGTACGTCAAAGGCCTTACTGAAGAATATGTCTCAACCTGTGACGAGGTATATGAGGTGATGCGCCAGGGTTCGAGTGTCAGAGCAGTTGCTTCTACAAATATGAATCAAGAGTCTTCTCGTTCTCATTCTATTTTTGTTATAAATGTTACCCAAAAGAATACTGTCTCTGGTACCCAAAAGATTAGTCAGTTATCTCTTGTTGATTTGGCTGGTTCAGAGAATGTTGGAAAGACTGGAGCTAGTGGACAGACCCTAGAAGAAGCTAAGAAGATCAACAAATCGTTATCAGCACTCGGAATGGTAATAAATTCTCTTACTGATGGAAAGTCCTCACATATCCCATACCGTGATTCAAAACTTACCCGCATTCTTCAAGAATCTTTAGGTGGTAATTCACGTACAAGTTTGATAGTTAACTGTTCTCCATCATTTTACAATGATTCAGAGACCATTTCAACTCTGAGATTTGGTGTTCGTGCTAAGACCATTAAGAACAAGGCCAAGATCAATACAGAGTTGTCGCCTTTGGAGTTGAGCCAACTTGTGCGTAAATTACAGCTTCAGCTTGAAAACAGGATTGCTTATTCCAACAAACTTGAAAGCGAAATTACGTCGTGGCGTTCTGGTGAGCCTCCTTCAAGAGATTCCTGGACCTCATTAGGCGTACCTGTAACTTCCTCTTCATTGGCTGACACTGTCCGAAAACCATCTTATTCCGCATCAGCTTCCACCAGCTCTATTTTTTCATCGCCTTCAAATGGGTTCCAGTCCCGGAATGGGTTAAAGTCAAAGTTCAGCGCATCAGAAACTGCTATACCTAGGCTGTCAGAGCAAGGTGAATACCCTACTGGACACAGTTCTGGAATCTCATCAATAAATCCGTCGGATTCTTCACAGCACAATTCTCAGATTGCACAGTTAGAGGCTGAAAACAAGATCCTACATGAGAGAGTAGAACACCTTACTAGGTTGTGTGATGATACCAAGCTTGAAGAAATGATTTTTGGCGGAACTAGCAGCCCGACTATTGACTCTGACATTCCTTCATCTGCTTCATCTGCTTCATTTCCTGCCTTGGATGACGATCATCCAGCCCGTAAGCAAATTAATGAGTACAAGTCGTACATTTCTCATCTTGAAAAGCAGTTATACCTGGCTGAGGTTCAAAGGACAGTGAGTGCTCCTCCCCAGCAGTTGATGTTTACAAATAGCGGGGGAAATTCCGGACTGCCGCTGCCACCGGCCAACTTTGATATTGGCAATACAACATTATCCGGATATTCTCCAACCCATTCTAATGCTTCAATGTCAAGTCTTCCGGTAAATGGCCAGTGGGCGTTGGCACCACCTCCAACGGGCCCTCCACCTTCCACAATGCCTCGCTCGAACAGTGACCAGACGTACTTTTACAATGAGATGATTCAGGATTTGAAGGAAGAGGTTGAGGAGCTGCGGGAGTCAAATGCTGACAAGGACCGCATTATTACAGCGTTGAGATCTATTAACAAGCGTAAGGAGAATTTAAATGCTTTAAGTATGAACCGAACGTTTGACTCTAGTAACTTGAACCATTATTCCAGTACTGGGTTGAATAGTAGCAGTGGCAGCAATATTGGTGCCATCAGTGAATTTAGCAACAGCAGCAACATGTTGAGCGGGCTAACACATTCATCATCTTCATACACCTCGTCATCCAATCTTGTTTCACCTTCATCCAACTCTTCTGGCGTCGCATCCAATACCACATCTCCCATCACTTCCAAATTCACCTCATCGCCTTTGGCATACACCCGCAACCACTTTGCCCCGTCCACCCCCACCACCACCTCGAGGATAGCAGTAGCAGCTACCAATACCCAAGCCAACGGCACGTCCCCATCGCCGTCCATCCAAGCATCCTACCACCGCCGCTTTAGCACCTACGAAGGAACCAACTTTTACGGCAACGGCAACATTGAAAACATGAATGGAAATAACATGGTCGCGAAATCAAACAAAGACCCTTCCACAGACGAAGATATGCTAGAACATGAGGGAAATGGCCATGTAGCTGATAGGACCTTGACAAATATTCCCATTAACTAATTTATATATATTTTTTTGTATTTTTGTATGCTTTTTCTTTTTTTTTTTTTTTCTTTACAAAGATGTATGAATGAAATGAAATGCTCCATTACAGATGGATTGATGTGCTTTAATACATGCACAACTTGGCTATGTGTATATATATAATAGGTAGACCTTGTATATATACTTGATATTATTTATTTGCAAACAAGATATGATTTACTTTAACAGAAGAAGAAAAAAAGGACTATGTGAAGGACTACACATGGTATAAACAATAGACATGTAGCCACTATTTCAAAATATATACAATAAAATGAAAAAATAAAAAAAATAAAAATTCCAGCCGCTACAAAAAGTTTCTTTCCCACACTATTACCTTTGCTTCCCCTTTCTGTTCCACTTTTCCAGCAGATCGGCAATAGTTTAGTGGCTAGAATTTCCGCTTGTCAGTATTCCTAGTGAACAACAACACGCGGGGGACCGGGGTTCAATTCCCCGTTGCCGAGAATTCTTTTTGAATATATATTGCAAGTCTTTACTTGTTTTTATATAGGTTCAGTTTGTAGATTGTGAAAAAAGATGGAAACAAGTGGTGTAATATTATTTTTTTAAAAAAAAATTACCTAGCAAATCAAAAAATTCATAAACCCCAAAGAAAAAGATTTGTAAAATTAAAAAACGAAGACTCAGTCGAATAATTACATAGATATGGCACGAGAGACAAAAAACATAATAATAATATCAAATAAGTATCATCCAAAGAACATATAAAATAATAATAGTTGGAAATAAAATATACTTGAGATTTTGGTTGCAGCGAGTTGGAGCTAAAAACATCAATAACAAATAATAAAAAAACTAGATAATGAAAAACAAATAAATGATACGACAATAATAAAAGAAAGATAATTAATCAAGAGAAAACATGCAATTACTCCTGGCCGAAACCAACAGTCTCTTCAACTGCCATCAAAAGCTTTTGTTGAAGAGCTTCAAAGTTCTTATAAGGAGGCAAGTCAACTCTGTTAAAACAGGTGTGTGACTTGGGAAGGTGTTCAGATTCACCAGACTTTTCAATAGTAAATCGTCTTGGACCATCGGAACCTTGGAGATCCTTGAAACCATTGACAGGAATTCTGGAAGTACCAGTGGTGAACTGTAACAGACGAGACTTTTGTTCAGAGTCCCAAGATCGGACACACTTCCAGAACCACTGGATAACCTCATCATTCTCAGTGTAACCACGGTAATCAGTGTGCTTCTTCCAATCATCAACATCAATCTCAGAAATACCACCAATGAGCAATTCAAGCTCACGCTCGTCAAAGACGTTAACGAGTTCTTGAGGAATAAGCTCATTGAAACCGCTCATAAAAGACTTGAACTGTTCCTCGACACGGCGTTCAATCTTCCATTCAGTAACAAGCTCAACATATTCTCTCTTGTTCTCATTAGTGACAGGGATTTCACTTCCTCCTGGCTTGAGCTCAACCTCAACAATCTTACCAAACAAGTCATCTTCAACAGCAAATGTAAGGTCAAGAATACCATCAATATCATTATTAAGTGTCCATTCCAAATTTCTGTAAAAGTCGGCATCGACACCCTCCATATCTGAAAGAATAACCTTCTTACGCAAGATCATCTTGTAGAAAGCACCAATAAAGAAACCATCAAGGAATCTGCGGTGGAAAATGGCAAGACCAACAACACGGCCAATAAACTTGAAATAGTTGAGATGCTCAGGGTTAACACCCGAGTGAGGGTTGATTTGTAATGTGTAATTGTCGTGTGCAGAGTATTCAAAGAGACAGTAGAATGGGTTGAACATTTCGTGAGATAACAAGAAAAAGAACTCTCGGGAAACTCCACCATAATCCAAACCTTCTTCGCCTTCAAACTTGATCATTAATCTCTTTCTCAAGTCAGCTGGAGATTGACGCATAATTTCCTGATATGAATCTTCAAAGATATGGTTTCTGCGTACCTTGACGTGGCATTGTCCAGCAGTGGCACGTAATGCTGGCTGAGATCTAAAGTAAATGAGTTTACGTCGGAAGTCACGCTTGTATTGTGGAACGTTCTGGTCGAGAGATGAGGGCAATCTAGGATCATCCCAAGTGGTAGTCTTGGTATTGTGGTCAACAAAGTATACACGGGCAGTGTTGGTTAATCTCATTTCCCAGCCACTGGGCAATGGACCTAACTGTGAAACTGGCTGCTGTTGAATAGTACCTTGCTGAGATGCGTTGGGGCCGTACGTGCGGATATATTGTTGCCTTCGGGGATCGACCCAAGTAGTGGTGCGTGTATTGTGGTCAACAAAGTAAGGGCGTCCTTCGGGTGTGATACGCTGCTCCCAACCAGAAGGTAGCTCGCCAAGGCCAGCAGTAGTAGCACCAATGCTCATCATTTGAAGAGCATTAGACATGTTTTCTGTTGACTGAGAATTGCTGTCAGATGGTGAATGGGCACGATTCGGGCTAGGTGCGCTACCTGGAGGACCGTAGTGGTCTCCAGTAGGGCTTGGAGACGTTGTTCGAGAGTCCTCGGGAAGCATTCTATTTTGATGTCGCAGACGCTCAAGGTCAGTCGCGGTTTGTCGGGCCTGTCTCTGGTCATTTTCACTAATGTTAGAATTGGGTCGGCTCCAAGTGGTAGTGCGGGTATTGTGGTCAACGTAATAAGTTCTTCCAAGGTTATCTGTCTTTCGTTCCCAGCCGGGAGGCAAACGGCCATACTGGTCCTCAAAAGAGCTGTAAGTACGAGTACCATCACCTGAAGGGGACGGGGCAGCACCAGCAGCAGGAATGGGAGATCCACTTGGGGGGTTGGAAAATCCCATTGCAGAGTTGGCCAAGTTTGGATGATGTTGTTGCTGTTGAGAAAAGGAAGAAGACTCTGCGGCAGCCAATCCCTGAGAAGAAGACGGTAATGAGGATCCATTGGCTCTAGATGACGAAGCAGATACCGAGGATGAAGTTCCGTTTGCAGAGTCAGAAGCGATTGGGGCAGCAACATTAGTTGAAAGGTTGAGAATGAGTTTACCGGTGACAGCAAGGTTGTCGTTTGATTTTTTAAGGTCCCGTGTGATCATCTCATCTCCTCCCATGTTCAAGTCTATAACATCTCCAACACGGATATTGATAACACCAAGGAAACCTTGGTCCTTCTTCTTAAATTTCTTTTGGTCAAAGACCAAAATTGCAATAATGGAATTTTCAGCGACATCACTGGGGAAGGGTGTGGGTTAGTAACAATTAGTAACATGAAGGTTAAATATAGTTTAAAGGAAAAAAAAAGAGAAAAAAACTTACAAGTCAAACTGCTTGTGCCAATATGGACTTAAAGTCTTTTTAATGGCCTGTGTAGATTTGGTCTGGGCACCATCAACAGTGATGACGGCAAACGGGTCAGGGAATCCTAAAATAGTGTTAGTTAACGAGGCGCTAGAGATAATAAGAGGGTGCGGACATGTAATCGGGTAGTTATCGAGACCGGAAGAAAGAGTAGAGTGGCTCAAATAGATGATTAAAGACGGGAGGCCAACATTGAAGAAATTCAAAGAAACCCAATCGAATTAAAAAGCGATCCGATGACGAGCACCAAGCAAGCGGGAGGCGGAGGGTGTCGGTTTCGGGCATGGCCTAAAGAAGGGTAACAGGAAGGGTCTGACTCCAAAAAAGCTCCCTTTGTCCAGCAGCAGCAATGAAAAATGGCAGTTCAACTTACGAAAAACGTCACGTTTGACAAGAGCGTCGGCAGCAATGACTAAAAACGAAATGAAAAGGGTGGGTGCAAGGTTAGCAGGGTTCAATTGTAGAATAGGTAAACTGGAGACAGGACTGTGAAGGAGCCGTCTAATAAGAGAAAGAATAGGACAGGTCGTCTTTTACAAGAGGCTGTCGGTGTGAAAACAGCAATCAGCGTAGAAGAGTGGACAGGTATGAGAATGGCAAAGACTTACTTGTGACCCTGAGCTTAGTAGTTCGTCCGCCCGTCATGATTCAAAAGATTGCTTTGGGGATGGAGTAGATTACAGAATAACGAAAAACAGAGTTCAAGAAAAGTTTCTTGAACAGTTCTGACAGAGTAGAAACAACAAAAAAAAAGAGAGAGAGACGGAAAGGAAAGTCTTAGGTGTTAGTATAAGAGCAGACCAAGAAAAATGAAAAGGGGTGAAAAGAGAGAAAGGGGAGAGGGGGGTGAAAGGTGCTTTATAGAGCGAGGTGTGAGTAGGGGAGGAATCTTATATGGGAGGAAAGAAGCAAGAGCGGAAAAAAATAGTGGTGGTTTGGTAAACTTTTTTTTTTGTGCGTATTTGTGTGTGTGTGTGTGTGTGTTTTTTGGTGATGGCGCTTCACACACACACACAAATACGCACGGTCGCTGTGCTCTTAATTGACTCAGCAGCGTTTATGTAAGGCCTTTGTCAGCTGGTGGCGTACTAGCCTGGTCCGTGACTTAATCAGCCAATCTTTATACGGGACGCGTGCCGGCGGCTTGCCTCTGCACACAGGCCTCGCAGCCAGCAACCTGGGCGCGGATGCAAGCTTGCTGGGAGCTGGCCACAGGCCCGTTGCTGGCAAAGAGTTACTACAAGATGACATTCAAACAAGGTTGTGGTGGCAGCAGATTGATAATCACTCAAATAACCAACAGCAAAATTAGTAAATAAAAACAAGCAGGTTTCAAATAAATTTCAAATCTTAGCAAGCTGATTCTTCTTTTTATTTATATGTTTGTATTATTTGTATTTTTATCTCAGTTGTCTTTTTTCTCCCCCAGCCCTTTTTGCACGTTTCAAATGCCTCGGACTCGGCCACTATACAAATCTCACACCGGGAAAAACCGATGGTAGTACCTGTCCTGTCCTCCCTAGTATTGTACCTCCATCAAAAAAAAAAAAAAAAAAAAAAAAACGCAACATCAACCCATCCCTTGAACCATATATATACATAGTTATAATTGCACTCATTTTATGCCCCCTTGCCCTCGTTCTATTTCCTACGCATTGCCTTGTCTGCTGCTAACCACCACATACCCGTCAGCCGTGCTACGGCTTTACACATATGCTATATAATCCTATATCCCAGCCCATGGCTCAACTGGTAACCATTATCTACAAACGATTAGTATTATTATTATTATTATTATATTGTGATTGTTATTAAACTATACATGTAATCAAAAATTAATATCCACACACAAAATGAATGGCTTTATGGCTTTCTTCTAACACCACGTAAATACCGGCGGTTTGCTTGTAACCGTTTGTAATCTCTCAACAATAACCTTCTTCGTAGCTTCTGTATACTCTTCTGCAACTGAAAATCCCATGTTGTTAGTACTATTGTCTCCATGTCTGGCATGTGTCTCTGGATCATCGGTATACGGCTCAAAGCGTGCTGTGGTTGTCGCCGTTCCTGCTGTCGCTGCATTTGAACCGCCAACTTCATCTTCTCCTTCTTCCTCAATATTGTCATGATACCTGTCGCTTTTCTTGTTGGGCCTTGGACTGTTGTCCAGGTGGTGGTGCGTATTGTCTGAACTGCCACTGCTGCTGCTGCCGCCGCCGCCGCCTGCTGCTCGGATGAGGTCCATTCTAGGTGCTGTGGATGACACAGCTGCAGACGATGGAGGGGGCGAGACTCTGATAAGATCCTCAAACAATGGGCGCTCATGGTGAGGTTTGGACGCTTCACCTTCTGCTGTGCCTTCCTGTTGACCTCCTATATCAAAACTCTTTCTAGACGCCAAGTCCCCATCCCGTTCAAGCGTACGGTACCTGGCTTCCAAAGTCAATGAGCTGCCACGGTTTCTTCTTCCCTTTACCCTGCTCCCTTCAGGACCAGCAGACACAGGCACACTCTGTGAAGAAGGAAATGGTAATGGCTGCACATCAGGAGACAAAAACGGATTGTTCAAGCCATCTGATGCAGACTTGCCAAGTGGTAAATCAGCTGTAATTGTAGCTCGTCGTGGCTTGTGAAGATCCAAACTAGGAGGTGCCATCTCAGGATATGCCACAGAAGATGCACGATTGGTATTGTTATTATTATTATTATTATTATTAATGGCCCAAAGAGGGGTATCCATTGCCAATGACATATTGTCGTATGGTACTCTCACAGGAACATCCATTTCATCATCCCAAACCATCACCCTAGTCCTTCTTACCAATTCCAAAGGCCCTTGCTCTGGGTCTTTCAACGTTTCCACAACATTAAAAGCCTGGCCCTTCAAAACTGCCCATTGACGCTTAAACATTCTCTCAGAGAATTCCGTATCCTGTGAAAACAGCTGGCGAAATAATAATGCCGATTCCTCCCACCATTCGCTAGATGACAATAATGAAAGAAAATGCTCGCGAGTACGAGTGGAAAAGGGTTGCCCAATTAAAATCATTGGCAGGAAAAGCCAGCCAAATGGATATGAGCGCCATTCATCAGGGTGTTTCCAAGGAAATGCAAGGCCAGAATCAATTGCACCAATTCTCAAGTGAGGGACAACCTTTCGTTTCTTCTTGGGTGACAAAGGCGTGGTTGGAGATGGGGTTGACGAAGACCCGGAATTGATATCGTCAGTTTGGTTAGAGCCTTCAGGATCAGTTGTTGAATTAGTTGAATTACTTCCTTCTGGGCTGGAATAATCATCAATTTCGTACCACTCCAACTTTATCATCCAGTTATCTAATCCTCGATCTGTATTTCTCATAATGTAATCCAAAATAACCAATTTCTCAATCTCTTCTCTAAACTGAGCAATCACCTGAGGAGTCCATTCAAACTGAGGAGTTCCATCTTCTGTTCGCTTTGCCGGTGGAGGTATACCACCTCTTCCACTAAGCGTTCTAAGCAGCGGTCTTTGGTAGACATTGGTGAAAGGATGATCCCTTAAAAACTGATCGGCTTGAACATAGTCATGCAAAAACAACTGGAATGAACCAACCTTGTTAGGCAGCCGCTTTCCCTTGAGTCGGAAGCTCCTACGATCAAAAAAGCGATAGTAAAATGAAGGGGACGAAAAGTGCACAATGTCTGTAAACGGAACAATATTAGTGCCAAGCTGTCTGTCCAACAAACTAGCAGCACATTCAGCAATATACCCATTATTAGGAATAAGACATGACCGGCCAAAAAAGCAGGGAAACAAATTGCGGTGAATCCACTTGGTCCATTTGGGAGAAAGAGGGCCATACGGCTCTTCGTCCTTTGGCTTGAAAACACCTACCACTCTGCCGGCAGTGTTATAAACAAAGTAGGAGCCAGATGAGCCTTGCGAGATCATCTTGGGCTGAATGTGCAAGTCTTCAATAGCCTCGATAGCATCATCCACAATTGCGTCAAACTGTTGCTGTGTGGTTGCGTCCGAAGCAGAGTACCCATCCCTGCCATTTTGAAGATCTGCAATTGACAATGAAAAGGTAGGAGATGTGTACAAAGGTGTTTTAAAAACAGTGTAATAAATTTCGTTAGGCCGGGGTAAGCCAACGGTTAAACGGTTGTGTCTACCCTGTGTATATTTCTGAAATTTGTCACGGATATCTCGGACGAATCTATCCACAGTTCCATTCAAAGCGCTAAATGAAACCACAGAACGTGAGCGGTGGATTCGGCCCTGTTGTAAACTGCTGACGAGCAAATCCCCGTCCGAAGAGGATGCAAGCAGTCGGCGTCGGTCGCTAGAATTGGGAGAATTTTCGTCATCACTGTCGCTGAACCCAGCATCAGTGGCATCATCATGATATGTCACGGTACTACCACTCTTGTTCTTAGAGGGTTTAGCGTTTGCAAGCGATTCATGACTGGCATTGTCCTTGTAGTATTGATAGACCGTATGCTCAGGATGAACTGGTGATGGCGTGTCAGAATCGGACATTTTACTGTCTTGCTCGTTATTTGCGGTGACTACTGCAAGGCGTTTAGGAGAGTTCTGTGTGTGGCTTGGATTTCCAGGACTTTGTTGCGATGGAGTGACAGAAGAAGCAGCAACAACAGGAGGAAAATTGATCCTGGGAGTACTTATTTCAGAATTATGATTTTTCAATGCAGCCGGAATCTTGCTTTGGCTAGGTGCTGCATCTGTTTCAAGCAGGCTTGTGCTCGGGTGTGAATTGCTTTTAGCTTCAAAGTCTGTGAGTTTATCAGAGTCTTCTTTTAAACCATCAGCAATGTTATTTAGTGGTTTCGTTTTAGAATTTGGCAGATTTTCAGCATCGTGAACATCTGTTTCGTCAATATGTGAGAGTCGCTCGTTATCACTCGAGTTAAGTAAGGCCACGGCACTCTGAGCAGAAAAGACATGCTTGGTGCTGGCTTTTGGCAAGTGAGCACTTGGTACTCCCTGTAAAAATGAGCCAAATGTTGGAGTTCCATTTGAACGAGGGCTTGAATTAGAGTTTGACAAACTGCTAGAAGTATCTCTTCCGGAAATGGCGCCGAATGAGTTTGCAGATGTTAATGGAACAGAATTGGGCCCAATCTCTCGACTTTCAGAACCAGATCTTTCGTCTTGTTCCATCTGGAGCAGTTGGGAGTAGCCTGTGGATAGCGGGGAATCGTAATTAGAGTCCATAGACGTTCGTGGGGTGGAGTTTGAAGATCGCGGAGAGCTTAGTGCATGTTGAGCAACTGACATTGGGTTAGTGGCCACCATCTTAGCAGCTGCTTGAGGGTCTGTGTGTCTGGTCTCTGACAGAAGGCCAACTGGTATTGGCCCTGGTGTTTCTGGGTTGTAGGTCGGCAGAATCGTATGGGGTGAGAAAGAGTGAGATTGGGAGGAGTATACGGGAGATTCGAACGGCTAAGAGACAAAAAAGTGGGAAAAACGAGCGATTTTGATTATAACCCTGGTGCTTTTGGAACCAAAGAAAGCAATGGGGTCTCGAATGTATTGGGAAAGATACTAATAGAAACAATCACCAGGACTCAATTTCTTTTTGGAGGTGGTGTTAGCTTGGGACTAGGTCAATTTAAGCAAAGTAGAAAAACGTGCCATAGTCGCTGGGGGTATATATACTTGAACACTGGCAAATTTATTTAGCCTGTGGAGTCTGTATTAGAGTTTTGGAGAAAACTGACTGTGATTTACTTTTGAATTTCTGGTGTTTATCTTTAAAATCCAGGGAAAGCTTTGAATTTTTCAAGTAAACTGGACTTGAGGACATATTTAAACTGTTGGTGCACCGTACAAGACGTATATATTTTATGTAGCCAAAACCCAATTGAATGGCTGGGTTGTTGTTTGGCTTTACCACCTAAATATTCCTTAGTCTCATTATTCTTTGGATCATCTGAATACCATTCTGAGATCCGGTGAATGAGTTGATACTGGATTTACTCCAAATTAGGAAATTTCATAAAAAAAATCGAGCCATGATCGCTAGCCAGTACGGATACAAAGTAGCATTACAAGGCCAATGTTGCTTTATCCAGTTTCTATTTTTATGTAACATATACCGTAAATAATAATGGTGATAATATTGATATTGGTAATAATAATCCCTAAGCGAGTGAATAAAAAGGCATAATCAAAATGTATGTAGATCGTTCTAAAAGTCATAAAATCGTAAAGATAGGATATAAAATATAAAAAATAAAACATAAAACATAAAAATGCTAGTTGGTATAATTGCAAAAAGTTCTTGCTAAATAGCACATGAGAAGCGTTCCAAACCTTCCATATGCTATAGAAGAACCCATCTTGATACTAGTAATATTAGTATCAGGACATGAAAGTAGTCTGATTTCATTGTCTAGTAGTGACTCTCGGTATGCTAGTCAGAGCAAAGCCGACAGCTGACCAAACAGCCTTCAAAAGAATACCAGCCTTGAAATAAAATAAAATCACCCTTGAAACCAGCTCAAGATGGTTCCAGTATTTTTCAAATCTAGACTAGATATCAAAGCTCTGTAACGAGCATCTCATTCTCTGCTACACTTTTAAAGAACGTGTACACCCGCTGCCACTTCCTCATAATGATGAGGTAGATTCCAAGAGTGTAGAACAGAGAAGAAAACGACACCAGCATGGTGATAATAAAGCTGTAGGACGCAACGATAGCATGGCCAGTAAGCTTTGTAATAAGCGTGTCTGGTTTATAGTCCAATTCCTCCACCAGCACGCTGGAAATGCGGTCCACCAAGCTCAGCGTCTTACGAGAGGTGTGCGCCGCAGAGCCATCTCCAGAAGGCGCGATTACTTCTTCGCCGTGGCCGTAGTCAGCATTATCAATCGAGTCGTTCAAATCGCCAAACTGCAACAAATCATCGGTCACAACTGTGGCACCAGCTTTGTCATGAATTACTGATTTGTCGTTGCTACCGAAAATTGGCTCAACCACTGCAAAAATGTATTGCATCAGCCACCCTGCTGAGGACGGCTGGGCAGACAAAGGTGAGTCGATTGCCATGGTCGTAATTGCCGCCGTGGCTAAAGTGTCTAAAACTACCTGTGTTGGCTCGAGCTGGTTGCACGGACTGCCATTCAATGCCGAGTGCGCGACAGCAGACATAAGTCCTGCCGCCTGGTCTGGACGCATTCGCAAGGTTGACGGGATGATAATAGGTCCAAGAAAGTCGTTTTCCGCCAGAAGAGCAATTGTATGGTACAAAAAGCCGCTGCGGCCGTCCTTGACAGAGTCGAGCTCGTAGAGCGTGGTTGGTAATAGGCCATAGTTCACGCCGGCAAACACCACGACTCGAAGGACAAGCACCGAAGCCGCCAACAGAAAGAGGCCATGAAAGAGGCGTCGTGTAAGTGGGACGGCGGTCACCCGACTGGTTGGACCGCTGGGTGCTAGTATAGTCTGTGCTTGTGCACCTTGCAAGCCATGAGCCTCCGTGTGGGTGAATCGCTGTTCCGTTGCTGGTTCAGTCGGCTCGACCGGTTTTCGTTCGGTTGCTACCAAGACCTGGCTAAGTGCTTGTTTCTGGACATCTCGGCTTGGGTCCTGGTGTTTTGATTCGTTAATAATGTCATGTTGACTTAATCCGTTGATCAAGTTCTCTCCGTACTGTCTTGCTCCGTAGACTTGTCGATTTGAGGTCATGTTTACTTTGGTTGTTTGTTAAAAGGCAGATGCCGAGTTCTGGCGACTGGTTATAGCTAATAAGAAACGATAATGGATGCAGTGAAAAATTTCAGTGAAACTGTTTATGGTCAAGAAAAGGTTTCTGAATAGTGGTAGCGATGAATGAGTGAAATATACTCTGTCCTGAGTAAGACCACTAGAGGTTTTATATAATATGACAAGGAAAGTTGTTTAGCAGTCCCAGCTTGGTTCCTAGATAAACACTGTCAAAAGCAGTTGCAGTTTCTCTGTTTGCATGAATCAGAAAATCAAGGTTGAAGATAAGCAATTTCAGCAAAATGATGGGGTAAATGTCTTGTTAAGGTGATTTAGTGAATGCTGATAATGTGATAATATGATAAACGTGAATCTTCACTGAGATTTATATGAAACGTAGACGATTGTAAATGAGGAACAAGGTAATCTAAACTGAAATATGAAATTTTCAGATAAAAAAAAAAAAAAAAAAAAGTGTTTGACAAGAAAAGAAATAACAGAGGCTTCTAAAAGGCCTTTTGTTATGCCTTGCACCATTAGCAAACTCAGCAGGTGCAGCAACTGCAACACTGAAAGTCCCGCCATGTTATGTAAACAGCAATGTAAGTCAAGCCAGTACGGACGCTAATTAGCTAGCTCATACAGAGTCACGTGTAACACACACAAGCCTCTCTAACCGTCGGTGTCGCTCAATGCCATTACCTAATTATACGCTAATCATGACAAACCTCACCTGGCTTTTTCATTACACTCTTCTCGGTCCTCATTGGCTACCGTACCCTGCCCAACCATTATTGTCCTTTTTCTGCATCGCCCGTACCAACTACGCCTATCAATTTTCATCATCACCACCAACGTCAAGCCCTTCCACCTCTCTCTATCTCATCACGCACCTAATATATACCCTGTGAATAGTCCGTCAAGATGTCTGGTGGTCCCGTTCCCGTTACCAAGGTAAGCTTTGACACTTTTGTTTTTGTCCTTCACACGAGCCAACAGTAGAAACTAACCATTTTAATGTACTTTTCAATACATATAGAAATACACATCCATGTCCAAGGGCATTTGGGAAAAGTTACGGCAAGTTCTGACTCTGGTTCCCAACAGATCTTCCGGTAACCCAATTGTCGCTTGGTACAGAATGCCATCTCCAAGCTCCCGACCTGAAGCTGCTCACTACAAAGACCCAGTTACTCTCCCTACCAACGACATTGCTGGCATGCCATACTATGCCCGTGACCACCGCCGTAACTACCCTCGCATTGCTTACTACGACCAAACTTTAACCGCTGGCTTGTTGAAGCTCGGTTCTGCCTCCAACCCCCGTATTCCTGACGGTAATGCTGGAACCCAGGCTCTCACAGCTGTCCACAACGGTGAAGAAAAGCTCACTGACATTCTTTCCCAGTCCCCCAAGGACATCATTTTGGGCGAGGTTCTTGAAAAGACTGGCCAGCCTCCTGTCCCTCCTTCTCTCACCAAGAAGAAGTACACCCTCCTCAGATTTTCTGAGAGTGGTATGTACGATTTTAAATACCCTGTCAGAACCTTCAATTAAACAGACCTCTTTGAAGCATTACATCAACCATACAAGAAGGAGTATTGACAGTGCAACCTCTATTCATTCCCATTACCAAAAAAAACCATAGAAATATTGATGAAGGACAAGGAATATTTATCGAAACTTTTGAGTCGAAGGAAAAGGAGATTTTGGTTCGAAATGTCCAATTAACATAAAATGAAGGATCCTTGGACTGTTTCTATTCTAAATACCACAACTGGCATTTTGTTTTAGCCAACTATATAATCAGTACATCACAATGGCTTTACCAAGTCATTGCGTGTTGTACTCTATAAACTACCCTATTCTTTTTATATATATCCGTTAACTATTAGATAGTAAATTTAACGCTTTATTTGATTTTTAAATCTTTCTGAATAGACTGAGGCAATTTTTCTGAAATAAAGGTGCTATTGGTTTATTATTCATGATATATAAGGAAAAACAAGGTGAATTACTACTCGATCTATGCCAATTGCTATTCTATGTTCACCAATCTTACAACATTGACTTTCCAGTCTCTCTCCTGGTGTATGCACTTGGAGTCCATGCGAGATCCTTTTCAGTCTCGTTATATATTTCCGAATCTTTGTACCAATTAATCACCGCATTAACAACCTGCGGGTTGTAGTTGGCCTTCTTTTCTGCTGGAACAATGTGTGCGCGAGGTTTACCATAAAAATTGTGGTCAGCATTAGGTACCAAAACAAACCTGTCTACAGAAGGACGTAAAGGTGCCTGGTAGATCTTGGTAATGGGCGTGTAGTTTCTACCATTAACAACAAAAGCACCGTTTTCCCCGAAAGATGATGCTGGTGAGGACTCTGATGAGGAATGGTCCCAGTAGTATTCCCAGTCTGTCATCTTGGGTGTGCCGAAACGAGTGAGCGGGTTTAATGGGTTATTAATTAGGGTTCCAAAATGATGCCATGTCTGTTTGATACCTTGTTCCAGTTTGCCGTGAGAGACCAAGCGGGCCCGTTTGAAATGTGAAGTATACATATAGCCATCCAGAACAGGAACAATGTGATCAGAATCACCGTAGAGCGTTAAAAATTTGGAAGTGATAAACTTGCGCTGTTTAAAGTCAGGGACAATTTCAGGTGGTACCGAAGCCCATGTTGCAAGAAGAACGTCCAAGATCTTTCCAATTGGAATGTCTGATAAACTTACAATTTCGTCATAAGGAACCCACGAGTCCTCAATGCGTTTAGTAGTTGGTCGGCGTAATTTCAACTTTTCACCGGTGCGTTCTTTAAAATCGCCGATTCGGTTCTCGTAGGATTCAATCAAGTAACTTGTACGGTATCTGCCGGAGCAAGTGGCTAAGAATTCCAATGGAGGTGCCAATGTGCCGTCAGCCTTGATATGGCCACCCATAGGCCTGACGCCGGGTGTGAGGTAATACTGGTTTAGCTTTACGGCGTCGGGAATCTGCGAGACAGCATTGGCGTACTCTGGTGAAGCAAGAGCGTGTACCATACCCCAAGCAAGTAAAGCGTGAGAGCCACGGGAGTGAGCTACACCACCTCTCAAGATGAGCTTTTGCTTTGTGGGAGGCTGGAAGTCGAATACTGTCTCCGTGCTTGCTGATGGCTGATCCACGCGGTTGTTGTAAGCTCTGATCCACTCCAGCATGGAATCAAGATCTCTAATGTCATTCTGAATGTCTCGATTGAGGAAATAGGGAGGGAACGAGTCACCGCATCCCATGAAATCAAATCGGATAGTGGCTTGTCCAAGATACTTTGGAATGTCATAGGCAAGCTGCTTTTGATAGCAGTAGTCCTTGTGTCCAAGAAAACCGTGGAGAATCACAGTCAAGTCGAGATCCTTGGTACTGTTTGGGGAATCTTTTTTATGAGGGATACATAGTTTGCCTTGTAAAGAATACATCGTTCCAACAACTGGAATCGAAATACTGTAATCTGTGTATTCAAACAGTGGAGTAGGTACTTGACTCATCTTGCTGGCCAATGAGGTATTTTGCAGATGCTAGTGGTTGTTAATAAGAACAGTTAAAAGCGGGAATATCTTGGATCAAAAAAACCAGAAGAAGAAGAAATAAATAAAGGGTTGCAAAACTGACAGTTTAAATTGCAAGGTTTTATTTGGGAGATTCAGAGACATCAAACATTACCCGAATAACTTCAAGATATGATAACGATAATTTTTCAAATACCCCACACCGGCATGGTTTGACCGACAAGATGGGTGCCTCGGAACCTCGTGTACTTTTAGATAACACAAAACACCGGATCTATGTACACTGCACAAAACTGGTTTCTAATACACCCAACAACCCTGCGAAAACGGCTAAAACCCGATAAGAACGGAGAAACTTTTTGTACTTTTTGTACTTTTTTTTGATGGAATCAACGGTCCGTGAAAAGATTTCATATGTACTTGTTCTAAATATCTTTATTATGGTTTTTGTAGAATAACTACTGGCCAGGTCTTGGAAAGTAATTAACGCGAATCAAAGATGCCACGGTGGGGTTTGGACCCGGTGCCGGAAGATTAACGTGCGACAGTCTTTGGGTTGTAGACTAGTCTCAGGCTCGATTTCGTTCCGCAGAATTACATCTCCAAGGACCAATCCAGTACAACAGGAAACTAAAGATAAAACTACTATTATTATTATTATTAGTCTCTTAGCCTTCGCTGCTTTCACCTCGCCGGAACTGTTTAGTACCCATCCAAATCACATGACAACAATGAATAACATAATCTTTACATAATCATTCATTTTGGGGAGAGTTCAGCCACACACTTTTTCTTAATCCTCATGCTCTCCATTCTATACTCTAAAACCTTTACCATTCGGTCACGCTTGCAGACCATTTTTTATTTTATTCTTCAAACTTGTTTTGACTCTTGTTCAAGTACTATCTAGTTTGACTTTAATACAGCCTTTTTGTTGGTTTGCGCAAACTCTCACGACACCACCTCAACGTCGTACTCCTTTTCAAACCTCCTCGACACCAATACAATATCTTTTGAAGCCTTCTAACGTGATACAGCCACATTTAATATGCCTCGTCCCCAGGTTTCGAGGGCTAGAGGTGTAGACAGCACAAAGGCTCGTGCACAGGCTTATGGAGACACCCCTGTTCCTCGCCGAAGCGGTCGCTTACAAGGATCCCCCCTTGTGGGGTTGACGCGTGCTCCAAAAGAGACCCGCAAGAAGACGGCAATTGACCAGGAAAACGCCGCGTCAGTCATTCCAATTTCTCCTGTGAAAGGCACTGGGTTGAGTCTCAGACGAGCAAGTCGAGGCATGTCGAAACAGGCATCGATGCTTGACTTTGCATCCTCAATGACTTCAGAGTTTCAAATCGGACACCCAGCTGAAAGCAGTACCCCAATACGACCAGGAAGAAGTCTGATTGAGCTCACACCTATGGACGATGAGCAAACACCTACAGCGGGAAGAAAAAGAAGGGCTGCACTTACTGATATATCAAACACACCATCAAAGAAACCTAGGACATCTATAGGTACACGAAAAAGCTTGCGAAAGATAGCAGAAATTGATTCCGTTATTATAGTACCAGATGAAGATGAGATAACCATTCCTGCTTCAACTCAAACCCCTCCAGAAGAGGAAGAAATTATACCCGTAAAGCAGACAAGGTCCCAACACCGGTCAGCGTCTATTGTTGAAGAAATGATAGTTTCTCAGCCAGTTACTAAAACGATTGAGATTACTAGTAGCCCAGAGAATGATAACGATGATACCCCTTCAACTCCTATTTTTCAAAGAAACAGACCTATTACAGATCAAGCCAAAGCTTTTAAACGCGGTGGGCCTAAAACGCCGAGAACAGGAGCTGCACCGCCAGTTCAAACACCTTTGCCACCGTCTCCTCAGACATCACTGTCTCCTGTTGAGGTTTCGGATGCAGATAATTCAGAGGCAGAGTCTTCATTGTCAGCTTCGCCCATAAAGCCTCAACCCCAAGATGACGATGACCCGTTCTCTTTGGACTTTTTGCGTGCTAATCTAAAAGGCGTAAAGGACGCCGGGATTATGATTAATGATAGACCAAAGGCTACAAAGACACGAACTCTTGCTGACCGACCTCGTCGAGGCTTGCGAAAGACTGTTCATGATTTACCAGTGCCTAAAAATCGACAGCTGGGCACAGGCACCAAAGCAAATGAAACCATCTCAGAAAATGAGATTCGTATAAGCTCAGTCACTACTAGGAATAGAAAGAAAAAGCCAAGATATAATGATGTGGCTATCTACGACATGTTATCACCTGTGCAATTAAGTTCTTCTGATGAAGATGGTGCTAACAAGAAGAAGAAGGCATCAGATGTCAATGTGTCTGAGACCAAGTCTGATGCAAAGACAAGAAATGACGGAGTGATTGAGTATGAAGAGTATATGGATAGCGATGAAAGCATGTATGTAAAGCCAACACTCAAGGTACGGCCAGTATCTAACAAGGATTCGGCAGATGATAATACAACAGAGCGCAGGACGGAAAAGGATGACGCTTCCGAGGAGACAACCGACAATGATGACAATAGTGGTTTGAGACGGAGTGCACGAGTTCGTGAATCACTGCTATCTCCTATGCCTGATGTGGTTGCATTGGATGACAGTGGAGAGCCTATTGAAGAGGTTGTACGCCAACCAGCAAAGAAACGGCCAAGTTATGGCGGCCGTAGAAAAAGTATATTTGCCGACTCAGATGCAGCAGACACCACTAGTTCTTCTGAACGACTTTTACCATCACGTTCATACAAAGGTCCGCCAGTTACAGAGATTTTGGAACGTCAAAGAGTTCGAATTGCAAAGAGACATGGTGAGATTACGGATTCAGACAAGGGATCAAGTAAAGAGAATACCGATGATGATAATGTTACTCGTAAAGCCCAGCGGGCAGGTGCCAAGAACAAAATTTCCAACAAGGCGTCAAAAGACAAACCTAAACCAAAGCGAGTAAAGGATATTTTTGATTTTTTGAGTGACAGTGACGAAACCAGTGAAAATGAGGTGGAGGAGCCTTCATTTTCTGCTTCGCCCGTTGAGGCTAGTACTTCGTCTAGTGATTCCAATTCTGAGGCAGAAACCAAAAAGTCTAGAGTAAAGCAGACCAGAAGAAGGGTAATGTTGGAAGAGCAAAAGGAAGCGGAACGACGTCGACAGGAAGCGCTTTCTCAGTTGAAGAAAAAGTTTGAAGAAATTGATAAATGGAAACTTAAAGTTGATACGGTTAGTCCAGATTCCAGCCAGGATATTGAAGTGGAAAAAGCAAAGGGAGAAGAAACGGAAGGAGAAAAAGAGAAAGAAGAAGTGGGGAAGGACAATAATGTTGTTCTTGAGTCTGATGATGAAGATGATATTTTTGGTGAAACAGACCTGAGCCGGTTGGATGAGAATGATGGGCCAATTCTGGTAGACTAAATATAGTGTATCAGAAAGATTAGACATGCAGACTTAAATGTTTAGTATTTATTATATTTTAATAAAAGTATTATGAAGAATTGGATGATAGTAGAAGGTGTTGTGTTGTGCTATAAAAAGGTTTTTAGTTTGATATTGATGTTGGCGTGATTGTAGTTAATGGTTAATTAAACCCAAAGACTTTTGATAAAAGAAAGGTTTGAATTGAGATTAGCTCTTGATGTGGTACTTGCAGACTAAAGCTGGTACCCACATTTCAAAAGTGAAGATATACGATTTTTTGTATATCGAAAGGGAAGAACAATATTTGATGTAAATGGTGCATACCGACTACTGAATACCAAATACCAAATACCAAATACCGAATATCAAATACCAAAAACTGAATACAGAATACCAAATACCAAAAAAGGTTAAAGAATAGTTTCATTTATGAGTAATTACCACTGTATATCTATATTACATTTTTTTTACACACATTTATTATAATTAGAAATGGGTTATATATCATATGATATAATGTGCATTTCCAAATACCGAGCTAATTAAGACTCATAACCGAAATACAGGCCCGGGCTTTAACCGACTGACTATCCGCAGTCCATTGTTTTTTTTACACAGGCAATTGACACAAAGTTCGATTAGGAGAAGGCCAAAAATAGAAGGCTAAACGAAGAATCATCATGCTATTGGTGCTATACCTATCGATATATGGTGAATGAAAAGTGTAGTTGAGATGTATGTACAATTGAAATATATAATGGTAAACACCTGTTCCATAGTAGAGGAGACACTTACTCATCGGGTGCTACGTGAATTTTGGTCTGGGGATAAAGTGAGGTTTCAATATGGCATTTGTCGAGTATGTAAGTCGATAAGTCAAAGGGATTGGTGGGCCTGTAAACTGTAAACTGTAATAGTGGTAACAGATTATATATAAGGTATGTATATAATAAAAGAATAATGGTAATAATAATATTCTATACAATATGTTTCATAGAGATCGATTCAGAAGATTCAAAAAGAATGAGAGCTTGGTTAGTTGTCAATGATGTGGATAGGGTTTGGCAAAAGAAATGTAGTGAAACCAGCTACTATTGCTACTACTACTAGCAGCACTTCAGGCTGTACTTGCCAGGAATATCCGATACTAGCTTTTGTAAAAAAACATGAAAAATATGAAAAATATAAATAAAAAAAGCCATAAACTCCATTTCTTGCGTAAAACCCAAGGAAAAAAGATCTCTTGAAATCATATCATAACATGCCCAACTCATGCCATATCCATCCATTCCTTTACGATAATGGAATTTCTTTTTTATTCCTTTTTCATTCCTTTTACTGTATGCTCGTACAAGTTAATAAAGTCGAAAATAGACTATATATGAACAGAAGGTATAAAACAATAATATATGTTTTAACTGACAATAACGGGAAACAATTACTTATTAAAGCGCACAGTCAGGTTAGAAGTAATCCCTACGGCAGTAGCACAATCCAGATGGTGGCCGAGGGTCGTCGTCGACGGCTTTTCGTCAGTTCCTTCGTCGATTCACAATTGCTTGCTTGTCGTCAGTTCTCTCCTGAGGTTGAAAGTTTTTTTGTGAGGGTATTTCCCAAAGTGGCACCCTCTACAAATGTCACGTAGTAAGCATGTGATCTAGAACACACCATTACCACCACAAGAATAGGGATTGAAGCTCGCCAACAAGTACTGCAATAAAATTTGTAGACATCTAGCGTTCTAACAGTTTGTAGGGGGATGTAGGGTGATCTGCAACGAGCCTGTTATTGCCTAGTATTGGTATGTTGAGGCTAGTAATAGCAGCTGTAGACATATATACACTAATAGTTTAATATAATTAATATTGACCGGTTGTAACATATATTCACGCATTTGGAGCGTTTAGAATATGACAAATACATAATTAAGTACCATCGAGATATGAGGATACTTTGTCTAATCATAATTCGTAGATCCCATTGACAGTGTGCTTTTATATACACCTCGTTACACTCACGATTGCCGAGAGGTGAACTGCTATTATATATTCAATCTATATCAAAGCTAGTCCAGCTATAAGTAAATAGACTGAACACTATTCCTGGACAGCTAGTTCCCAAAGTTGTTTGAATTGGATCCGTATTAGGAATAACACAAAGGTGCGCACGGGTAAGACACACCTGAGTGTACCCAGGAGAGTATGTGGTATATGTTCTCTTCTTCGCATCGTTGTTTGATTAGGAAAAAAAATAGAATGAAAAAAAAACTAGTTAGAGCGACCGAAAAAGCAAACATGGAAAAATCACGGATTCCAATTGTTGCTTCCATTCCATTAATCCCAGTGATAAATGGAGCCGGAGTGGGTCGTGAGGTGTACTCAGCAAAAAGGTAAAAAGGTACAAAAGAGCTGAGCCCCATATACATCTACTTGTCGCTCTCTGTATACATTCATCAACCAGCTGCATGGTATACTGACTTTAAACGCTGTGGCAATTTGCTTGCTAGTATTTCGTTTAATCTTTCACTAGCTCTTGGGTTTGAAAAGCTTGGGGTTTACTTTTAACCTTTTTCAATATTTCCCTTAAACTCTGGGATTGAATAGACACTAAAATTGGGGCTTTGGCACGGAAAATTCCATTTTCTTTGTCTAACTATAACAATTTCTAAAGTTTAAAAGATGACCTACTCGTTTGCCATTTTTATTCAATATTTATTGTGTTTCTGCCATATATATTCTAGGAGCATCTGTCTATTCAAAAGGGTCTCTTCCTGAACTGCCTTCTTTTTAGAGCCATGCACGGCTAAACACATTTATGATGTAATGTAAAGGGTCTTTTCTTCTAGCGTGTTTGTACAACAATGTTTCCATTTGCTGGTAATGTTTTAGGCGGCACTATAAGGCCAGCTGTATTGACTGTCAAACCCACATTTTCCCAAAGCTTAAAAACAAGTCTAAGTTACTCTTCTACTAATAACATCCAAGTGTACACACGACTTGTATAGAGACAGTATTTGGGCTGTTTAGACCGTCTCAAAAGTACTCCCGATCGCTGCTTTCTGGTCTCAATCACATGCTTAGTAAATCGGGCAACGGGCTTTGCCGCCAAATGCGCTAGATGTCTGAGCCGTTTTCATTTAGAAACGTCCACAGGCGTATTAATTAAAAGGCACATGCACACTTCATATCGTTCTTCTATTTTTCCCAATTACAATCCAATGCGTCAACCCTTGCAAAATCACTCAAACCCTGACTTTGAGAACAGCGCGCTAGTTTGTCATCTAATGCACAGATCTTTTATTTTCAGATAATCCAATACCCTAGTTAACATCTGTCACTAGTGTATTATATACACCTGCTGGCCCAACTCTTCTTCTTCTTTTTCCCTTTTCTTTTTATTATTAAATATTATATACATGTAATTTTTTTTTGATTATAATCTCTTTTAATATCGTCTCCTTTTGTAGTAGCTTACCTTCTCACCATCCTTTTTTTC
Source organism: Magnusiomyces fungicola (assembly GCA_900654225.1). Classification (NCBI taxonomy): domain Eukaryota; kingdom Fungi; phylum Ascomycota; class Dipodascomycetes; order Dipodascales; family Dipodascaceae; genus Magnusiomyces; species Magnusiomyces fungicola. Next base: position 1,683,980 of record CAACAH010000005.1, read on the forward strand.
CCTTTTTTCATGCCCGCTTAACAGGAGTAGAATCAATAGTGTATACCTCTTTTTTATATATAGACATCTTGGTGTAACCAGACTTCATAACAATAAGAACCTTGGAGGGAACCTTCCAATTCCCTACTTGATCCAAATAAACTTCAAAAGGCATTCGTTTCCTTGCCCTCCCGAAACAAAAGAAAGCCAAACGACAAACAAAAGACCCAGCAATGTTCTCTACTTGACATTTCCTCCCGGTGCGTATATAGGAGGGTCAAAGGACATGACAAATTCAAATTCCGGTCTCAGACTAGTAACCCATTCGTTGGATCTCTTTCTCTCAAGATTTCCCTTTTTGGGCCGCTAAGCCCTGTAACGGATATCGGCCCGCTGACATAATACCTTACACACCTGGTATTCACACTTGTAAACGCCGCTACAGGACTGTAACACAAAACCTAAACCTATTTTTCCTTTTGAAATGGATAATCCGCTCATCAAACAAACCAAATTACTCGGCTAAAGTTTTTTTTATTTTATTTTTTTTTCATCTTAATAATCTAAATAATCTAAATAGTCTTAACACCCTTACTTCCTTTACCAGGAATTGACTCTCTTCTTGCCTAAACCACCAATTCAAATCATAAAACACACTTTTGGCGTGTCATTTAAATGATAAACACCGAGAACACCTCGTATTTGGCTGAATAAATTTCAGGGTTAAGAGCGTAATAATTTGGGATGTAATACAACTTACGATTATGCCGTCCGCTATTTGTTACTTAAAAGCCTTTTGTATCGGAGTAATGGATTGACCGCCAGAAATCAACTAGTACAACTAGTATACCCCTTATACTCCGTTAAAATCCTTGTGACTTTCTCACTTCCAGTCATGTGGTTTTCACGCTCTTATGAGTACTTTTCATGTGTGTTATCCACTTAGCTGTAACACAGTCCACTTATTTCTTGATTATATTCATCTTTAGCCCATCTGTACTCTTCTTCTTTCATTAGCTTTTCCCATCTTTTGGAATCCATGCCTCTAGCCCAGTCCAGTACCATGCCCACCTCTCACCCCCCCTATATTTCATACCATTATGCCCTAGCACACACAAACAATGGCTTTAAATCGCAATACACCTTTATTGTAGGACCCTGTTGGCGTATATAAAGTGAAGCTTCAAGATGTGGTAAACGAAAGACCAAGTGCCTAGATAACCTTGGTGAAGATCTTTCGCTTGATCTCTTCATCCGAATCTCGGGAAAAGGGTCCGAATTTAAACAAAATACTCATATTGCAAACACTGGTCTGAAAACGGTAATAAATCTCGAGCTGTACTCAGGGTTAAGAATGAAGATAAAAATAGGATAACCATAGTAAAGCGCTATGAAATCAGCACAACGTGCTATGTTATGTTGTGCAAGATCCAATGCAAGCTGGCCTTCCAGCATTTATGTGTGCCACCAAGCAACTTGTCTTTATTAGGTATACTCGTGATTTGGAACGATGTTGCATACTAATCACTTATCATTGCTGTACAGTTACAAATACAATACAGCACAATACAGTACGGCACATTCTTTCTGTAACCCTTCAGCCTCGCTTGTACATAGTCAACCAGCTACAGTTGCTTTTCCATCAATATCACAACCCGTTTGTTATTAACCTTTAAAAATTTTTTTCTTTAAACATTTATAAAACTTTAGTAATAAAGGCGTTTTGCAAATTTAGTCCAGCACTCTAATATTTCCAACCATAAAATTTATTCACTTAAGATTTAACCATAGAATCCCAGTCAGAAGTATTCACCTCGCTCTGCTTAAGGCAAGGAAGGTGGGGAGAAGGCCTTTAGTGCTTGGACAAAATATTTACAAACTTTGGGAGAAACACTTGAGACTTGGCAAAAGAAGCTTGAACAAATCTGGGGATCATAAAGTTTACCAAAAAATACAGATTTGACAGTTGCCATTAACCTTCCTGTGCTTTCCACTACGGGGTACCAAAAATAATCGGCCGCAAAGCGAAAGTAGCTGACAGACGAAGAAAAAGAAAGCAAACGACAGAAAACGGAATAAAAATTTTAAATAAAAGAAATGTCACAACCTGATCCGTTCAAAATAAAGTGAAGATCTTTATAATTGGCCCATTTATTTAGCAAAGAACGGGGTGTAAAGAATGGAAATATATCCAATGTCTCATAACTTAACATTAACCGTGAGACATGGCCTTGGATTAAATCGCTGGGCAGCTGAGATTGCAGCTAGTAACCTTCTTGTAAGGTTCGGTTCCGCTATGCCATCCTATGCCATCCTATGCCTCCAGTTGCTAGTTACAATCACTGGCCTGTATATACAACCTATATATGTTACAACAGCCAATCAAGGGCAGCTTTAATCGAATGGTTCTTATATTAAAAAAGGGATATACCGTCGAATTATTGGCATTGATCATAATTCGATACTTAGCAATGGAGTAAATATTGAATAGAAAGCCTGAAACTATTCCTTCCAAAGCCAAACTAAGACCCACATAACCAAACAAGATACCATATTCCAATAATAGTGACATACATAACAGGCATTTACATACACGGGAGACCCATCGTCTTTACAGCACTAACATAGTAATAGCTTGCTTCTATGGAATATGGCATTGTGGTGACAGAACAAAGTGAAAGAACATTTCTTTTACAAAGGATTTTTGACAGCATAACTACCATGTCAAAAATATTTTTGTACCAAAGCTCGTAGAAGGTAGGGACAAGGGATTAGAAGGTCCTTATGAAAAATACAACAGTATGTAAATAGGCGACCCAAGGTTTGGTGTGAACAAAAACTTTAACGGTACTTTGCGATTATTCAAATCTCGTAATCAAGTAATTAGAGACTTGTTATTAAATATGTTTTTATTTCATACAATCATATATACATAAAATAATATAATATATATATATACCGTAAAGATCCCGTTTTTGCATCTTTTTTTTTCTTTTTTCTTTTCTCTTCTTCATATCCCCGATACCTTGTAATTCCTTTTCTTTTCCTTTTAATTCCTGCTTCTAACACTATTTACTTAGTCTTAGTCGAGCTCATTCGTTTCTCAAGTTTCAATTGTTAACAATTGTCACCACGGCCTTTTGCAAACTTTTCGTTAATCCTAATTGATCAAATTGGTTTAATTTACGCCTAAGATAAGACATATAAACTTGCTCCAGTCTGTATATACAGACCTTTTTATTTGTAAGTTGACTGTCAATATATTTGTTCATATTACATACCCATCTAACAAAGGTTCCAGAAATGAAATTCATCGCTCCTTTAGCTTACGGTGCCGTTTTTCTGGCGTCTAGTGTCCAGGCTCAATGGAATAACGGCTGGGGAAATAACGGCCGGGGGGATAACGGCTGGGGGGATAATGGCGGATGGCCTACTACCACACACACAACATGCACCGGTCAGCCTGTTTGTAACGCCATGACCACCACCGTTATCACCAACAATGTCAATGATTGCCAAGAACAAACAACCTCCCACTACTGTAAAACTTCCGCGTATCCTACAACAAGCCATTATACTACAGACTGTCCTTCCAAATGTAAAGATTTGACTTCGACAGTCTTGACAAACAATTGGGGCTATCTCTGTGAACACACAACATCGTTTTACTGTAAACCTTCTTCAACAACATCCAGTCATACTACGAAAACTGGCCCTGTTTGTGGAGATATGACAACTGTCAACATTCACAGTTGGGATGGTCATTGCGATCACCACACCACATCTGTCTTCTGCAGCACCAAGACTACATCACACAGTACTACTACATCTACGTCCAAAAATGGACAATGTCCTTCTTATACTTCGGCAGTGATCACTTCTTGGGATGGTTGGTGTGAACACCAAACCACATCTTGGTACTGCGCACCTAGCAGCACAACGACTACTACTACACCTGCTCGTACTACTACTAAGAGCACTTCCCATATCACATCCACTAGTAAAAAGCCTTCCAGCTCAAGTACTACTTTGGTTACAAGTACAAAGCCTTCTAGCTCAAAGACAACTTTAGCCACGACTACAAGAGCTACCACCTCAAAGACAACTTTCGCTACAAGTACAAAATCTACCACTTCAAAGACAACTTTAGCTACAAGTACAAAGCCAACGACTTCTAGTCATAGCACAGGAAAATCTACTTCGTCCAGCAAGCACCACTCTGAAAGTTCCAGTAAGACTTCCTCTTCCAGTCACCACAGTGTAACTTCTACGAAGCCTACCACTACCCATGCTTCTACCAGTTCAACAACAAAGACATCCTCCAGCAGCGGGGGTTCTTTGACCACCAGTACTGATGTTGGTACCATCACATCTACGATTGTTACGACTGCATCTCCAGGATGTACTCAAACATTTGTGCTTGATTCACAAGTACTCACATGTGATGAGACGATGATGTTTACAACTGTGATTACTATTTCTGATTGGGTGTTTGAAACAATTTTAGAAACAACGTATTTTTACTGTGAATGTTCAACGACAGGTAGTAGTACATCTTATCCTACTAATACTGTAACAACAACAACGACTGAAATAACACCAACAGGAACATCAAGCTCTACAAAGGTGAGGACGACCACACATCATGAAAGCTCAAGTAAGCCTTCATCCACGAGCCGCCACACTGGATCATCAACTACAAGTCAACATACTGGTTCTTCTTCCACTGGTCACCACACTGGATCTTCCACTACTGGTCATCACACTGGATCTTCTACCAGTAGTCACCACACTGGATCTTCTACTACTAGTCATCACACTGGATCTTCCACAACTAGTCACCACACTGGTTCTTCCACTACTAGTCACCACACTGGATCCTCCACTACTAGTCACCACACTGGTTCTTCTACTACTAGTCATCACACTGGATCTTCCACTTCGTCTCACCACACTGGATCATCCACTACTAGTCACCACACTGGTTCTTCCACTACTACTGGATCATCCAGAACTAGTCACCACACTGGTTCTTCCACTACTACTGGATCATCCACAACCAGTCACCACACTGGCTCTTCCACTACTAGTCACCATACCGGATCTTCCACTACAAGTCATCACACTGGTTCTTCCACTACTACTGGATCATCCACAACCAGTCACCACACTGGCTCTTCCACTACTAGTCACCATACCGGATCTTCCACTACAAGTCATCACACTGGATCCTCCACTACTAGTCACCATACCGGTTCTTCAACTGCTACTGGATCTTCCACTTCGTCTCACCACACTGGATCCTCCACTACTAGTCACCATACTGGATCTTCCACTTCGTCTCACCACACTGGATCTTCCACAACTAGTCACCACACTGGATCTTCCACTACTACTGGATCTTCCACAACCAGTCATCATACTGGATCTTCTACCACTAGTCACCACACCGGATCATCCACTACTAGTCACCACACTGGATCTTCCACTACTAGTCACCACACTGGATCTTCCACTACTACTGGATCATCCACTTCGTCTCATCACACTGGATCTTCCACTACTAGTCATCACACTGGATCTTCCACAACTAGTCACCACACTGGTTCTTCCACTACTAGTCACCACACTGGATCCTCCACTACTAGTCACCACACTGGATCTTCCACTACTACTGGATCATCCACTTCGTCTCACCACACTGGATCTTCCACTACTAGTCACCACACTGGCTCTTCCACTACTACTGGATCTTCCACTACTAGTCATCACACTGGATCCTCCACTACTAGTCACCACACTGGATCCTCAACTACTAGTCACCACACTGGTTCTTCTACTACTAGTCATCACACTGGATCTTCCACTAGAAGTCATCACACTGGATCCTCCACTACTAGTCACCATACCGGTTCTTCAACTACTACTGGATCTTCCACTTCGTCTCACCACACTGGATCTTCCACTACCAGTCATCACACTGGATCCTCCACTACTAGTCACCACACTGGTTCTTCTACTACTAGTCATCACACTGGATCTTCCACTTCGTCTCACCACACTGGATCCTCCACTACTAGTCACCACACTGGATCTTCCACTTCGTCTCACCACACTGGATCTTCCACAACTAGTCACCACACTGGATCTTCCACTACTAGTCATCACACTGGATCTTCTACCACTAGTCACCACACTGGATCCTCCACTACTAGTCACCATACCGGTTCTTCTACTACTAGTCACCACACTGGATCTTCCACTACTAGTCACCATACCGGTTCTTCCACCACTAGTCACCACACTGGATCTTCCACAACTAGTCACCACACTGGATCTTCCACTACTAGTCACCATACCGGTTCTTCTACTACTAGTCATCACACTGGTTCTTCCACTACTACTGGATCATCCACTACTAGTCATCACACTGGATCTTCTACCACTAGTCACCACACTGGTTCTTCCACTACTACTGGATCATCCACTTCGTCTCATCACACTGGATCTTCCACTACTAGTCATCACACTGGATCCTCCACTACTAGTCACCATACCGGTTCTTCTACCACTAGTCACCACACTGGATCATCCACTACTAGTCACCACACTGGATCTTCCACTACTAGTCACCACACTGGATCTTCCACTACTAGTCACCACACTGGTTCTTCCACAACTAGTCACCACAGTGGATCATCCACTACTAGTCACCACACTGGTTCTTCTACTACTAGTCACCACACCGGATCATCCACTACTAGTCACCACACTGGATCTTCCACTACTGGTCATCACACTGGATCTTCTACCAGTAGTCACCACACTGGATCTTCTACTACTAGTCATCACACTGGATCTTCCACAACTAGTCACCACACTGGTTCTTCCACTACTAGTCACCACACTGGATCCTCCACTACTAGTCACCACACTGGTTCTTCCACTACTAGTCATCACACTGGATCTTCCACAACTAGTCACCACACTGGATCTTCTACCACTAGTCACCACACTGGATCTTCCACTACTAGTCACCACACTGGCTCTTCCACTACTACTGGATCTTCCACTACTAGTCATCACACTGGTTCTTCCACTACTACTGGATCATCCACTTCGTCTCATCACACTGGATCTTCCACTACTAGTCACCACACTGGATCTTCCACTACTAGTCATCACACTGGATCTTCCACAACTAGTCACCACACTGGATCCTCAACTACTAGTCACCACACTGGTTCTTCTACTACTAGTCATCACACTGGATCTTCCACTTCGTCTCACCACACTGGATCATCCACTACTAGTCACCACACTGGTTCTTCCACTACTACTGGATCATCCAGAACTAGTCACCACACTGGTTCTTCCACTACTACTGGATCATCCACAACCAGTCACCACACTGGCTCTTCCACTACTAGTCACCACACTGGTTCTTCTACTACTAGTCATCACACTGGTTCTTCCACTACTACTGGATCATCCACTTCGTCTCATCACACTGGATCTTCCACTACTAGTCACCACACTGGTTCTTCCACTACTAGTCACCACACTGGATCCTCAACTACTAGTCACCACACTGGTTCTTCTACAACTAGTCATCACACTGGATCTTCCACTACTAGTCACCATACCGGATCTTCTACTTCGTCTCACCACACTGGATCATCCACCACTAGTCATCACACTGGATCATCCACCACTAGTCATCACACTGGATCTTCCACAACTAGTCACCACACTGGATCTTCTACCACTAGTCACCACACTGGATCTTCCACAACTAGTCACCACACTGGATCCTCCACTACTAGTCACCACACTGGATCTTCCACTTCGTCTCACCACACTGGATCTTCCACAACTAGTCACCACACTGGATCATCCACTACTAGTCACCACACTGGATCCTCAACTACTAGTCACCACACTGGTTCTTCTACTACTAGTCATCACACTGGTTCTTCCACTACTACTGGATCATCCACTTCGTCTCATCACACTGGATCTTCCACTACTAGTCACCACACTGGTTCTTCCACTACTAGTCACCACACCAGATCCTCCACTACTAGTCACCACACTGGATCTTCCACTACTAGTCACCATACCGGTTCTTCTACCACTAGTCACCACACTGGTTCTTCCACTACTACTGGATCATCCACTTCGTCTCATCACACTGGATCTTCCACTACTAGTCATCACACTGGTTCTTCCACTACTAGTCATCACAGTGGATCATCCACCACTAGTCACCACACTGGATCCTCCACTACTAGTCACCACACTGGTTCTTCCACTACTACTGGATCTTCCACTACTAGTCACCACACTGGTTCTTCCACTACTACTGGATCATCCACTTCGTCTCATCACACTGGATCTTCCACTACTAGTCACCACACTGGATCATCCACCACTAGTCACCATACCGGATCTTCTACTTCGTCTCACCACACTGGATCTTCTACCACTAGTCACCACACTGGATCATCCACTACTAGTCACCACACCGGATCCTCCACTACTAGTCACCACACTGGATCTTCCACTACTAGTCACTATACCGGATCTTCTACTTCGTCTCACCACACTGGATCATCCACCACTAGTCATCACACTGGATCTTCCACAACTAGTCACCACACTGGATCTTCCACTTCGTCTCACCACACTGGATCTTCTACCACTAGTCACCACACTGGATCATCCACCACTAGTCATCACACTGGATCTTCCACAACCAGTCACCACACTGGATCTTCCACTTCGTCTCACCACACTGGATCTTCTACCACTAGTCACCACACTGGATCTTCCACTTCGTCTCACCACACTGGATCATCCACCACTAGTCACCACACTGGTTCTTCCACTACTAGTCATCACACTGGATCTTCCACTACTAGTCACCACACTGGATCTTCCACTACTAGTCACCACACTGGCTCTTCCACTACTACTGGATCTTCCACTACTAGTCATCACACTGGATCCTCCACCACTAGTCATCACACTGGATCTTCCACAACTAGTCATCACACTGGATCCTCCACTACTAGTCACCACACTGGTTCTTCTACTACTAGTCATCACACTGGATCTTCCACTTCGTCTCACCACACTGGATCCTCCACTACTAGTCACCACACTGGATCTTCCACTTCGTCTCACCACACTGGATCTTCCACAACTAGTCACCACACTGGATCTTCCACTACTACCGGTTCTTCCACTACTAGTCATCACACTGGATCATCCACCACTAGTCACCACACTGGATCCTCCACTACTAGTCACCACACTGGATCCTCAACTACTAGTCACCATACCGGTTCTTCTACTACTAGTCATCACACTGGTTCTTCCACTACTACTGGATCCTCCACTACTAGTCACCACACTGGTTCTTCCACTACTAGTCATCACACTGGATCTTCCACTTCGTCTCACCACACTGGATCATCCACTACTAGTCACCACACTGGTTCTTCCACTACTACTGGATCATCCAGAACTAGTCACCACACTGGCTCTTCCACTACTAGTCACCATACCGGATCTTCCACTACCAGTCATCACACTGGATCTTCCACAACTAGTCACCACACTGGATCCTCCACTACTAGTCACCATACCGGATCTTCCACTACCAGTCACCACACTGGTTCTTCCACTACTAGTCACCACACTGGATCTTCCACTACTAGTCACCATACCGGTTCTTCTACCACTAGTCACCACACTGGTTCTTCCACTACTACTGGATCATCCACTTCGTCTCATCACACTGGATCTTCCACTACTAGTCACCACACTGGTTCTTCCACTACTAGTCACCACACTGGATCCTCCACTACTAGTCACCATACCGGATCTTCTACTTCGTCTCACCACACGGGATCATCCACCACTAGTCATCACACTGGATCTTCCACAACTAGTCACCACACTGGATCTTCCACTTCGTCTCACCACACTGGATCTTCTACCACTAGTCACCACACTGGATCATCCACCACTAGTCATCACACTGGATCTTCCACTACTAGTCACCACACTGGATCTTCCACAACTAGTCACCACACTGGATCTTCCACTACTACTGGATCATCCACAACTAGTCACCACACTGGATCCTCTACCACTAGTCATAACACTGGATCTTCCACTTCGTCTCACCACACTGGTTCTTGCACTACTACTGGATCTTCCACTTCGTCTCATCACACTGGATCTTCCACTACTAGTCATCACACTGGTTCTTCCACTACTAGTCATCACAGTGGATCATCCACCACTAGTCACCACACTGGATCTTCTACCACTAGTCATCACACTGGTTCTTCCACTACTAGTCATCACACTGGATCTTCCACAACTAGTCACCACACTGGATCTTCCACTTCGTCTCACCACACTGGATCTTCTACCACTAGTCACCACACTGGATCATCCACCACTAGTCACCACACTGGATCTTCCACTACTAGTCACCATACCGGTTCTTCTACCACTAGTCACCACACTGGTTCTTCCACTACTACTGGATCATCCACTTCGTCTCATCACACTGGATCTTCCACTACTAGTCACCACACTGGTTCTTCCACTACTAGTCACCACACTGGATCCTCCACTACTAGTCACCATACCGGATCTTCTACTTCGTCTCACCACACGGGATCATCCACCACTAGTCATCACACTGGATCTTCCACAACTAGTCACCACACTGGATCTTCCACTTCGTCTCACCACACTGGATCTTCTACCACTAGTCACCACACTGGATCATCCACCACTAGTCATCACACTGGATCTTCCACAACTAGTCACCACACTGGATCTTCCACTACTAGTCACCACACTGGATCCTCCACTACTAGTCACCACACTGGTTCTTCCACTACTAGTCATCACACTGGTTCTTCCACTACTACTGGATCATCCACTTCGTCTCATCACACTGGATCTTCCACTACTAGTCACCACACTGGCTCTTCCACTACTAGTCACCATACCGGATCTTCCACTACCAGTCATCACACCGGTTCTTCTACTACTAGTCACCACACTGGATCTTCCACTACTAGTCACCATACCGGTTCTTCCACCACTAGTCACCACACTGGATCTTCCACAACTAGTCACCACACTGGATCTTCCACTACTAGTCACCATACCGGTTCTTCTACTACTAGTCATCACACTGGTTCTTCCACTACTACTGGATCCTCCACTACTAGTCACCACACTGGTTCTTCCACTACTAGTCATCACACTGGATCTTCCACTTCGTCTCACCACACTGGATCATCCACTACTAGTCACCACACTGGTTCTTCCACTACTACTGGATCATCCAGAACTAGTCACCACACTGGCTCTTCCACTACTAGTCACCATACCGGATCTTCCACAACTAGTCACCACACTGGTTCTTCCACTACTAGTCACCACACTGGATCCTCCACTACTAGTCATCACACTGGTTCTTCTACTACTAGTCATCACACTGGATCTTCCACTTCGTCTCACCACACTGGATCCTCCACTACTAGTCACCACACTGGATCTTCCACAACTAGTCACCACACTGGATCTTCTACCACTAGTCACCACACTGGTTCTTCCACTACTAGTCACCACACTGGATCTTCCACTACTAGTCACCATACCGGTTCTTCTACCACTAGTCACCACACTGGTTCTTCCACTACTACTGGATCATCCACTTCGTCTCACCACACTGGATCTTCCACTACTAGTCACCACACTGGCTCTTCCACTACTACTGGATCTTCCACTACTAGTCATCACACTGGATCCTCCACTACTAGTCACCACACTGGATCCTCAACTACTAGTCACCACAATGGATCATCCACTACTAGTCACCACACTGGATCCTCAACTACTAGTCACCACACTGGTTCTTCTACAACTAGTCATCACACTGGATCTTCCACTACTAGTCATCACACTGGATCTTCCACTTCGTCTCACCACACTGGATCATCCACTACTAGTCACCACACTGGTTCTTCCACTACTACTGGATCATCCAGAACTAGTCACCACACTGGTTCTTCCACTACTACTGGATCATCCACAACCAGTCACCACACTGGATCCTCAACTACTAGTCACCACACTGGATCTTCTACTACTAGTCATCACACTGGTTCTTCCACTACTACTGGATCATCCACTTCGTCTCATCACACTGGATCTTCCACTACTAGTCATCACACTGGTTCTTCCACTACTAGTCATCACAGTGGATCATCCACCACTAGTCACCACACTGGATCTTCTACCACTAGTCATCACACTGGTTCTTCCACTACTACTGGATCATCCACTTCGTCTCATCACACTGGATCTTCCACTACTAGTCACCACACTGGATCTTCCACTACTAGTCACCACACCGGATCCTCCACTACTAGTCACCACACTGGATCTTCCACTACTAGTCACCATACCGGTTCTTCCACCACTAGTCACCACACTGGTTCTTCAACTACTACTGGATCTTCCACTTCGTCTCACCACACTGGATCTTCTACCACTAGTCACCACACTGGATCTTCCACTTCGTCTCACCACACTGGATCATCCACCACTAGTCACCAAACTGGTTCTTCCACTACTAGTCATCACACTGGATCTTCCACAACTAGTCACCACACTGGATCTTCCACTTCGTCTCACCACACTGGATCATCCACTACTAGTCATCACACTGGATCTTCCACAACTAGTCACCACACTGGATCTTCCACTTCGTCTCACCACACTGGATCTTCTACCACTAGTCACCACACTGGATCATCCACCACTAGTCATCACACTGGATCTTCCACAACTAGTCACCACACTGGATCATCCACTTCGTCTCATCACACTGGATCTTCCACTACTAGTCACCACACTGGTTCTTCCACTACTAGTCACCACACCGGATCCTCCACTACTAGTCACCACACTGGATCTTCCACTACTAGTCACCATACCGGTCCTTCTACCACTAGTCACCACACTGGTTCTTCCACTACTACTGGATCATCCACTTCGTCTCATCACACTGGATCTTCCACTACTAGTCATCACACTGGTTCTTCCACTACTAGTCATCACAGTGGATCATCCACCACTAGTCACCACACTGGATCTTCTACCACTAGTCATCACACTGGTTCTTCCACTACTACTGGATCATCCACTTCGTCTCATCACACTGGATCTTCCACTACTAGTCACCACACTGGATCTTCCACTACTAGTCACCACACCGGATCCTCCACTACTAGTCACCACACTGGATCTTCCACTACTAGTCACCATACCGGTTCTTCCACCACTAGTCACCACACTGGTTCTTCAACTACTACTGGATCTTCCACTTCGTCTCACCACACTGGATCTTCTACCACTAGTCACCACACTGGATCTTCCACTTCGTCTCACCACACTGGATCATCCACCACTAGTCACCAAACTGGTTCTTCCACTACTAGTCATCACACTGGATCTTCCACAACTAGTCACCACACTGGATCTTCCACTACTAGTCACCACACTGGATCTTCTACCACTAGTCACCACACCGGATCCTCCACTACTAGTCACCACACTGGATCCTCCACTACTAGTCACCACACTGGATCTTCCACTTCGTCTCACCACACTGGATCTTCCACAACTAGTCACCACACTGGATCAACCACTACTAGTCACCATACCGGATCTTCCACTACTAGTCACCACACTGGTTCTTCCACAACTAGTCACCACACTGGTTCTTCCACTACTACTGGATCATCCACAACTAGTCACCACACTGGCTCTTCCACTACTACTCACCATACCGGATCTTCCACTACTAGTCACCATACCGGTTCTTCTACCACTAGTCACCACACTGGTTCTTCCACTACTAGTCACCACACGGGATCATCCACTACTAGTCACCATACCGGATCTTCCACTACTAGTCACCACACTGGATCTTCCACTTCGTCTCACCACACTGGATCTTCCACAACTAGTCACCACACTGGATCATCCACTACTAGTCACCATACTGGATCTTCCACTACTAGTCACCACACCGGTTCTTCCACAACTAGTCACCACACTGGATCTTCCACAACTAGTCACCACACTGGATCTTCCACTACTAGTCACCACACTGGCTCTTCCACTACTACTGGCTCTTCCACTACTACTGGATCCTCCTCAACTACTGTATCCCCCACTACTAGTCACCACACTGGATCCTCTACCACTAGTCATAACACTGGATCTTCCACTTCGTCTCACCACACTGGTTCTTCCACTACTACTGGATCTTCCACTTCGTCTCATCACACCGGATCATCCTCAACTAGCCACCACACCGGTCCTTCCACTACTACAGGATCTTCCACTACTAGTCAACACACCGGTTCTTCTACCTCTACCCACCAAACTGGATCAACCAATACTAGCCACACCACCGGACCAACTACATCCTCGCAACACACTGGATCCTTTACCTCCAGCCACCAGACAAGTTCTTCCACTTCCAGTGGCCATACTGCTACTACCACCGAAACTTCGAGTCACCACTCTGGATCATCCACCACTAGTCACCAGACTGGATCTTCCACATCTACTCATCACACTGGTACTCCTACAGAAACCTCTACCCAACATACTGACTCATCTACTTCTACTGATCACACAGGGTCGTCTACTTCCATTCATAATACTGCTACTACTGAATCCTCCATTCATAGCACTGTCACGTCTACTTCCAATCCTTCCACCGGCCACTCAACGGAATCTTCGAATCATCACACCCAAACAAGTTCCCACGTATCCATTGAATCCTCTGCTCAACCTTCGACTTCTACACATACTCAAACCTCTAATCCAGTTACCACACGTCATCCTCAGAACGTCCAAACGTCTTTTACCTCATTTCACTGGTCCAATTCCTCCATCACCTCTTCTACCTCACCTCAAACTTCATCGCCAGGCCCTGCGGGTTGCCCATTATCTGACATAGGATCCAGTATCACTAATGTCAATGGATATCAATCGACAGTTTATTATTGCAACACTAGCCCTTCAGAAACCTCAAACCCTGGCAACCCATCACCATCAACCCCTCCTGCTTCTCCATCTTCTAGTAACACCCCACCTCCTAGTGGCCCATCTTCTAGTAACACTCCACCTCCTAACGGCCCATCTTCCACTAACACTCCACCTCCTAGTGGCCCATCTTCCACTAACACTCCACCTCCTAACGGCCCATCTTCCACTAACACTCCACCTCCTAACGGCCCATCTTCCAGTAACACCCCACCTCCTAGTGGCCCATCTTCCAGTAACACTCCACCTCCTAACGGCCCATCTTCTAGTAACACCCCACCTCCTAACGGCCCATCTTCTGCAGCACCTACTCCTCCCCTCGAGTCTATTTCAACTTCCACTTCTTCACCTGAAACTACTCATGCAACAAGGGATCACACAGCTCCAAACATTCAGAAGGTTCCAGATACTAGTCTTGATCACATCGTTACAGTTTCTAATACACCATCAGTCTCAGTCCCAGTCACTGTCACTGGTAGCACCTCATGCATTACTACAGTGTCTAGTCCTGTTATTTCACCATCCGTTTCCAAATCAACTTTCACACAAAATAATTTCGCTTCTTCTTCTCCAGCCCCACCCGAGGTTTATAGCTCCACTATTCCCGTTGCGTCCACTCTTATTGAACCGGTAACTCCTTCAATTGGGTCTGAATCTGCTCCTACTGGTACACCATCTAGTGAGTCTTTGGTTCCAACTGAGACTGCACCAGAAGTTTCGTCTGTTATCCCCCCTACCACTGACATCTCTGTTGTCACTGCCACAGAGACTTTGTCTGTTATCCCCCCTACCCCTCACATCTCTGCCGTCACTGCTACAGAGGCCAAAGCCTCATCATCCAGTTCTTCTCCTATAGTTCAAGTTTCTGAAACCCCGATTAGTGTTTCACAACCTTCTGAATCTGTAGTTGAGCCTCCATCGACTTCCGGTTCTGCCCCTATATTTTCCACATTTTCCACTATTCTTCCATCAGAATCTCCTGTCATTGAATCCTCTCAACCCGCTTCCACACCTTCTCTGAGCCCTGTTGCCCCTGTCTCACCATCTAATTCTGCACCCGTTAATCAAGTTAATAGTGCACCTAAAATTTCTGGATTCTTATTCCCATGCCTTGCTTCTCTTTCTCTTGTCTTATTTGTTATTTAAGGCAAAATGATCCTTCAGGCGATATTACCCTTTATCTATTAATGTAATACCTATTATTTTTGTTCTTATTTATTCTGTTTATTCTGTTTTTCCTGTTGTTTTTTATTGTAATTTGTAATTTTTCTGTTGTAATTTCTTTATTTAGCGTTTTCATTTGATATGAAGATTGTGTTTTAGAGTACTGCACTTTGTTGAAACCATTAATATTATATTTGTGTTTTAAAACTTGAGTATCTTAATTGTTTATCTCTTTACTGTTTTGTCCAAAAATTGACATGCTCACTATACTTAATTCAAAATAGCTGAGTTAAGAATGGCCAAACAATATAAAGAAGAAAGTCCTGTGATGATTGCTGAAGTCTTGAATGTATGTTGACTAAAGAATAAGTACGGGCTGATGAATAGTATGACTTATTTTAATGGTAATAGAAGTGGTTATATAAAATTGTACCAGCTTTGTTGTCCAAAGTTTATGGGTTCAGATGTCGCGTTGCGAGCGTGTTTCTAGGTAATATTTTGAATAACAGTTGAGCATCACCACCTTTAGTTTAGATAACGCGTAATTAGTGGCGTGCGGGTAGAGCGTAGTGCATCACATGATTTATCTAAAAGTTAATACCTAATACAGTCACATGATATAAGATTACCTAATAGGATTACCTCTGGCTTTCAAAGCGTTGATCATTAATTAAAAGTTTACCAGCCCCATTTCTTCTGACAAAATCTAGGGAATCATCATCGCTATGTCTTTCACTCGAAATATATATACAGATCAGCAAGCTAATCTTCCCTAATAATAAATATACTGCCCTAGACTTAAAAACCGAATATTTGGCGGGGAAGAAGTGAAATTGAACAAGGAAGAAAAGGGTGTCGAGTTCTACCAGCATGAAGTCACAAGATATTTTGTACGTACGGAGTTAAAATACAACTTCCAAGCAAAAATATTCAAATGCCGGCCAAGTAAGTAACTAGCTAATTGGTATCCCCTGTGACAATCGTCTTCTACAAAGTTTCAACAATTGGGAAGCTTATGTTTTCAAGCATAGTAAATATCAAGCGCGATACTATTTAATCTGAGAAAGAAGCTCTTGAACTCATCAGGAAGATGAGGTAGTTATGACTATGGATTTGACACTTAGTTAAGCGTCAGCAATTAAAGGACGCCTCAAATTATTATAAACCCCCAAAAGCACACGTTGGAATCACTGTCGCGAGAAATGAAGAGAAAGCTGTATAATATTTTTTCAAATCTCAAGCCATAAGAGTTACTGCGATGGCTACATGGTTACCAGATATTGTGGATATGAAGGAGCTTATTGAGTGATGAAAATATAGGGTATAGTGTCTATAACCAACTAGCCGATACCAGTTATTTGTGAAATATGATTTTATTTGATATCTTCAGCTTTGAAAAGTCGAAACCTATAGGAACACAGCATCTGATCATACGTACTACAATGAGCTGATTGATTATCTACTATTCTTTGATGAGAACGCGGATGATAAATACCACTTACCAGATGAGATTTCAAAGTATTTAGAACCTGGTCTGAAAATGAATATGCGTTTATACCCTTAAAGTTGTGTACTATATTCTGTACACAAAAACCTGTGAATTATTTTCTTAAAAAAACAATCACAAGTAGAAAAAATATGGCTGAATGAAGCACTATATAGTTTAAGACTTTCTGTTTTCCAGAAGCTTAAATAGGGCTTTGTACCAATACCCGTTGCCGAATATAAACACATATCCAAACGCTGGTAATGAATGGTTTTCTATTACTGTATTGGCAATTTTAATATGGCATCATATTGAAGGATCTTATTTGTACTTTGGAGTTAAAGTAAAAACTATTCTACATCATTTTATTTGTGTTTCTGATGGGAGCTGTTTTAACCAAATTGAATGGGCATTAATCTGGACTTCTTAAATAACAAGAGATTTATTCACCACCGAGCACCTTCATTAATATTCTTTTAATGCGAATTTCTTCCAGAATTCGGAAAATATGGAGAAAGGGGTCTAGTACTAAACAAGGAAGTCACTCTTTTCAGCATAATTTAGTTCCTGAAAGAGGTTTTGAGAAATAAGATGAAGGCTATCATTTTTGGAACTTGAATTTTGCCTCTTACATTTCACACTTAATCATACGATATTAACGCCTCAAGATTCCCGTTTTATCTTCAGATTTGCAATTCCTCATTCAACTGTATTCTGTTCTTCACGAGAGTTGGCTCCCTTTTTGTCAAATTCGGCGAATCTCATGTTCATTAACTGATAATGAAATTTATTAAATTCAGCTCTGAATGAATTTTGAATTCTCATTTTTTAAAATACCGCAATATGAAGAAACATAATGTTTTTGAATCCAGTAGATTTTTAATTGTCTTACCACGAACTACAAATTGTCAGTTACAGCACTGGAAGTGATTTTTTCCCAGATTAATATGCGCTTCAACCTATGTGTTGAAATATAAGCATACGCTTAAAATTTCGTTGTTTTTCAACCAGCACAGTCAAGGTTCAAGCTCATGTGCGGCACATAACTTTGCTAGTTTAATTCTCTTTGAGCATGATTTTCTGAAATATTCTATAATGGTTTTAAAGAGCATGATACCACTGTTTCAAATAAATCATCAAATATTCTCCGTATGTCAAAGGTTACGAAACGGTGTGCCTTATACATAATCAAAATAATTGGAGAAATTATATTTAAGCTTGAACTCAATATGAACAGGTTTGAAGATTAATCAACTTGGGAAAGTTTAATGTTTCATTCCCTCAAAACTAGCCTAGTTACAGTGGAATAAACCTGTGTGAATTTTGGCTAGGACAACAGATCAAAGTGGTCAATTATATTATAACTTATATGTGTTTTTGGCTGCTCTGTCAAACAGTCTACGGAACCAATGAATAACGGTTGAAACTGGCCTCATGGCTGATTCTTGTAACAATGTGCAGTGCCGTACTATTGTGCTATACATCAAGTCCATCAAGGGTAATGTATTACATAACTTTATGATTTGAAACATTGATTCATGTTTTTTTTTTTTTTTCATTTTTTTTTTTTTCACGTCTGACTTCAGTTATCCAATAGGCCGATTAAAACTCTGGATGACATTTAAAGATTATGGGGGAATAAATCACACAATAAGCGAATAAATAGATTTTCAGGATTTATTTTTTCTTCGAAACTTGGATATACCTTTTTACCAAGAGGTTGAGTAGTTCCTGTGACACTGGGGCCGGAACTAGTGGTTGTTTGTTACAGGCCGCTACTGGTTATCGAGTGGCTCTGAGTCAAACCATATATGATAGCTGAAGAAAGTTTGTCAAAATCGTGGCTTTTTACGGCTTTTTTCCTAGTATATTTTTAATTCATATATAAATAACAATTACAAGAAAACTCTGAAAAAAATTCAACGTGTCATTTTAAGAAGGATAAAGTTGTGTGGTAGAGTGTTTGGACAGATCGATAATCTTGACAAGTCCAATATAAATAGTATTGCGATTTTAAAATACATCACCATAGACGCTGCTTTAGATGTGTTTTTATCTCCATAAGTAATATATGTGAATCCCGGTTTGAAACTAGGTTGCTACAGTATGGGGTTGTTTTGAGAGGCTAATGATCCTGTATTTTGACACTTGAACGAAATACTTCAATTCTCATGTCCCTCATTTATTCAATATCGCTTTGACGAGATTATCAGTATACAATAACATGGCGAATCAGCTGATACCCACCATATTTAAAGATCGTAATATATCAAATCATAATCAAATGTGTCAGGGTTTGAAAGAAATAATATTAATATTCTTGGAAATATGCTTGTAGAGAATAGAAGTATACTAGCTAGTATAGGTGTAGATGTGGGGACTTTAGTACAAACCATACACGTTTGTTGATTTAAAGAGGTTATTTGTTCATCAAACTGCTGATAAAGGCGTGTGTGACATTTCTTTTAACAGGCTTCCACTTACTATGCCTCTAAAGATGTGTTTGACTAGTTAAATTTACGCATTCTCACAGTGTTTTGAATAGTAAGTTGTATATTTGTGCAAAATATGTAATCGGAATATGAAAGTAACATCTGAGAATAAATAGCATATGTGTCAGTGCATGAATAAATAGTAGATTGGAGGAAATAAAAACGTAAAAGAGAAGGCAGAAGGTTTGCTTAAATCTCATGTAAACATTGAGACCCATCTAAGCAATTGAAATAGGCGGTATGTGGGCCAGTCTTTGTTCAACTAGCAAGAACTCGTTTCTCCACCAAAAATAAAAATAGATCTTTAAGGCAACCAGTATATCTCATTTCTAATGTGATGATTATAACCGCTCTTGATGATGATATGATGATGATAATAGTAAGTAGTTGGCGTGGACCTAATCCAATTGGACCTTTTCAATAACCTTTCGTAATGGAATCGCCCAAGTCGAGATGGCACCGTGGACCATCATGTGTCTAACAATGACGCCCTTAGCATTGTTCTTCTTGGTCTCTCCAGAATCAGCACATTCAACAAAAATTTCGCTGAGACACTTGTGAACTGCCTCCAAA
The DNA here is from genome assembly GCA_900654225.1 of Magnusiomyces fungicola. Classification (NCBI taxonomy): domain Eukaryota; kingdom Fungi; phylum Ascomycota; class Dipodascomycetes; order Dipodascales; family Dipodascaceae; genus Magnusiomyces; species Magnusiomyces fungicola. Next base: position 1,704,836 of record CAACAH010000005.1, read on the forward strand.
TGGTCTTGGGCAATCTCTGGAATGTACTTCTCAAGTCTGACCTTATAGTGATTAAATTCGCGTTCTGGAAGAGAGGAGGGTATAGAAAGAAGCTTATCCAAACTATCTTTCACGGTTTCCAAAGAAACGGAAGAGGTATTAGTGGCATCCTCACTGGAGCGTGAAACTCCCTGATCTTGAGTTTCAGAGCTAGGTGTGTTTATTTTAAAGTTGACAAAGCTGGAGCCATCGGATTTGGCGATGGACACGGGGACATTAACACTCTTGCTGGAGTCTATCGCCAATAAGGGTGTAGACGACATAGAGGGCGGAGGAGGCGGTAGAGAAGACTTGGAAGTGTGAGTCATTGGTGATGAGTTCAAAGAATGAATGGATGGAGGAAGTGCTAAAGGGGCAGCGATGTATCTCTTTCCAGGTCGAGAAGCTGAAGTTTTTCTAGCTGGAATGAAAGAAGCGGGAAGACAGTCATTGTAGCCTTCGCCGTTGTAATGAGACTGAGTGGAGGTGATCATGGTGAAGCAATGAATAGATAGAAATAAGGAAAGTATATAACAAGAGCGTTGTTGAAAAAAGAATGAAAGAGGAAGAGAGAGGAAGAGAGAGGAAGAGAGAGGAAGAGAGAGGAAGAGAGAGGAAGAGAGAGGGAGAGAGGAAGAGATGTATAATATTCTTAAAAAAAAAAAAAAAAGAATAGGAATAAAGAACAAGAAAGAAGGGATAAAGAAGGATTTATATATTTGTCCCCCAGGCCAGTACTGTTCTTTTTAATGCGAAACTAAACAAACAATGGCCGAAATGTGCACAGCTTTGTTTAGCCGTTCACCAATGAAGAGTTTGCAACAATATTGCCACGTTAAGGCTTTTATGGGAAATGGGCCTGGAATTAGCTAGGCTGCTGGCACCTCCTGTTCCAGGCAAGCTTCCACGCTAATTGCAATTGCTCGGTATAACATCCATCCAGCGTTGTAGCATGCATAGATCCTGTAATGGAAGCATTGTGTAGGTCTCACGTGACCAATGGCAATTGCGCTACCTGGTATTACATTGTTCTGGGTTGGGTGGAAGAATCAAAGACAAGACCCTAATAACTCTGTGCCGCTTTCAAGTCAATACACATATGAACGACGACTTAACCCTCCATGCCAGAAAAAATATGCTGCGTGCGTTTTTTATTCAGCAAATAGTGCTTTTTCCACCAGTCCCAGCTGCCGCCTATCGTATCGTCCCGATAAGTTTTCTTTCTGCTAGTGCAATGTCAGACTATGTCACAACATGCTACAAGCGTACATGTCACACCTCCCTTACTCCTCACCACCACCTCACACTCGTCAACTCCTATCTTTTCAGCCTGTATTGAGCACTCACATCCACTACCTAGCCTCAATGCTCAACGGCATCCTGGACGGCCCCCAGTTTTCACAGTCTTCAGCACCGTCTGCAGAGCCGGTTCCTCCGTCTTCTAAATCATCAATTATTGCAGCATCTGCTAGTCGTCTCTTGGCTGGTCGAAACCACAACTCACATTCTTCTACTTCCCCCAATGGGCCGCGTCCAGATCATCATAACTTATTTGACGAAGACGACGACGACTCACTATCTTCATCTGAAGGCTTCTTTAGGACATCTGCTGTAAGCGATCAAGGTAATTCCCTTCCCGCTGACTCCCCGCATTCTTCTAAACCCAGCAAGCCTTCAAAGTTATCTGCTCTAAAGTTCCGACGAACTAACACAAGCAATAACAATAACAGTTCTTTGACGGGCCGGAATTCAAACTCGTCTTCTACCTCCTCGCTACCTTCAGGAGCATCAACCTCTCAAAACGTCCATTCCAATGGATCCAACTCATCAGGTCCTCCTAATTCTAGTCGTAACTCCAATAACGTTAACACTTCACCAAATCCGGCTAATATTTCTAACAGCATTAATAGCATGAACTCATCGTCTTCCCTTGCATCTAACTCTTCATCCTCTAATATTGCATCAAATACCGTTTCAAATACTGTTTCAAACTCCAATTCCAATTCCTCCCTTCGCATGGGCTCTTCTGGTTATTCAGGGTCTCACTCCCATCACGGATCCTCCCATCACCCTCTTTATCATAGCAATTTTTCCTCAGCTAGCTCGATCAACGGTAGCAGGCAGCAACATGAGATGAAACGTCATCTCAACCGTGTTCGTAATGAGCAAGGCTCTTCTGCAAACTCTCCAAACTCCAGCGGCACTATTAATGGCTTAGGCGGCTATACCGACGGGGAAGGAAATATCGGCGAACTTCGACATTATTCCAGCGTCGGAAGCAATAATAGCTTCAGAAGTACAGATGATGAAATGGCTTCAGCTTCTTTACCTCAAGGCTCTTTATCTTCTGCTGCGACTGCTGCTGCTGCTGCTTCCTCCGGTCCTACCGCTAATAGAAAGTTAAGCGACTCGTCGTCTATCGACTCACCCCTGAGGGTTAACAGATCTGCTTCCTCTCTCAAAATGACTACAAGCGTTGATTCTCAGCTAGGTAATGGCAATAGCAATCACAATAATAATAATAATAATAATAATGGTAGTAGCAGCGGCCCAGCTAGCGCCAATAACACCAATAGCAACATTGTTATACTAAACGATAATGTTAATAGCTCCAACCCGACTGGCGCGAGCAGTCAAGCCAACTCACCCGTTTTTGAGAATAGAAGCCCTGCTCTATCTTCATCAATAATTGGTAGTGGATTACCTTCTCAGTTCTATCAGTCTTCTACCGGTGACAACATAGCCTCATCAGTAAGTTCGAGCTATGTATCGTCGTTTTCCGTATCAAGCGCTGCAGCGCCATCAGCCACCAGTCCACAAATACCGTCATCCATCATAAATACCTCTGGTCCCCATTACCTCGCCTCCTCTACTTCTGAGCCGGCGGGTTCCCTGGGGCTAACTTATCAAACCTCTGGTAATGGGAATCAGCAGCAATCTTCGCATTTGACTTCTCAGCTTGAATCTACAACACAGTCTTCATCAACATCATCTGTCCCACAACTTCATACTTCTGCATCTCAACCTCTGATTTCTCAGACCTCCCAGCAAAATGCAGCTGCAGCTGCCTCTGATTACCATACATCCCCTTTTGGGTACTCTACTCCGGGATTTACAAAGCCTCCAGCAAATGGCCGCATAGGATATGACACTCTTCGCACAACTACAACCAATACATCTCGGGTTATGAGATTCGGTAGAGGATTAGGTCCCCCAATGAGAGCAGCCCCAAGAAGAGAAAGTGAAGATGGTGTAAACATTGGTGGTGGTAGCACTGCTGCTACTCCACCGCTTCATACACCATCAGAAGATTTAAACAAAAAACCTAGTGCTGGCAGCATTAAAGACAGAGAAATGATAGATGTTAATTTACCAAGTAACGGTCTAAACTCGAGTTCCAATAACTCATCCCAGTTCAAGGACCTTGAAAATGGAGATTTACCTTCTAGCTCTGATCAAGCTTCTCAACTTCAGGAAAAACTAGCATCCGGAAATTTGAATTCTTCTTTGATGCCACAACAACAGCCCTCCTCTGATTATGCATTTGGACTGAATGTTCCAGTGACTGACGAGGAGCGAAATGGCGTAGGATCACTCCCTCAACTGGATATTGCTAGTGCTTTATATCAGCATCAATCAAGACAATCACCTGTTAGTTCGTTTCAGTCAAACCAACAAGGCTATTTTTTGTCATCACCGTCCATTGCTCCATCATCTTTTAGCCCAAATCCGCAGCAACAAGTACTACCTCAGCCATCAGCGGCATTGTTCAGTTCTGATGTTCATATGTCTTCATCTGTAGACCTTGAAGATAAGATTGAACGAGAATTGACATTAGAGCATCAACATGAGGAGCTACGCCATTACCTTCAGATCCAGGAGAAATATTTCCAGGAGAAGCTCAATATGCAACAACCAAATCAATTGCATATGAACCAACTGGAGGAACAGCAGCAAGCTGAAGCACAAGCTAGAGCAGAAGCTGAGGCGGAGGCTGAGGCAAGAGCTGAAGCTGAAGCAAAGGCCGAAGCAGAAGCACAAGCTCAAGTTAAAGCAGCTCAAGAAGAACAACAAAAACAGCAACAGCAGCAGCAACAACAACAGCAGCAGCAACAGCAACAGCAGCAGCAACAGCAACAGCAGCAACAACAACAGCAACATTACCAAAACAAACAAAATTCCAATTCAGCGGCCAATATGGGAAGAAAACAAAAGAATATAATTTATGTTAATTCACAACCGTATCAGCGACTCGAACTCATTGGCAGAGGTGGATCTTCCAAGGTTTACAAAGCACAGAGTAGCACAGGCAAAATATATGCTATCAAGCGTGTGTCTTGCGATGAAGATATTGATGATACTGTTCTTAAGGGGTTTAAAGGTGAAATTGACTTACTCCAAAGACTGAACGATGAAGATAGAGTCGTTAAGCTGATTGATTACGAAATGCGATCTACGTCTATCTACGTTGTTATGGAATGTGGAGAAATTGACTTGGCTCACGTTTTGAATGCTCGATTATCTTTGCCGTTGGACATTTCATTTGTGCGGTATTATGCTACCGAGATGTTCCACTGTGTTGAAGCTGTTCATAAGCACGATATTGTTCACAGTGATTTGAAGCCTGCTAATTTCTTGTTGGTAAAGGGAATGCTTAAGATTATTGATTTTGGTATTGCTAATGTGGTTCCAGATTATACTTCCAACGTTCACAGAGACACCCAGATTGGTACACCAAACTACATGGCACCTGAAGCGTTACTCGATGCTTCTCATGTCTATGCCACCGTGAATAGTAATAGGGACGAGGAAGTCAGCACTAACCCCAACTATAACTACAGAAACAACCGCAACAGCATCCAAAGCATTGCAAGTATCAATCCTACACCTCAGAAACCCAAGACTACCAAGTTCAAGGTAGGCCGACCATCAGATGTTTGGAGTTGTGGTTGTATAATATACCAAATGATCTACGGCAGACCACCATATGGTGCATACCAAGGCACACAACGGATGCTGGCGATCATGAATCCCAAGGTGCCAATCGCCTACCCCAAGCAGGGATTAGGACAAATAAAAGTTCCAAAGGAAGCAATTGAGGCTATCAAAGGCTGCCTAGATCGTGATCCAACTCAACGATTGACGATCGAGCAAGCAGTTAACAGCTCCTTCTTGAACCCTCAGGCTGTTGACAAGCGATTTATTCATGATTTACTTGGACATTCAGTCAAGTATGGCGCTGAACGGGGAAATAATGTTACTGCTAGAGAGTTAGAAATGCTAACAGATAATGTTTGGAAGAAGATTCAAGCATCTAATATGTGATGTTTGGAAAGGTAATTTAATGAGGGAGAAACTTTTTGAATTTTAGTACCAAAGTTTTGATACCTATATGACGCTTGCGCTTTTTACTATTTAATATTCATATGCATCATGACTACCCATTCTTTTTTTATTTTATTAATTCTTTACAAATGATTTATGCTTTATGTCACCACAAGCGATGATGAGTGAAAGGAAATCTGAAAATAGATACATTCATAGAGGCTATTAGAGAGCTTTAAACAACGACAAAATAAAACGGCTTTGTGTTTACCAAGGAGACTTGTAAAGAGTCAACCATTTATGATATTCCAGCTAGCCTTTGCTGTCGAAATATGAGGTAAAGCCCATGTTTTTACAAATAAATTGGCTTGATAATATGAGCACAAAGTTTTGTTTATTTTTAAAATTACATAAATATAGATTTTTCATTGGTATACAGTTTTTATATATATACAGCTTTATAAATATGATTCATGATTGTTATAAGATAGTCTACAGTCCTATTTTAGATAATAAAAGTTTATAAGTTTAAGATTTTTGGTATTTTAATTAGGATTATTATAGATAATAAATATGCAGAAGTCTATATTAATAAAAAGGTATAGTGGCAAAAGTTGCATGCCATGGTGGATTTCGCCTTTACATCCATTTTTCTTCTGGGTTCTTTTTGAATTCCTCGTAATCTTTTCTGTTAAAGACCGAGAGCTCTGTTTCGTTTTCGACGCCACAGTCCTTCAAAGTTTTCGCGGGGTGGTTTGAGATGACCCATGAGGATTCCAAGACGCCGGTTTCGCTGTCGACCTCATCGTAGTCGTGGTCAAAGTTGATGACTAGGTTCATTGTCTTTGAGCCGTGGGCGCGGGTGTAGACCTTGACGGTGTCCAGGTTGTCGGCGTGGGTTTTGTAGGCGCGAAAGGCAGACTGCGTCTTGCAAATGGTCTGGATTTGGGAAAGAAGGGAGGCGACGGTGGTGGTGGTCAGGTCTATGTTGTGGAAGATGTGGTTCTTTACGCTGCGGTAAGGGAAGGACTTGACTACGCGGACAGTGAGAGTGGCCATGGTATCAGGACGAACGGTTGAAGTGAGAGGTTCTTCATTATAGATTTGTTCGCTGGTAAGTTCTTGTGTGGACATGATTGTACTGTGATTGATAGGAGGTTAGTTTGAAAAAGGTTGTGGAGATGGAGATGGAGAGAGAGAGAGTGTGTGTAGGGTAGATACGGTTTGACGTTGGTGCTGTTAGAACTAGGTTGGTTGGATGATTGATTAATTGAGTGGTCATGAGATGTGCGGCGAGAAAAGTTTTCCGGGCAGTTTTAGGCACGTGATGCGCAGGACATGAGATTTGGGACTTACGACACAAAAGAGATACGACTTGGGGCTTGGTGCTTGGGACTTGTCGTAGCACGAGTTTAGTTATGTTAACTAAATTGTTGTTAGGCCCAAAGCAGGTTTAGGGGGGAGAAAAAAGGGGGGTGCCAGCAGCGGTACGTGTCAGGATGGGCTGCACGCCGGTCCACAAGACGGCGCTCCCAAAATAGGGCTGGCGAGCTACGACTGTGTGTACACGAGCGTCAGAGTTACACTGTTCTGGAGTAAATATGTATATCTATATATATAGGTGGTATCCAAATGTAAACACCGGTGGTATTGCTGTGTCAAGACATGGTCTAAGACCTTCTCCTAGATTGGTTGTTATGATTCTGAAAGCGGACGCGACAAACCACGCAGACAGGGGATGAAACTGAGTCAACTGATACTGCGCGTATCCGTACTTTGCTCTCAATCGCTCTGTCCCTAGACTATGGACATGGAAAGGGAAAGAATAAGAAGAAGAAGAAAAAAACAGACCTTGGATTGTAATCAATTAAGCATCAATAAGCATCACCGAGCTAACTAGGACCAACGGCTGTCTCGTTTTGCGAACAAAGAATCTATGCAAAAGTCATTTGTAAACATTGGATCCACCGCGTCCTTTTGATCTTTCTTGGGAATTTCCTGGGAAAATGCCACTGACTCTTCAAACATATATAAACCACTCTCTGCCAACAACTAAAATACGCACACATACACTCTCATATAAGTATAATTAAATTCCTGGATCTGGAATGTGAATGGGCAGAGCTAAAAGTTTACGTTTCAGTGGGTGATGGCCGCTCACGCGCACATAACCCGCCCCTTCTTTGTTTATTTTCTTCAACAAGCTAAACAGAAGAAAAAAAAAAAAAAAAAAAAAAAAACAACCTTCACCACTTTTTCATTTCTTCCCTTCCTCCCTCTCCCATATTCCTCGTTCTGCTTGCATACATACTATTACTACCTCTTCTTCAATTGATCGATCCACTTTCATTCATCTACACATCCAATTAGATTCTTACCAAATCTGTTCAAGCTTCCAAACTTTTGGACTAATTGTGGCTGCGTTCATCTTGACGCACTGAGAATAACGTGTCTTTTATTGTTTTATTTTATATTATTTTGTCCTGTTAATTTCTATTTGATTCGTCTTATATTGTCCATCTAATACATCTTATTTATTCATGTCAGCACTAGCATATCGGTCGTCCCCGACAAAGTTCGGCAAAGAGGAGTCTCTTCCAGCTTGGATTGCTACTCAGCGCAAGGCCTTTATGCGCTGGGCTAACACCTACTTGGAATCTCAAGCTATATTGCCTCTCGAAAACCTTGCTCCAGATCTTGCAGACGGTGTTAAACTTATCCAGCTTTTGGAAATCATTGGCGGTGAATCGCTTGGCCGGTACTACGCCAACCCTCGACTCCGCGTCCAAAAGGCCGAGAATGTCAACATTGCTTTGGACTTTATCAAGCACAGAGGCATCATGGTTTACAACATCGGCGCCGAAGACATTATTGACTGCAACTTGAAGTTGGTGTTGGGTTTGTTGTGGGTTCTGATTTTGAGGTTCACCATTAGCGATATCAATGAAGAGGGCCTGAGTGCAAAGGAAGGTTTGTTGTTGTGGTGCCAGCGTAAGACTGCTGGCTACGAAGGTGTTGATGTTTGCGACTTCTCCTCGAGCTGGAATAACGGTCTTGCCTTTTGTGCCTTGTTAGATAGACATCGCCCAGACTTGATTGATTTCTACGAGCTTGATCCTTCCGACCACAGAGGTAACATGGAGCTAGCATTCCAAATCGCATCTGAACATATTGGAATCCCCCAGCTCTTAGACGTTGAAGATATCTGTGATATTGCAAAGCCCGATGAACGAAGTGTAATGACCTACGTTGCATACTGGTTCCATGCATTTAGCGCACTCGACAAGATTGAAACTGCTGGTCGCCGTGTTGAAAAATTTGTGGAAATCACCGGCTCAGCTTTAGAAATGCAGCATTCGTATGAAAAGCGTGTCAAGGCTCTTTTGGCTGCAATAAAAACCAAACAAGAATCTTGGGAGTCTGCAATTTTCACCGACGAGTATGCCGATGCCAAGTCGCACCGTTCGAGATTCACAGATTATAAGCGCACAACAAAGAGAGAATGGATCACGGAAAAGTCAGAATTATCATCTCTCCTGGGTAATATCAGAACTAAATTAGCGACATATGGCTTGGCTGAGTATGAACCACCAGAAGGACTGCGCATCTCCGACATGGAGGCTGCTTGGCGAGTCTTGTTACGATCAGAAGCTGTACATGCTAAACGCATCAGCAGTAAACTTGGTGAAATCAAAGAAATGTTAAGAAAAGGCTTTGCTGACACTGCGAACGAGTTTGCGCTTTCTTTGGATACTGTTTCCTTGCGTATTGGCGAGTTGGATGGTGAACTTGAGCGCCAACTGGTTGGAATCACTGATCTTAGTGAACAGATTAAGCCATTAGACGGTCTACTAACAGAGCTAAAGGACTTGGACCGCCTTTGTATCGAAGCAAATGTGGAGGAAAATGATTACACGGTCTACTCATATGATGAACTTGAGTACGAACTAGGTCTTGCTAAACAGAGTGTCATCAAGAAGCTCGCATTCATTGAAAACCAAATTGTTGCAAGAAGCATGACCAACTTGACACCGATACAGCTTGAAGAATTTGAATCTGTGTTTCGATTCTTTGACAAGGGTCACAGAAATGCTCTACTTGAGAGCGAATTTTCTGGTGCTCTTGCTTCTCTTGGTTTGATATATTCTGAAGAAGAAATGCACGACGTCTTTCACATTGCTGCTGGAATCGCTTCTCATCATCCCGCATCAGCTGGTGGTGATACTGCTGAATCCATTGCTAGCAATGTTAGTAATAATACCTCCTTCTCACGCTCATCATCCTCTTCATCGCATACCACAATATCAACTGCATCTAAAGATACCGAGGACCACTTGCGATCCAATCATCAAAAAACCAATTCCCGTGCTTCTAATACCTCTACAACCAACTCTGGCGAGCCAGTCACCGTTTCTTTTGAACAGTTTATCAAGTTTATGGTTGAAGTCACTGAGGACCAGCAAAGTGTTGACCAAGTATTCCAGTCGTTTGTCGACATTGCTGACGGAAAGCCATATGTCACCGAACTTGATCTCCAAAACTCTTTGGTACCCGATCCCATGATTGAGCTCTTGCTCCAAAACATGCCGCCCCATGAAGATTACAACAAGGAACGAGCCAACAAGAGAAAGGAAAAGGGCATCGTTAGTGAAGAAGAAGAAGATGAAGATGATGAGGGCCAGGGCCTGGATTACGTCAAATATATGCAAAAACTCACTGGTCTTGAAATGATCATCCCAGTAAGATCCGAATCTCCTGCTGATAAATAAGTCTTGTTTCATGCTTTTTTTATTCATTAAAAAAAAGAAAGAAAAAAAAAACACCAATTATTACTCCCTTGCATTTTTTTTTAATCATCGTTTTAAATAAATAAAAAAAGTTTTTATTAGTTTTGTATTTGCACGTTTTATTTTGTTTTATACACACGTTGGTTTATATTTCTTATAGTGTTTAAGTATTTCATTTGTTTATTATTATTGGCATAACTTGTTATTCTCGACCGCTTGATTCTATTCAAGTTATATTTGTATTTTTTTTTTTTTTTTTTTTTTGGTTGTGCAACTAATATAATCTCGGTTTCTTTATATTTATTTGATTTCAATATAATGTATTTAACGTGGCTATATAAATATAAATATATATATATATATATATAACACAAATCTATTTCCCATCAATAATCCCAATTCTTCAAATATACTGATCATCACAGGGTATGTATCCAAGCTTTGCCAAATATATAATATATATACGAGCGCTTATCTAGGACCCAACTTGTCCAAGACTCTGGCACCCTGTTCTTCCCACTCTTGCTTGGAAATCCAAAGGTGCTCCTTGTCTCTCATAATGTTTGCAAGAACAGCACCACCAAGGAAAACCATGTGTCTTCTTCTTGGAGGATCTTCGATTCTAACCTTGAACTTGTCCAATCGTTCTGGGTTTCCATGGAGAATGCGGGTGAGCCAGAGCTGCTTAAGCTCCTTTTCCAATCGGGATGGTAAGCCTGGGTACATAGACGAACCACCAGACAAAACAATGGCCTTGTACAAACTGGATCTGACATCAACGTCGGCAGCCTGGATAGTGTTAAAAAGGAATTCAGCAATACCAGGCTGTTCACAATCAACCAAGTAGGGCTGGAAAAGACATTCGGGAGCTTGGAATCGTTCTGGGCCAATCTTGATGACACGGCCATCAGGAAGTTCATACTTCTCGACAAGAACAGTAGTCTCATTAGCAAGCTTGGTATCATAATCGAGGTCGTATGAAACGTAGCAGAACTTTTCCTTGATTTGACGAACCGTCTCAAAGTCAGCGGTTCTGTTAAAGGCGTAACCACGACGTAACATGAGAGCAATAAGTTGACGAGTGACATCTCGACCAGCTACATCCAATCTGCGAGTAAGGTGGTTCAAAACCACGGACTCATAAACAGGAACAATGTGGGTAACACCATCACCAGAGTCAACAACGACACCAGATGTAAGACCTTGAGCATAAAGAGCAAGGACTGCTTGAATGGCAACGTAAACGCCACCAAAGGAGAACTTTTCAAACATAGTTTCGGCCATCTTAGCACGGTTGGCAACAGGGTTCATTGGTGGTTCTGTTAATAAGACCTTGCGACCGCGGGTATCAATCTTCATGCGCTCGTAAAATGAGTAGTCCCATAGATGCCCCATGTCTTCCCAATTGCGAATAATACCATTCTCCATAGGATAAGAAATCTGTAGTAAAGAACGGACCGCGCTGGCTTCATCACCACACATAATGTCCTTAATTTCAATTCCTTCAAAGCCTGTTCCTGACAAATCGCTGCTTCGCTCTTCGGCTCTTAAAATAGGACGACCAACAATAGACGGGAATGTGTGGTCGGGGAAATTGGTACCGCCACGTCCGATCTTGACGAAACCAGTACCTTGATCTAAAACAATGGGTTGCTCGTCAGCCATTTTGCTAGTGTTCTAGATATTCTATGTATATGTCAAAAAAGAGGATAAAGTCGTGATTTCTGCGGAATTGCTACCAGCTTTGTAATCAAGGTCGACCAATTGGTAACTCCTATATGCGTCGAATATTTATAATTCTGGTATCTCTTCGTAACTTTTCCAAAAAGCTTACTCAGGATATCAATAATTGCCCGAAAAGATGGTGTTATATCGTATGAACAGGCAAGCTATCTATAATATGCTCAAGAGGCAGAGTTTGCTTTTGACTAAATTGAACTTGTCTGGTCTAGATAGTCAAATAAATTGGTGATGCACGTTCTCAAAAAATTGAATCTATGAAACCGAACAAGACTGTTGTGAAACGGGAAATTGAGTGAAAATGTAGGAGTTTAGCAAAAGCAATTGAGTGTGAAGGGTAAAGAAAGTCGCTTATGATGATAGGTGGTGGTGCAGTGGCTGTGTGTGTATGTATGGTGAGCTGGCTGGTTGTCATTGTCAAGGCTGGGGAGAGGCACGTCAGAGTGATTTTTGGGGGAGCTGATAACTCAATTTGGAAAAATGCGGCTTATCATGTGCTTTTCAGTCCTTTATATATTTCAACACCAGCAGTCATGTGATAAATATGTCAGCCTGAAAAAACATATAGCAGTATACACGTTACACTAAGATTTGATAAAAAGAATAGGGCCCAACCGGGAATTGAACCCGGGACCTCTCGCAAATTGCTTAGTAACCCTAAGCGAGAATTATACCACTAAACCATCGGGCCTTTGCTTAAGCTTGTTAAATATCCAAAATAAATTCAATTTGCAAAAATTGTTGCCGTGAAACCACAATTATTTGCCGGAAATTAGGGCGAGGCAAGATAGTCTAGTGGTTAATGCGTCCCCAGGCGTTATGCTTCCTCGCCCTTGTCACGGGTTCGAATCTAACACTTGGAATTATTAACACGGATTTACGCATCTCTCTCTCAAAAAGATAAACCCTGCAAGATCAGTGGCCTAGGCTGGTGGAGGTTTTTTCCTATAAGGTTTTACTTCACACGAAGTGTCGTATGCATCACGACATGGACCGAGAATCGGGGTCTAGGTCGGGCTGATCCCAAGTCCGGACAAGTGCTTGCGAGCACGGTGAAGTCATGCAATGAAAAGTTGCCACACGAACATATATATAAATTTGAATTGTACAAGGTTGGCGAAGAGCCTATTAGTTATATTATGTATAACCCTTTAATTAATCAATCAATCAATTGCCGGAAATTACATGTAAACTTTTGATATAGTTGCATAATCATAAACCAAGATGCTGTCAAATAACTGAAATGGGTCAAAGGCCTCTGGAGCTTAATTGTAAGTCTCTGCATTAATAGACAATAGGTTTCGACTTTTATTGAATATGGAATGTGCTTCACCTTTGAACGCAATAAATTAATACTTTATGAAAGTCTTTTAAGCCAGTTAATAAAATCAACAGACCACACCTCAGCTTTTGTATTTGAGAGAGACTTCGATACTTCTATGCTCTACTTTAAAGTATCAATATGGGGAAATGCAATGATTAGAGTATGTTTTTGGCTTTCTTATCGGTGTAATCATTTTTCTAAAAAAGTCTTTGACTTTTTAACACTGAAGACAAAAGAAGATCCCGAAAACGTTCAGAAAATAAAAGGGATAGTTGAGTATAATGCATTGCTTTTATATTTTACAATATATTTGTTGGGATCAAAGATTATTCAGTGCAAACCGCTGATGTGAATGATACCGGACGTACGGGAAACCTAGTACAATTTCAATGTTTCATTGTTGCCATGTAGTTTAATAAACATAAGGAGTAAATCAACATCTGGAGGAGTTCATAAAACTGGGTGGTAGCATTGAAACATTTGAGTTGAACAGTGGTTTAAATCGGTCAAGTCGTCATACAAATTGAAATATGTTCATACACTATTGAAATATTTTCTTTGGAGCAATTTATAAACAAGAGCCAAGCAATTAACTTGCCGGTTCAAGGCTTTCTTTAACATCAATCGATACACCAACCACTTAATAACGTGTACAAAAATATCGGGATCCCTATTCCGCATAAACAGGAAACTAGAAGGGTTTTCTAGTTGGGCAATATGATTAAACGAGCTTTCTTGAGAATTTTTCATTTAAAAAAGAAATAAATAAAGTCCAAAACTAAAAGTTTAAAAATCCCAGGACACTGGAATCACAGTGGTAAAATCGTCATTCTACATGGAACATGTAAACGTCAATTTCGGGGCATTAATCAAAAACCCATACGGTTGGAGCTTCTAATTCTAAAATTTCTTCAAGTAATGTTGGTAAAGAACATTGTTGGTGAAACCTTAATTTTTGGCTGAAAGATAGTTTTGTCAACTGGCGTCACTCAACTAATTACTTGAACAGTATAGTTAAAGCTATATTAATATTTGAATACTTTAGATCTGAGAGCTGAAACCGGGAAATATTCATCTGAGGAGTTTATAACAAACTACGCAAAATAATGAATAAACCAGGAACAAAGAGCTTTATTTGCTGGGCTGATATCACCATTGATGGCACGTAGCCATTAGTAACCTGGAGGAATAATTGGTGTGATATTACCCTAAAAGTTTACAAGTTGTGACTTTGCTTACAGTGGAAGAGTGAACACATTATATACTATATATTTTGAAGTTTGGAGGCCATTTATCAGTCTATAGTTTTAAAATTGTAAAGTGGATAAAAGCTGCTATAGTATTGAGCTGTGCTGTATATTGTGTGTATAAAAATGGGAAAACACTGTGTTGTTTTCTAAAGGATTCGTTAAAACTCTACTTAGTTTTTATTTTTTGTAGTATTACACCAAAAAGCGAATTCAATTTCAACCATATCCAACGTAGCAGGCTTTTGAAAGAAGATGTCATATTATGTTGGGTTTTATGATAAAATCGATATTCGTATAGCTAATGGGCATATTATGTTGTCAAGTTGCTATCGATATTAATGTGAGCCAGTAAAATTTGGAAGTATATCATTATCATGCTATCAAATTGTTCTATTATTCTTAGGGAAACTTTATATAAACCTTTAGAAGCTGATTTGCAAATTTACTACCACGAAGTTGCACTCTCTTTCTCAACTGAATCTGCCAATGCCAAGATCCGCTATCAAATACATGATTTCACAAGTTAGAAATGGCATATTATATACATATAGAAATAATTGGGATTATAAAATACTCTTTGACAAAGTACAGAAGCATTTCCAGCAGACATTGAACAGTATAAGTTATCCATAATATTAAGCAAGAGGTTAAGCTCCTATTTCCATTACACCAGTTTCCAAAACTAAACTGACAGTCTTCTATTTAATTAGAACATTGAAATGACATACTAATACTATTAATTGGTATTTAAAAATAATAATATCAGTTTAGCGTTTGAAAGAAATTTAACAATGGATTTAGAATAATAATGAGAAACGAGTTTTCTAAAATTTTATTTGTGCAAATAGTTTTTGAATCAGTGCCACACCCTTAATTTGACCCAAAATAATAGTTGGATGTGTCTATCTACCTAGGAGCTCCTGTTATGAAATTAAATGAGTCACAGATACAATTCTTTTGGCCACAATATATTTCTTTATATTGTAGCACAATCACCTAAGTTGAATAATAATTAACAGCTCTGTAGGGATATGGGGAAATGATGAAAATAAAACGCACAGTGTTGATTATACGGTGGTTAAAATCAATGGGTGAGTAAGTAAATCATACAGTTTAAACTTTTAGCAATGAGCCATAAACACTCTTAGGTTCCTTAGTTCATTTACAAATGTAATAGACAAAAAACCATGTAAACTTATACATAATGTTGCAATGTACTAAATTCTACTTAGCAAAGCTTTTAATATTCTTTGCAATTAACTGTAACCTGATCCTTTCCTAAATACTCATATACTGTTCCGTAGTTACTTGATATGTTGTGTTGTGTAAATTTTAGATTTATTTTACTCAAATCGAATGGTTTCCGATAGGAATCTATTCAGATATCATAAGAAATCTCATTATAATCTGAGCTATTCATAGCATTGTTCTTGTGATATTGATCAAGTTGTAGGCCACGGAAATTCAACCTTGAACATGCATTCACATGAAATGTTTGTCTAACTACAACTGTGTCAGCTTTTTAAAGAAACACCAGTAAGTTCCATTTGGAATTGATTATTACATTTAAGTATGATATTTAGGTATTGTGTTTTTTACCCATACAAAGTGAGCTTCTACCATCGAGCTATCGGAGACTACTTCTTCTCAGCTTTTCTACGCTTGTATTTCAGTTTACAGCCAACGTCAGGTCGTTTCTCCAAGTTTTTAAAAGAGCAATATTGGTTATTTTTAATGTAGCTTGAGGGTTTAAAAGTTCTTTGGTAAATAATACAGTTTATTGCAATTAATGAATAATATTAGTGGTCGTGATTTCTGGGTTGTAGTGGTAAGGAGGAAACAACAAAAATCCCTGAAAACCAAGTTCTTTATATATAAAAGTAACATAAAAGCATAATATTACATTGATATGAAAGCGCTTTACGTACCGAAAGATCCTTGCTACATAAAAAGATGGCCCGTGTTTTCTTATTTATTCTGGTTCGTGTCTTGATGGTAACAGGAGAAGAAATCAGTTTTAGGTGCTTTGCATTTATGTAAACAGTTGTTCCTGAAACATTAAAGCTACGAGCTATTTAAACTTGCTCATGCCCTTTCTTGTAATTCAAGAAGATTAAATTTTGAGATACCAATAGAGAAAGGTGAACAAGATTATGTATAAATAATAGTTGGAGTTAGGAATTTATATTGGGTCAATATTCATGTAGACAACATACAACACGTACACAAAGACCCGACAAATGAAAGTAAATCACATTTTCAAACTCGGATCTGGATTTTTTAGTTTGCTATCATGTATTAAAACCTTCAAGCTTTCTTTCATTTTGACCTCCATTTGTATTAATGGGCATCATACAAGAGTAGAGTTCAAGACATGGGCACGAGATGACCCAGACATGATATTATTCATTTCTCCTTAAACACCTGAAATTTGTCTCTTTTGAAATAGTTATTTTTGAAATTGATTTTCTATCTTTCTTCTTTTCGCCAACATGCGTTATTTTCCACTGTAATTTTATTAATGCAAACTAATGGCGAAATTGAACGTTCTTTCCTTTAGCAGTCCCCACTCCTGTTTCCATCGGCATAATTAGCTTGTTGAACCAGAAACTTTTCAAAAGTTATTATTCATTGCTATTAATTCGTCGTCAGCCTCCGTATAGAGATCTCATTTTGCAAATTCAATAGAAACAGAAACGGAACAGAAGAAGGCATGGGCACTATTACGCTTATAGGAAGATTAATCATGTAACCATAGCAGGGTGCTGTTGTTATAGCAAGTGAGGAATACCTACCCGGCAGCCACAATTCCATGGTTCCTTGTACAGATAGGGACAGCGAGCGATTTTAATTAAAGAACAATAATGGATTTGTTGAATCACTGGTGAAATGCCACCTAAAACGGTAATATAGTACTATTCCGTACATACATGCTTTTAAATATGATCGGGATCCACACCCTTGAACACAGAAGTTATTATTGTTAAACTCTGATGGTAATACTTGAGTTATCACCACACTTGAACAAGATTTAGGATGGTATATTTTAGAATAATGTCCTATAAATGTAAGTTGGACGCTGTAAAGTCCAGAGCTTTGGTGTACCTTTGACATGTACTAGGAGTCTAGATATAAATGGAAATTATTGAAAGCCTGGACTACCATATTAATCCTATGATCAGAGACTGGCCAAATGTAGCGATGAAGTGCTGGTAGATTATGTTTGATGAGCAAATATGAGTGTTACATAGTCTACGGCTACCTCTAGTCTTGTGCGTTCCTTCAAAATTCTAGACGGCACGGGTAGCTCATAAGCCCAACAGTTCCAAAAAGGCTCTGAAAATCTATCGAGCAAGTCAACAGGAGTATATAGTCCAATTTGTGCATCTTATTATTCCTTTCTTAATGGGTGTCAAGACAAGACGGACCTGCTGTATCAGACAACGTTGCCTAATTATCATCAAATTGGCAACATAGAGATGCTAATTGTGTGATCCATAGTTCATCATACAACTGTCACATCTTTTTATGTGAACTTGAAATTTATTTGCTATATAATTACTGACAAGCTATTAAGTGAAACTCTGATTTTGATAGAAGCTATGTATGCAGATCTCAACGTGAGAATACAACCAAACTTCAAAGTTTTGAACACCCTTTATAAATGATAGATTCTGTTTCAAAAGCTTCTTTTAGTCAAAAGCTTTTTGAATCACACCTTTATTAGAGGAGTAGTTATTTTAACAAACACTTTAACTGATTATTGTCGTTAATAAATTATATTTTCGGGACAGAAAGCAATGATCAGGCTGAAGCAAATGTGACACCGAAATAGGAATACAACATAGCTCAGAATACTTTCTTTCCTATGAAAATGAGACTTGCTTTTTTAATAGTAAAAATTATTTGCTTTAGATCATTTAATAGCAAACAAAATGAGAATAGTTTTCGTGTGTGTTTTTCATTAAAAATAGAGTACTGACAATTACAAGATAACCAGTAGTTCTTTTGAAATCAAAGGAGTTACAAACATGAAGTAATTTCTCAAAGGAATACACAAATAAATAAATAAAAAGATGATAAGTGGAATCATCATTGATATTTAGCAGCTATTAATCTAAATAGCTAGAGTAAAGCGAGAACAAAAAAGAACGTAATCCAACTCATTTCAAAAATACTCAAGTTCAGTAGTTGAAACAATCGTAAGTGAGCTAATAAACAAAATGCATTAAGAAAGAAAAACATAAAAAGAAAAGAAAACACCTAACAATCTTCTTCACTCAGCAGAGCAATGATTGGAACTTGAGATCCCCGAATAGTTGGAGGTGGCAAAACTGGTCTAGAAACCGGTTCCAGTGTTTGGTAAGGCTGGTTACTATCATTAATATTATGATAAGAAGAAGCAACCAATGAAGGGAGTGTTTTATTGTTGGATGCTAAATTTGTACTAACTGGATTTGCTGGTAGATGTGGGTGTGGTGGCTGAGAATAAATGGGCTCGGGAGAGTTCACATTATCAGAATGAATTAAACTGCTGATGCTGTTGATACGACTAATTTGATTATCAGCCGAGGATCTCTGATGCAAATTATCATAGACTCTGGGATATGAATAAGGAGGCTGAAGTGGAAAAGGCGTTAGAAGACTGGAATCAATAGGTGCTTGTTGAGAGGACAGTGGTGTAAAAGCTGGAGATGTGGCTACTTTTTTACCTTTCAAATTTGAACTATGCTTGTTAGAATTGACGCTGCTAAGTTTCCTTGCTTCTTTGACTTCATTTTGTTCAATCTCGTCTAAAACCATAATACGTGCTGTTTGAAGAGCTTCCATGGTGTGGTCGACATAGTTAAAGACTGAAGATTTTGCTTTGGAGAATTCCTCGAGAATAGTGCGTTGGATATTAGCGTTTTTTCCCACAAGTTCTCTTGCAACTACTTTCTCAAAGCCTTCGAGACTAGCCTTCATTTTACTGATTTGTTTAGTGTCTTGACGTATATCGAAATTTGTAGTGCCTGAATTTGATTCGTTAGGATTATTATTAATTACCCTGCCATTTTGGCCGTTTACATTTTTTGATGCAACTTCTGTAGACTTACTAGCGGCAAACCAGTTTGGGTTGTTTTCCAAACCAGTACTTGAAGAGACTGACTGATTAGAATATATGTAATTTGGACTACTATTTTGAGAAAAATTCGGGCTTTTACCTACCTCAAATTCATTACAAATATGTGGGAGGCTCAGCACATGTTGGTGGTTGTTGATAGATTTAGTAGTCTGAGGTTGCATTGCGGTTTCTTCATTTCGTTTTCTGCTAGCTTCATTCTTCATTTTCAAATTCTGTAGTCTCCGTCTTAACGTTTCGTGAGAAACACCAGTGGCAGTGGCAGCTTGTCGCAAGCTGTAATCGTTCAAAACAACTAGTATTATAGCTTTTTTTAAGTCAATTTCATGCTGACGTCGCGAGGCAGGATCTCCCTTCCGACCACATCGAGATCTACCCTTTGGAGAATTAACATTTTCATTCTTTTTAGCTTCTGTTGTATTTGGATTGGACCTAGAATCTTCTGGCTGAGGAGACCTGTTATATAGTTGGGAATCAAAATTTACAAAATTGTCGTGATTCATCGAGAAATGCTGTCTTTGTTGGTGGTGGTTAGAGAGGGGGTTATGGGTCAAAGGGGAAGAAGAGCTTAAAGTAGAATCGGTAACTAAAGCACTTCG